>OZ012731.1:9824741-11024741 GCA_963942605.1 Poecilus cupreus
CTGCTCTTCCTCCTCCTTGCAGCAGGTCAAATTTGCACTCGCTGTTTTCAATTTTTAATTTCGTTTCAGACATATTAACATATACAATTTATATACTGGTAGGAAGAGGAGAGTTCAGCGGTCATTTTGATGTATAATACATGTTCCTTAATCGCGTATAATTGTTATTTGGAGCAAGATAAATTTACGTGTTTTTAAACTTCCTGTGCTTGCTGCTCTTCCTCCTCCTTGCAGCAGGTCAAATTTGCACTCGCTGTTTTCGATTTTTAATTTCGTTTCAGACATATTAACATATACAATTTATATACTGTTAGAAAGAGGAGAGTTCACCGGTCATTTTGATGTATAATACATGTTCCTTAATCGCGTATAATTGTTATTTGGAGCAAGATAAATTTACGTGTTTTTAACATTCCTCTGCCTGCTGCTCTGCATCCTCCTTGCACCATGTAACATTTGCGTTCGCTGTTTTCGATTTTTAATTTCGTTTCAGACTTATTAACATATACAATTTATATACTGGTAGAAAGAGGAGAGTTCAGCGGTCATTTTGATGTATAATACATGTTTTTTAATCGCGTATAATTGTTATTTGGAGCAAGATAAATTTACGTTTTTTTAACATTCATCTGCCTGCTGCGCTGCATCCTCCTTGCACAATGTTTCCCGTTCTTAGAAGCTGGTGTTATTCATTAATTTTCTTCGACAGGTAAATTAGGCAGCGAAGAAGGGCCAGTCGGTTATAATCTCACAATTTTTCAATCGCACTCGCTAATTTCATCCCCAAATAACACATTTAAGTTGAGTTAGGTTGGACCATAAAATAACGCAAAAAGACGGGTGTACAGCGATACCTATCGTATGTATGTATGTACATAGGATCTTTTATATACCCAGAGAATCTGAAAGAAAATATTATAATATAGACAGAGAGTGCTTGAATTTGCTGCCTGAGGCCTTTAAGAAATAAGCCAGGATCTACAAATGAAACACATAGGTATAACATAATATACAGAGTTTCACATTATACCCCACTCAGTGGAGTAGCAGGAACCCTGGAACACAATCAACAAACAATCAAACATTTCTATTGTAACATGTTCGTCTATTCTGCACACTCTAAATCATTCGTTCACGCAACGAACCATCAATCATAACAACCACTTATTCCTCGGACGCCCACCCAATCGTTCACCCGCATATATTAGTTTCACCAACCTTTTATTCGACATCCGCTCCAGATGGCCAAACCACCTCAACTGACTCACTGCCACTTTCTTAACAACATTCTTCTCAATGTCACACTCACCAGACACCAATGCGTATTCTATACACGATCACGTCTTGTATACCCACATACTCCTCTCAAATACCTCATTTCTACAGCAGTAATACATCGTTCATGCTTCTTCATCCACACCCAACATTCAGAACCATACATCAATGTAGGCACTAACACTCAATTATACTCAGTCGAGCATCTCTAGACACAATCATATTTCGAGTAACTGTACCCAGAGCACCCAATACCTTGCACCCTGCAGACACCCGCCTTTCAATCTCCCGGTTAATATGTCCATCCCTCCAAAACATACTACCCAAATATACAAATTCATTTACTTGTTCCAGTCACACTATTCACTGAAACATTACAAACATTACAATCAGTCACCAAATAATTCTTCTCAAACACCAACACTTCATTTATGCTCACAATCATTCATCTCCTCACAAATTTAAAGACACCATTTTGATAGTTTGTCCCAGGCGGTAAAAGAGCTTGGTACGGCTCTGTTTGTACTCGTATTTAAATGAAAATATAATTAGGTATGTCAGTTTATTATTGTTTACACTTACAGTTGTGGTGTAGCGTGATGATAATAAAATTAACTGATTAACATAATTTGCTAAATGAGATGTGCTAAATTCTAGCATGAAAACGTAATGTTTCATTTAATTCTGAACATAATTATTTTCATGTATACTGAAGCACGGGGTGCTTACTGTCATAAATAATACACAATCAAATACAACCAGGAGGAAGATGAACAAAAACGGACAAATTTAATGGATGATATAAATTGAGTATTATAAAACTGGTAAATTTAGTAAGACAAATAAATGAATGATAATCGCTAACAACGTATGAATATACTTAAAATGTAATAAACGGTATTAAATATTTCCGTGGTAACGTGTCGGACTGTGGATCGTGAGATCCTCAATTCGAATCCCACTGCCGACAGTTACCAATTTAAATTTACCCCTGTGGTTCTCCCTCCACTAACATCATTGAGGGCTATGATTTGACGGCTGGTAACCGTACTTCATACGAAAAAATATATCATTTACCGAGATCTGCGTAAGCAGAGTGCCACACCCATAATGGGTAAAAGGCGTGATGATATATTTATTTATTTTATTTGCTTTTATTACGATTAAAGATTGTAAACAATATTTAGTGATGTCAAAACAAAAAAGCGATTCGTCTTTAGTTCCCAGTTATTAAGAATTTCAGTCTAGTTCAGTTCCTACTCAACGAATGCCAATATGTTATAGAAAATGTTTGACCAGTGTTTTATGCGAGAGTTATTTTTAGTGCCACTGTCCCATCCCTTAAGTAATAAATTGTCAACCTTGGACATTGAGCAACCACTTGCATTTTTGCTTTCCTTGTGAAATGTTCAAAAGTTTAAGGGCTCCTATTAATTGTGTGCATTGTTATTGTGAGGTTTATTTGGTGGATTCATGTAAGTAGTTGTGAGTATTGACAATAGCGGAAGTTTAACTTTAAAAATTATTGTAAAATTTGTGAATAAGCCAAACTAAACTGTAATTATTTAAGCATATTCATACGTTGTCGCCGTTTGTAATATTAGTATTTGTTTGTTAATTATTCAATTCCCCGTTTTACCTTTTACTAAAATATCATTTTTATCATCCTAAGAAATGTTTTTTTGTTAACCCTAAGTTTCAGTCTCCTCCAGCCGTGCTACACTTTAATGACATGTCATTTGATAGTTGACATTTGAGAAGTTATAATTTTCTAATTATGGATTTGGTAGACACTACAAATGAAAGAAGAACATTGTACATGATTTTATTTTTAACTGCAAAGAAGGGATCGGCAAAGCCTTGCCCGAATACATTATATAAGAAGACGAAATTTCAGAATATTTGCCATATTAGTCTCAAATTACTTCGTTTGTTCGTTTCTGGGACTACTAAAAATATAACAAAATTAACACAAACGTGTAGCAATAAATTAAACCCTTAGAATAAACTGTCAACTACGAACAATACTTTAACTTGCTAACTAACTTTAAAATACAAATAATAATTCATTTACTTACTACACTATAACCATAAAAGTATTTGGGGCAATGCTATTGAATATTATTTTGTTATGCTCCATAAATAATTTAAAGCTGTACTTAAATACTACCTCCAACATCAATCTGTTTGATTTGTCTGTAATCACTTCGTATTTCGCCATATCCCAACCGAGATACCAACTAACCATTATATGCTCAATTAGGCTATCACTATTAGTTGTGATTAGTGCAGCACTAAACACAATAAGCTTGCGTGTTGTTGCCACCTCCGAGTTTGTGTTTACTGCCGCCTCCAGGAGTCACACGAAACTCCTCCACTTCAATTAATTTGTCTAATTATTATGTTATATTACAGATGCTTTTTAACTTTACACTTTTATTTAAAGTATTTTCGTATTTAATTTTTGGGAAAGATTGACAGGGAAAATAGGATATTGTGTACCTAGTAGGAAATATATATTATATTTCTTGGACAATAGTATACTTTAGCCCACCAAAGCTCGAAGAATCGTAATAAAACGAGTGAAAAAAGATATCAAAAGAACTTTTCAACGCTTATTTGTCAAAATAATTCCAGTGCCCGGTGTCAAATTAAATAAATATGTATAATATTCTTGTTTTTACAATATATTTTCAGTAATATGGCACAGTAAAAAATTTATTTGCAATTTGTTAATTTTGTGGTTGTTAAGTATTTTTAATTAATATTGAAAAATATATTTCGTTAAATTAAGAATTTGAACAAATATGACAATTTGTTAAATTAAAATTTTGTCAATTCTGATTTTTTTAACAAGAAAATTTGTTGTTTTTATTTATTTACTACATTTATAAAATTTAACAAATAGACTCGTCAACAATAACAAGTAAATTTAACTGATCAATTTGAAATTGTTAAAAGAAAATTTGTATTCTTTGTAACAACTTAATTTGTTATAATAACTATGATTTATTGTTCTAATGTAATATAATTACTAAAATATTTAGTCAACAGCACATAAAAATTAATGTTAATATTCACAAATATATTTAGTTACGAAATACACTAAATAATTTGTTACTAACAAATTTAAAACATGTTAAATTAATAAAAATTAACGGTGGATCGTCTAGGACTAAATTTTTTGTCAATTTTGACTATAAATTTTTTACTGTGTGTATAATTTATTTAAAGATACGCAAAAATTAAAATATTTGCACTTTGCATATAATCCGCTCTCTAGATATCACAATTTATAATTGATATGATTAAAAACTCGAATTTTTAAAAAATGAATTACTTTTTTTAACACATTGTTTATTTTATAAAGTATTGTTTTAAAGCATGAAAATGATTAATTTATTCAAATGTTCTCAACCGCAAACAAAAAATTGACATTAAGATGTACTTTATACTCGTACGATAAAAACATAAATAAGTGCAGATATGCAACATGAATCATTAGGATTTTACAAATATAGCGTATTTCCTGTTTTGTGTTCTTATTAAAACAAGTCATTCTGTAGTCATTGGCAACTCAGTTGTCAACTCATCATAGCCTTATTAAAGATGTAACCAAATTTCCGTGACTGCTCCAAGTAAAAAGACGCTTCAGAATTGTCAGTGCCGTGATACAGATTCGTTAAAGACTTTCAGAATGAACGACAGCAACCTTGAAACTTAACATGGCTTTGATTTGGATTTGGGTCTGGTCGAGGGTCGATGTGATGTATTTTTTACGAGAGAAATAAATATGACGTGTTGTGTTTTGTTTCTCTGTTTTCACTCTTTTCTTTTTCCATTTTTGTTTGTTTGTTCGTCGTTACCGTAGGTAACAAACGATAGGGAGGTAGGAATGTTTTTAACGTGTTGGCATGCAATAAAAATTTTATTCGTTCGAACCTCGAATGAATACTTTCATCATTCATGTTTGTTGTAGATTTATAAAATTTAAAAGCAAAATTAAAATGGGGTAAATAACTCCGTGGTAACGCATTCTAAGTTCGAATCCCAAAGCCAACAAATGCTTACTCCACCCCGCAGGATTAGCAAAAATATTAAAAATATAAAATGTTATTAGCACTTTTCTTGTACTAAACTAAATTATTAATAATATATTTCAATAATCTTAGTTACATGTGCCAATCAATTGGTATAAAGTTGTAAACATTGGGAAGTGCTGAAATAATGTGAAAAATAAACAAAATAAAACAAATCATAGGTAACTATCATAAATTATATTAAAATTCAAATAATTTTGAAATACATAAAAACCACAAATATTGGGGGCGTGAAAAAATAGTCTATACACGACTCGTGTTTCAATTTACTCCGCGGGAAATAATCATACATTTCTCATGTATAATACACTATATAACATCTGTATGTCAAATAATTGTAAAGTGTCAAAAATATGTGTCGTTTGAAATATTATACAGTTTTAAAGACTAGATATTAGTTAATATTTTAAAATATAGTTATAACGAGAATAAATTAATCAGGTTTAACATAAGTCAAAATATTGTCAAAATAAAGGCATACGCCAGGTACAAGTCATACGTGCTTAGTTGGTTTTATATGTATAAGAAAGTAGTATGTTGACCACAGCAGATTTTCTCTATTTATTGTACCTTTTAGAAATTAATATTTTTGAGATGTTATGCTATTTCCTTCATGAAATTTAAGCCAATCAGAATTCTGACATTTCTGATTGTCGTCCAATCAACGTAGAATTACACGATAATTTTGCACTAGTGCAAATTATCAATATGATTCTGACTTTGTCAAATGAAGTTTTTAAATTTTGCTTTATTTTTTATGAGAGAAACAGCGTTTGGCTAAATTTTAATCGGGAAATAGTCCTTCGAATATCCCAAGTTCATGTGAAATTGTCGATAATTTTCTAAAGTGCGCGAATGGTAAAATCATTTTCAAATATCATATTTAGAAATTGGGTTTTGAAATTACGAGCTGATTAGATTTTGGTAGCAGTCCATCAACCGGAAGTGGTAGTTTACTTGAAAGCCTGTAAGGTTTTTTCAGCATATCTCAGTAAATAACTGAGTTAGAGTAAATTCTGTTATAATGAAAAACTTGTAAAATATTATTTGCTACAGTTTTTATTTTATACTTTTTTCTATTATGTAATGAACCATTTAATTGTTATTTAGTTTGTGTTGTTCACATCATATTATTTACTTTCTAATTGAATGAATAAATTAATTATCTTTAGTGTTCAACATACCAGACTTAACGGACTTCCTCAGCGCCGGAGTTTTGACCGGCTCGACGCTCTTAACCGGCGATCCACTCCTGCTCTTAACCTCCTTCTTGGCTTCATTCTGCTCTTCAGTATCACTCCCAGCCGGGCTAACCAGCGACACCATCGTCACCAGCTCTCCTCCAGGTGCCGACTTACACCTGGACCCCTTCTTCGTAGTTTTCTCCCCATCTTCATCTCCTTCTTCACCAGAATGATGTTCTTCACTTTTTCCTTTTCTCCTCGCGGATTTAAGACGCCGTTTTGTTGCGATGAACTTGAGTTTGTTTCCGTCTGATTTAACCGGGACAGAAAGGGTTCGAGTTAGAGGAGGCCGGAAGCTGTTGGTGGTGACACTTCCGGTAAAAGCGGTATTGGTGCGCTTTTGGAAGCTTTCGCGCTTTGTTGCTGCTGTTGATGGTCGAGGAGGGAGGGTTTTAATTAGTGATTCGTTTTCTTTGTTGATCAAGGATGTTTGCTTGACCAGTTTCGGCTCTTTGTTAGTTTCTGGTTGAGATTTTAAGTCTGGCTCAGTAGATTTAGTTTCTAAACTATCTGGTTGGGAATTATCTTGAGGTTTTTGGTTTATAACTATTGGAATTGTTACAGATATGTTTGTCCGGATATCTTGAGGCCTACTAGCAGTTGTCGAAGGAATGTAACTGAACTCTGAAGTTACAGATTTCTGTTTTTGAATAGTTTTTTGTGGTTTTGGAAGTGCAACTATTTCTTCTTTCGGACTATCAACTTTTTTATCATAACATACCTCAGGTTCATCTAAATCTTCATCAAAATGTTTTTCTTGGACATTATGTGCTAAAAAGATATTCAAATTTTGTTTGTTCTCCTCTCTATTCTTCCACGCTTTTCTTAGCCGTTCCGCCAATTCTTGTCTCGTGTACAATATCGACTCTTTCTCGACAGAAAGTTGTGTCCTAAGTTTAGCGGTAACTGGCCTTTTGTGTTCCTTGCACTTTTTGATTTCTACCGGGTCATCGAACCTTGATTTTGGGGTAGGGGGTTCATCTTTGGATGATTGTCGACTTTCTGCCCAAGCTACCCGAATCGGGCGGGGACGGTCGGAGAGTTTGCTGGTTTTCGCGGATTCGATGTTTCGTCCAGGAAGTTTGTGTTCTTCGATGGACTCAAGATGCTCAACAGAGAGTTGCTTTTTGAGGAGAGGGCGACGGATGTCGGTTTGCAGGGACAGCTGGCGCACTGGACCCAGCTTTCTTCGGTCGGACATTCTCGACTACTTTTACAACATTATTTTTTATTAATTATTAATTTGTGTTATTTACAGAACTTCCACATATTTACAAGTACAATTAAATTATTTTTTTAATTTATTTAGTCACATTACTCTTTACAGAATGTTTATATACAAATTGCTGCCATCTCCGCGAAATGGACCAACGAAACAAACTCTTAAGAACCGCGTATGGCCGTGTGGTGTGTTGAGGTTATGTGTGCCGTTCTTCTCGTGCGAAACACACGCAACAAACAAACAAGCGCGACTATTCGACTAGTTCAGTGTACGTGGTTCGCGAACCCAGGATGGCGAAGAACGGAACGGATCACTCATTTGTTATTATTGATCAGAACTTTCGCTCGTGTTTCGGGGTTCGGGCGCGACTCCGATGACTCCGACGACTCCGACTCCCAAGTTGTTATTTGAGATCGTCGGTTGTTTGGCGTTGTCATGACACCCAACGCTGGACTCTGCTACATGTTCGTGGTTTTTGGTGGATTTCATTTGGACTTCTCCTGAAACATGAAAATGTTATGATTTACTCTCACTTAAAAACTAGAAAAGCTTTGAAATTTACTTAATATTTCAGGAAACAGGTTTAGTTTTATTTATTATAGTATTGCAGTGTTCTCTGTCAAAATTTCGTAGAATATTGTAATGATATAATCACGAATTTGAGAGTTCATTTCTTTCTGTTATTTTTTTGACAACTAATAACATTTTAAAGATTACTTTGTATTTTATATTGATGCTTCACTCCTGAGGATAACTTATCTTTTCAATTTTTCTAAAATTTGTTATTTTGCTATAATATGCACGAATAACACAAAACTGAAGAGTATTTTTCAATATTTTGCTTAATTTTTGAGTTGCAGTTCCTCAAAGTTGCACTTCGAAAAACATCAAAAACTGACATATCTCAAAAAAATTAAGAGGTATGATGATGCGCTCTGCACCAGTGAGTTTTTTAGGGTTTATTTTATATAGAAATACAATAAAAGTATATGCCAATTTTTTGTGATATTTCGTGAAATTGAAGTACAACATATAAACTGTGTTTAAATGAGTAAGAAGAATGTTTTACTAAAATAAGAAATATAATAAATTGCTACCTATATCAGATTTGTTTCTGATTTTAATGATGTATAATTATGTACACTAAAATATTTAACGTGAAAATTATTAAATACTCATTTGTGTTCATCTGACGATGAGTTTGCGAATTATTTTTACAGAATAAGTCAAATTTAACAAACAAAAATTAATAAACAAAAGATTAACACATAGTTCACTCTGTGAGATAGTTTATAGTTAAAAAAAATTAACAAATGCATTACTCGAATTTTGAGAAGTCGGCCCTGCGCATAAAACATTCGTGCAGTTGGCTCGCAAAACTTCTTGTTCTAGTTACTTTTATTTGTTTTATTGGTAGTTTGTTGTCACTGCATTCACGTACTGTAATAATAACAATGTTTTAGGTTCTAACATTCACATTATTGTACCTAATTATACTATTTATCAAACAATACGAAATATTTCATTCGTAAACTGTATGTAAGTACGCGTATTTTTGTTTATGATTATTGTCACGAAGTGTAAACAAAAAATATGTAGCTTGATTATGAATGAATTTCACATAGTCTTTTAATTTTATCGTAAATATTTTCCGTGAATTAATTGTAATTACGTCATTTGATCAGTATGCACGATGCGGATAAATTTTTTATTGTTTTATCAGCAAAAATATTTAGTTTTCTTGCACAATGCTATTCTTTGATAACGCAGTAATTAGGTATCAAAAAAAAATGCTGATAACGTTATCTGATATTTACAAAGTTCAAACATGTAAACATAGCTGTGTGAATCCCGCGTTTTTGTGTAAAACGGTTGCGCGATTCGTAATTAGGGGAATCCCCGCGCATTGACCTACATTTCTTGGCTACGATTACGACTATTTATTCTAATTCAGTATTAGCATTGATAAGGCTATTAATCCCTTTGACCCTTTACAAAATTCTGCGATAAATGGAATTGAAAATATTAATAATGAGCACAAAGAATTGAAATTGAAATGTAAAACAAAATTACCAACTAATGTTTTGGCTTGTAATTAATTATTTTCCGTAACTTATACATCGTCCACTATTAAAAGTTAAGGAATTAAAAATAGGTTACAGTATATATTGTTAAAATATATAAAATAAAGAAATGTTAATTATTCTTAACCAAAAGTTTAGAATCTGCATTTGTATCTAAATGACATATACCTCATCATTTCTCTTCTTGGCGTAGACATCCATGGTCTGACAGATAAAGTAACATTTTTCAAGAAATTGAAGTATCACTTTTAATTAAATAACATTTATAATTACAGTTGTGGTACAATATACATTATTTTTACTTTACTCATTGGGAAAACAACGTTTTATGTAATTAATTATTTCCGCAATAACTCTTTTTTAATCTTACTCACACACCATGATTTAATAAAACTTTTATTGTCACATTAATATTTATTAATTTTCCAAGTAATTTGTAAATAAAGCACCAACTTGTTTAACAACATATTATGTACTACAACTTTTCTTAATTATTCAAGGTGTTCAACTAAAAAAGAGTTAACCACAAAGAAAATATTTGATCTGTAAACTTCAGTTTATCACCAAAAATATACTACTTCGGGTTGTTTCGGAATTCCCTAGAAACAGTACCCTCCCACTAAAATTTAATTATATCCAGTACTGTAAACCTTATAAATAAATAATCTTGTTACTTTTAGTTTGTGCAATTGGTGCCTTATTATTTTATCTGTTCATAATTTGAAATTATAATTTAAATAGCATCGTTTTTAATTTCGATGCTAGTTGACGAGTTAACCTGTATGTATTTTTAACTCAGCGTATCTCTAAATATTCTTAAAATGAAATCAAAATTAGATAAACTCATAGTAATAAAGAGGCTTTAAACATTTTAATCTCATTTAATTTTTAGAATCTTCTTGTAATGTATTAACTTTGATAAAATGAGTGTCATTGCGCCTTTTCTCAATTTGGGTATGGCACTTTACATTCACAAATCTCGGTACCTAAGTGATTTTGTTCAGTTACCAGTCGTCAAAACACGCTCCCCAAAGATGTTAGTAACAGAGAACCACATAAAGGTAAAGTTAAAAGTGACTAGGAATCGAACTGAGGGTCTCGTAATTCACTTGAAAAATTAATTTATAAAATAATTCATGTATTATCTATAAAACATTTTTTTATAGTGATAGTCTATCGCGTTCAAAATTGTAATTTGACATATCCGGGTTCGAGCACATTCAATGTCAAAAAATATTCATTGAGTAAGTTACCAGCCTGTAATTTTTTTGCGACTGGCAAATATTTTATATTTATTTATTTATTTATTCTGTAAGAAAGATAACACCAATTTATTCTCGTCTCACTATATCGAACATGATTTCTAAGTAGCCCAATTTGGCTGTGTATTATTATATGATAAAATAACAAGAGGAAAATACAGGTCTCAGTTTCTTAAAATTGCATACATCAAAGCACTGTTTTCTAATATGAAATAATACCAATACACGTTGAATATTCGCGAAAATCGCTTGAATGTTAACTACGTGACGTCACAGTGCAAGCTGATAAAACTTTCCGCGCGCCGGCTTCGCAGTCATTCGCCATTTTAGCGTCGCGTAGTGTTGTTGCTAAAAACAATCTTATCAAAAACCTTTCTTTGTTGCTATCTGATCACTAACCTGACAATTTTACGTTATTGTTCTGAAATTTTGTTCTTCTTGCTGCAGTTGCTGATCCTACAGAATTATGGCTTCGCCCGACAAGAAAAAGTACAACAAAATGGAAGTTGTGCTTCAGTATCTCAACAAGAATTTCGTTACGGTGTCTGAAGAGGATGTCAAGAAAACAAACCCGGTTTTGAGATTTGTGGTATGTGATTTTTAATTAGTTATAGTTATAGATTTAGAATAATATTTAATTTGTAATAATTATTACGTGGAATGCATCGCTGGCATGAACTTTTTTTAATTATATTTATAGACTGCTGTTTGTAGATTCATTTTTATTTCGATGCTACAAAGTAACAGAATTCAAATCTATGCAATACTTAAAGTTTCTACAATTAAATATTATCTATCAATCATTGTGTGAATAAATATAATATTTATAGCATTTAAAAATTTTATCTTTAATAAAAATTTCCACTGCCAGTAACTCACGTGTAAGTGTTACAATAATCATGTATTTAAAAAAAAATTAAACAATAATGTTTTTATTAACATGAAAAAATAAATGTAGTATACAGGTAGTTTCATTTTCTAAGCAGGAATACTTTTAGGTAAACCATACGCTATGAAGATGCTACACTTCGACCATAATTAATTTGAAACAAAATATTATTATATATATTTTTTATTATCATTTTATTTGTATCTATACAAAGATACTCGTTTGTAATATCCAAGCGATTCGACAAACGTATTTTCGAAATTTGTAACATCATTTGTAATATTTTCAACATTCGACAATTGTACTTTCGATAAATGTACAAACTCTGAATTAAATTTTCGACATTTGTGTTCGATAAATGTATTTTCGTGAAAGTTTTTTTTCGAGAAGTGTATGTGTTCCCTTTTTAAGTGATTATTTTTTGACGTTTCTTAAAACCAATAAAATGCTTCATTGTATGTCGTGTCTGCGTTTTATCCAATCCGTGCCGTAAATGTTACCAATTTCGAAATACAAAATTGTCCGGCAAAATAATGTTCCCTTAATATATTACTATTGATTATTTCCTTCATGTGAAAAATGACATTTGACTTAAATAACTCGGCTGTCCATAAAGAATTTAAAATTTACGTACAAATAACTGTATATAATTACAAATAAATATAATATGGCGCCATTTACTCATTTAGGTGTGGAACTCTGCTAGCGCAGATCTCAGTAGATGATTTAGTTTGCACATAATACACAGTCCTTACTTTTATTCTTAGCTCATTATGTGGTGGATTATGATAGGAGAGATCTGGATTCGATCTATTTATATTATTTATTTAATACTATGAATATAATCGCTTATCTAGCTTGTAACTGTACTTTCTGAAATCTGTAGTATGCAGATCAAACTAGTACACTTATAACGTTCGAAAATATATACCAGTCCAGTAACTGGAAAGGTGAAAATTTGTTTCATGGATTTACTAATTTGTTGTGTCACCCTCATTATTAATTATTCTTAAATAATTCTGTTGTTGTATTAGTGCCATTTGTAGTTGCTGTCTAATTATTTTTATATCTTTGTATCCCTTAATTATATTATTTTGACGTTTGGACATTTTCGCAGTTGGAAACCATAATTAATGCAATGAAGAAAGCAAATCCCTTATTTAACGTGATGTACGAATCAGTGTTGTATGGAGGAAGCTTTTACGACGGTTTGAAAGTTGGCAAACCGGAAGAATTTGACATTGATCTAAAACTGGTTTTACCAAAACTTGCTGTTCCTAAACTGTGTTTGTCGAATCAACCCGGGTTCGTTACAGTTCAATTGACTGGATGGTCAAACTTCGAAAAGAGCAGCGAATTTGCTAAGTACAAGTAAGAATTCTTTATTTGTGATAAAGTTAAATTGGCAACTGTGGGATTCAAACTGAGGATCTCATTATTCACATTACTACGGAGCTATTTACCTCAATTAATTATTATATATTTACAGAGGTTTGGCTGCATTCAAAGACGAGAAAGATTTTTTGATGGTGAATAAAGTATTGCAGTGGATTGAAAGTACTGCAAATTTAGCAATGAATGAAATTGGTAAAGTCGGCAATAAAGCTGTTATTAAGTACAACGGAATTAATGCAGAAGTAAGTAATAATGTTTTACTTTATTATCTTTGTATAAAAAAAATTCGGTGTGCGTGTTTTCGTAATTATTCTCCCCCTAAACGGCTTGCCCAATTTTGATTTAAAACAATGTATGTTACATCGTTTGATTCAGAAAAATTATATCTTTCGATGTTGTCCAGTAGAACACCGAGTAACAGCACGTAAAAAACTGTTTCCCATGTTAATCTCCTATGTAGATCTTTAAAACAGACACACGGTATAAGAGAATCGTGTGATAGCACATCAAATTTTTTTCTTAGAATAAATGAGAATTAATTTAAACACTAAATATGGGGATTTTAATAATTTTGTTCTGCCGAAACAATTATATTCTAGCCATTTGTATTTGAAATCTAAATTAAAAGTAACTATTAAATTGTAATGTAAATTTAATATTTGCAGGTAACTTTGAAAAAGTCTGGCCCAGCTGTAACTGCCCATATCGTATATGGAGACATTATCATGGACGTAGATTTGGTGGCCGTATTTAAGCTAACAGCTGAAATGTGGCCGCCATCTCCTTTCCGGCCTTTGCCTAGTGATTGCAACAGCAACGGAAAAGTACGAACAAGAAACCATTAGGTGCAATTTAAATAAATGAAGTTTTCTTTATTTTTTGCAGAAAGAATTTTTGATTGTTCCCAAAACTCCCAGAGCAGATATCGATAAGAAAGATCGGTGCTGGAGGATGTCCTTCCAAGAGCAAGAGAAGGTTCTTATTGTGGGGAACAATACATGCAAACCGGCACTACGACTTATAAAGGTATGCTAATTCAGAACTTAATTATTTTTTTTTTAAATTAAGCGGTTCCCAGGTCCTTAAAAATTACAAAAATTAACAGAATAGGAGAATATTTTTATAAATAATTATCGCAATAACAATAACAATGTTACTTATTTAGTATATCACAAAAAGAAAGATATAAATTATGTAACGTAATTACAAACTTAATTCTGTAGGTTTATAACAATTAATAATTCATAGTGCATAATATTATTATTATAACTCGATTAAATTCTTTGGTTTCAGAAACTCCGAGATACCCAAAATCACAACATGATTTCGAGTTACTTTATCAAAACTGTATTTTTACATGAAATTGAAAAACAGGACAAGCAATTTTGGAACGCTCCTTTAAGCTATATTTTTATGCATGTAAGTTACAATGCAAGTATATATTGTTAATATTTATATTAATATTTTTTTTACGTAAAGATGTTGAAAACATATCGCGATTATTTGGGTAATTATAAAATTCCATACTATTGGAACAAAAACAACAATTTATTGCAATACATTGACAAGACCACCGTTGACAACTTCAAGAATTATTTGAATAGTGTCATTGATTCTGTGGATAAGAAACTGGAGGATAATCCATACATCATCGGTGAATATCTCTGTAAGTGTAAATTATAATTCATAATTCTGTTTAGACTATAAAAGTTATGATACAAACCCATCAATAATGTATTAATTTGGGATGTCCTTACTTGATTACTTAATATTGCTGTAAAGAGATTCTACCAAAATATACAGTTATAGATCTGTCTCCTAAAATCTAGGTTATTTTACTTCCAGCCTTATTCAAATATTTCGATTGTTTTTCATCTGAATTATGTATTATTTTGCCTAAAACTCTTAACTCTTACTAATTATGTACGCCATTTTAGGTACAACGGAAGAATGTGACCAATTGAAAAAAGTAAATTTTGTATTTGGTAAGAGTAAATCTAACAGCCAAGACTCATCGCAAATTTCATGTATTACAGAAAATTCGAATTTAGATGCTTTGATGTTAAATCTAATATCATTAAATGTAGATGACGTTAACAGACCTATGACCAAAGAAACGTACCAAAACCAAACGAACAATAACGAAGTATTACAAATGCTAACCGAAATCCAGAAAAGCGTAACCGCTATTCAATCAGACATGAAAACTGCTCTAAACAAAATTTCTACATTGGAAGAATCGGTTCAAGACTTAAAAAATGATAATGAAAATTTTAGAGATATTCTTAAAAATGCAGGAAAAGCACAAAACGAGAATTTGGAAACAGATGAAAATTTGGATAATAAAGAATCAGAAAAACATTCTTGTAATATTGAATTCATGCTTGAAAAAATTGATTGTTTACATAAATCTGTGCAGGATTTAAAGACTGAAAATGACTTACTAAAGACTGGATTAAGACAATTTGTATTATTAAAGTAGATTTTCATTTTATTTTAAACTTAGACTAGCTAAAGATCCGATTTCAATAGTATTTATTATACATTGTACTGAAAAACTTAAACTTTTTTACCTTGTGTTTGTTTTGGTTGTGTTTAAAAATATATTTTATATATTCTTCAACATTTTAAAATGTATGTAACTAATATTTTATGCAAAATATACTATAAATTATGTACAATCTTGTTATTATTTATACGATTTACAGTGACTCCTGCAGAATACAGAAAAATGAAGCATGACCTATCACCTAAAAATTCAGCACCCTATCTTGCCGAATCAAATTTGTCCGCTGGAGAAACTAAACCAAATGAAGCCAACAATTGCATTATTTTATAAATTTTATATTTTTTTCGTGTGAATATAGTTGTAGAATATGATAAGGGCGAAAAACATACTTGTCATTTAATCTGTTCAGAAAATTTTTATACTTGATTTTTATTGTTTTTTATGTATCATTTGTTGTGTAAAAATATCCGGAGTTTGTAGTACAACAAATAAAATTAAATATAAGTTGAAAAAGCGTTCAGAACTCATAGTAAATAATTTACAAAATTCCATGTGAATGTGGAAAATGTTACATTGGATAGACTAGCAGAACGATAACAACAACAATTACTCTACAGAACACAAACGAGCCAGTCGTCATACCCAACCAGAGAAATCTGCTGTGGTTAGTTATTTCATTGGAATAAATTTTAAAGAAACAAAAATTATTGCAAAATCGAAATGTGCCATTGGCAGACTCATACGAAAAGCTGGTAGTGCTTAATTTGCTGACCAGCAAGAAAAGCTGCTGACAGGGGTTTTAAAAATTATGCTATGAGCTTAAAACTTAATACTGTAGTCTGTTACGACCTAATACACCCAGCAACATATGAGGAACGCAGACTTTTCCAGGGAGGCACTTTACTCTAGTGATTTTATATAAAAGCTTGCTAATTGGGCACTCAGGGTAGATCGATCAGCATGAAAATTCATGTTCCAGTTCAACATGACCTGGTACAACTCACTGTAGCGTATGGACATCGTACACTTCTCCAGAGAGGTATTTTTTTGTGATTTATATATAAAAGCTTGCTAACTGGATACTCAGCTTAGATCGATCAGCTCTAACATTCATATCCCAGTTCAACATTACCTCGTACAACTCATTGCAACGTATGAACAACGTGGGTGTTACAAATTGTGCAACAGGCTCATTTTCTTCGGGTCTCATTTGTGTCATGTTATGTCTTTCGTATGTGTCATTCCTAATTGGAGAGAATTTTTCAGTGAGTGCATTTTTGCAATTTAAATTTACTTGGAGTAAGTACAATTTAAATTAGAACAAAGATTAATACTTATTTTGCAGGTAGTATCACATAACCTTCAATTTGCATCTTCCAAAACAGATTTATAATAATTATGATTCCAGGCTTATACCTGAACAGATTTGAATGAAACTTGGATTTTTATGTACAACATGCAAAACCATATTTTCCAGTTCTAGAACAAGATTAGGTTATGATTTTGAACTGTACTTGATTCTATACAACAGAATTGACAAATGCAAATAACTACAATATTTTAAAATGAGTTTCTGAATTTATTACTGAACCAATGTTATTTGAAATAGAGTTTATTATGTAGCTGAGACACTGTAGATTTGATTTATATACATGTTTTAACGTTTTCAATAAAATACTGATTAGCGTTTTGAAGGAACCTAGATGTGGTCATTATAATCTGCAATTTTATAAGTTTACGATAATCTGTTGGACTTATTTCTCCATAGATGTTAATGAAAATTTACTAAGATGGATATTAAACATTGCTAATTTGAATAATGGACTTGAATTCTAGTTTGAATTAATATTAGCACCGAAATTTGTAATATATTAGGTTGCGGTCAATGCTTTCTTATATGAGAAACACATAAATTTTAATATAATGATTCTGAATTAAATATAGCGTTATGGGAGCTGTGTTAGGTATCAAAATGTTCGATTTTAGATACTCTTTAAGATTCTATAGCTAAATAGTCGCTATAAAGCGTAATATTTACATGAAATGTAAAAAACTATTTCCAATGCTATTCTTATGGGAAATGTCAAATTATGATCTGAATTAAATATAGCATTTTAGTAGCTGTGTTAGGTATCAAAATGATCGATTTTAGATACTCTTTAAGATTCTATAGCTAGATAGTCGCAGAAGCGCGTAACAAATGCAAGAAATGCAAAAAACTATCTCCAATGCTATTCTTATGGGAAATGTCAAATTATGATTCTGAATTAAATTTAGCATTTCAGGTGCTGTGTTAGGTGTCAAAATGATCGATTTTGAATATTATTTAAGATTCTATAGCTACATAACCGCATAAAAGGTTTAAAAATGCAGAAAACCCATCTTTAATGTTACTCTTATGGAGAATCATTTTTTGCAAAAACTGGACATAATCTAACTTAGACCCCCTAAAAACTACCCAAATTAGCTAAATATTCATCTTAGGAACGATTTTAGGCCATAATATCGCAGGATTAGGCTAAAATTAAGAAAATCTTAAAATCAAAAATTTTGCATCTGTCAAAGCCCATATCTAAACTTTGATCATTAATAACTCGAGAACGAAAATTGCTAGATTTTTTTTGAAGACACCATTGGAATCCTTGAATTTTTCTGCATCGAAAGCATGTATCGTGAGTCCTGTAGAAAATAAATACAGGATCCATTCTTTTTTGTCCTTTGCCCTTTCTATCTATCTATCTCTTTCTAACTCATTACTCGGCGTAGTCTTCGTTGGGCCTTTCTTGAGAGCTGACGTGCGCGTAATCGCTCCGAAAAAAAAATTAATATTTGCGGATGCAGCGACATGCAATTAAAAATAAATTCATAAATCGATTAATTAAAGTGATTAATGACATTTAAAACTGAAAATTCCGGGAAAAAGTGATTTTTTTGAAAAAAGTTTGTTTACTGTATTGTTGAACATTGTTGCTGGGAGCCGAGCTGTCATGGCCGCCGGCCACCAGATGGCAGGTTGGTAGTAATTTTTTGACATTTCATAATTTTTATTTCTTATTTGGGTTTTAATGTATTTTAATGGTGTTTTTAGACTTTTTTTAGTAAAAATAAATTATAAAATGATAAAAAAAATAGATTTTAATTGTCAATGATATTTATTATTAACAAATTTTGAAATGAAGTGTTTACTATTTTAATTTAATTTCCCTAAGACAGTAACAATAAATATTTTTCTTTTTATTACAGCATGCAGTGGAGCAGGGATTGAATAGTGCCACTTTGAGAACCAAACCAGTGGCCACAGGTAAGTAAAGTTTATTAGCCGTTTTGTCTATCCCAGCCATGTACTCAAATGTTTTTTTGCTCAATTTTGGGCATCAGTTTTTCCAATTTTTAAATTAAATTATCTGAAGTTGCTATTATATTTTTGTCTTAGTTGTAGTACTAATATAAACTGTTGTTTTCAGTACATATTTTTTTTTTCAGCTCTTTTTTATGTTTCTCTTTCAGCTAGTTATAGTTTGGCAAAATGTAATAGCAACTATTTTCAAAATTCTTAGTATAAGTCTAGGTTAGGTCCAGTCCAAAGAAGTTTTAGGTTCCCATGGAGGATACTGCCGTTCTCAGGTGCAGTCCAAGGAGTCTAATAATTTTTTTATAGTTTCTAGTTATTGTAAATACCTTTCGATCGTATTTCATTATTTTCTACTAATAATTCTTCGATTAATTTAATTAATTGATATGAATACGATTAAAGGTTTCGCCGTGGTTTTATGTTTGTTCTGCTTAAAATATTTATTTATTAATTAAATAATTAAAGACATAAAATCACAAATGCTGGGTAGACAAAAACTTATGATATTTTGATTATTATTTATTGATTTACTAACAATTAATAAATATTTTTCAAGATATTATGAGGAAGGCATCTTTGTTCCGTGCGCAATTAGCTACTCGTCCTGATTGACCTATGAACTTAGGACAGGACAAAGGACATAATGCGGAATCATCTATTACGAGCTCGTTATAGAGCATAGGTCGGTAGTATCAAATAATTAGGCGGTTTTGCATATTAAATTTAAATTAATTAGGTTAATAATTCATAGGTCAAAGGTTTTATAGGATATAGAGTACTTCCGCCAAATTTTTTATTCCTTCACTAACATGTGTTGAATATTTTAAAGTAAACAATTTAATTAAATAACTTGACCCATCAAATAAAATGGTGGCAGCGCATCGATTTCCTAATTCGACATTGGGTACCTGGGTGGGTTTTCAACCCCATTCTGGGGGTAAAACTTGATTTTTAGTCTTGAAATAGGGGTATGTAAAGTCAGCGGTAATTTTATAGGCTAAATAGGGTTGTTAAAATTTTTATTTTCGAGTAAATTTTCAGGTTAGGGTTAGATAAAAAAAACTGGATATAAATTTGGTTATTCTGTTGCTCAATATGTGCGAGGGTGGCGGTGCGGGGTAGGGTGAAAACAGGGTGAAAATTATTTATGTTTTATTATTTTTTATATAATTATTAGTTTGAAGTTCTGTATATTTTAAAAATTAATTCTTTGTTGCTCTTTTTTGTTCATATAACTAAATACGTTAAATAAATTAACTAGGTAATGGAAATATTTAACTTTATTGGTTTTATAGAATTTATTTATAAATATTGCTCATTAATATTATAAAAAACACAGCTGCTAATGTGAACACTAATTAATTAATAATAATTATATGTTTTA
The DNA here is from genome assembly GCA_963942605.1 of Poecilus cupreus. Lineage (NCBI taxonomy): Eukaryota > Metazoa > Arthropoda > Insecta > Coleoptera > Carabidae > Poecilus > Poecilus cupreus. Next base: position 9,845,458 of record OZ012731.1, read on the forward strand.
TATTTGAATGTATTCAAATATTCAGTACAATATTCATGGTTTATTTTCTAGTTTTTTTTCTATTTATTCATATAGGGATGAAAAATAATTAAAAGCACCCTGTTGCTTATTCAGTAAATTAATTATATATTTTTATATGTTCGCAATCGCTATATTTTATGTATTTTATTATGCTACCCCCTTCGATCCGTATACACACACACACACAATTAGTTTTAAGCCATAGCGAGAACGAATTTATAAAAATGTTTAAAGAAATAAACCAGAATTAATTTTCAATATTAACTAATTAATTAATTTAATGTGGTAGGACAATTAATACTTATAGACGGTGTTTATACTAGCGGCTACATTAAAATTATTTCTCAAAATTTTTATTTAATTATAAATTTACGTATCTATAATATTTTAAGGGTTGTATACCCTAGTAATTCTATTTAAATCTCAAGTATTTCTAATTAATTTACATTATACATACATACATATACATACAATTCTAGAATATTTCCATAACAATTAAATGAATTATAAAAAACTTTAAATTAATAATTGTTAAATTAAATTAATGGTTTTGCAGATACAATGGTAATTAAATAGCACAGAACTTTAAACGCTAATATAGTGTTTTTTTTTTTTTTTGTAATAATTTTCGCGCTGCGTTTCTCACTATTATATATTACGTCTTTGCACATGCTGTGGGGGTTGGACTTGTTTTTAATTAAACAATAAACCTAACATTTTTGATTGGCTTTAAATTAAATTTATTCTCACTATAGATAAATGGTGGCAGCTTTCAATTAATATTGAAGGTCTGCGTAGGTTCAACCCTGAAATAGGTGTATGAGAAATCGACGGTATTTTTATGGGCATAAAAGGCTTGTTAATATTTTTATTTCGCGTATATTTTAAGATATTTCTTCTGTAATTTTCATGTCCGGTGTAAGATAAAGCCAGATGCTAAATTCTGTTTCCGGTTATTATATTGCGCAGTGTATACAAGGGTGGTGGTATAGGGTAGGGTGAAAGGTATTGTGGAAATTATTTATATACAATTGTTATATAATTACGTAAATTTTCTATTTGTTGATCCTAAAATTAATTGCAACTGATTAAAATTAATTAATAATATAGATTAAATAGTAATTACAAAAATTAATCAAATTATATTTTGGAAATATTCAACATTTCTTGTTAATAGAATCATTTTTAATTTCTTGATTTAAATGGTTTTTTTTTTGTAAATATTGTTCAGTAATATTATATAAAAACAACCGCTAATGGGAACATCAATTATTACGAGTTATTATTTTATTATTTAATTGTTTAAAGCACCCGAATTAATGTTTTAAATAAATAATACATTATATTAATCAGTACAATATTCATGGTTTATTTACTATATAATTTCATTTCCTAATAATGAAAATATTTAAATGTACCCTCTGTAGCTTTTTCCACTAATTTAATTATTAATTTTTATATGTTCGCAATCGCTATATTATATGTTTTATTGTGTTCCCCTCCGTATCGTACTACACCATTAGTTTTAAGTCATAGCGAGAGCGAATATATGAAAATGTTTAAAGAAATAAACCAGAATTAATTTTCGATAATAATTAATTCAATGTGGTAGAACAATCAATTCTACCTATAGACGGGGTTCGTATTAGCGGGTATTTATTTTTCTAATTGAATTCAAATTATAAATCTGTTTTCTCCTCATACATTTTACAAGTTTTAAAAGCTTTTTAAATAATTTTTATGTATTAAAATTCTTGAATATTTCCAGAAATATTTACTATTGATATTTCGTTAAATTTAAAGTAACAACTACATAATTACATTTAAATATACAGAATTTTAATTGCTAATAATAGTTTTAATTTCCAAAATAATTCAGATAATTTCTTAATTATTATGTCGCTTTTCACACTATGCTACATACCCTTTTTATACAATGTTGTAGAGGTATATAAATTATTCTACGACCCGTAAATCTTCGTTGGGCAATTAAGTAATTTTTGTGCAGAAAAACAAATATGAATATTTATTTTTTTTTTATATAAATAATAATTACAAAATATTTCATACAGCAGTAAATCTACAGTATTCACTGCCACTGGCTTTTAAAAATATACCTGCGAATAAAATAAATAACAACAAATATAAATAATATAACATTTTATCCACGTTATTTCCAGCGATATTTTAGGACGACTGTTTAAATAATTCTTAACATACATTAATTTTATTCTGGTAGAATCTAATAATAAATTATTATTTCAAAGTTTCTCAAAAATATCTTCAAATAATAGTTAACAATAAATGTAATTTTAGACTTGGAAATTACATTTCAATTGTGAAAATAAGTACTTTAAAATAACATGCGGCTGTCAATAAATATTTAAACTGTAATATGAAACTATATTTAATCCACAAACAGTAATTGGGTATTCTATAGGAAATACTACGTCATAAACAATATGTAAGACCAGATAGAGAACCCACAATGATAGAGGGAGATTTTGTAAAAAACAGAGCAGCAATTTTGGAATAGAAACAAAATTTAATATTTACTAAAATAATTACTACGGTTTAAAGTTCTGTATATTTCACTTAATATTAAAACGACGATCCATCTTCATTGTTATCTGATCTGTTTTTTTTATTATTAAATTATACCTACCTTTTTATAATTTAAAAATTTATTCAAGTTTCGTAAACTTTTACCTTACAATAATATTTTACAACAAATAAACAAAGTAATTTCTGATAACATAAATTTTTGGTCACAATTTATTTATTTCTCTTCTGTATTAAATCTTAATTTAACATTACATCCTTTAAAAATTACTACACTGTACATACGTTTTCATTACTAAATATTTGTATTATTCAATTGTATTATTCGTTACTAAATCACCTACGTTTTAACACAACATCATTGTGCATTAAAATCAGTTTGAATTATTTAAATTGTAAAAAAAGTAACAGAATTTTTCTTTACGTTAATTCATTTTAAAACACATTCACCCTCGATGTGTAACATTTTAAGGGTAGTCTTCTCACTCGATAGTTCTTTTCATTCACCTAGCTTCACCTTTGATGAATTAATTAATTTGTAGCGATCAAGTATTTGTGATCGATATCATATAAAATACAAAATTTAGCTTGTGTTTTAACTTTGAATAATTTAGTTTAATATTTTTCTGTATTCATTAATAATATTGCGATATTTTATAAATAGTCGCTGTTAGTGTGAGCGCTGATTAAGGATGTCAGCTTCATTCGTCTGTTGTCAAACGTTCCTTGATTGTTTTGGAGATAAATGCTTCATATAAAAGTAATACAAAATTATTTGTATGTATTTGGATTAATTAATCATGATTTATATTCAGGGCATATTTTTTACTTTTTGCAAATCCTCTGATGGGGATGAAAACTAACTTAGCTATGTTTTTATAAATTCGCTCTTCACTGTGTTGATATATTTAGCTACCCCCGTTCCGTACACTTTACACATTAGTTTTAAGTTTTACGAATTTATAAAATATTAATTATTACTTTATATAAAGTAAATATCCCCTGAAGTTTTTCTAAAATTATCCACACTAATTTTATTTTTGTTAACGTCTCTCTGGGTAGAGAAGTGTATTAAAATATATTAGTTTTATTAATTGCATTTATGTTTAAAATAATCGAGGAATTTTTATCACCAGTTAAATGAAGTTAGTCACCCCTAATCAGGGTTGGCACTACCAGCCGTTGTATGTAGAATTCTCGCGGTATTATTATTGAATACAGATAACGATTAAATAAAAATGTTTTAAGTTCGAACATAATCTATATTTTGAATTTTATGTGATACCGATTCTAATTATTTGGGCGACATATATTCGTTGATTTATTGAAGATTAAGTTAGGGAAATGAAATCAACTGACTAGTGTGAGTGTTGCCGTTAATTTGTTATAAATTAAGGGTAAGGATTATTTTAGGAAATTTCGAAGTTAATTTAAATAATTCACCAATCAATTTTAATGAGATTTTGTAACTATATTTGCAATTGCATAAACAAAACTATATTTTACAAAAATCGTTCACCATGCCGTCCCGCGCGAATTTTTTTTTGAAAATTAATTTTCACTAGCAAATAATGGATAAAATCAAATTTACAAAAAGTAGGACACCGTCCTACGAAAATTTTTAAAAAAAATTAATTTCGACCAGCATCTTAAAATTATAAAGTATTAAAAACATCGTTTGAATCAAGAACAATTTCTCACAAAAATTTCCAATTTAAAGTTGGTGTTACTCTTTCATATCTGTCAGTGAGCTGTGCAACAAAGTGTTTTTGTGCGTAGAAAAATCTACTTTTCCCCCAAAATAATATTGATTACATATGTTAAATTTATATCAATCGATTCAGGGTCCTTCCGTGATTATTTTAGTGTATAAATTGTTGTGTTAAAATCAATAACTTCATTTTTGTTCAATGGACAACACATCTAGATCAACAGTTCTACAGGATATTAATGATTTATTGATACTTGTATGTATTTTGTGGCATTTCAGTATTCAGTAACCATTGTTGTAAGTTCACCTCCGAGTAGCTGATCTTTGCTGCAGAATATATTGGGGATCGACGTGTTGTCCAGATGCAATGAAGACATAAAAAAGATAAGTTTCTATTTATTTACTTCTTATAGTTTACTACATATTGGCGGTTCAGAAAGACTTGGGTTAAATATTCCTAAATTGCTTTAACAATAAATGCTTCAAGTGAATTATCTATGTTTTGGTTTTGCAATGTCAATAATTAAATTATCATTTATATAGTCGCTACTTAGTTTAAGTTAGTTATAAGTAGCTCACCCTCCGTTCCGATATATACACATATTAGTTTTAAGTCAAGCGGTTATATAAATGTTCTTTAACAATTAGTTTAACAACAAAAATAGTCAGAAATATTCAAAATGTAATAAAACTGAACATTTTATTTGAAGCATTATTCAGACACAATATAAATTCAGTATATGTTTCAAACTTTACAATTACATACGTTATAATTTTGCTAATTATTGAAACAAGTTTGAAAGTCTGAAGAGCAACTGGACGGAGTAACTGATGCCACAAAAATATTGCAGATTTCAAGTTCACAAAGATCTTAGACAGTTTCATCCAGAGAAGATGATGGCTGTGAGGAGGTCGTGGAGGTTTATGTCTCGAGAAGTGACCATCGACAGCAACAACGTTCAAGAGAATTAGCAGAATATATTCGGGCTCTCCTGTTGTCCAGATGCAATCAAGATACAAAAAAGATAAGTTTATTTGTATTTAATTACCTCTTTTAATTTATAACGATTAAATGATTGTACTAAATATCATAAAAATTAATATTCTAAATTATTTTTTAATTGAATAATTCAATTACTTCGTGCATTCAATAATTATATTCCATGATTTATATAATTTTTCTGTTTTCAAATATTTCCAAATTAATTTTAACAACAAATGCTTCAAGTAAATTTAACCTGTTTGAGTTGAAATATATTTGGGAACCTACAATGAAAATAATTTAATTATCATTTATATAGTCGCTCTTTAGGTTAATTAGTTCTAAGTAGCTACTCCTCCGTTCCGAAATACACACATGTTAGTTGTAAGTTAAGCGACTATATAATTGTTGAACGACGATGTTTAACAATTACTTTGACAACAATAATACTCCTAAATAAATATAATAATACTGGTCATTTTATTTGAAGCATTGCTCAAAACGTTTTACCGGTAGATAAATAAATTATCTGAATCAGCTTCCATGCTGACGGTCATTGTGAGTAGATCTCTCGCGATATAATTATTGAATTCAGAAGCCAGTCATATTTAAATGTGCAAAGTTCACACACCATAGACACTTTACAATTATTTAAACATTACAATTTTGTTGTTCATTGATATAAGGTTGAATGTCTGAAGAGCAAATGGACGGGGTGACTGATGCCACAGAAATGTTGCAGATTTCAAGTTTACGAATCTCTCAAACAGTTTCATCCAGAGAAGATGATGACTGTGAGGAGATCGTGGAAGTTTCTACCTGGAGAAGTGACCATCGACGGAGACGACAGCAACAGCGTTCCAGGAAGCAGCCGAGCTTCGCTGCAGAATACACTTGGGCTCTCGTGTTGTCCAGATGCAATGAAGACATACCAAAAGATAAGTTTCTTTTTATTTATTTACTTCTTTCAAATTATAACGTTTAATTTTTTCTTGTGTTCAACAATTATACCACGATATTTTACTACAAACTGATGGTTTAGAAAGACTTGAGCCAAGGATTCGTACATTGTTTTAACATTAAATGCTTCAAGTAAGTTATCTATGTTTTGCAATGTCAATAATTCAATTATCATTTATATAGTCGCTATTTAGTTTAAGTTAGTTATAATTAGCTCACCCTCCGTTCCGAAATACACACATATTAGTTTTAAGTTAGGCGGTTATATAAATGTTCTTTAACAATTAGTTTAACAAGAAAAATTAGCACAGAAATATTCAAAATGTAATAACACTGCACATTTTATTTGAAGCATTGTTCAAACGCAATATAAATTCAGTAGATATTTCAAACAATACAATTGTTTAAACGTTATAATTTTGCTAATTATTGAAACAAACTTGAATGTCTACAGAACAAACTGGACCGGATGACTGATGCCATGAAATTGTTTCAGATTTCAAGTTCACGAAGCTCTCAGACAGTTTCATCCGGAGAAGAAGCTGGCTGTCAGGAGGTCGTGGAGGTTTGCACCTGGACCATCAAGCCAGACGACAGAAACAGCGTTCAAGGGAAGTAGATATTTCATTTGGCAATTGCTTTCTGCATCCGGAAACTTTGCTTCGATAATATTTATGCAACGAATTGTTGCGTTCCAGTCATTTTATCATTAATTTTATGTATTCGTTACATTTATTTTATATTTATTTAGCTGGCCCCCGTTCGTACACATTACACATGATAGTTTTTAAGACAAACGAATATATAAAATTATCTACGCATAAAGGACGATAAAGTAAATATTTAATTGATAAAATTAATAACATCTACACTTTGTATTTCAATAGATGTAATAGATTTAATTACTTAAAACTTATGGAACATTTTGTTCAGTTTGACTCCACGTTTTTCAACTTGAAACACAACCAGCCGTCACACACACACTGCGCAAGAACTCCCGGCGATCCACGTCCACCACCCGGAGTAGAACTTGGCCCTCGAACATGTACGTCTTCAGCAGCCAGAACGTAGAAGAATATTTATGCAATAAAATGTATTATAATATCTTATATTGTAATATTTCTTTGTAAAAATTGTTGTGTTGTACGACGGACCGATCCAAAGAACAGATCAGGTCCGATATTCGATAATTTAAAAAGAAAAACTATGCTGGGGGGTTTGGGATTTATTTTATTGATTTGCCTGTGAGCAAATATGCATGAATCAAATAATTTTTTCGGAATTAACTTTGCGCTTCACGCAAACATTTTTTAACTTTAATTTTCACTTTAAATGCATGAAAAAAATCAAATTTTTGGAAAATCGTCCAACGTCCCGCGCAAATTTTTTTTTGAATATTCATTTTTCACTACTAAATTAGGGATAAAATCAAATTTACAAAAAATAACCCACCGTCCCGCACAAAATTTTTTAAAATACTATTCAAAATGTCTACTAGCTTCCTAATAAAAATATTAAACACATCGTTTAAATTAAAAACCATTTCGAATTTAAAATTAGTATTATTGTATTGGTATCTGTCAGCTGTCAGTGAACTGGACAACAAAGTGTTTCTGTGCTTAGAAAGATCAACTTTTCACCTAATAATGTTGATTACATATCTAAAACTTATATCAATCGATTCAGGATCCTTCCGTAGTTATTTTAGTGTACAAATTGTGTTAAAATCAATAACTATTTGTGTTCGGTGGACAACACATCTAGATCAACAGTTCTACAGGATATTTTAACCCCCCCCCCCCCCCCCTATATAGGTTTACATGTTTTATTGCATATTCAAGCGTATTAGCTGAAATGTAGATTTGTTAGCTGTTAGTGATGAAACTATACAAGGTACGTCTGATACAAGTGATTAAAGATGTGGCCAGCATGGTAGATACATTTCATATTATTTATCTGAAACACAAAACCAGTAAAAGACGTAATGAAAGAAGTACAACTAAGATGGAGAGGATATATCAATAGAATGAAAGAACAACGAATTGCAGAAAGAATCTATGAAGCTATACCTACAGAGAAAAAGAGTAGAGGCAGACCAATAAACAAAAGTGAGAACAGCAATGAAGAGAAGAGGTGTTGAACAACATGTGAGCAAAATATCGATGGAAGAGAGCACCTTAAACCGCAAGATAAAAAGGCATACAGATTAAGTAAGTAATTATTTATCGGAGATAAAATTGCATCAATTAATAAAGAATATATTATTAATATATGGAATTATTGTATGGTGGTGTAAATAGAGTGAATAATATAGGAGGAAATGCTAGAAATGTAGATTGGAATATAGATAAAGGTGATGTCAGCATTGCATTGAGCGATTCGAGCGATGTATGAAGCAAGTGAGTTGATGGTAGATTGAGTGATTAGTTTCGTATGTGAAACACGGTTGTGGAATGTCTCCTTGGTTGTTTCATTTATATAAGGATGTGTTATTACGAAAGGCATTGAATGGAACGGATAGTGTACGAATTGGTGGACGTATAATGTCTGCGTTAGCTTATGCGGACGATGTGTGTTGACTGAAACTGAGGAGCAATTGAGAAGAATGATTGTGAGCATAAATGAATTAGGGAAAGCTAATCTGTTGTTGAATGTCGATAAATGTAAAGTGTTGGTGTTTGAGAATAATGATTTGGTGACTGATTGTAATGTTTGTATATTTGGGTAGTATGTTTTCGAGGGATGGACGAATTGACCGGGTGTCTGCAGGGTGCAAGGTATTGGGTGCTCTGGGTACATTTGCTCGAAACGTGAATGTATCTAGAGTCTTCTAGAGATGCTCGATTGAGTGTATAATGGTATGTTAGTGCCTAGTGAATGTTGGGCATGAACGACGTATAACTGCTGTAGAAATGAGGTATTTGAAAGGAGAGTGTGGTGTATGGTGAGTATGTACGATAGTGAACAACATCACCAGAGTCAATTACATCACCCGGATCACTCCGGACGTTTACAGAAACATCATCGCTGCTCGCAACATCAGTGTAAGAAAATAATTATTGTCGCTTGACGACTTTATTTATACTTGCAACAATTAAATTCTTAGTTCCCAGAAAAATTAGATATTTGTGTAACGAAAGTAATTAGTAAATAATATTTGTTCTTTTGCCGAGTATTGTTCTATTTCGAATGATATTTTCATGTTGTGTTAATTTGTTTGTGTGTGTTCCATGTCACAGTTGCTCCAGGTTTTGCAGAGACTTCCTGTTTCCCCTAGATCAATGTGTTCATTTATATATCAATAAATAAATGTATCTGTATATTTAAATAATTTAACAACAATTAATAAGTGATAAAATAACTGTAGAATACACAATATTTTTGTAGATAGAATTCGATTCAAAATAAAATATTGTAATAAATATTATCATTAATACCTTATTCCTTTATTTACATATTTCAGCATGTAGTTATGTTCTGAACAAGTTAACACTCATATTAGTATCTGCATGGGGGCATGGCCGATGCAAAATGGCGTTAATTAGGTTGAATGTGACTGTTCGCGTATAAAATATAAAAAGCGAGTCTCACGATTAATAATATTTGCGAATGTGCTACAACAGATCCTGCAAACTAAATTTTAAAGAAGCTGAACGCATTTTATATACTGTACAATTGATTAAATGCGGGATAAAATTAAATGAAAGTGACAGTGGCTGTGGGTGAAGTGGTTTTCTGTGTGTCAACGTCGAATTTACGAGGTGTACCCCATCAAATTAATAAGAAAATTGAAGAAGATGAACAAGTGATGAGTGTTGTTTGTTCCTTCATGGCTGGTTTTGGGTGAAAAATGCTAAAACTGCATTGCTACGTTGCTGTACTGTTACAGGTTAGTTGTACGTTTTTTTTAATCTAAGTTAATTCAATAAACAAATAACTCGAAATGAATAAATTTAAGGAACATTAACTTTGATTACATATTTAATGTAATTTATTAACGTAATTAAATACAAAATAAACAGATTACAGAGCAAATTCGTAATATAACCTAAAATGTTACTTATTTAGATGTACATAACCGTCAGGTACAAAATATTCATAGCATATTATTTATTGTAATAGTTATATATGTATCAAGGCACTGAAGTTCAATTTTATATCACGAATATGGAATTTAGTTGCCGAGGGCCGAAGAAAATAAACCATGTGAGTGATAAAAAGGAACTTCAGTGCCGAGGTACATATTAAGTTTTATTTGAAATCTAAAATTCAAAAAAACTGTAAAAAAATTACAATATAGGTTAAGTTTATACATCTGTCAGTTGTCAATTGAAACTGACAGTCAGTGTTGCCAATATCGAGAAGTGAAGTAAACAACACTCAAAATTATGTGTTTTGTCCTCAATTTCATCATCGGAATTAATTAGTTAATTCTTCTTGCCAATTTTGTTACATGCTACGTCCAAATTTACTATAGTACATCAATATATCTGCCAAAATTATCCTTATAGTACATTAATTATTTAACGGTTGCCAACACTGGGTTGCTCGAAATCGTCGTATAATGGGTTACTTTAGTGACGATTTCTGAGACTTTAATGACGATTTTTGAGCACATTAGTGCCGATTTCAAATAAAAGCGTTTGAGTTGTTTACTTTTGTTAGTTTTTCCAAGTTTTTTTTTCGCACTCCAAATTGGTTTACTTTATAAATAAAACGTTTGTCCAGCTTCCAGCACAATACACTTTATTTTTCGATTTTTCGCGGTATTTAACTACAATTTCGGTCATTTTTTATCTCAAAAATCGTTATTCACATTACACGTAATGTATTTCTAACGGAATATTCACCCTACTTTGTGTTCGAAAATAAAATGATAGAATTAATAGTTATTTACTTTACAAATGGGCAAAGTAAGAAATTATCCACGAGAGAAATTTTAGCACACAAAGCCGATGGTATCAGAGAAACATTGGGTTAATTGTGAAACATATAAACTAAATTATTTTAAATATAAAAGCCTTAATCGAAATATTCTTCAAACAGAAGTAATAGGGAATAAACAGTTTAAACTTTTTTATATGGAACTTTTTCTCCAATATGTCTTAGTTTCACAATAAAATAAATTTAAAAAGTCATACCATATACCTACATTTATTTTGAAAAGCAAGGCCCTAGTCAAAAAATTGTTCAAATAAAATAAATAGAAAATTAAATGCTGGACAATTTATTTCTTAACAATTATCCTGTAAAATCACTCGTTTGGCCATAAATTGGGAAAAATTGTTTTAAGTACGATTCAAACGAGCTTGGTGTCGCCATCAGGCGAGTAATTATAGAACTACATACGTGCAAAATTATCTCCTGATTGGAGACAGCAATCAAAAAATTTTATTAATAAAACTTATAAGGAATTGAATACTTAAGTTATCTTAATTGAAACAACTCACTGTAACATATGAACATCGTACACTTCTCCAGAGAGGCACTTTACTCTTGTGAGATTTAATAAAATCATTTTTATTGGCTAACTCAAACGATCGATCAGCTTCATAATTCATATCCCAGTTCATTATAACGCACTACAATTGCATGTAACGTATGAAAATTTTCGGCGGCTGCAAAAAGGTACTTAGCTCGTGTGACTTTTAATAAAATCATTTTTATTGGCTAACTCAAACGATCGATCAGCTTCATATTTCATATCCCAGTTCATTATAACGTATTACAATTGCATGTAACGTATGAAAATTTTCGGCGGCTGCAAAAAGGTACTTTACTCTTGTGATTTTTAATAAAATCATTTTTATTGGCTAACTCAAACGATCGATCAGCTTCATAATTCATATCCCAGTTCATTATAACGTACTACAATTGCATGTAACGTATGAAAATTTTCGGCGGCTGCAAAAAGGTACTTTACTCTTGTGATTTTTAATAAAATCATTTTTATTGGCTAACTCAAACAATCGATCAGCTTCATAATTCATATCCCAGTTCATTATAACGTACTACAATTGCATGTAACGTATGAAAATTTTCGGCGGTTGCAAAAAGGTACTTTACTCTTGTGATTTTTAATAAAATCATTTTTATTGGCTAACTCAAACGATCGATCAGCTTCATATTTCATATCCCAGTCCCAGTTCATTATAACGTACTACAATTGCATGCAACGTATGAAAATTTTCGACGGCTGCAAAAAGGTACTTTACTCGTGTGATTTTTAATAAAATCATTTTTATTGGCTAACTCAAACGATCGATCAGCTTCATAATTCATATCCCAGTTCATTATAACGTACTACAATTGCATGTAACGTATGAAAATTTTCGGCGGCTGCAAAAAGGTACTTTACTCTTGTGATTTTTAATAAAATCATTTTTATTGGCTAACTCAAACGATCGATCAGCTTCATATTTCATATCCCAGTTCATTATAACGTACTACAATTGCATGCAACGTATGAAAATTTTCGACGGCTGCAAAAAGGTACTTTACTCGTGTGATTTTTAATAAAATCATTTTTATTGGCTAACTCAAACGATCGATCAGCTTCATAATTCATATCCCAGTTCATTATAACGTACTACAATTGCATGTAACGTATGAAAATTTTCGGCGGCTGCAAAAAGGTACTTTACTCTTGTGATTTTTAATAAAATCATTTTTATTGGCTAACTCAAACGATCGATCAGCTTCATAATTCATATCCCAGTTCATTATAACGTACTACAATTGCATGTAACGTATGAAAATTTTCGGCGGCTGCAAAAAGGTACTTTACTCTTGTGATTTTTAATAAAATCATTTTTATTGGCTAACTCAAACGATCGATCAGCTTCATATTTCATATCCCAGTTCATTATAACGTACTACAATTGCATGTAACGTATGAAAATTTTCGGCGGCTGCAAAAAGGTACTTTACTCTTGTGATTTTTAATAAAATCATTTTTATTGGCTAACTCAAACGATCGATCAGCTTCATAATTCATATCCCAGTTCATTATAACGTACTACAATTGCATGTAACGTATGAAAATTTTCGGCGGCTGCAAAAAGGTACTTTACTCTTGTGATTTTTAATAAAATCATTTTTATTGGCTAACTCAAACGATCGATCAGCTTCATAATTCATATCCCAGTTCATTATAACGTACTACAATTGCATGTAACGTATGAAAATTTTCGACGGCTGCAAAAAGGTACTTTACTCGTGTGATTTTTAATAAAATCATTTTTATTGGCTAACTCAAACGATCGATCAGCTTCATAATTCATATCCCAGTTCATTATAACGTACTACAATTGCATGTAACGTATGAAAATTTTCGGCGGCTGCAAAAAGGTACTTTACTCTTGTGATTTTTAATAAAATCATTTTTATTGGCTAACTCAAACGATCGATCAGCTTCATAATTCATATCCCAGTTCATTATAACGTACTACAATTGCATGTAACGTATGAAAATTTTCGGCGGCTGCAAAAAGGTACTTTACTCTTGTGATTTTTAATAAAATCATTTTTATTGGCTAACTCAAACGATCGATCAGCTTCATATTTCATATCCCAGTTCATTATAACGTACTACAATTGCATGTAACGTATGAAAATTTTCGGCGGCTGCAAAAAGGTACTTTACTCTTGTGATTTTTAATAAAATCATTTTTATTGGCTAACTCAAACGATCGATCAGCTTCATAATTCATATCCCAGTTCATTATAACGTACTACAATTGCATGTAACGTATGAAAATTTTCGGCGGCTGCAAAAAGGTACTTTACTCTTGTGATTTTTAATAAAATCATTTTTATTGGCTAACTCAAACGATCGATCAGCTTCATATTTCATATCCCAGTTCATTATAACGTACTACAATTGCATGCAACGTATGAAAATTTTCGACGGCTGCAAAAAGGTACTTTACTCGTGTGATTTTTAATAAAATCATTTTTATTGGCTAACTCAAACGATCGATCAGCTTCATAATTCATATCCCAGTTCATTATAACGTACTACAATTGCATGTAACGTATGAAAATTTTCGGCGGCTGCAAAAAGGTACTTTACTCTTGTGATTTTTAATAAAATCATTTTTATTGGCTAACTCAAACGATCGATCAGCTTCATATTTCATATCCCAGTTCATTATAACGTACTACAATTGCATGTAACGTATGAAAATTTTCGGCGGCTGCAAAAAGGTACTTTACTCTTGTGATTTTTAATAAAATCATTTTTATTGGCTAACTCAAACGATCGATCAGCTTCATAATTCATATCCCAGTTCATTATAACGTACTACAATTGCATGTAACGTATGAAAATTTTCGGCGGCTGCAAAAAGGTACTTTACTCTTGTGATTTTTAATAAAATCATTTTTATTGGCTAACTCAAACGATCGATCAGCTTCATATTTCATATCCCAGTTCATTATAACGTACTACAATTGCATGCAACGTATGAAAATTTTCGACGGCTGCAAAAAGGTACTTTACTCGTGTGATTTTTAATAAAATCATTTTTATTGGCTAACTCAAACGATCGATCAGCTTGATATTTCATATCCCAGTTCATTATAACGTACTACAATTGCATGCAACGTATGAAAATTTTCGACGGCTGCAAAAAGGTACTTTACTCGTGTGATTTTTAATAAAATCATTTTTATTGGCTAACTCAAACGATCGATCAGCTTCATAATTCATATCCCAGTTCATTATAACGTACTACAATTGCATGTAACGTATGAAAATTTTCGGCGGCTGCAAAAAGGTACTTTACTCTTGTGATTTTTAATAAAATCATTTTTATTGGCTAACTCAAATGATCGATCAGCTTCATAATTCATATCCCAGTTCATTATAACGTACTACAATTGCATGTAACGTATGAAAATTTTCGGCGGCTGCAAAAAGGTACTTTACTCTTGTGATTTTTAATAAAATCATTTTTATTGGCTAACTCAAATGATCGATCAGCTTCATAATTCATATCCCAGTTCATTATAACGTACTACAATTGCATGTAACGTATGAAAATTTTCGGCGGCTGCAAAAAGGTACTTTACTCTTGTGATTTTTAATAAAATCATTTTTATTGGATAACTCAAACGATCGATCAGCTTCATATTTCATATCCCAGTTCATTATAACGTACTACAATTGCATGTAACGTATGAAAATTTTCGGCGGCTGCAAAAAGGTACTTTACTCTTGTGATTTTTAATAAAATCATTTTTATTGGCTAACTCAAACGATCGATCAGCTTCATATTTCATATCCCAGTTCATTATAACGTACTACAATTGCATGCAACGTATGAAAATTTTCGACGGCTGCAAAAAGGTACTTTACTCGTGTGATTTTTAATAAAATCATTTTTATTGGCTAACTCAAACGATCGATCAGCTTCATATTTCATATCCCAGTTCATTATAACGTACTACAATTGCATGCAACGTATGAAAATTTTCGACGGCTGCAAAAAGGTACTTTACTCGTGTGATTTTTAATAAAATCATTTTTATTGGCTAACTCAAACGATCGATCAGCTTCATAATTCATATCCCAGTTCATTATAACGTACTACAATTGCATGTAACGTATGAAAATTTTCGGCGGCTGCAAAAAGGTACTTTACTCTTGTGATTTTTAATAAAATCATTTTTATTGGCTAACTCAAATGATCGATCAGCTTCATAATTCATATCCCAGTTCATTATAACGTACTACAATTGCATGTAACGTATGAAAATTTTCGGCGGCTGCAAAAAGGTACTTTACTCTTGTGATTTTTAATAAAATCATTTTTATTGGATAACTCAAACGATCGATCAGCTTCATATTTCATATCCCAGTTCATTATAACGTACTACAATTGCATGTAACGTATGAAAATTTTCGGCGGCTGCAAAAAGGTACTTTACTCTTGTGATTTTTAATAAAATCATTTTTATTGGCTAACTCAAACGATCGATCAGCTTCATATTTCATATCCCAGTTCATTATAACGTACTACAATTGCATGCAACGTATGAAAATTTTCGACGGCTGCAAAAAGGTACTTTACTCGTGTGATTTTTAATAAAATCATTTTTATTGGCTAACTCAAACGATCGATCAGCTTCATAATTCATATCCCAGTTCATTATAACGTACTACAATTGCATGTAACGTATGAAAATTTTCGGCGGCTGCAAAAAGGTACTTTACTCTTGTGATTTTTAATAAAATCATTTTTATTGGCTAACTCAAACGATCGATCAGCTTCATAATTCATATCCCAGTTCATTATAACGTACTACAATTGCATGTAACGTATGAAAATTTTCGGCGGCTGCAAAAAGGTACTTTACTCTTGTGATTTTTAATAAAATCATTTTTATTGGCTAACTCAAACGATCGATCAGCTTCATAATTCATATCCCAGTTCATTATAACGTACTACAATTGCATGTAACGTATGAAAATTTTCAGCGGCTGCAAAAAGGTACTTTACTCTTGTGATTTTTAATAAAATCATTTTTATTGGATAACTCAAACGATCGATCAGCTTCATATTTCATATCCCAGTTCATTATAACGTACTACAATTGCATGTAACGTATGAAAATTTTCGGCGGCTGCAAAAAGGTACTTTACTCTTGTGATTTTTAATAAAATCATTTTTATTGGCTAACTCAAACGATCGATCAGCTTCATATTTCATATCCCAGTTCATTATAACGTACTACAATTGCATGTAACGTATGAAAATTTTCGGCGGCTGCAAAAAGGTACTTTACTCTTGTGATTTTTAATAAAATCATTTTTATTGGCTAACTCAAACGATCGATCAGCTTCATAATTCATATCCCAGTTCATTATAACGTACTACAATTGCATGTAACGTATGAAAATTTTCGGCGGCTGCAAAAAGGTACTTTACTCTTGTGATTTTTAATAAAATCATTTTTATTGGATAACTCAAACGATCGATCAGCTTCATATTTCATATCCCAGTTCATTATAACGTACTACAATTGCATGTAACGTATGAAAATTTTCGGCGGCTGCAAAAAGGTACTTTACTCTTGTGATTTTTAATAAAATCATTTTTATTGGCTAACTCAAACGATCGATCAGCTTCATATTTCATATCCCAGTTCATTATAACGTACTACAATTGCATGTAACGTATGAAAATTTTCGGCGGCTGCAAAAAGGTACTTTACTCTTGTGATTTTTAATAAAATCATTTTTATTGGCTAACTCAAACGATCGATCAGCTTCATATTTCATATCCCAGTTCATTATAACGTACTACAATTGCATGCAACGTATGAAAATTTTCGACG
Organism: Poecilus cupreus; assembly: GCA_963942605.1. Classification (NCBI taxonomy): domain Eukaryota; kingdom Metazoa; phylum Arthropoda; class Insecta; order Coleoptera; family Carabidae; genus Poecilus; species Poecilus cupreus. The sequence continues at coordinate 9,863,037 of OZ012731.1, forward strand.
GCTGCAAAAAGGTACTTTACTCGTGTGATTTTTAATAAAATCATTTTTATTGGCTAACTCAAACGATCGATCAGCTTCATATTTCATATCCCAGTTCATTATAACGTACTACAATTGCATGTAACGTATGAAAATTTTCGGCGGCTGCAAAAAGGTACTTTACTCTTGTGATTTTTAATAAAATCATTTTTATTGGATAACTCAAACGATCGATCAGCTTCATATTTCATATCCCAGTTCATTATAACGTACTACAATTGCATGTAACGTATGAAAATTTTCGGCGGCTGCAAAAAGGTACTTTACTCGTGTGATTTTTAATAAAATCATTTTTATTGGCTAACTCAAACGATCGATCAGCTTCATAATTCATATCCCAGTTCATTATAACGTACTACAATTGCATGTAACGTATGAAAATTTTCGGCGGCTGCAAAAAGGTACTTTACTCTTGTGATTTTTAATAAAATCATTTTTATTGGCTAACTCAAACGATCGATCAGCTTCATAATTCATATCCCAGTTCATTATAACGTACTACAATTGCATGTAACGTATGAAAATTTTCGGCGGCTGCAAAAAGGTACTTTACTCTTGTGATTTTTAATAAAATCATTTTTATTGGCTAACTCAAACGATCGATCAGCTTCATAATTCATATCCCAGTTCATTATAACGTACTACAATTGCATGTAACGTATGAAAATTTTCGGCGGCTGCAAAAAGGTACTTTACTCTTGTGATTTTTAATAAAATCATTTTTATTGGATAACTCAAACGATCGATCAGCTTCATATTTCATATCCCAGTTCATTATAACGTACTACAATTGCATGTAACGTATGAAAATTTTCGGCGGCTGCAAAAAGGTACTTTACTCGTGTGATTTTTAATAAAATCATTTTTATTGGCTAACTCAAACGATCGATCAGCTTCATAATTCATATCCCAGTTCATTATAACGTACTACAATTGCATGTAACGTATGAAAATTTTCGGCGGCTGCAAAAAGGTACTTTACTCTTGTGATTTTTAATAAAATCATTTTTATTGGCTAACTCAAACGATCGATCAGCTTCATAATTCATATCCCAGTTCATTATAACGTACTACAATTGCATGTAACGTATGAAAATTTTCGGCGGCTGCAAAAAGGTACTTTACTCTTGTGATTTTTAATAAAATCATTTTTATTGGATAACTCAAACGATCGATCAGCTTCATATTTCATATCCCAGTTCATTATAACGTACTACAATTGCATGTAACGTATGAAAATTTTCGGCGGCTGCAAAAAGGTACTTTACTCTTGTGATTTTTAATAAAATCATTTTTATTGGCTAACTCAAACGATCGATCAGCTTCATATTTCATATCCCAGTTCATTATAACGTACTACAATTGCATGTAACGTATGAAAATTTTCGGCGGCTGCAAAAAGGTACTTTACTCTTGTGATTTTTAATAAAATCATTTTTATTGGCTAACTCAAACGATCGATCAGCTTCATAATTCATATCCCAGTTCATTATAACGTACTACAATTGCATGTAACGTATGAAAATTTTCGGCGGCTGCAAAAAGGTACTTTACTCTTGTGATTTTTAATAAAATCATTTTTATTGGCTAACTCAAACGATCGATCAGCTTCATAATTCATATCCCAGTTCATTATAACGTACTACAATTGCATGTAACGTATGAAAATTTTCGGCGGCTGCAAAAAGGTACTTTACTCTTGTGATTTTTAATAAAATCATTTTTATTGGCTAACTCAAACGATCGATCAGCTTCATATTTCATATCCCAGTTCATTATAACGTACTACAATTGCATGCAACGTATGAAAATTTTCGACGGCTGCAAAAAGGTACTTTACTCGTGTGATTTTTAATAAAATCATTTTTATTGGCTAACTCAAACGATCGATCAGCTTCATATTTCATATCCCAGTTCATTATAACGTACTACAATTGCATGCAACGTATGAAAATTTTCGACGGCTGCAAAAAGATACTTTACTCGTGTGATTTTTAATAAAATCATTTTTATTGGCTAACTCAAACGATCGATCAGCTTCATAATTCATATCCCAGTTCATTATAACGTACTACAATTGCATGTAACGTATGAAAATTTTCGGCGGCTGCAAAAAGGTACTTTACTCGTGTGATTTTTAATAAAATCATTTTTATTGGCTAACTCAAACGATCGATCAGCTTCATAATTCATATCCCAGTTCATTATAACGTACTACAATTGCATGTAACGTATGAAAATTTTCGGCGGCTGCAAAAAGGTACTTTACTCTTGTGATTTTTAATAAAATCATTTTTATTGGCTAACTCAAATGATCGATCAGCTTCATAATTCATATCCCAGTTCATTATAACGTACTACAATTGCATGTAACGTATGAAAATTTTCGGCGGCTGCAAAAAGGTACTTTACTCTTGTGATTTTTAATAAAATCATTTTTATTGGATAACTCAAACGATCGATCAGCTTCATATTTCATATCCCAGTTCATTATAACGTACTACAATTGCATGTAACGTATGAAAATTTTCGGCGGCTGCAAAAAGGTACTTTACTCTTGTGATTTTTAATAAAATCATTTTTATTGGCTAACTCAAACGATCGATCAGCTTCATATTTCATATCCCAGTTCATTATAACGTACTACAATTGCATGCAACGTATGAAAATTTTCGACGGCTGCAAAAAGGTACTTTACTCGTGTGATTTTTAATAAAATCATTTTTATTGGCTAACTCAAACGATCGATCAGCTTCATAATTCATATCCCAGTTCATTATAACGTACTACAATTGCATGTAACGTATGAAAATTTTCGGCGGCTGCAAAAAGGTACTTTACTCTTGTGATTTTTAATAAAATCATTTTTATTGGCTAACTCAAACGATCGATCAGCTTCATATTTCATATCCCAGTTCATTATAACGTACTACAATTGCATGCAACGTATGAAAATTTTCGACGGCTGCAAAAAGGTACTTTACTCGTGTGATTTTTAATAAAATCATTTTTATTGGCTAACTCAAACGTTCGATCAGCTTCATAATTCATATCCCAGTTCATTATAACGTATTACAATTGCATGTAGCGTATGAAAATTTTCGACGGCTGCAAAAAGGCACTTTACTCTTGTGATTTATAATAAAATCAACTCACTGCTGTGTACGGACGATTTAATTTAATTATCTTTAATGAATCCTAATAGTTCTGCTCGCTTATGGAATATTCTTTGGTTTTTGAAGCTGATCTCATCATAAATGTTTATTTTATGTTAAAAAATCAAATGCTTTTTATAAAGACATTTAAAATTCTAGGTTTTATAAGAAACGTATTTTATACACAATTGACATGCCTTGCAATTATTTTGTATTGGTTATCATATGAAAATTAGATTGTAAATCGATAAATATTTAATAATACTCAACGTAAAAAAATTGCTGTATTTCAATAAACAATTATTTATTTTTTTGAAAATATTGAATACAGCAAATGTGTTTTTATCATTTTATTTTAAATTTTATTATTCAGGTCAAATCAATTAGGCTCAATTAGTATTTAATAAGATTGCATCGTCGCTTCAACAGGAATCATTAGTGGCCGGCTAAAATATAAATAAGCTGTTGTTAGTGTAGACGGATGTTTTCTATCTTCTCATCTCTTTCTAACACATTGAAGGTATACAAGTGAACGTAGAGTGGAGTACCACAGCAGCGCGATAAAAATTAATTGCTTGAAATTCCTTTTCAATTTGTTCGTTCACTCGCCACTCGTTCGTCTCAGAGCAAAGTCGCGTCGCGTATTCTGTCTTCTTAGAAGGCCATCATATCTAATTCAGGCCGCGAAACTTGATCCGCTGGGTGGAGGGATCGCGAAAGGGGCGCAAAGCATCTCAGAGAATTGCCTCTACGTGAGGTTCAACCTAGATCTTCGAAAAAACAAAACAAAAAGGCGAGTTTTGCCAAAATTCTCTGTAGATGTTGTCGGTCCGGGATGTGCCGGTGCACCGCGACGTGTGTGTTATCGTAGGGGTGTAAGGCTTCATACCATTGTTCAATAGGTTAGAGTAGTCCTTTGTTCCCATTGCGAGGCTTCAAGAGGTGCGTGAGTCACGCCGTGATGAAAACTATTGTTCAATAGTATAGTCGCCAAGCCCCGTAATGCACCCGCGTAACTAGGCGTATTTCCTCCATGGGAGGGGCGTACACCGGCAAAGTGTAACGTTTTGCTAATTGACAACACGCTCCGGTTGTTGTCGTAGAGTCACTTGCGCCCTAGATTGTAAGTTAGCTACAGTTCGGAAAACTGTTAGGTAGGGCTAGACAGGCAAGAAATGAAACCAACATTGAAACCATCATTGAAACCATCATTGAAGCCAACATTGAAGATGGGGGTGTGCTGTGGGATGAATGGTGTGCTGTGGGATGAATGGTGTGCTGCGGAATGAATGGTGTGTGCTGAATGATGACCATAACTTGTTATCTTGTACAATTTACTGCCTTTTATTTTGAGTTTATGTTTCAGATCATCAAAGATCAACAAATATTGTATTTCCTAATCACAACATGTACGTTTTTTTCAGGTTCACAATTATTCTTTTGTCTAATACATTGTTTTTCTGTTTATAGGAACAGGTGGACAACATCAACAAATATTTTCTTCTAACAATGTATGTTTTTTTCAGGTTCACAGTTATTCATTTAACTAATACATTGTTTTTATGTTTATAGGGACTCGTGGACAACATCACCGGAGCCTTCATCAACTCACCCCGACCATCTGGGCTTTCGTCCGCGCCTAGCTTTATGCAGGTCAATGGTACCCAGTTTTTACTGAGGTAGTGCGTTTTAAAGCTCATTTTTCAATCATCGTCATCGGAGTCTGCATCATCAACATCAACATCTACACCTGGAGGGCTCAAAAACCCTCCGGCAACAGATTCATCAGGACCGACGCCCGCTGCCAGTAACTATGATGTAAGAAAATTAATTTTATTTGTAAAAAAATAATCACAATTTTCATTTCATGTTGTTTATTTTTAAAGAAAAATATAATTTAAATTATTTATATATTTATTTTGATTGTTACTAATTTAGTTTTGTGTGTTTCCAGATACAGTTGCAGCAGCGATGAAGCCGCACCCCTACTTCAGGTTTTGCGGGGAGTTTTCCTGGAGGGCTAAGGGAGGAATTTCCGGGGGTGAGGTCAGCCTTCTCTCTCTCGTCAATGCAGGAGACTGATCCAGGCTTTACATTTTAAATTGAAATGTATATAAAATGAAATGTATATACAAACATAAAAAAATGTATATATTTAAAACGCAATTATAAACAAAATTTAATAATTATATTTTTTTGATTTACTTAAATATCCTAAGTTTACAACACTTTTATAAATGTCAAGCATATGAATTGTTTCTCTTATTAGAAGTTCTAATATATTATATGCGTTAAAAAATAGTTAAGATAAAATGATTTAACCCCGCACATTGTAAGCGCCAAATGCCAGCGAGCGACGCATCGGTGCCCTGGTGTAGTTGGCTAAACTTTTGCGGTGATTTTTGCTTCGTCTAATCGCAAAATGGTTCAAATAAAACCTGTTAAGAATTAAATAATAAACAATTAATATCAATATATCTTTACTGCAAAATGACTAGTATAGCCATAAATTATGAAAATCGGTTTCAAATAAATTTCAGCTATGTAGTTCCTGATGTCGCCTAGAGGAATTTCGCAGATGGCGCCAGCTACCACGCTGAGAATTGAACCAATTAGTTATAATAAAGCAGGCTACACATTTGCCGATTTTTGCCAAGAAGGCACTTCCTTTGGCTAAGTCTTTAAGCGGTTGTTCTTCTATCGCTAATAAGTGCCAACGCTTTTACCGCTAAATATATAAACATGTCAATTTCTTTACGCGACTGTCAATTTACCGCAGTAGAAAAATACTGTCAAATATGTACCCGGCTTTAAATAAATCTATATATCAGAAATTCCATCGATCAATATTTTGGATTCTGCGCAGTTCTGTAAAATTTATTCATCGGTTCATAATTTATAAATTTTAAATGTCACTGCTCTACTTAATTTATAAGGGCTGTCCCTCTTAAATGGTTAGAGATATCGCGGATCTGAAAACAACACCCCTAGATACAGCCCTGCTCTATCTGATCAGCGAGAGAAAACCCCCAAAAAGTTGAAAATAGGGTAGTATTTTACGGGTTGTTTGTTGTTTCAAATGCGAGTTACGCAAGAAATACTAACCCTAGGCTATTTTAAATCGCAGATTCGAAATCTACGGACCTTAATGAAGGGTGTAGCGCCCTTATCTCAATTCTTTTTACCCCAAAATTTAAAAGTAAAAACACCAAGACTATAGTCCAACTTTTTTTTTGAAAAAACCCAAATAAATCGAGTTAGGGGTGGATTCTTATAGATTCAGCCCTAAAAACTCCAATGGCGGTCTCGAAAATTGGCGCTCGCCCTTAAATTTGGGGTAATTCATATCCAATTTTATGTTCTTTATGTAGTATGTATATAAGGTTCATTATTGCATGTCACATTTCCTCAGCGTACCGGCAATTTTATATATTATGAACGTCAAGTCAGAAGTGATACAAATTATGAACCACAAGTCAGCAGTGGGTCATAACATATAAAAGTTAAATGCGAATTACGTAAGAAATACTAACCCTGGGCTATTTTAAATCACAGATTCGAAATCTACGGACCTTAATGAAGGGTGTAGCGCCCTTATCTCAATTTTTTTTACCCCAAAATTTAATAGTAAAAACACCAAGACTATAGTCCAACTTTTTCTAGGAAAATACCCAAAAAAATCGAGTTAGGGGTGGATTCCTATAGATTCAGCCCTAAAAACTCCCGTGGCGGTCTCGAAAACTGGCGCTCACCCTTAAATTTTATGTAATTAAATAAAGCAAAATAAATACTGCTCTAATTATTTAACTACACATCCTATCGCAAAATAGTTTGTGAAATCGTATCCAGCACATTCTAAAAGGGGTATACAATCATTTCCAACCCTTTAAAGTTAATATTAAGGGTGATTTTTAAGGGAAAGTATAGTGGAAACTTCAAAGCGTCATATCTCGAAAATGGTAAGAGATATCGCAAAAATAACGAAATTTCGCCGTCCCCTGTGATTTGACCCCTGAAAAACCGCTATTTTTCTACAACATATGTGAGTATGAAGGGCGTAGGGCCAAGGGTTCCCGAAATCGCTAATTTGTCGTCTTTTTGTACCAAAACATCAACATTTTTTACTTCACTGATTTCTTCAGATTTCAAATGCGAGTTACGCAAGAAATACTAACCCTAGGCTATTTTAAATCACAGATTCGGAATCTACGGACCTTAATGAAGGGTGTAGCGCCCTTATCTCAATTTTTTTTACCCCAAAATTTAATAGTAAAAACACCAAGACTGTCCAACTTTTTTTTGGAAAAAACCCAAAAAAATCGGTTTAAAGGTGGATTCCTATAGATTCAGCCCTAAAAACTTCAATGGCTGTCTCGAAAATTGGCGCTCACCCTTAAATATGGGGTAATTCATATCCAATTTTATTATTTCTCTTATTAGAAGTTCTAATATATTATATCAAATAAACAAATTAAATTCTAATACTTTGAATTCAATTTAAACCTTGCTACCACTACAGATAAATTATAATTTGCACTGATATATTTTAAGTAAATGCTCAATTACATGCGTTAAAAACTAGTTCAGATGAAATTATTTGATCCCGCAAGTTCTAAGCGCCAAATGCCAGCGAGCGACGCGTCGGAGCCCTGGTGTTGTTGGCTGAACTTTTGCGGTGATTTTTTCTTCGTCTAATCGTAAAATGTTTCAAATAAAAGTTGCTTAGAATTAATTAATAAACAATTAATATCAATATATCTTTACTGTAAAATGACTAGTATAGCCATAAATTATGAAAATCAGTTTCAAATAAATTTCAGATATGTAGTTCCTGATGTCGCCTAGAGGAATTTCGCAGATGGCGCCAGCTACCACGCTGAGAATTGAACAAATTAGTTAAAACTAAGGCAGGCTACACACTTACTGTTTTTTCATTAATAAGTCACTTCCTTTGGTCAATCTTTAAGCGGCTGCACTTCTACCGCTAATAAGTAGCGACGCTTTTACCGCTAAATGTGTAGACACGTCAAAATCTTTACGCAGCGGTCAATTTACAGCAATAGAAAAAAAACTGTCAAGTGGGTAGCCTGCCTTAGTCTTTGTTCTATTTATCGAAAAATCAATAATTTGGATTCGGCGCAATGAGTTTTAATTTGAAATATTAATCGATATGATTTAAAATCATTTATTTCACATCATTCATTTAAAAATTTTGAAATATACAATATATACAATATACAGTCATTTCTAGCCCTTTACAGTTAATTTGAAAGTAAATAAAACATTTTTTTTTCTGTAACAATATCTTTATTATCTCAATGCATAAATACAAGTTATCATTTATTTATTATTATAACTTAAATAAAACACAAGAGTACAAGTATATAATTTTTATTATATTATTTATTTAAAATGAATACAAAGTTCAGATCTCCTGGATTGACATTGGAAGAAAGAGACTGAAACTCCTCTGGCATTCGCCTGACATCCTGGGGAAACTTCCGGAAAACCCAGGACAGAAGAGCAGCGTCGCCGGCCACTAAACAAATAGAAATACATCAGTAAATAAATCAATTCATTAATGAGTTAATTTAATGAACTTACATTGGTGTTGGAAACGGCGAACTATGTTGAAGAATTCCTTGAAGGCTGTATCTGCTGGGCGCAGGCTCTTGACTACGAGGTTTGCAACTCTCTTGAAGACTCTTCAACTGCATCTGCCAGCCGCAAACTCTTGGCTGAAACAACACAATAAATAAGAAACTGCAAATTAAAATGAAACAATGTATAATTACATGTGTGAAGTAGAAAGTAAACACGTAGAAATCCAGCGAAGACGACCAAGTTCACTGTGTCATCTTCATTCCTATTTTAAGAAACAGAACAAAAACAATCCACAAAAATAAAACAAACAGTAAACACCTATACTAAAAGGAAGAGAAAAAAGCACAAAAATATATAAACAAAGAGAAATTCAGGACGAGAAGTTCTGTCCCACGGCGGATGATTCATTTCCATCGGCGGTAGAATCTGCAACTTCATCCCTCGATGGTAAACACAGGTACATTGTTCATTTCTCACGCAGCTACTGCTCCAACGACGGTTGTCTCAGCTACATTGCCCATTTCCCACGGTGGCTGACTCTGCACAGATTCTAGAAAAATAAAAACAATAAATTAGAAATACATAAACAACAGAAATGTTGAAAAAATAAAAATAAATCTTACTTCTAGTACTACTACTTCTTGTCTTCATTATTCTTGATCTCTGTAAACAAATAAAAACAAACAAATTTAAAACATTGAAACAATTTAAATCTGCAAATAAAAACTTACGTATTAAAAATAGAAATCTGAAAGAGAAATGCTGTAAAGGAATACAAGTACATGGATTAGTAGACTTAAGCCTAACTTAAATTAAAGCTGAAATAAAATGGATTAACTTAAAATTAGCTTAAAGGTACCCAAAACCATTAAAGCTAAATTAAAACTAAGATTCACACCACCCCACAGACATTCCAGTGCCTCTTTGACTCTAATAACAGCAACCGGTGTGTTGTGTTTTTCAAAAAAGAAACGTGGGTCGTCTAGCCGAACCCCGCGTGGTCTCCTACTTCGCGATCCCGCAGGGGCCCGAGCTCATGTCACAGAATCACGTTAGCCGATCAACTACTTTCTCTGCCATCCGGAATTCACATTGAAAACCTAACCATTCACAAAGAGCCTATCATTTGTGTGGTTGAAAAGTTATCGTGAAACCTCAGAATTCTGTTAAGGCGCATCGGATGCGATATTTGCCGAGAGCTGGTACCAGTCATGACTCTGGATCCACTCTAGATGATCGGACTGCTGTGAGCATGCCCCACGCGCCGCGTTAGCGCTAAACCAGTAATCGGAATAAATTGAATCGATGGTCTTCACGTGAAGACAGAGCGCTTTGCAAAAATCCCGTAAACGGTTCCCGGCTGATTCTACAACGGACACAGAGTATGACCTGCAGCGGTGCGTTCTCACCCACCCACCTACTGACTGTACTAAAGCACTCCAGCTCGTACTGCGTAGGCCGCACATACGAAATCATACTCCGCGAACGTTCACAAATGATTCTACACGTAGTTGCAACGGACACAATAATATGACCTGCAGAGGTTTGTTCTCTCCACCCTATAGGAAGATGGAGAAACTCACAGACTGTACGAGCCACTCCAGGCATGCACTGCGTGAGCCAAACGTACGAAATCATACTCTTGTGTAGTGAGAGAAGCCCACTCGCGAACGATAAATTTTGATTGTAAGACGAACGTGTGATCAGGCACCTATCACTTCAGTTCGCGAACGCGCCCAGCCTCCATCCAAAACACCCGACTGCTAACCGATTTCACAAATTTAATCACCCACTTAATCACCCAACGGTCAAACTTGAATTTTATACTTAAATACAGTAATTGCATACCATATCCAACTATAAAATTCACATTTAATGTACGCGAGGAGTTGAGTTTTCACAAAATCAAATAGCACAGAGCGACGCAGCTTCTACCTTCGCGAACAAAACTCAACTGAACGAAATCCAACATGGCAAACAGATACCTAAAACCATACCCCGCTCCGGCACAATCATTCAAAAGTCACGTAGGCCAGCGCAGATTCAATGCTTTCGATGCTAAATGGAATTCAACAAGTTTAGACCAACACTAGCCACGCGTTTCCTTGATCAAAACAATCTTCATTGTAATAAAAATACATTTTTGCTTTAAAACATTACAAATAAAATATGTAACAATAATAATATTGTTTAATATTACCGATGCTTTCACAGGAAAAGAAAATAAAAATAATTCACACTATGTAATATACATTCATATCATTCGTATACAACTACCTATTTATTAACAAATTTCTTATTGAAAGTAGAAACTAGAAAGTCCATTTTACTAGTATTTGAATTTAAAAAACCATAAAAATGTCACGCCAATCATTCACAGAAATAACCAACATCTCATCACATTTGCACAATTAAATTAAGCCACGCTGTCAATGCTACACAAATACACCATTCAGATTTAAATATACTCCTTTTATATTTATAATAAAAATGAAGCACATTAAAATCAGGTTGTTAATTTATTTTTAAAACTAAAATATGTACTATAAATCTTATAACTATATCTAATCGTTACTGATTATGACACTTTGCAAAACGTTTTTCATGTTCTAAAATGATTGGCAGACATTATTCTAATTTAAATATACTCATTCAAAATTCATATTAATGGCTTATTTTTATTCGTCAAATATGAGACTACATGGACAAAAATGATTTATAGATTCATGGAAATCTTTAGAACAGTAGGTGTATAAAGGAAAACATACAGAATAAGTAATAAACATCAAAGTCACTTACGATGTTGGTGGTTTCAAATGATGTTAGATTCCACAGTAAAGACATCCAGAAGTTGAATTTCAACTTCTCTTCGGCCTTGAAGAGTATTGTGTGGTTTCAAATATCCACAGAATCAATTCAAACACAGAAACAACATACAAACGTAAAATGATTTCTTTCTGTTAATTTTAACGTAAAACTAAGGCATAAGTACTGTATTTCTGCTCAAATACATAAATAAATTTAAGCAAAGAATAAAACACATAAATACCTCTTTCTTTAAAAGCGTTATTCCTGCCCATAAAATACAAGTGTCAGTTATTTCTGTAATGTATTATTTATATCTGTTAATGTATGCAAACCTATCAGAAACTTTAAAGTTTTGTGGTGTTTATATGAACTCCATGTCTGTATCAGTTACTTGAATTTCCAGATCTGTCAAAATATAGCTCAAAACAATCAATTATAACAGCAACTTTCCAACCAAAGGTGTCCAGAAAACACGGTCGCACATCGTTAGTTTCCCTGTATCTTTCCGTTCTCTTGGTCCGGCTTCTGAAAATAATTTGAGGATCTTCTTCCAGCGTCTGGAAGTCAGTCGGATCATCTTGTTTCCCTTTTTTTTACAGGTGTAGAGGAAACTTCAAACTCCCGTGGTAGTTTGTTTAGAGAAGTTCCATCCACTAGTTTTGATGGCGCACAAAGATTTCCTCTAACCTCTTGGAGTTTAGCCTACATATTTATATTTTAACTCAATATTAATGTTTCATTCATGTCAATTTCTTTTCTGTCAAAAGTGAGCGCATGTAGCACTCTCACACGGCGATTGCTTGAACTAGATGTACCAGCGGCGTAGATTTCTTTTAAACTATCGTGGGCTAACAATTTTTAATTTATATTTTTTAGATAAAAAAATAATTATAACTATTTTTGCCATGTAGTCCATGTAATTTTTAGTATGTTTGGCTTCTTTTTCTTACTATTTAATGAAGCATCATTAATATATCAATAAAAGTACATTTGTAATATACAAAACAACTTGAACGCCACTGATACAGGTGCAAGTAATCTGATTGGTCGAATGTATGTAGGCGGTTACAATTACAATTTTAAATAATATTTAATGCGTAATTTACAATTTTTATACAACGAAATTATGCTTTGTAAGTCCATATTGTATGCGGCACAAGATACTATTATCAGTATTGAATTAGTTTATTAGCCAATAAGTATGATTTTATTAAAAATCACAAGAGTAAAGTACCTTTTTGCAGCCGCCGAAAATTTTCATACGTTACATGCAATTGTAGTGCGTTATAATGAACTGGGATATGAATTATGAAGCTGATCGATCGCTTGAGTTAGCCAATAAAAATGATTTTATTAAAAATCACAAGAGTAAAGTACCTTTTTGCAGCCGCCGAAAATTTTCATACGTTACATGCAATTGTAGTACGTTATAATGAACTGGGATATGAAATATGAAGCTGATCGATCGTTTCAGTTAGCCAATAAAAATGATTTTATTAAAAATCACACGAGTAAAGTACCTTTTTGCAGCCGCCGAAAATTTTCATACGTTACATGCAATTGTAGTACGTTATAATGAACTGGGATATGAAATATGAAGCTGATCGATCGTTTCAGTTAGCCAATAAAAATGATTTTATTAAAAATCACAAGAGTAAAGTACCTTTTTGCAGCCGCCGAAAATTTTCATACGTTACATGCAATTGTAGTACGTTATAATGAACTGGGATATGAAATATGAAGCTGATCGATCGTTTCAGTTAGCCAATAAAAATGATTTTATTAAAAATCACACGAGTAAAGTACCTTTTTGCAGCCGCCGAAAATTTTCATACGTTACATGCAATTGTAGTACGTTATAATGAACTGGGATATGAAATATGAAGCTGATCGATCGTTTCAGTTAGCCAATAAAAATGATTTTATTAAAAATCACAAGAGTAAAGTACCTTTTTGCAGCCGCCGAAAATTTTCATACGTTACATGCAATTGTAGTACGTTATAATGAACTGGGATATGAAATATGAAGCTGATCGATCGTTTCAGTTAGCCAATAAAAATGATTTTATTAAAAATCACAAGAGTAAAGTACCTTTTTGCAGCCGCCGAAAATTTTCATACGTTACATGCAATTGTAGTACGTTATAATGAACTGGGATATGAAATATGAAGCTGATCGATCGTTTCAGTTAGCCAATAAAAATGATTTTATTAAAAATCACAAGAGTAAAGTACCTTTTTGCAGCCGCCGAAAATTTTCATACGTTACATGCAATTGTAGTACGTTATAATGAACTGGGATATGAAATATGAAGCTGATCGATCGTTTCAGTTAGCCAATAAAAATGATTTTATTAAAAATCACAAGAGTAAAGTACCTTTTTGCAGCCGCCGAAAATTGTCTGAAACGAAATTAAAAATCGAAAACAGCGAACGCAAATGTTACATGGTGCAAGGAGGATGCAGAGCAGCAGGCAGAGGGATGTTAAAAAAACGTAAATTTATCTTGCTCCAAATAACAATTATACGCGATAAAAAACATTTATTATACATCAAAATGACCGCTGAACTCTCCTCTTTCTACCAGTATATAAATTGTATATGTTAATATGTCTGAAACGAAATTAAAAACCGAAAACAGCGAACGCAAATGTTACATGGTGCAAGGAGGACGCAGCGCATCAGGCAGAGGAATATTAAAAAAACGTAAATTTATCTTGCTCCAAATAACAATTATACGCGATTAAAAAATATGTATTATACATCAAAATGACCGCTGAACTCTCCTCTTTCTACCAGTATATAAATTGTATATATTAATATGTCTGAAACGAAATTAAAAATCGAAAACAGCGAACGCAAATGTTACATGGTGCAAGGAGGACGCAGCGCAGCAGGCAGAGGAATATTAAAAAAACGTAAATTTATCTTGCTCCAAATAACAATTATACGCGATTAAAAAATATGTATTATACATCAAAATGACCGCTGAACTCTCCTCTTTCTACCAGTATATAAATTGTATATGTTAATATGTCTGAAACGAAATTAAAAATCGAAAACAGCGAACGCAAATGTAACATGGTGCAAGGAGGACGCAGCGCATCAGGCAGAGGAATATTAAAAAAACGTAAATTTATCTTGCTCCAAATAACAATTATACGCGATTAAAAAATATGTATTATACATCAAAATGACCGCTGAACTCTCCTCTTTCTACCAGTATATAAATTGTATATGTTAATATGTCTGAAACGAAATTAAAAATCGAAAACAGCGAACGCAAATGTAACATGGTGCAAGGAGGACGCAGCGCATCAGGCAGAGGAATATTAAAAAAACGTAAATTTATCTTGCTCCAAATAACAATTATACGCGATTAAAAAATATGTATTATACATCAAAATGACCGCTGAACTCTCCTCTTTCTGCCAGTATATAAATTGTATATGTTAATATGTCTGAAACGAAATTAAAAATCGAAAACAGCGAACGCAAATGTTACATGGTGCAAGGAGGACGCAGCGCATCAGGCAGAGGAATATTAAAAAAACGTAAATTTATCTTGCTCCAAATAACAATTATACGCGATTAAAAAATATGTATTATACATCAAAATGACCGCTGAACTCTCCTCTTTCTACCAGTATATAAATTGTATATGTTAATATGTCTGAAAAGAAATTAAAAATCGAAAACAGCGAACGCAAATGTTACATGGTGCAAGGAGGACGCAGCGCATCAGGCAGAGGAATATTAAAAAAACGTAAATTTATCTTGCTCCAAATAACAATTATACGCGATTAAAAAATATGTATTATACATCAAAATGACCGCTGAACTCTCCTCTTTCTGCCAGTATACAAATTGTATATGTTAATATGTCTGAAACGAAATTAAAAATCGAAAACAGCGAACGCAAATGTTACATGGTGCAAGGAGGACGCAGCGCATCAGGCAGAGGAATATTAAAAAAACGTAAATTTATCTTGCTCCAAATAACAATTATACGCGATTAAAAAATATGTATTATACATCAAAATGACCGCTGAACTCTCCTCTTTCTACCAGTATATAAATTGTATATGTTTATATGTCTGAAACGAAATTAAAATTCGAAAACAGCGAACGCAAATGTTACATGGTGCAAGGAGGACGCAGCGCATCAGGCAGAGGAATATTAAAAAAACGTAAATTTATCTTGCTCCAAATAACAATTATACGCGATTAAAAAATATGTATTATACATCAAAATGACCGCTGAACTCTCCTCTTTCTGCCAGTATATAAATTGTATATGTTAATATGTCTGAAACGAAATTAAAAATCGAAAACAGCGAACGCAAATGTTACATGGTGCAAGGAGGACGCAGCGCGGCAGGCAGAGGAATGTTAAAAAAACGTAAATTTATCTTGCTCCAAATAACAATTATACGCGATTAAAAAACATGTATTATACATCAAAATGACCGCTGAACTCTCCTCTTTCTACCAGTATATAAATTGTATATGTTAATATGTTTGAAACGAAATTAAAAATCGAAAACTGCGAACGCAAATGTTACATGGTGCAAAATTGAACTGTAGGTAGTGGCGCGAAGCACGAATCAATTTTAAATTCGAAATTTTCTTGAGAAATTGTTCTTAATTCATATGATGTTTTAATATTTTATAATTTTGTTTAGGAAGCTGCTCTAAATCATGAAAATAAATTTAAAAATTAATTTGCGCGGGACGTTGGACTATTTGTTGTAAATTTGATTTTGTTCACAAATTTAAAAGGAAAATTAATTCTCAAAAAAAAATTTGCGTGGGACGCCGGGCGATTTTTCGAAATTTTGATTTTGTTCATGCATTTTAAGTGCAAATTGAAGTTAAAAAATGTTTGCGTGAGGCGCAAAGTTAATTCCGAATAAATTATTTGATTCCATGCGTATTTGCTCACAGGCAAATTAATAAAACACAAATCCCAACACCCCCCAGCATAGTTTTTTTTTTTTAAATATCGAATATCGGACCTGATCTGTTCTTTGGATCGGTTCGTCGTACAATACAACAATTTTTACAAAGAAATATTACAATATAAGATGTTATAATACATTTTATTGCATAAATATTCTTCTTCGTTCTGACTGCTGAAGACGTACATGTTCGAGGGCCAAGTTCTACTCCGGGTGGTGGACGCGGATCGCCGGGAGTTCTTGTGCAGTGCATGTGTGACGGCTGGTTGTGTTTCGAGTTGAAGAACGTGGAGTTACACTGAACAAAATGTTTCATAAGTTTTAAAAAATTCAATCTACTATATCTATCGAATTTCGAAATGTAGCTGTTATTAATAGCTCCGTGGTAACGTGTCGGACTGTGGATCGTGAGATCCTCAATTCGAATCCCACTGCCGACAGTTACAAATTTAGATTTACCCCTGTGGTTCCCCCTCCACTAACATCCTTGGGGGCTATGATTTGACGGCTGGTAACCGCACTTCATACGCAAAAATATATCACTTACCGAGATCTGCGTAAGCAGAGTGCCACACCCATAATGGGTAAAAGGCGTGATGATATATTTATTTAATTTTCAATTAAACATTGATTTTATCATCCTTTTTTGGGTAGATAATTTTATATATTCGTTTGTCTTAAAAACTATCATGTGTAATGTGTACGAACGGGGGCCAGCTAAATACATATAAAATAAATGTAACGAATACATAAAATTAATTATAAAATGACTGAAAAAGCAACGACATGTTGAATAAATATTATCAGAGTATAGTTACTGAATGCAGAGAGAAATTGTTAAGTGAAATATGTACTTCCCTTGAACGTTGTTGGTGTCGTCTGGCTTGATGGTCCAGGTGCAAACCTCCACGACCTCCTCACAGCCAGCATCAGCTCCGGATGAAACTGTCTGAGAGATTCGTGAACTTGAAATCTGCAACAATTTCATGGCATCAGTCATCCGGTCCAGTTTGTTCTGTAGACATTCAAGCTTGTTTCAATAATTAGCAAAATTATAACGTTTAAACAATTGTATTGTTTGAAATATCTACTGAATTTATACTGCGTTTGAACAATGCTTCAAATAAAATGTGCAGTATTATTACATTTTGTATATTTCTGGCAATTTTCGTTGATAAATTGTAAAAGAATATTTATATAACCGCTTGCCTTAAAACTAAGATGTGTATTGTGTATATTTCGGAACGGAGGGTGAGCTACTTATATCTAACTTAATTTAAACAGCGACTATATAAATGATAATTGAATTATCGACATTGTAAAATATAGGAAAGTTACTTGAAGCGTTTATTGTTAAAACAATTTAGGAATCTTTGGCTCAAATCTTTCTAAACCACCAAATATGTAATAAACTATCGTGGTATAATTATTGAACACACGAAACAATTAAACGTTATAATTTGAAAGAAGCAAATAAATAAAAAGAAACTTATCTTTTGTTGTCTTCATTGCATCTGGACAACACGAGAGTCCGAGTGTATTCTGCAGCGAAGCTCGGCTGCTTCCTGGAACGCTGTTGCTGACGTCTCCGTCGATGGTCACTTCTCCAGGTAGAAACTTCCACGATCTCCTCACAGCCATCATCTTCTCTGGATGAAACTGTTTGAGAGCTTCGTGAACTTGAAATCTGCAATATTTTTGTGGCATCAGTCACTCCGTCCAGTTGCTCTTCAGACATTCAACCTTATATCAATGAACAACAAAATTGTAATGTTTAAATAATTGTACAGTTTCTATGGTGTGTGAACTTTGTACATTTAAATATGACTGGCTTCTGAATTCAATAATTATATCGCGAGAGATCTACTCACAATGACAGTCAGCATGAAAGCTGATTCAGATAATTTTATTTATCCAGCGGTAAAACGTTTTGAGCAATGCTTCAAATAAAATGACCAGTGTTATTATATTTATTTAGGTGTATTATTGTTGTCAAAGTAATTGTTAAAGATCGTCGTTCAACAATTATATAATCACTCGACTTACAACTAACATGTGTATATTTCGGAACGAAGGAGTAGCTACTTATAACTAATTAACCTAAAGAGCGACTATATAAATGATAATTAAATGATTTACATTGTAGGTTCCCGAATATATTTCAACTCAAACAGGGGAAATTTACTTGAAGCATTAGTTGTTAAAATTAAATTAGAAATATTTGAAAACAGAAAAATTATACAAATCATGTAATATAATTATTGAATGCACGAAGTAATTGAATTATTCAATTAAAAAATAATTTAGATTATTATTTTTTATGATATTTAGTACAATCATTTAATCGTTATTATTTAAAAGAGATAATTAAATACAAATAAACTTATCTTTTTTGTGTCTTGATTGCATCTGGACAACACGAGAGCCCAAATATATTCTGCTAATTCTCTTGAATGTTGTTGCTGTCGATGGTCACTTCTCCAGATAGAAACTTCCACGATCTCCTCACAGCCATCATCAGCTCCGGATGAAACTGTTTGAGAGATTCGTGAACTTGAAATCTGCAACATTTCGTGGCATCAGTCACTCCGTCCAGTTGCTCTTCAGACATTCAAACTTGTTACAATAATTAGCAAAATTATAACGTTTAAATAATTGTAAAGTTTGAAATATATACTGAATTTATATTGTGCCCGAACAATGCTTCAAATAAAATGTGCAGTGTTATTACATTTTGAATATTTCTGACTATTTTTGTTGTTAAACTAATTGTTAAAGAACATTTATATAATCGCCTGAAACTAAAACTAATATGTGTATATTTCGGAACGGAGGGTGAGCTACTTATAACTAACTTAAACTAAATAGCGACTATATAAATGATAATTGAATTATTGACATTGCAAAACCAAAACATAAATAATTCACTTGAAGCATTTATTGTTAAAACAATTTAGGAATATTTAACCCAAGTCTTTCTGAACCGCCAAATATGTATTAAACTATCATGGTATTATTATTGAACTCACAAAAACAGTTAATCGTTATAATTTGAAAGAATTAAATAAATAACAAGAAACTTATCTTTTGTATGTCTTCATTGCATCTGGACAACACGAGATCCCCAACATATTCTGCAGCAAAGATCAGCTACTCGAATGTGAACTTACTACAACAATGGTTATTGAATACTGAAATGCGACAAAATACATATAATGTTATTATAAACATTTATAATAAATAGTACGTTAATGAAAAAGCAGGCGTTAACGAAGCTCTTCACTCACGAAAAATGAGTGGGATAAGTCACAATTAACTCACGGGCGTATATAAAATATATTAGACATAATTACAAATTTTGGGCATAAATGGGTTAGGTAGATTTAATTATTTAAATTAAGAAAATTATTTAAATAATTAAAATAAGTATCAAAATTCATTGCTGTAGTTCGCATCGTAATATGTCTTATATTTATCGAAATATGGCGATTTGTAATATTTTTCAAAATACGGAATTTCCCCAAATATCTTAAAATTGTAAATTTTTTTTATTACATTTCTTTATAATATTCGCGCCAGGAAACCCATTGCAGCAGAGCGCATCGTCATATCTCTAATATTTTTCGAGATATGACGATTTTTTATATTTTCCGAAGAGCAACTTTGAGGGGCTGTAACTCGAAAACTATACAAGATATCGAAAAATATCTCCAATTTTGTGTTTTTCGTGCCATTTATAATAAATTAGTAAATTTTGAAAATTTTGAAATTTTTTTGATTTTTTTTCAAAATTTCGATTGGAGATATCTCGACAAATATGAAAGATACAGACTTGCAGTGTTCACCAATCGATTCAGCTCGACGAAATACATAAACCCTGAAAATTTCAGAAAATTCAGACAACCGGTCGAAATGTTAGAGCAAAAAGTCTGAAAATGGCCAAATCCAGGCCAAACGTCAAGGGGTAACACTTGACTTTTTGGACGAAAAACGCCATTTACAGGCTTTTTGCTCTAACTTTCCATCCCGTAAAGCGATTTTTATGAAACTTTGCATACTTATGTATTTCGACGAGCTGAATCGATTGGTGAACACTGCAAATCTGTATCTTTAATATTTGTCGAGTTATCGCCGATCGAAATTTTGAACAAAAATACAAAAAAATTTCAAAATTTTAAAAATTTGCTAATTTGTTATATAAGGCACCAGAAACGCTAAACTGAAGAGAATTTTTAGATATCTCGTGTAGTTTTTGAATTTCAGGCCCTTAAAGTTGCATTTCGAAAAATACCAAAAATCGACGTATCTCGAAAAATATTAGAGATCTGACGATGCGCTCTGCTACAATGGGTTTCTTAGCGCTTATATTATAAAGAAATGTAATAAAAAATTATTGCAATTTTAAGTGAGGATATTCCGTAATTTTCTATCGGTATGTGAATCTGTATTGAATGATTAATAATTACAGTTTCTGTTATTGGTTTGTTCCCATAGCAACTAAAATTAGTTTATTAAACATATAATTCAGTTTTGTCAAAAGAAGCAAACAAAATCTTATGTGGGCACCACACTACTTTCTGGCCGATTTTTGTAAAATTTGGTTTTCTTTATTCAATTACAAAGGAAATTTAATTGAAAAAAAATTGCGCGGGACGATGAGCGATTTTTGTAAAATTGGTTTTGTTTATGCAATTGCAACTGAAATTTAATTTCCAAAAAAAATTTTGCGTGGGACGGACGATTTTTGTAAAATATAGTTTTGTTTATGCAATTGCAAATAAAGTTACAAAATCTCATTAAAATTGGTTGGTGAATTATTTAAATTAACTTCGAAATTTCCTAAAATCATCCTTACCCTTAATTTATAACAAATTAACGGCAACAATCACACTAGTCAGTTGATTTCATTTCCCTAACTTAATCTTCAATAAATCAACGAATATACATATATCGCCCAAATAATTACAATCGGTATCACTTAAAGTTCAAAATATAGATTATGTTCGAACTTAAAACATTTTAATTTAATCGTTATCTGTATTCAATAATAATACCGCGAGAATTCTACATACAACGGCTGCTAGTGCCAACCCTGATTAGGGGTGACTAACTTCAATTAACTGGTGATAAAAATTCCTCGATTATTTTAAACATAAATGCAATTAATAAAACTAATATATTTTAATACATTTCTCTACCCAGAGAGACGTTAACAAAAATAAAAATTGTGTGGATAATTTTAGAAAAACTTCAGGGGATATTTACTTTATGTTAATTAATAATTAATATTTTATAAATTCGCATAACTTAAAACTAATGTGTAAAGTGTACGGAACGGGGGTAGCTAAATGTATAAACACAGGGAATTGCGAATTCATAAAAATACAGCTAAATTAGTTTTCATCCCCATCAGAGGATGTGCAAGAAGTAAAAAATATGCCCTGAATATAAATCATGATTAATTAATCCAAATACATACAAATAATTTTTTATTACTTCTATTTCAAGCATTTATCTCCAAAACAATCAAGGAACGTTTGACAACAGAGAAATGAAGCCGCCGCCCTCAACCAGCGCTCGAACTAACAGCCACTATTTATAAAATATCGCAATATTATTAATAGATACAGAAAAAAATGAAACTAAATTATTCAAAGTTAAAACACAAGCTAAATTTTTTATTTTATATGATATCGATCACAAATACTTGATCGCTACAAATTAATCAATTCATCAAAGGTGAAGCGAGGTGAATGAAAAGAACTACCGCGTGAGAAGACTACCCTTAAAATGTTACACACCAATGGTGAGTGAGACAAATTATTTCCTTACTTTTTTACAATTTAAATATTTCAAACCGTTTTGTAAAAGTTACATTTAATTTCCAAAGAAAATTTTGCGCGGGACGGTGGACGAGTTTTGTAAAATTTAGTTTTGTTTATGCAATTGCATTTTAATTACCGAAAAAAAATTTGCGCGGGACGCTGGACGAGTTTTGTAAAATTTGGTTTAGTTTATGCATTTGCAAGAGCATTTTAATTTCCGAAAAAAAATTTGCGCGGGACGGTGGACGTGTTTTGTAAAATTTAGTTTTGTTTATACAATTGCATTTTAATTACCGAAAAAAAATTTGCGCGGGACGCTGGACGAGTTTTGTAAAATTTGGTTTAGTTTATGCATTTGCAAGTGCATTTTAATTTCCGAAAAAAAATTTGCGCGGGACGCTGGACGAGTTTTGTAAAATTTGGTTTAGTTTATGCATTTGCAAGTGCATTTTAATTTCCGAAAAAAAATTTGCGCGGGACGCTGGACGAGTTTTGTAAAATTTGGTTTAGTTTATGCATTTGCAAGTGCATTTTAATTTCCGAAAAAAAATTTGCGCGGGACGGTGGACGTGTTTTGTAAAATTTAGTTTTGTTTATGCAAGTGCAATTGCATTTTAATTTCCGAAAAAAAATTTGCGCGGGACGCTGGACGAGTTTTGTAAAATTTAGTTTTGTTTATACAATTGCATTTTAATTACCGAAAAAAAATTTGCGCGGGACGCTGGACGAGTTTTGTAAAATTTGGTTTAGTTTATGCATTTGCAAGTGCATTTTAATTTCCGAAAAAAAATTTGCGCGGGACGGTGGACGTGTTTTGTAAAATTTGGTTTAGTTTATGCATTTGCAAGTGCATTTTAATTTCCGAAAAAAAATTTGCGCGGGACGCTGGACGAGTTTTGTAAAATTTGGTTTAGTTTATGCATTTGCAAGTGCATTTTAATTTCCGAAAAAAAATTTGCGCGGGACGCTGGACGAGTTTTGTAAAATTTGGTTTAGTTTATGCATTTGCAAGTGCATTTTAATTTCCGAAAAAAAATTTGCGCGGGACGCTGGACGAGTTTTGTAAAATTTGGTTTAGTTTATGCATTTGCAAGTGCATTTTAATTTCCGAAAAAAAATTTGCGCGGGACGCTGGACGAGTTTTGTAAAATTTGGTTTAGTTTATGCATTTGCAAGTGCATTTTAATTTCCGGAAAAAAATTTGCGCGGGACGGTGGACGTGTTTTGTAAAATTTGGTTTAGTTTATGCATTTGCAAGTGCATTTTAATTTCCGAAAAAAAATTTGCGCGGGACGCTGGACGAGTTTTGTAAAATTTGGTTTAGTTTATGCATTTGCAAGTGCATTTTAATTACCGAAAAAAAATTTGCGCGGGACGCTGGACGAGTTTTGTAAAATTTGGTTTAGTTTATGCATTTGCAAGTGCATTTTAATTTCCGGAAAAAAATTTGCGCGGGACGCTGGACGAGTTTTGTAAAATTTAGTTTAGTTTATGCATTTGCAAGTGCATTTTAATTTCCGAAAAAAAATTTGCGCGGGACGCTGGACGAGTTTTGTAAAATTTAGTTTAGTTTATGCATTTGCAAGTGCATTTTAATTTCCGAAAAAAAATTTGCGCGGGACGCTGGACGAGTTTTGTAAAATTTGGTTTAGTTTATGCATTTGCAAGTGCATTTTAATTTCCGAAAAAAAATTTGCGCGGGACGCTGGACGAGTTTTGTAAAATTTGGTTTAGTTTATGCATTTGCAAGTGCATTTTAATTTCCGGAAAAAAATTTGCGCGGGACGGTGGACGTGTTTTGTAAAATTTGGTTTAGTTTATGCATTTGCAAGTGCATTTTAATATCCGAAAAAAAATTTGCGCGGGACGGTGGACGTGTTTTGTAAAATTTGGTTTAGTTTATGCATTTGCAAGTGCATTTTAATATCCGAAAAAAAATTTGCGCGGGACGCTGGACGAGTTTTGTAAAATTTGGTTTAGTTTATGCATTTGCAAGTGCATTTTAATTTCCGGAAAAAAATTTGCGCGGGACGCTGGACGAGTTTTGTAAAATTTAGTTTAGTTTATGCATTTGCAAGTGCATTTTAATTTCCGAAAAAAAATTTGCGCGGGACGCTGGACGAGTTTTGTAAAATTTGGTTTAGTTTATGCATTTGCAAGTGCATTTTAATTTCCGGAAAAAAATTTGCGCGGGACGCTGGACGAGTTTTGTAAAATTTAGTTTAGTTTATGCATTTGCAAGTGCATTTTAATTTCCGGAAAAAAAATTGCGCGGGACGGTGGACGTGTTTTGTAAAATTTGGTTTAGTTTATGCATTTGCAAGTGCATTTTAATATCCGAAAAAAAATTTGCGCGGGACGCTGGACGAGTTTTGTAAAATTTGGTTTAGTTTATGCATTTGCAAGTGCATTTTAATTACCGAAAAAAAATTTGCACGGGACGCTGGACGAGTTTTGTAAAATTTGGTTTAGTTTATGCATTTGCAAGTGCATTTTAATTTCCGAAAAAAAATTTGCGCGGGACGCTGGACGAGTTTTGTAAAATTTGGTTTAGTTTATGCATTTGCAAGTGCATTTTAATTTCCGAAAAAAAATTTGCGCGGGACGCTGGACGAGTTTTGTAAAATTTAGTTTAGTTTATGCATTTGCAAGTGCATTTTAATTTCCGAAAAAAAATTTGCGCGGGACGCTGGACGAGTTTTGTAAAATTTGGTTTAGTTTATGCATTTGCAAGTGCATTTTAATTTCCGAAAAAAAATTTGCGCGGGACGCTGGACGAGTTTTGTAAAATTTGGTTTAGTTTATGCATTTGCAAGTGCATTTTAATTTCCGGAAAAAAATTTGCGCGGGACGGTGGACGTGTTTTGTAAAATTTGGTTTAGTTTATGCATTTGCAAGTGCATTTTAATATCCGAAAAAAAATTTGCGCGGGACGCTGGACGAGTTTTGTAAAATTTGGTTTAGTTTATGCATTTGCAAGTGCATTTTAATTTCCGGAAAAAAATTTGCGCGGGACGCTGGACGAGTTTTGTAAAATTTAGTTTAGTTTATGCATTTGCAAGTGCATTTTAATTTCCGAAAAAAAATTTGCGCGGGACGCTGGACGAGTTTTGTAAAATTTGGTTTTGTTTATGCATTTGCAAGTGCATTTTAATTTCCGAAAAAAAATTTGCGCGGGACGGTGGACGTGTTTTGTAAAATTTGGTTTTGTTTATGCATTTGCAAGTGCATTTTAATTTCCGGAAAAAAATTTGCGCGGGACGCTGGACGAGTTTTGTAAAATTTGGTTTTGTTTATGCATTTGCAAGTGCATTTTAATTTCCGAAAAAAAATTTGCGCGGGACGGTGGACGTGTTTTGTAAAATTTAGTTTTGTTTATGCAAGTGCAATTGCATTTTAATTTCCGAAAAAAAATTTGCGCGGGACGCTGGACGAGTTTTGTAAAATTTGGTTTAGTTTATGCATTTGCAAGAGCATTTTAATTTCCGAAAAAAAATTTGCGCGGGACGGTGGACGTGTTTTGTAAAATTTAGTTTTGTTTATACAATTGCATTTTAATTACCGAAAAAAAATTTGCGCGGGACGGTGGACGTGTTTTGTAAAATTTGGTTTTGTTTATGCATTTGCAAGTGCATTTTAATTTCCGAAAAAAAATTTGCGCGGGACGGTGGACGTGTTTTGTAAAATTTGGTTTAGTTTATGCATTTGCAAGTGCATTTTAATTTCCGGAAAAAAATTTGCGCGGGACGCTGGACGAGTTTTGTAAAATTTGGTTTAGTTTATGCATTTGCAAGTGCATTTTAATATCCGAAAAAAAATTTGCGCGGGACGGTGGACGTGTTTTGTAAAATTTGGTTTAGTTTATGCATTTGCAAGTGCATTTTAATTTCCGAAAAAAAATTTGCGCGGGACGCTGGACGAGTTTTGTAAAATTTGGTTTAGTTTATGCATTTGCAAGTGCATTTTAATTTCCGAAAAAAAATTTGCGCGGGACGGTGGACGTGTTTTGTAAAATTTGGTTTAGTTTATGCATTTGCAAGTGCATTTTAATTTCCGAAAAAAAATTTGCGCGGGACGCTGGACGAGTTTTGTAAAATTTGGTTTAGTTTATGCATTTGCAAGTGCATTTTAATTTCCGGAAAAAAATTTGCGCGGGACGCTGGACGAGTTTTGTAAAATTTGGTTTTGTTTATGCATTAAGTGCATTTTAATTTCCGGAAAAAAATTTGCGCGGGACGCTGGACGAGTTTTGTAAAATTTAGTTTAGTTTATGCATTTGCAAGTGCATTTTAATTTCCGGAAAAAAATTTGCGCGGGACGCTGGACGAGTTTTGTAAAATTTAGTTTAGTTTATGCATTTGCAAGTGCATTTTAATTTCCGAAAAAAAATTTGCGCGGGACGCTGGACGAGTTTTGTAAAATTTGGTTTAGTTTATGCATTTGCAAGTGCATTTTAATTTCCGAAAAAAAATTTGCGCGGGACGCTGGACGAGTTTTGTAAAATTTAGTTTAGTTTATGCATTTGCAAGTGCATTTTAATTTCCGGAAAAAAATTTGCGCGGGACGCTGGACGAGTTTTGTAAAATTTGGTTTAGTTTATGCATTTGCAAGTGCATTTTAATTTCCGAAAAAAAATTTGCGCGGGACGCTGGACGAGTTTTGTAAAATTTAGTTTAGTTTATGCATTTGCAAGTGCATTTTAATTTCCGGAAAAAAATTTGCGCGGGACGCTGGACGAGTTTTGTAAAATTTGGTTTAGTTTATGCATTTGCAAGTGCATTTTAATTTCCGGAAAAAAATTTGCGCGGGACGCTGGACGTGTTTTGTAAAATTTGGTTTAGTTTATGCATTTGCAAGTGCATTTTAATATCCGAAAAAAAATTTGCGCGGGACGCTGGACGAGTTTTGTAAAATTTGGTTTAGTTTATGCATTTGCAAGTGCATTTTAATTTCCGGAAAAAAATTTGCGCGGGACGCTGGACGAGTTTTGTAAAATTTAGTTTAGTTTATGCATTTGCAAGTGCATTTTAATTTCCGAAAAAAAATTTGCGCGGGACGCTGGACGAGTTTTGTAAAATTTGGTTTTGTTTATGAATTTGCAAGTGCATTTTAATTTCCGAAAAAAAATTTGCGCGGGACGGTGGACGTGTTTTGTAAAATTTGGTTTTGTTTATGCATTTGCAAGTGCATTTTAATTTCCGGAAAAAAATTTGCGCGGGACGCTGGACGAGTTTTGTGAAATTTGGTTTTGTTTATGCATTTGCAAGTGCATTTTAATTTCCGAAAAAAAATTTGCGCGGGACGGTGGACGTGTTTTGTAAAATTTAGTTTTGTTTATGCAAGTGCAATTGCATTTTAATTTCCGAAAAAAAATTTGCGCGGGACGCTGGACGAGTTTTGTAAAATTTGGTTTAGTTTATGCATTTGCAAGAGCATTTTAATTTCCGAAAAAAAATTTGCGCGGGACGCTGGACGAGTTTTGTAAAATTTGGTTTAGTTTATGCATTTGCAAGTGCATTTTAATATCCGAAAAAAAATTTGCGCGGGACGGTGGACGTGTTTTGTAAAATTTGGTTTAGTTTATGCATTTGCAAGTGCATTTTAATTTCCGAAAAAAAATTTGCGCGGGACGCTGGACGAGTTTTGTAAAATTTGGTTTAGTTTATGCATTTGCAAGTGCATTTTAATATCCGAAAAAAAATTTGCGCGGGACGGTGGACGTGTTTTGTAAAATTTGGTTTAGTTTATGCATTTGCAAGTGCATTTTAATTTCCGAAAAAAAATTTGCGCGGGACGCTGGACGAGTTTTGTAAAATTTGGTTTAGTTTATGCATTTGCAAGTGCATTTTAATTTCCGAAAAAAAATTTGCGCGGGACGGTGGACGTGTTTTGTAAAATTTGGTTTAGTTTATGCATTTGCAAGTGCATTTTAATTTCCGAAAAAAAATTTGCGCGGGACGCTGGACGAGTTTTGTAAAATTTGGTTTAGTTTATGCATTTGCAAGTGCATTTTAATATCCGAAAAAAAATTTGCGCGGGACGGTGGACGTGTTTTGTAAAATTTGGTTTAGTTTATGCATTTGCAAGTGCATTTTAATTTCCGGAAAAAAATTTGCGCGGGACGCTGGACGAGTTTTGTAAAATTTGGTTTAGTTTATGCATTTGCAAGTGCATTTTAATTACCGAAAAAAAATTTGCACGGGACGCTGGACGAGTTTTGTAAAATTTGGTTTAGTTTATGCATTTGCAAGTGCATTTTAATTTCCGAAAAAAAATTTGCGCGGGACGCTGGACGAGTTTTGTAAAATTTGGTTTAGTTTATGCATTTGCAAGTGCATTTTAATTTCCGAAAAAAAATTTGCGCGGGACGCTGGACGAGTTTTGTAAAATTTAGTTTAGTTTATGCATTTGCAAGTGCATTTTAATTTCCGAAAAAAAATTTGCACGGGACGCTGGACGAGTTTTGTAAAATTTGGTTTAGTTTATGCATTTGCAAGTGCATTTTAATTTCCGAAAAAAAATTTGCGCGGGACGCTGGACGAGTTTTGTAAAATTTGGTTTAGTTTATGCATTTGCAAGTGCATTTTAATTTCCGGAAAAAAATTTGCGCGGGACGCTGGACGAGTTTTGTAAAATTTAGTTTAGTTTATGCATTTGCAAGTGCATTTTAATTTCCGAAAAAAAATTTGCGCGGGACGCTGGACGAGTTTTGTAAAATTTGGTTTAGTTTATGCATTTGCAAGTGCATTTTAATATCCGAAAAAAAATTTGCGCGGGACGCTGGACGAGTTTTGTAAAATTTGGTTTAGTTTATGCATTTGCAAGTGCATTTTAATTTCCGGAAAAAAATTTGCGCGGGACGCTGGACGAGTTTTGTAAAATTTAGTTTAGTTTATGCATTTGCAAGTGCATTTTAATTTCCGGAAAAAAATTTGCACGGGACGCTGGACGAGTTTTGTAAAATTTAGTTTAGTTTATGCATTTGCAAGTGCATTTTAATTTCCGAAAAAAAATTTGCGCGGGACGCTGGACGAGTTTTGTAAAATTTGGTTTAGTTTATGCATTTGCAAGTGCATTTTAATTTCCGGAAAAAAATTTGCGCGGGACGCTGGACGAGTTTTGTAAAATTTAGTTTAGTTTATGCATTTGCAAGTGCATTTTAATTTCCGGAAAAAAAATTGCGCGGGACGGTGGACGTGTTTTGTAAAATTTGGTTTAGTTTATGCATTTGCAAGTGCATTTTAATATCCGAAAAAAAATTTGCGCGGGACGCTGGACGAGTTTTGTAAAATTTGGTTTAGTTTATGCATTTGCAAGTGCATTTTAATTTCCGAAAAAAAATTTGCGCGGGACGCTGGACGAGTTTTGTAAAATTTGGTTTAGTTTATGCATTTGCAAGTGCATTTTAATTTCCGAAAAAAAATTTGCACGGGACGCTGGACGAGTTTTGTAAAATTTGGTTTAGTTTATGCATTTGCAAGTGCATTTTAATTACCGAAAAAAAATTTGCACGGGACGCTGGACGAGTTTTGTAAAATTTGGTTTAGTTTATGCATTTGCAAGTGCATTTTAATTTCCGAAAAAAAATTTGCGCGGGACGCTGGACGAGTTTTGTAAAATTTGGTTTAGTTTATGCATTTGCAAGTGCATTTTAATTTCCGAAAAAAAATTTGCACGGGACGCTGGACGAGTTTTGTAAAATTTGGTTTAGTTTATGCATTTGCAAGTGCATTTTAATTACCGAAAAAAAATTTGCACGGGACGCTGGACGAGTTTTGTAAAATTTGGTTTAGTTTATGCATTTGCAAGTGCATTTTAATTTCCGGAAAAAAATTTGCGGGGGACGCTGGACGAGTTTTGTAAAATTTGGTTTTGTTTATGCATTAAGTGCATTTTAATTTCCGGAAAAAAATTTGCGCGGGACGCTGGACGAGTTTTGTAAAATTTGGTTTAGTTTATGCATTTGCAAGTGCATTTTAATTTCCGAAAAAAAATTTGCGCGGGACGCTGGACGAGTTTTGTAAAATTTGGTTTAGTTTATGCATTTGCAAGTGCATTTTAATTACCGAAAAAAAATTTGCGCGGGACGCTGGACGAGTTTTGTAAAATTTGGTTTAGTTTATGCATTTGCAAGTGCATTTTAATTGCCGAAAAAAAATTTGCGCGGGACGCTGGACGAGTTTTGTAAAATTTGGTTTAGTTTATGCATTTGCAAGTGCATTTTAATTTCCGAAAAAAAATTTGCGCGGGACGCTGGACGAGTTTTGTAAAATTTGGTTTAGTTTATGCATTTGCAAGTGCATTTTAATTTCCGAAAAAAAATTTGCGCGGGACGGTGGACGTGTTTTGTAAAATTTAGTTTTGTTTATGCAAGTGCAATTGCATTTTAATTTCCGAAAAAAAATTTGCGCGGGACGCTGGACGAGTTTTGTAAAATTTGGTTTAGTTTATGCATTTGCAAGAGCATTTTAATTTCCGAAAAAAAATTTGCGCGGGACGCTGGACGAGTTTTGTAAAATTTGGTTTAGTTTATGCATTTGCAAGTGCATTTTAATTTCCGAAAAAAAATTTGCGCGGGACGCTGGACGAGTTTTGTAAAATTTGGTTTAGTTTATGCATTTGCAAGTGCATTTTAATTACCGAAAAAAAATTTGCGCGGGACGCTGGACGAGTTTTGTAAAATTTGGTTTAGTTTATGCATTTGCAAGTGCATTTTAATTGCCGAAAAAAAATTTGCGCGGGACGCTGGACGAGTTTTGTAAAATTTGGTTTAGTTTATGCATTTGCAAGTGCATTTTAATTTCCGAAAAAAAATTTGCGCGGGACGGTGGACGTGTTTTGTAAAATTTAGTTTTGTTTATGCAAGTGCAATTGCATTTTAATTTCCGAAAAAAAATTTGCGCGGGACGCTGGACGAGTTTTGTAAAATTTGGTTTAGTTTATGCATTTGCAAGAGCATTTTAATTTCCGAAAAAAAATTTGCGCGGGACGCTGGACGAGTTTTGTAAAATTTGGTTTAGTTTATGCATTTGCAAGTGCATTTTAATTTCCGGAAAAAAATTTGCGCAGGACGCTGGACGAGTTTTGTAAAATTTGGTTTAGTTTATGCATTTGCAAGTGCATTTTAATTTCCGAAAAAAAATTTGCGCGGGACGCTGGACGAGTTTTGTAAAATTTGGTTTAGTTTATGCATTTGCAAGTGCATTTTAATTTCCG
The DNA here is from genome assembly GCA_963942605.1 of Poecilus cupreus. Lineage (NCBI taxonomy): Eukaryota > Metazoa > Arthropoda > Insecta > Coleoptera > Carabidae > Poecilus > Poecilus cupreus. The sequence goes on from OZ012731.1 coordinate 9,894,645, forward strand.
AAAAAAAATTTGCGCGGGACGCTGGACGAGTTTTGTAAAATTTGGTTTAGTTTATGCATTTGCAAGTGCATTTTAATTACCGAAAAAAAATTTGCGCGGGACGCTGGACGAGTTTTGTAAAATTTGGTTTAGTTTATGCATTTGCAAGTGCATTTTAATTACCGAAAAAAATTTGCGCGGGACGCTGGGCGAGTTTTGTAAAATTTGGTTTAGTTTATGCATTTGCAAGTGCATTTTAATTTCCGAAAAAAAATTTGTGCGGGACGCTGGACGAGTTTTGTAAAATTTGGTTTAGTTTATGCATTTGCAAGTGCATTTTAAATACCGAGAAAAAATTTGCGCGGGACGCTGGACGAGTTTTGTAAAATTTGGTTAAGTTTATGCATTTGCAAGTGCATTTTAATTTCCGAAAATAAATTTGCGCGGGACGCTGGACGAGTTTTGTAAAATTTGGTTTAGTTTATGCATTTGCAAGTGCATTTTTATTTCCGAAAAAAATTTGCGCGAGACGCTGGACGAGTTTTGTAAAATTTGGTTTTGCTTATGCATTTGCAAGTGCATTTTAATTTCCGAAAAAAATTTGCGCGGGACGCTGCAATGAAAATTAATTTCCGAAATACATTTTATTTGAGCCGGTGTATGATTTCTCGAAAATTTGAATAATTAAAAACGTACAGACTAATTTTTAAAATCACATGTGATGCAGTTTGATAAATAAATAAAAATAATGCGCATAACATTCTGCTGCCATTATTTCTAAACACAGAAGACAATTAGAAAATTTAAGAATTAAACAAAATTTCAACAAATTTAAAATAATTATGTTTTAACAAGCTATGTACATACGTTTTCATTTTAATTGATATAGTTTCATTTAAAAAAATCTAAACATATCAGCTGTTCCAGATTTAAACTACTCAAACAAAATCTCACGAAAAACGGTTGAATTATTTAAATTCACTTCGACGTAACCTAAAATCTCCCCCATTTTTCAACTGTATCAAATTAAAGGTAACAATCACTCTAGACAATTGATTTCATTTCCCTAACTTTATCTTTGATAAATCAACGAAATTATATCGCCCAAATAATTACAATCGGTATCACATAAGGTTCAAATTATAGATTATGTTCGAACTTAAAACATTTTAATTTAATCGTTGTCTGTATTCAATAATAATACCGCGAGAATTCTACATACAACGGCTGGTAGTGCCAACCTTGATTAGGGGTGACTAACTTCATTTAACTGCTGGCAAAAACTCCTCGATTATTTTAGAGATAAATGCTATTAATAAAACTAATAAATTTTAATACACTTGTCTACCCAGAGAGACGTTAACAAAAATAAAATTAGTGTGGATAATTTTAGAAAAACTTCAGGGGATATTTACTTTATATAAAGTAATAATTAATATTTTATAAATTCGCAAAACTTAAAACTAATGTGTAAAGTGTACGGAACGGGGGTAGCTAAATATATCAACACAGTAAAGAGCGAATTTATAAAAACATAGCTAAGTTAGTTTTCATCCCCATCAGAGGATTTGCAAAAAGTAAAAAATATGCCCTGAATATAAATCATGATTAATTAATCCAAATACATACAAATAATTTTGTATTACTTTTATATGAAGCATTTATCTCCAAAACAATCAAGGAACGTTTGACAACAGAAGAATGAAGCTGACATCCTTAATCAGCGCTCACACTAACAGCCACTATTTATAAAATATCGCAATATTATTAATGAATACAGAAAAAAATTAAACTAAATTATTCAAAGTTAAAACACAAGCTAAATTTTTTATTTTATATGATATCGATCACAAATACTTGATCGCTATAAATTAATTAATTCATCAAAGGTGAAGCTAGGTGAATGAAAAGAACTATCGAGTGAGAAGACTACCCTTAAAATGTTACACATCGAGGGTGAATGTGTTTTAAAATGAATTAACGTAAAGAAAAATTGTGTTACTTTTTTTACAATTTAAATAATTCAAACTGATTTTAATGCACAATGATGTTGTGTTAAAACGTAGGTGATTTAGTAACGAATAATACAATTGAATAATACAAATATTTAGTAATGAAAACGTATGTACAGTGTAGTAATTTTTAAAGGAATGTAATGTTAAATTAAGATTTAATACAGAAGAGAAATAAATAAATTGTGACCAAAAATTTATGTTATCAGAAATTACTTTGTTTATTTGTTGTAAAATATTATTGTAAGGTAAAAGTTTACGAAACTTGAATAAATTTTTAAATTATAAAAAGGTAGGTATAATTTAATAATAAAGAAATAGATCAGATAACAATGAAGATGGATCGTTGTTTTAATATTAAATGAAATATACAGAACTTTAAACCGTAGTAATTATTTTAATAAATATTAAATTTTGTTTCTATTCCAAAATTGTCGCTCTGTTTTTTACAAAATCTCCCTCTATCATTGTGGGTTCTCTATCTGGTCTTACATATTGTTTATGACGTAGTATTTCCTATAGAATACCCAATTACTGTTTGTGGATTAAATATAGTTTCATATTACAGTTTAAATATTTATTGACAGCCGCATGTTATTTTAAAGTATTTATTTTCACAATTGAAATGTAATTGCCAACTCTAAAATTACTTTTATTGTTAACTATTATTCGAAGATATTTTTGAGAAACTTTGAAATAATAATTTATTATTAGATTCTACCAGAATAAAATTAATGTATGTTAAGAATTATTTAAACAGTCGTCCTAAAATATCGCTGGAAATAACGTGGATAAAATGTTATATTATTTATATTTGTTGTTATTTATTTTATTCGCAGGTATATTTTTAAAAGCCAGTGGCAGTGAATACTGTAGATTTACTGCTGTATGAAATATTTTGTAATTATTATTTATATAAAAAAAATAATAAATATTCATATTTGTTTTTCTGCACAAAAATTACTTAATTGCCCAACGTAGATTTACGGGTCGTAGAATAATTTATATACCTCTACAACATTGTATAAAAAGGGTATGTAGCATAGTGTGAAAAGCGACATAATAATTAAGAAATTATCAAAATTATTTTGGAAATTAAAACTATTATTAGCAATTAAAATTCTGTATATTTAAATGTAATTATGTAGTTGTTAGTACTGAATTTAATTGACTTTAAATTTAAGGAAATATCAATAGTAAATATTTCTGGAAATATTCAAGAATTTTAATACATAAAAATTATTTAAAAAGCCTTTAATACTTGTAAAATGTATGAGGAGAAAACAGATTTATAATTTGAATTCAATTAGAAAAATAAATACCCGCTAATACGAACCCCGTCTATAGGTAGAATTGATTGTTCTACCACATTGAATTAATTATTATCGAAAATTAATTCTGGTTTATTTCTTTAAACATTTTCATATATTCGCTCTCGCTATGACTTAAAACTAATGGTGTAGTTCGATACGGAGGGGAACACAATAAAACATAATATAGCGATTGCGAACATATAAAAATTAATAATTAAATTAGTGGAAAAAGCTACAGAGGGTACATTTAAATATTTTCATTAATAGGAAAGGAAATTATATAGTAAATAAACCATGAATATTGTACTGATAAATAGAATGTATTATTTATTTGAAACATTAATTCGGGTGCTTTAAACAATTAAATAATAAAATAATAACTCTTAATAATTGATGTTCCCATTAGCGGTTGTTTTTATATAATATTACTGAACAATATTTACAAAAAAAAAAAAACATTTAAATCAAGAAATTAAAAATGATTCTATTAACAAGAAATGTTGAATATTTCCAAAATATAATTTGATTAATTTTTGTAATTAATATTTAATCTATATTATTAATTAATTTTAATCAGTTGCAATTAATTTTAGGATCAACAAATATAAAATTTACATAATTATATAACAATTGTATATAAATAGTTTCCACAATACCTTTCACCCTACCCTATACCACCACCCTTGTATACACTGCGCAATATAATAACTGAAACAGAATTTAGTATCCGGTTTTATCTTACACCGGACATGAAAATTACAGAAGAAATATCTTAAAATATACGCGAAATAAAAATATTAACAATCCTTTTTTATGCCCATAAAAATACCGTCGATTTCTCATACACCTACTTCAGGGTTGAATCTACGCAGACCTTCAATATTAATTGAAAGCTGCCACCATTTATCTATAGTGAGAATAAATTTAAATTTAAAGCCAATCAAAAATGTTAGGTTTATTGTTTAATTAAAAACAAGTCCAACCCCCACAGCATGTGCAAGGAAGTAATGTATAATAGTGAGAAACGCAGCGTGAAAATTATTACAAAAAAAAAACACTATAATTAGCGTTTAAAGTTCTGTGCTATTTAATTGCCATTATGTCTGCAAAACCATTAATTTAATTTAACAATTATTAATTTAAAGTTTTTTATAATTCACTTAATTGTTATGGAAATATTCTACAATTGTATGTATAATGTAAATTAATTAGAAATACTTGAGATTTAAATAGAATTACTAGGGTATACAACCCTTAAAATATTATAGATACGTAAATTTATAATTAAATAAAAATTTTGAGAAATAATTTTAATGTAGCCGCTAGTATAAACACCGTCTATAAGTATTAATTGTCCTACCACATTAAATTAATTAATTAGTTAATATTGAAAATTAATTCTGGTTTATTTCTTTAAACATTTTTATAAATTCGTTCTCGCTATGGCTTAAAACTAATTGTGTGTGTGTGTGTATACGGATCGGAGGGGGTAGCATAATAAAATACATCAAATATAGCGATTGCGAACATACAAAAATATATAATTAATTTACTGAATTAGCAACAGGGTGCTTTTAATTATTTTACATCCCTATATGAATAAATAGAAAAGAAAAAAAAACTAGAAAATAAACCATGAATATTGTACTGAATATTTGAATACATTCAAATATAAAACATTTAATTATTATTAATTAATTAGTGGTCACATTAGCAGCTGTGTTTTTTATAATATTAATGAGCAATATTTATAAATAAATTCTATCAAACCAATAAAGTTAAATATTTCCATTACCTAGTTAATTTATTTAATTAATATGTAATCTATATTATTAATTAATGTGTTAACCGTTAATCTTTACGTATTTAGTTATATGAACAAAATAAGAGCAACAAAGAATTAATTTTAAAAATATACAGAACTTCAAACTCTAATAATTATTTAAATAATAATAAAACATACTTAATTTTCACCCTGTTTTCACCCTACCCCGCACCGCCACCCTCGCACATATTGAGCAACAGAATAACCAAGTTTACATCCAGTTTTTTTTATCTAACCCTAATCTGATAATTTACTCGAAAATAAAAATTTTAACAACCCTATTTAGCCTATAAAAATACCGCTGACTTTACATACCTCTATTTCAGGACTAGAAATCAAGTTTTACCCCCAGAATGGGGTTGAAAACCCACCCAGGTACCCAATGTCGAATTAGGAAATCGAAGCGCTGCCACCATTTTATTTGATGGGTCAAATTATTTAAGTAAATTGTTTACTTTAAAATATCCAGCACATGTTAGTGAAGGAATAAAAAAATTGGCGGAGGTACTCTATATCCTATAAAACCTTTGACCTATGAATTATTAACCTAATTAATTTAAATTTAATATGCAAAACCGCCTAATTATTTGATACTACCGGAATATGCTCTATAACGAGCTCGTATTAAAAGATTCCGCATGGCCCCGGGGCCTTTGTCCTGTCCTAAGTTCATAGGTCAATCAGGACGACTAGCTAATTGCGCACGGAACAAAGATGACTTCCTCATAATATCTTGAAAAATTATTTATTAATTGTTAGTAAATCAATAAATAATAATCAAAATATCATAAGTTTTTGTCTACCCAGCATTTGTGATTTTATGTCTTTAATTATTTAATTAATAAATAAATATTTGAAGCAGAACAGACATAAAACCACGGCGAAACCTTTAATCGTATTCATATCAATTGATTAAATTAATCGAAGAATTATTAGTAGAAAATAATGAAATACGATCGAAAGGTATTTACAATAACTAGAAACTATAAAAAAATTATTAGACTCCTTGGACTGCACCTGAGAACGGCAGTAACCTCCATGGGAACCTAAAACTTCTTTGGACTGAACCTAACCTAGACTTAAACTAAGAATTTTGAAAATAGTTGCTATTACATTTTGCCAAACTATAACTAGCTGAAAGAGAAACATAAAAAAGAGCTGAAAAAAAAATATGTACTGAAAACAACAGTTTATATTAGTACTACAACTAAGACAAAAATATAATAGCAACTTCAGAAAATTTAATTCAAAAATTGGAAAAATTGAAGCCCAAAATTGAGCAAAAAACATTTGAGTACATGGCTGGGATAGACAAAACGGCTAATAAACTTTCGACTTACCTGTGGCCACTGGTTTGGTTCACAAAGTGGCACTATTCAATCCCTGCTCCACTGCATGCTGTAATAAAAAGAAAAATATTTATTGTTACTGTCTTAGGGAAATTAAATTAAAATAGTAAACACTTCATTTCAAAATTTGTTAATAATAAATATCATTGACAATTAAAATCTATTTTTTTATCATTTTATAATTTATTTTTACTAAAAAAGTCTAAAAACACCATTAAAATACATTAAAACCCAAATAAGAAATAAAAATTATCAAATGTCAAAAAATTACTACCAACCTGCCATCTGGTGGCCGGCGGCCATGACAGCTCGGCTCCCAGCAACAATGTTCAACAATACAGTAAACAAACTTTTTTCAAAAAAATCACTTTTTCCCGGAATTTTCAGTTTTAAATGTCATTAATCACTTTAATTAATCGATTTATGAAATTATTTTTAATTGCATGTCGCTGCATCCGCAAATATTAATTTTTTTTCGGAGCGATCACGCGCACGTCAGCTCTCAACAAAGACCCAACGAAGACTACGCCGAGCAATGAGTTAGAAAGAGATAGATAGATAGAAAGGACAAAGGACAAAAACGAATCGATCCTGAATTTATTTTCTACAGGACTCACGATACATGCTTTCGATGCAGAAAAATTCAAGGATTCCAATGGTGTCTTCAAAAAAAATCTAGCAATTTTCGTTCTCGAGTTATTAATGATCAAAGTTTAGATATGGGCTTTGACAGATGCAAAATTTTTGATTTTAAGATTTTCTTAATTTTAGCCTAATCCTACGATATTATGGCCTAAAATCGTTCCTAAGATGAATATTTAGCTAATTTGGGTAGTTTTTAGGGGGTCTAAGTTAGATTATGTCCAGTTTTTGCAATAAATGATTCTCCATAAGAGTAACATTAAAGATGGGTTTCCTGCATGTTTTACGCTTTTATGCGGTTATGTAGCTATAGAATCTTAAAGAATATTCAAAATCGATCATTTTGACACCTAACACAGCACCTGAAATGCTATATTTAATTCAGATCATAATTTGACATTTCCCATAAGAATAGCATTGGAAATAGTTTTTTACATTTCATGTAAATATTACGCTTTATAGCGACTATTTAGCTATAGAATCTTAAAGAGTATCTAAAATCGAACATTTTGATACCTAACACAGCTCCCATAGCGCTATATTTAATTCAGAATCATTATATTAAAATTTATGTGTTTCTCATATAAGAAAGCATTGACCGCAACCTAATATATTACAAATTTCGGTGCTAATATTAATTCAAACTAGAATTCAAGTCCATTATTCAAATTAGCAATGTTTAATATCCATCTTAGTAAATTTTCATTAACATCTATGGAGAAATAAGTCCAACAGATTATCGTAAACTTATAAAATTGCAGATTATAATGACCACATCTAGGTTCCTTCAAAACGCTAATCAGTATTTTATTGAAAACGTTAGAACATGTGCATAAATCAAATCTACAGTGTCTCAGCTACATAATAAACTCTATTTCAAATAACATTGGTTCAGTAATAAATTCAGAAACTCATTTTAAAATATTGTAGTTATTTGCATTTGTCAATTCTGTTGTATAGAATCAAGTACAGTTCAAAATCATAACCTAATCTTGTTCTAGAACTGGAAAATATGGTTTTGCATGTGGTACATAAAAATCCAAGTTTCATTCAAATCTGTTCAGATATAAGCCTGGAATCATAATTGTTATAAATCTGTTTTGGAAGATGCAAATTGAAAGTTATGTGATACTACCTGTAAAATAAGTATTAAGTTTTGTTCTAATTTAAATTGCACTTACTCCAATCAATTCTACATAAATTCAAATACAAATAGCCAAAGTTTCGTTCGTCTACAGATAATATTAAAAGTTTAAGAAAACTTCTCACAGTTTCTTTGCTGTTGTACAGACCTAATAGAAGTAACCTTTAAAAAAGAATAGTCAGTTGAAATGGATATAAGCAGAATATCAAGAAAAATACAAGCTTTATTTTTTAATATTAATACAGTATATTAATCGTTATAGGTATATCTATGATTATACAGAATTAAAAATAAGATCATGTGATAATTAGTTTATGGTAAGTTAAATTATATACTAAATCTGACATTTCATAAAGTAAAACACATGTACTCAATTCGATTCTGCAATGTCTGAAGTTTATCTGAAACACATTTGAACGAAATTGGTTCAGGATTTAATTCAGAAAGATTTATGCCAGTTACTTAAATTATTCTCACGCGCCAAAACTTTCATATAACTTCGAACTGTTATGTAAACAACATGCTCGATGTACATACAAAAATAAGTGTTAGAATCATGCCAAACTGTGTAATTTGTAACATAAATTGTGCCTCATACCAGTGCCTTAAATGCAGAATTAAGTAGTAAGAAATTCATCAATTAAAAATATAATTGTTACAGTTGTTCCATAAATTGCTTCAAAGATCACCAAGAAACTGGCTTTGAAGAGGTTCGAGAGGATCAAACAAAAGTAGAAGATAATAATAATTATATTACAGAAGATACAATTCCTCAGGAAGAATTAAATTTATTAGATACTGTAGTATATAGTTAGATATAAATGTAGGTGGTTTTGGAAAATAAAACACAGTTGTGTATTGACATTCGACAAAGTTTGTTTTGATATTACATTTGGCGACGAGGAAAATATTTAAAAATATAGAAAAATGGACAAAACAAATAATGTAAAACCCTTTGATCCGTACGGTAAACCATCAACAATAGGACAGAGTTGGGAAAGGTGGTTACGTTGTTTTGATCTATTTTTAACAGCATCAAATATTTCAGACGATAAGACAAAACGTACACTCTTATTACATCATGCTGGAGGGCAAGTTCAAGATATTTGGTTCACCTTGCTAAATGCAGCAAGAGAAACATGCGAAGCAGGTGGATCCATATGTTTAAATTGCAAAAATGCACACACAGAAAAATTCTCTGCAATTAGGAATGACACATACGAAAGACATATCCTGAGATAAAAGACCCGAAGAAAATGAGCCTGTTGCACAATTTGTAACAAGTTGTACGAGGTAATATTGAACTGGGATATGAATGTTAGAGCTGATCGGTCTAAGCTGAGTATCCAGTTAGCAAGCTTTTATATAAAATCACAAGAGTAAAATACCTCTCTGGAGAAGTGTACGATGTTCTTACTTTACAGAGAGCTGTACCAGATCATTTTGAATTGGAATATGAATTTTCCCCACCATTTCTAAAGTTTATTTGTATCTCGGCCATATGTTTACACAATGATGTCACTTTCTAATTTACGTAAATGCTTTTCCTTATATGGCTCTAAAAGATACTGCTCGAAATAAGCTTATCCTGTATTATAATAATATCTATAACTTCTAAACCAGTTAATCCATAAATTTGTTACCATTTTATACAAATAAATCATTGCATAAAAGTCCTCTTTGTTTTAATGTGTAATAATTAGTGAAACAGTTTAATAAAGAACAGATGTTTCGTTTCATATTTTCGCGCTGACCCCAATTCAATTCCTCAGCTCTGATTGGTGGGGCCGATGTTATCGGGGTGTGGTAAGTGATTGTGAATGAGTCAGAAATTTGTCAGTTTGCCGAAGACGTTGATAACTACTGAAGAATTTTTGCATTTGTAAAGAAAAATACAGGTAAATCTTACAATTTTATACTTTCAAATATAATTAAATGCTTGTATTAATATAATAAACTCTTCTACTAATGAAAGAGTAAGGTTATTGAACCATAATGACATTTAGAAAATATTTGCTGACAGTGGTATTTCAATACCTGGTCTTGTTATCATTTACACGTAGCTTAAACTATAATTTCTTAATTTCAGGACAAAATGTCGTCTCGCAAAACTGTTGGCCGTAGGGCAACTACAAAGAAGCGTGCTCAAAGAGCAACTTCAAATGTTTTTGCTATGTTTGATCAAGCTCAAATCGCAGAATTCAAAGAAGCATTCAACATGATTGATCAAAACCATGACGGATTTGTTGACAAAGAGGACCTACATGATATGCTGGCCTCATTAGGTAATATACACAATAAAAAATGAATATATTGATCACTAATTAAGGTTAAATTGTAGGCAAAAATCCAACGGACGAATATCTAGAAGGCATGATGAATGAAGCACCAGGTCCCATCAACTTCACAATGTTTTTGACATTGTTCGGTGAAAGATTGCAAGGTACAGACCCAGAAGATGTGATCAAGAATGCTTTTGGTTGTTTCGATGAAGAAAATAGTGGAATTATCAATGAAGACCGTCTCCGGGAGCTGTTGACGACAATGGGTGACCGCTTCACCGATGAAGAAGTTGATGAAATGTACAGAGAAGCTCCAATTAAAGGATCAATGTTTGATTACATTGAATTTACTCGCATTTTGAAGCATGGAGCTAAGGACAAGGATGAACAGTGAAGAGTTACCAATGATTACAAAGAGAGAGATATAAGCTGTACTTATTTCCATTTTATATGTAATCGAATATTATTTTACTGCATTTGGTGAAAATATTCCAAGTTAAGGTTAAAGTTGATAATTTTGTATTTTATTTCGACATTTTTTAAAGTTTAGTATTACATTGTATTATTATATTGGGTAATATTTAAAACATTTATACCATATTTAAATAAAAAATTGGAAAAACCATAATTTTACTAGTGTTATTTGTGTGCATTGTTTAATAGTTTAGATAAGAAAATCGTAAATAATAAACAAAATGTTATCATAAATTACAATCTTGCATTTTATCACTATTTTACAGTACAAAGAATTAGTTTCTATAATTAAGCTAATATTTTGATTGCATAAAACAATTTACTATTAAAGAAAAATGTTTATGCAACTTCATACAGAAATATTTACCTATAATTTTAAGGAAATGTAACTAAAATATTGTAATAAATATAACAGAAATTAATTTGAGGTGTGTCGATATTCCTGTCCGCCATTGCAGAATGCAATATCGGCTCCTCGACTGAGTCATCGGTTGTGGCGCCTAGTTCCTGATTTAGCCACATCTTGGAGCACATGGTATTTCATCAATCGAACATGTGACCAAACTGTCATTTCTTTGGTACCTAATTCAAATTCTGTGTGACATGTGGAGCACGTGGAGAACCAGTCCATTGAATTTGGAGGGAAATGCTTATGATGTATGATGTTTAGGTGGATAATGCTGACGTCGGGCGTCGCGACATTCAAACCGACGGGCGTAGTGGCGGGCGCCGCAACGACAGCGCCAGCGCCGTTATTTTAGACGTTGGCCGCGCCTCGACGCGTCTCGCCACCTGCTGCATTCCGACAGAGCGACGTTTGGCAGCTGTACACACGCCGAGAAGAGGCATCGTTTTCATCAAGAAAATATACAGTTTCAGTTGCAAACACATCGTTTTTGTTTTGTTTACTCATTGTGCATGTGTGTTGTTGTGATTTTAAGTTCTGTTCGATTATTTCCTGTTGAGTTTTCACATGTACTTGAGGTGAGAGCATTTTGTTTTTATTTTGACGGTATCCTTGTTTTGTTTGGGGCCGGGAAGTGTGTTCCAGGGCCTAGTTGTGCGAGACGTCACCAGTAGGACGCCCAGCGCGTGTGAGTGTGTACAGCTCTAGTTTGTATGTACACAACGCGAGATGTCACGTGGTTGGGGCCGCGAGACGCTCACACACACTCATGCACGCACACACCTGTGGCTCGGTGACGACTGGCTTGGCTTGGGGGGGCAGGGGGCGAATTGACGGGGGCTCTGGCTACGCGTTCCAGAGGTTAACCACGCTTATCGCACGGTGAATGTCACCGACGTTTACGCATTTCATTTCTACATTTTCATCGTTTCCTCTCAACGCTAGGTTTTAATGAGTTTATGGGGCGGATATGGAATATACAAGTACAGTTGCGAATATTGTTCTTTACATTGCTATTTTGCAATTAATAAAATATTCAATTTTATGCAATTGTTTATAACTTCTCAAATGTTATTGTAATTTTTCCCGCGCAGTGTTGACTGAACGATATATGGAATGCTTTACTTAGGGGGGTGTAACCAACCAAGAATCCGCTATGCACGGTGTCTCGGCTCTGGTTTTACCTGTATCTTTTTTGTCTTGTACCCTTTGAGATCAGATTGAGTTTCGGAACTCATTTATACCTATCTCATATTGATGATTTATTATGTTTGCCTGTTTTCACTAGTTAATAATTATTCTTGTACATTGAAGTAAGGAACAGAAATATACAGAAAACAATTTTTATAGCTAGGTTTATATTGAAATACAAGTATTTAAATGTGAATGAATATATTAAATATTGTTTTGTACACATATGAGTATCTCGTAGTAATGAATTGTGACAAGCCCTGCATATTATTCTGCAACTTTCACTTTGTAAAATGTGTAGATTAAATAAAATAGAGCAAATTAATGACATATGACACGCAATTAATTTGTTCAGTATGTCAATATAATTTGTGTAGTACCTATAAATACATATTAAATTTTCAGTAAAATAGATTAACAAATAATGTATTTTTAATGTGAAATATACGCTAGAAGTTACCAATTACTATACTAGAGTCTATTCATGTTAGCGAGAGAATTTGGAACTGACTCAAGCAAAGCACAATTTATTTATATCATTTGGCGGGAAAATTTAATTAGTTTTATTATAAAACATATAAAGTAAAGAATATAACTATGTATGTCTTTGGTGAAGATATTGTTTTGGAAGAATTTATTTAGTTTTCAATATTTTAACTTCTCGTAAAGTACCACTCACTTTTGAACTATCCAATGGATAGTACTGGCCAAGCCGATCGACTGAAAATAAGTGTCGGATTTTCTAGTATATGAAAATTATTCTATCCAAGGAATATAATAACATTGCTTTGTTTTCGAATTAGTTTCAAATTTTTTCGCTAACTTGAATGGATTGTAAGACTACGAAATAAAGATTCTGATAATGAGTCAAACTTATTTTCTATTTTGTATTGTAGAGAGTTGTACTGCTAGAACGTTGATTTATAAATTGTAAATTCATTTAAAAAAATATACTGGATGTTAAATATGGTACGTAGGGGTTTCAATGCTATTTTTTTATATTGCTGTATTTTTTAACTATTCACTTTACAGCAAGAGCTTACGAGCCCAGAATCATATCATTTGGCCCAGTTGAAATCATAATCATACAAAGGAAAATTGTTTAATTCACCATATTTATATTTTAAATTCTATCAATTTTTAATTCCTGTATCACTATACAATTGAGCATTTATATAAAATTTTAAACTTAATTTTACATGTTACAAAAGGTGTAAAATAAAATATAATTAGTGACTTGGAAGCAGAATTCAATAATCTACAAGATTTGTTTGAAGTATTTTGCTCTAAAATCAATAAGGAACGTCATATTGCTTTATGAAAAAATTAGCATTGCACCTATATTTCATAAATTAATTTACCACCCTGTATGTAAGTGAGGTATTTAATTTATGTTATGGATTGATTAGATTTAGGAAACGATTCATCAACAGTAAGTGGTAGGTTATTTGAAGGAATATCAGGGTTTTTGGGCATATCGTAATAAATAAATGAGATAGAATAAATTTCATTGAAATCAAAAGAATGTAAAATAAATATTACCTACAATTTTTATTTGAAACATATAATAGTTTGTTGTCATTAGATTCAAAAATAGTGTTCGTGGTACCTTTGGGCCAATTGAAATCTTTATGGTAGTGATTTTTGTTAATTTGTTATTATTCAGTCGTTATTTTTCCTTAAAAGTCATTCTAAAGTCTTAATTGGGCCAAATGCCAAATGATATGATTCTGGGATCGTAAATACTACAGTTTTTATGAATTAAAAATGTATACAATAAGGCCCGTTCGATTATTTAAATATTAGTATTAGTCCATGAAGAAATAAACAAAAATGAGAAATATGTGACATTACATAAAACATTTTTTTTATTTATTTCTAAAACAGATAGAAATGAATTCTCAAATTATGCAATATATCATTATAATCTTCTACGAAATTTGTACGAAAAGTAGTACAACACTGTAACTAAGACCGTGAAATAATATTTAGGTAACCAAATATAACTTATTACTTGCATTTTTAAATTCGGAACAACTTTTGTATTTACAGTTTTGCTGTAAAGTAACTAGATAAAAAGATACAGCAATATATAAAAAATAGCATTGATAATCCTTACACGCCACAGTTTAATTCTAAACCCGGTATAATTGGTTAAATACTATTAAAAATCTTTTCGAATGGTTGCCTCAAAATTAAAACAACTTTCAATATTAAAAAATGCTTATTATTTAACCCTCGGAGATCACATTGGGTCAATGTGACCCACAATTGTTTTTTACTTTGAGAGTTTCCATTTCAATTTGTAGTTTAAAATATTGAAAAATAAAAACAATTTTTGTGCGATATTTTAATCTTGTCAGAGACATCAACAATTATAAAAATTTACATGAATCATTTCTATCGGATTTTAAATATACCTCAGAATTTTTTTGATTATTATATCCAGTTATTGCTGAATGGTAAACGACCAAAAAAAGTATTGGGTCTGGTTGATCCATAGTGTTCTCCGTGATCGAAAAAATAGGTGTGTTTTAGGAGGGTTAAAGTTATAAACCATATATGTAACTTTATTTTTTCTTTTGAAAATTTGCAGTCTGAATTCCGCTTTGGTAATTTGGTATGTTTTTTTCATATCGTATAATGTATAAGGCGAAGCTTACGCTTTACAGTTCGTATACAAAATATAAATGAAACTTATTAAAATATCATGGCGTGAAATACAGTGAATTTTCAAAACAATATATATTTAGAAAATTAAATGTAATTAGTTATCTTTTATGCATACTCTTAAAATAAGGAGTCGAAGTTTAACAAGTGTACATCCATTATCATGTATATATAATTAGTTTGGAATAAATATATTTTTAAAGAATATTCTAGAATTCAAACTTTGCGGATGGTTTTCTCAAAATTGGTCCACTATTGAAAAATATCGCTAAATAACTAAACACAAATTGTAAGAATGTTATTTTTGTATAATTTTGAATTTAAAAGCAGAAGTTAAGGTCAATCATACGTGTCGAAAGAACGAATCCTTAATGTTTTAAAAAAACAGCAAATTCTGTATTCTTTATTTATTTTCATGTTCTTTATGGTCCAACAACCTCCATCCGTCAAATTTTCATGGATTTTTACAGTGACTTGTACATTGCAATGTCAGATGAAGTACATATTTTCGTTGGGTTCGTTCACTCCCATGAATTTTGTTTTGCAAATTCAAATTTGTAAAAATTATTTCTTACAATTATTCTTATCGAAAAACAAAACAATTATTACTTTGAACATTCTAGTATATTTTTATGTGGATGAAAAGGATAGCTATAACATTAAACTATAAATAAATATTCATTGAAGTCTAGTTGGTAAAAAATTCAGAACTTTGATACTGTGTCTCTCATTCCCATGAACGACTACAGTAATAAAAATAATTCTTATATTTGTAAATATGATCATCTATAACATATTAAGTTTATTTTCAATTTGAATTTACAGTTTTTGAGAAACAAATAAAAATATACCAAAAACACACTTTTTGGTATATTTTTATTTGTTTCTAGAAAACTAAATTCAAATAAAAAATAATTTTAGTATGTTTATAGACGATCTTATTTATAAATATACAAATTATTTGCATTACTGTAGTCGTTCATGGGAATGTGTGGCATATATTTGACTACTTTGAAAATTATGTTCATGTTTAATTTGTTAACAAAATAAGCTTTTTAAAATTTATTACAAAACTTTGGATTTTTGTCTACAAATGTAGGTATAAAACATTATATGTTTCATTTATTATAATAATTATATATTGTTTCAAAAAAGTCATGTTCATTTTGCGCTATCTTCAGCCTCTATGGTTGACCTTAAGAATAATAAGAAGAGATACAAAAGTAAGGTTAGGTGTTGAATTCATATTAGTGACACCAACTAACACAAAATTCCCTACATTTTTCAACTTGTATTTATTATTTAAAAAAGAGCACAAAAGGCGCAAAATATTAAAAATAGTATAAAGAACTCATTTGGTAATAGTCGTTTATTTTGTTCCTTATCCCAAAATAAAATTGCAATTTATGAAACTCGTTCTTTAATATACTATTGCTATTATGAAATTCCTTCTTTAATATACTATTTCAATTTTGAGAAAATCTTTCGCAAGTTTTGAATCTTTGAAAATTATTTGTTCCATATTAATATATTTCAATCTTCTCTATCTTGGGCTAGAGAAATACAACTAAATTTCGTAGTGTACGATTCACCGTAACTGTTTTATTCATAGTGCATAATTCGTCTTAAAATATTACTGAATACTGTTGAATGTTGAACAAATAATTTTATCTTACATTACATGTAATTTTAGTAATATGTAATGAGAAATACAAACTTAAGTTTAATATTTAAATACTGATTTAATATATAATGTGAAGGTTTTTTAATATAATCCATTTGCATACATATAATTTATTGTGTTATTTATTATTTAAAATTATTCTTAGTAATAAATTTAATATTGACGTCAGACTATCTACTATTTACAGTATTAAATTATATATTCATATAGCGATGTAGCAATTTCTATAATAATCATTAAAAAAATCTGATGTGGCCATCACATAACCTCCAGCTAATACAACTCTTAAACAGTACAAAATAGTATTTGATGATACCGAAATATACCTTCTTATTTGTTTATTTTCTTTTTATATTTGAGAAATTTAATTTTCTTTCGTATATTCATTTAATTTTTTGACATATATTTCACTAAGAAAACAGCTTCGCAATCACAATGACATGTGTCACATTTCGTAAAAAGTTGTTTCCATGGTTTTTTTATATTTTATTATCTTCAAAACTAATGAAAATTAATAAAATTAGTGTAATCAAAACAGATGTAAAATTAAATATTCTTCAACTTTCAAAATAACATAAATTGTTGAAAAAGGAAATTTAACCATGTTTTAACTTTCAAAATAACATGTTGTTGAAAAATTAAATTTAAGCGTGTTTTTCATGGAAAACTGTTAAGGGCTTCTAGTAAACTGCTACTTCCGGTTGACCAATTTTATCCAAAATATAATCAGCTCTTCATATAAACATAAGATGCTAAAATATACAAAACTGTATTTTTTTGGAATTATAGTATTTGAGTTATGCGAAACGAAAAAATTGCTACAGATTACACACACACACATACACATACATACATACATACATACACATACATACATACATACATACATACATACATACATACATACATACATACATACATACATACATACATACATACATACATACATACATATATACAGACATCATCGTGAAAATAGTAAAATCGTATTGTAGGGACTCTAAAACGTGCTTATTCATTGAACACTACCCAATTTTTTGACCAAAAACATTACCTCCCTTACCTAGGGGTAGGCGGTAGGTAAAAATAATATACAATTTTCATATTTGTTTATTGTAGTAATAAATTATTTATATCTATTTATTTATTCATAAAATGTACACTTGGCGGTTAAAATATCCATATTCATCATTGCATTTAAATATTTGTAGTATATATTATAAATTTTTTCGATCATAATAGCGTTATTATAATTTCAATTTATTAATTTAATTTATTTAATTTTCTTTTTTTCAGTTTTTCTTCAGTTCAGAGTATTTACCGCATAGAAACCACCTGAAATCGTAAGTGCTTTTTTATTTTCATTAATTTTAATTTTTATCCAAAATTCAAACTTTCAAAACAGCGTTCAGTTCTTACCTACCGGGCGTCGAATGCATCTGGAGCGTCCGCTGTCGGATGGCGCCACGAGTCTCATTTTGCGACGCTCCAGATTTATCCGTTTGAAACGATTTATAAACTTTTAATTCTTTTTTGGTGAATTCCGCATTATTTGGAAACATTTTTATCCTCGCCAGTTTTATGACGATTTTTTCCATTAACTTTTTATTTTTATTGTCATATTACATAGTTTATAAATTGTTTTCGATTTAGATTTAACATTTGCGTTTAAAATCGTCATTGGATGGCTATAATGAATATATGCGCTTAATCCGTTCTTTGTATGATTCCTATTATCATTTAGAGCTTATATTAATATTAATAACTGTTGTGTTTATGCGTTCGAAAGTAATAAGTCCTAATAACTTGTCTGATATACACACATATACGGACGTATAATTGAATCCGCTATTTTTCAGAAGGAATAAATATCACAGTGTGAAATTAATATTTACTATATAATTATGCTCTGTTATTATACGTTATAGAAATGTTGTTTCATGCAATATACATTATGAAATACATAACTTATTTGTATATATAGCATTCTATTAAACATTTATATAATTTTTAAGTGGATGACATTTTTTTGTCCAATTTGATTTAAAGTTAGGCTTTGAGCATTTCTCAAGATATATTTGTAGACTGTTAGAATGAAAAAAATATTTCCGAACGTAATTCTCTTTATGATTTTGCTTTAAAAATATAATTCAAAGTAAATTGCAATTAATTACTTATTATAATAATACTATAATGTTGAGTTTTATTATTTTTTGTTTTTATAAATTGATAATATCGAATCGAATGTTTTGTATCTAAGTAAACTGTCAAAAGTGTGTTAAGTAATGTTTCAATTATTGTCTTACGAATTTTCTATATTTTCACTACATTTTTTTTTTTCAATAATTTGAGAGATTACCGACACATGTTATTTTTGAACGTCCTCAAACAAATGAACATCGGGAACATGGTTTCATATCATAACTTATTAGGATTCCAAATATTGATGCATATAGAATATATTTTATTTCTTATGATAGATTTAAAATAAATTGATATCTGTTATAATAATTTTTTGATTATTATTTTCTAATTATTATTACTTTAATAAGAATAATAAAGATAATATAATACTAGGAGCTTGAAATGAGAAATCATTTTATCCGCAAACTTGTTTAGTTATCTAATTATTTTAGGAAAAAAAACCAAAGAAAATTGTATAGAATTGAATCAAGAAACAAATTTAATTTAGCTAATGTAATAAATGTAAATATTATGTTTAAAGTTCTAATAATTTGCATATTTATATTGAAAAGCCAGAATCCGGGTACTGAATTCACGCAAGAGGTTTGTACAATATTTTTTGTTCGAAAAGTATAGAACTAATAACAATCCATTCAAAGAAATGAAGTCCTTCAAGGAGTTCTTTTGATATTTGTCAAAGTTGCACTATAAATATAAACACACTAATTAATTTGTCTAATATATTAGAAAACAATTAACATATTTATAATATTTACCGTATTCACTTGTAAATTTATTATATTTCTTATTTCCGTAAAACATTCTTCTTACTCATTTAAACAGTTCATATGATGATGTACTTCACGAAATATCACTAAAAATTGGCAAATACTTTTATTGTATTTCTATATAATATAGACCCTAAGAAACTCACTGGTGCAAAGCGCATCATCATATCTCTTATATTTTTCGAGATATGACGTTTTTTGATGTTTTTCGAAGTGCAACTTTGAGCAATTGCAACTCAAAAATTACGCAAGATATCGAAAAATACTCTTCAGTTTTGTGTTATTCGTGCATATTATAGCAAAATAACAAATTTTTAAAAAATTGAAAATTTTGGAATTTTTTTTTCAAAATTTAGATCAGTGATATCTCAAATTATAAACGAGATACGAGCTTGCAGACTAAACCATTGGATTCAGCTCATCGAAATACATAAACCCTAAAAATTTCAGAACATTCGGATGGTGGATTGAAATTTTAGAGCAAAAAGTCTGAAAATCGCATTTTTCAGCCCAAACGTCAAGGGGTACCCTTTGACGTGTTGCGCCAAAAACGTGATTTTCACACTTTTTGCTCTAACTCTATAACGCGTAAAGCAATTTTAATGAAATTTTGCATACTAATGTATTTTGACGAGCTGAATCGAATGGCCCAGTCTGCAAGTCTGTATCTTTTATATTTTTCGAGTTATCGCCTATCGAAATTTGGGGGAAAAAATCGAAAATTTTCAAAATTTTCAAAATTTGCTAATTTGTAATAACATGCATGAAACGAACAGAACTGAGTCTATTTTTCAATATCTGTAATAGATTTTGAGTTGCAGCCACTCAAAGTAGCATATCGAAAAACATCGAAAATTGCCATATCTCTATAAATTTAAGAGATATGACGATGCGCTGTACAGCATTGAGTTTCTTAGGGTTTATAATATATAGAAATACAATAAAAGTATATGCCAATTTTTAGTGATATTTCGTGAAATCTGTAATTATGCAGAACTTTCTTTACATGTATTTGTTGTCAATGGTAAATGAACTTGTATTAAATTTTCTTACTTGTACATATATTATAAACATTTTTCAAATTATAACCACAATCCTCGATTAAATAATTGGGCCATATTGTGTAGTATGCTTGAAACAAGCGAGGAAAAGTCGGTCAAATTTATTTTTTATTGTCACCATAGTAGAAAATCTCCGGAAATTCCAGACCGACTGACTAACTCATATTCTTTGTGTTTTTATTGTGTGCAAATTAGTTCGTCAATTCAGGGGAAGAAAACGTATAATGTAAAATGTATACCACAGTTTGAGATATGTTGTATTTAATTTGTATTTCATACGTTGCACAACGCAACTTAAAAAGTAACTACCTATGTTTTGTACTTCGCGTCGTGTAGCAAGCACCCGATATCCAGCACCCACCCTCGCCCATCCGTCCATAATGAGTATAAGCACAATTATTATAGATGGTACCATGCCAGGGACATAACACTATGTACATACATACATACACACGAACAGTTGTTGTAAATTATTGATCTGCCGGCCCCCTTTATTTATTTTACCCACCCTAATTTATATTCGCTTGGACAATGTAGCAGGCACCCCTCTACAGCCGAGAGAGGATGGGATAGCCTCGGCTACGGCTATAGCTTTCGGACACTAGAACAGAACGTTGTGAACGTTATTGTTTTAATAATGCCGCGCGCGGTAATGCTGGTATGCCTGCTCTGGGCTCCGCACGGCATTGTTGGCAGCAATGCGCTTGAGGTATCCAAGCGATGTGAATGTGGCTGTGAGCATTACCGCTCATTTTTCAGATCATCTGTTTAGTTACAGTCAAATCAGGCCTCGGAATTTCAACCAGCAAATGGAAATTGGCCTGTTTGATTAATTTCTTAGTAAGCTCACTACGTTACTCTGTGCCTAGGCCTACACCACTAGCCCTTTTTAAGTGTTTCTTTTATTTTCTTGATACGCTCTTTAGAAATAATTCTTAAATGGGGTCTGAACCAAATTTTTATTTTTATATATGATTCAGAAAGAATAAAATACTCTGAAGTGTGCAACACTCGATGAAGTTTTTCTTTTTAAGTTTTTCTCTCTCGCACAATTAGGACTTCTAACGTAAAACTAGAGCTCTAGATGAATGTAGTACTCATCCGCCATTTGGGTCAAAAATAAAACATGTTTTTGAAATCCAGATACTTTGAAAAAGAAAAAAAATAGTTATTTGTCAAACTAGAGAGGAAAGCGCTTCTTTTTCCCCCTCGAGTTCGCGCTCATGAGGCATTTCGAACGAGAGTGGAAGAAGAGCTTTCCTCTCGTGTTAGACACAACATTTTTTTCACGACATGTTTCTAAAACCGATTTGCTCGGACCTAACACACACTTTAAGAACACAACTGACTGATTGGCACGTTAAAAGTTAGGTTATCAGACACAAGGCGGTGTAGCAGTGTTGCCAATGAACCAATCTTAAATATATTTAATAAGTTGTCAAATTGTGATTTAATAACGAAAATAAATATATAAGACATAATAGTAAGATTATATAAAATATGTATATCACTAAAATAAGGATTTTCAATAAAATTAGGAATTTATTTATAATTTTTATAATATATTTTTTATAAATAACTTTCATATTGGCAGCACTTCCATATTTTCCTCTCTAGAAAGGAACAACACATTTTCCTCACTATTTCGGGAGAAGAACGGTGGAGTTTCCTACCATGTCTTGAAAAAAACATTTTAAATTTGTATCTGTCAAATTTGAAGTTGATATTGTAAATTTATTATAAACATCTATTTTAAATTTTAAAACTATATCTTTAACTAGGATATGCAGGATTAAGTAGTATAATTTTTATAAAACAGTGTTATGTAGTTAAATGTTTGTCTTATTATAAACCTGTCTTGTGTCACCCTTTACATTGCAAAATGTGTATTAATCTTTAAATTATTAAAAAAGTATTCCATTATAATGCAATAAAACAATAATAGAAGGAATGATATATCACAATTATTTAATTCAAATTTAACAGAAACGAATTAAAGTAACTGGATTCTAATAATTTGTTTTATTTATGACACTTAGACCAAAAATGGCGGATGAGATTACTCATATATTTTAGTATCTTAGTAAAACTTTCTCTAAAAAATTCGTAAAAGATTGCAGATTTGACAACACTACAAACTAAGTGAAGTAAGAAGTTGCTGACAAATGTCAATTGTGTTTATGTTTCTGAAGTTGTAAGGGTTTAATTAACAATAAACTTACAATGATACAGTGGAGTAGGGAAGAAATTGAGAATTTAGTGGATATACCACTAAGAATTTTATGCGGTGCAAAATCTATTGATACAATTATGTTGGTAAATAGCTCAGTGGCAACGTATCGGACTGTGGATCGCGAGATCCTCAGTTCAAATCCCACTTCCGACAGTTGCCAATTTAAATTTACCCCTGTGGTTCCCCCTCCACTAACAACTTTGGGGGCTATGACTTGACGGCTGGTAACCGCATTTCATACGCCAAAATATATCACTTACCGAGATCTGCGTAAGCAGAGTGCCACACCCGCAATGGGTAAAAGGCGTGATGATATATTTATTTATTTATTTTATTTGGTATAATTGAACTTTTGTCATATGGTTGTTTTAATTCGTTAAAATCTTGATCATGAACTGGTAGGTTCACTTATAAAGACAATTTAAAGTCACTTGAAAAGAAAAACTTCATCGTATAATGCACGCTTTATATAGGATACTTTATCTTAAACGTTCCTAGAAGAGTACAGCTTTTATAGCACTACGAACTAAGCGAAGTGACAAGTGCCTGTCAAATGTCATTTTTACGTTTTTAATATTACAAGGGTTTAATTAATAAAACTTATAATGGCACAGTGGCTAAACCGTAGTTTTTCTTTTTAAATGGCTAAACCGTAGTTTTTGGCCACAAGAGAAATTAGCTGCAGGTCCTAGTTTCTTTAGCCGGTCATAGTTAAAGAAAAACAATTTAAAAAAGGAAGAAACTCAGATTTATTTTAGTTTTGAGGTTGAATAAACACGAATTTGTTCAACAGCATTTTCAGAATGCAAATTTAGTAGGTTTTTGTTGTTTGACTTGCATCACCCCAAACTGTCATATCTACCAAACATCAATGGCGATCCGTAGCTAACTTCACAATTGGCCGTAAACTACGGTTTTACCGGCACAGTTGAGTAGGGAAGAACTGGATACACTAAAAATTTCATATGATTCAGAATCTATGAATACAATTATGTTGGTATAATTGAACTTTTGACACTTGCTTGTCTTAATTCACTAAAATCTTGATCATGTAAATAGGCTGATAAGTTTACATAAAGACAAATTAAAGTCACTTGAAAAGAAAAACTTCATCGTGATGATAATAAAATAGTAGCATATTTTTCCATGTTATATATTATTATTAACATGAAAGTATGTGAACAACTTATGAAAATTCACTTTCATCTTTCAGGAGAATTATACAACTTTTGTTAAAATAATCAATTTTGCTTCTTCATTATAATTTTAAACAGTGCACCCGACAGGGTACGACCAAGTTTCTAAGAACAAGTGACAATCGTGTCGATAAGTAATTTTTAAGGCGCTAAAGTATCATGGCCTAAGTCAGATTATGAAAAATAATAATAAAATTAATATACTCATTATGGGTGAGGCACGCTGTTTGCGCGGATCTTTTTTGAGCATGAAATTCGATTACCAGCCGTCGATTTATCTCCCTCTCTCAATGGTGTTAGTGAAGGGGGAACTAACTGACAACTGTCGTTTGTGAGATTCGAACTGAGATCTCATGATCCGCAGTCCAATGCGTTACCGCGGAGCTATTTACCCCAATTATGTAGGTCACTAAAATTCAGGCTACTCATAGGACTGTTAAGAAAAGATATCTTATGGCCGCCATTTTGTTTCAAGATGTTTCGACTGATACTCTGAAAGGAGAAGTTGTGCAGAAATGAGTACAGTCATTAATTTTAAAAAGATGTTGAAATGTAGTTTTGTATTTCAAATCGACGTGGCTTAGAGCATAACGACAAAATATCGAATGTTAACATGTGAAAAATGTAAAAATAAAGTGTGAAACTAACAAAAAAATATTGTAATCTAACAGTGAAACATGCAAAAAGCGAAAAAGCCACTCTATTGCGAATTTAAACCAATAAATAAATAGTAACATACTTTCGTTACTAAAACACAGTAATAAATCTTACTTTAATTTTAAAAAGCACTGCACAATGTATCCAAACGTGCGTTATACCATAAAAAAACAAAAAATTCAAAAAAAAATTGTAATCAACGTAAAATCACAGTGGCAGGCAACAATATCTCATTTTATCGCTGACAAAATCGCAATTTTGGAAAAAAACAAAAAACGTAAAAAAAAAAACAAAAAATACAGCAGGAATAAAACTGAAAGCTGGCTGGCGCAAACGGCAATCTTGCAAAAACCCCATTTCCATAATATTGTAATTTTTTTAATAATCTGCACTCAGTTCGAATCGGCAATAAATTGAGATACGTCGATATCACACACACGAATGTTTATGGCGAAATTAATATCGGCCGGTCCCTGGACGCGCGGGAAACGAACCAATATTTTACAAAAAAAAGTTACATTTTAAAATCAGTTCCGATGGCGGCTCCCTGGAGTGCGCCGGTTTTTACAATATTCAGTTCCAGCGCGTAATTGCTATACTACACACACACACACACACACACACACACGGATGTTGTGCGTGTGACATTTATGTAATGTTCTGTAGATGGATTTTCTATTTCTACCGGCCCTCCAGGAATATGCAATACTAGTTGCTTTTCTAAACTAGTTTCTAAACATCACGCTGACATATTCACCTCCATATACGTTTATCATCAGCTTCAAGAATACGTATAGAAATTTTATAGATATAAGGAGTAAATAGCTCCGTGGTAACTGTGAATTTAGTAAATTCTTTGGGGGCATGCCTTGACAGCTAGTTAATGCGCAAAATGTTTGAGTTTGACAGTTAGAGATCGAGGTGGTCCGAGGTAACAATAATATAATACTCTTCTGTGGTTTACGATACTGTAGGTATCTTCTTATGATTTCTTATGAATTAAAACTGAAATGACTGATTGAAGTTTGACATTTCTGTCCGTGAAGTGATCATCTATCCTTTTCTTTTCAAGTAGTGGAAAAGAGATGGCCACATTAGACATACGTTAAAATAAGCAGTTCGATAAATGCAGCCATTTTTAACTTTATCCTTGTAGTTCTCCTTCCGTTGGATCTGTGGGGCAGTGATTTGACGTCCGGTAACCGCATCACTAATTGAGACCTACCTAAGTAAATTTCAGTCGTTAGCCGTATAAACAAACACTCTGTATACTAAACGTGCTATGCTATTTAATTTCTAATTAAACATTTTTTTATGTTAATTACTTAATGAATGATACACTCCCATATTCATTAATAATGCGCTAAAACCGCTTTTGTAATTATTAAGTTTTTATTGTTGATAAGAATGAAGTAGGAAAAAATAAAATCTACATTGCATAAATTAGTATGCTAATAATTACACAATTTTATACTGATTTTCGAAGAAAAAATTATAGCTTTTCACTTTTAAATGTTCCAAGATATACACACACACACTTAAATAACATAATATTCGCGGTATAATAATGTAGCTTGAAACCATAAACACGTTCAAGCCACAATTTATCTTTGTAGTAAAAATACTTTGCATTAATTTTACTTTCTTATGCATAGTGGTAGTATATGGTAGTATGGTATGGTAAGTAAGGTAGTATATGAATCATGAAATCCAAGTTTTGAAGTCCCTTAAATCCCCTTTGATCATTTAAATCTTATTGCCGTATGTTTAATAAGTCACGAACGATTTAGATTTTATTAAATCACTTAAGGGGGGACCTAGTATTCGAAGCAGTAATAAACAATATAAACTACTAAACGGTTAATCAGCTTTTCCAGGAACATAATGCAACACTTCCTCGTGATAACTTGAAAATATTACTAGATGTATTACATGAATAAGTTTGAAAAAATTATAATTATTCCTTTACTGTAGTGCTCATAACATCGAAACGAATCGGAATTTTATTATAAAACTTAGAGGACATATTCTTGAATAGTTTTACAAACGATATATGAAATTTAAAATATATTTTTTAATTTTTGTAATCAATAGGTTCATTGTTGTAATCAGTTTAGTTTTGTAATCAGCGCATTGTTGTGATCAACATTTTTGTCTTGAATATACTATTGTAATTTATACATTATTGTAATCAATACATTTTTGTCATTAATACACTGTTGCAATTTGAACATTACTGCAATCATCTTAAAGACAAGCATGATCATAAGAATCGAACACAGGATCTTCTATTATACAGTTCAATGCGTTACCACGGACATATTTACTGCACTTAGCTCCAACAAAATATGTTAAAAATTATCAAATACTTACAGAAACCAATTGAAATTTCTCTCGCGTTCTCTAGAGATGTATCCGGGGGCCTCCACCCCCACTAATTAGCCTCTCTGTATCGGGCGTGGTGCGGTGGTTCGGATGGTGACTGACATGTCACGCGTGGTGTCGCGGGTGATGGATGAGCAGTGATTGGTGGACCTGGATTCGCGGATTTTTGTCCGATACCGATGTTCATCAGACACGCATTTAGTTCACATCTCTCTATCTATCTGTGTACAGTACAGTCCGGGGTGTGGGGGTATACTGAGGGGACCGTCGAAGAGAAGGGGGCTGGAGGGCGAAATCTGCCCTCGTGAATGTTTACATTACATAGTTTAGATTGAGGAGGTCAAATTTCTAATTGAAATTTAATAATTGCAGCAAAATATTATAAATTATTTATTCTCTTCTATTGGTAAGAACAAGTAATTTTACCAAATAAAATTAATTATCTCCTGCAAATATTAATTTTTAAACGGTACAAAATATACAAAAAAATCAAATAATAAATATTCTACATATTTTTAAAAATTCTTACTAAAATTTCACTTAATCGTCAGAAGTGTAGTGTTTGTAAAACTATGTATGATGACGGCATATAATTTAATTTTATGTATTATATAGAATATATTTTTGAATAGTTTTACAAACGATATATGAAATTAAAAAAATTCATTTGTTCTACGATCTTTCTTAAAAGTAGCCTTTTTAACGGTTGCTTAGCAAGTTAAAACTGTCACTTTCTGATACTAGTGTTAAAAGTAATATAGTAACGTGTTACGTGCTAAAAGTGATTTCATTGTTACTTTTAACACGTTGCTAACGATTTGTATCAATAAATATAACCCTACCTGTCAAAATATCATTCTACATTTTTTAGTATTTACTAATACACTAGGAAGATCGTAGATAAAATTTTGTATGATATACGTGTTAAAAGTGATTTATTTCGTTTGTGGGGTTCTTGATGAAAAGAAGATTATTGCTGTTTTTATTGGTTATGATTCATTTTAATTTACTTATAGATTCTCAAGATGTAATAATAAATGGATCTACCAAGTTCTGCTCCCACGTGTCTTATTTCCGTATTGTAATTAGGTGCGTCTAAGTAAATGAAACATAAATATAGCTGGCGAAAATAAATATTACCTTGGCCTTAGCAGATATTTCTTGGTACAATTGTTCTGAATTAAAAATATAAATAATTTAAACTGTTTTGAATACAATAGAAAGAACGGTCATTCTAGACTTCCTCCATAAATTTTTTAATGTATTGTATTTAATATGCAATGTAATTACTCCAGTGGCGTACTAAAACATTATTTAAATAATTATGTAACTGTTTCCAGATCTGAATATTATTCATATATTCGTAAATATAAGTTTCAGTACACAAGCGAGAAAAGCTCGTTTTACGTTTTTAATATAAAATGAAAACAAATGTAATTGACACTTAATCCTTGTATTTAACCAATATTTTTAAATAGATAACAATAGTTACAGCGCGATTTTGAATTTTGATGAAATAATGTCCAATTCAATTTATTTTCAAAACTTAAGAGTATATTAAACTAAAATCTTTTTTTGCTACAGAAAAGTCAATTTAAATTAAAACATAAATTAAGTTGTCAAATTGTAATTTAATCTGGAAAAAGAAAAATATAAGACATAATTGTAAGACAATTTAATAGTTATTTACTTTACAAGTGGGTAATTCCGATTTGCCCACGTGTGAAGTATAACGTTCTATTCAACACCTCTTAAAAAATGAAAAATTTATTAAAGAAATATTATTTGACAGTGAAATATGCTTTAAATTTCTAAATTAAAATGTCAATCGAAGTAGTTACCAAGGTGTTGTGTGTTATTATTATTGTTATAAATAAAAAAATATTCACTAGTGGCTTTCCTCAAAATTATAGCCACTAGTGGGTATTCTGTTACTTTCCTTGTTTAAAATCGCCATAGTTATAGAGCATTAATGAGAGTTGTTGGATAAAATATTTATATCACTAAAATAAAAATTTTCAATAAAATTAGGCATTTATTTTTATTTTTTACAATATATTTCTTGTAAATAGCATTCATATTGGTAACACTTTTATATTTTCTTTACTGGAGAGGAAAAACACATTTTCCTCACTATTTCTAGAGAAGAACGGTGAGGTTTCCTGGCACGTCGTGAAAAAAATATATTTCGATTTTAGGTAACATTATTCCTCAACAAAATGAGTAACAAAATCCATCTCGTAATTTTGATCATAGCATCTCACGAAATGTTGCCAAGCAATAATCCTTCAAAATACTAATTTTTTTAGAAAATTGCAATGTTTTAAAAATAATCTTCTACTGCTACCCTGTTGCGATGCTGCTTTCGCCGAGAATTCCCTTGAAATAAGGGCGGACTATACACACGTAGCCATCAATGCGACTGCAACCATTACGGATTACGACTTCATGTGTAGCTGCAGCGTGATAAAATAATGAATGTACGCTCATGCGTTACATAATAACAGTAACACGTGTTACTGCAATAAATAAATAAACGCAAAATATCCGCATATAAAATGCATCCGTGTACATTTGTATAATAATAATTGCGAATAATTTATAAACAAAAAACTTAATTACTCCAGTATGTTGTGCATAAATGAGTTACATTAGCTGGCTAGCATTGCGTTAGATATAGTTTATATAATAAAATATGGGATATAAATCGCTGCGTGATTCGCTTGTTTATGCTGGGCATTCTGCCCCTGTGACGTCACCTCGCGACCGCTGCGACACCTTACGACACCTCGCTGTATTATGTAGCACGTTTTCACGTTTTAAAACAAAACATTTGGTATATTATTCAGGTGTAAAACGTTTTGTTTTAAACTAACATATTTAAAAGGAACGTGATGCCTTTTTTCATAAATAGGCAGTTAATTAATCACGTTGTTAACTACAAAAATAAGTTGAATTTTTAATATTAAAAACTGCATAAATTAAGTAAAATGTATTTAACTATAATAATTAGTTGTTAGAAACATTAGAAACTGTCGGCTGTGGGATTTGACTGTCACTTGTTTATGTTATTATTTAGCGGTCATAAAGTAACTAGTTAATGAATAAAAAATGTAAAAATATATAAAATGTTCCATTTAAAAATATAAAATTTCGTTAAAATCTAACACCCGATAGTAAAACCTATGTAATGTAAAATAAATTTTGTGTGAAAAAAATTTCGGAAATATTTATAATAATCGTATAAAATAAAAATACAGACCGATGGACCACTCTGTATAAAGATATATAAAAATAGATGAACCTATATTAAGCTGTTTTAATTTAAAACTAAAATACTATTTTTTATTATACCTGCATTATTATATTTAAAACACGCTACAGCGTTCGTAAACGCAAGATTAAATCACGCCGTGCTTTAAAGGTTGCTAAGCAACAATAAAAATAATTACTATTAATATCTGTCAAAACTGTAAACGTTAACAACAAATGCTGACCAGTCTCCATGTAAACTATATACGCCAAATGTCACACGCGCAAAATTATGAAATGAATCAAAATCAAAATGTTACTTTCCAGTTTTTTCCAGAGTATGATGCAGGTATAATATAAAATAGCGTCGTGCTCTTAAACTCGCCGTACGTGCTTTAAAAGCTTACTTATACACTTGTATCATAATATACAATTAAATTTATCTATTTAAAAATTCAAATCTTTAACAACATTGTATATAATGATGTGTAACTTTTAGATTCAATAAATAAAGAAACGAAATATAAAAAGTGTCAAAATATTTAAACATAACTAGTTGGTTCAGTGTAGCAATTTTCCCGTGTCTTCCGAACAAATTTCGATTGTAAAATATCCGTCAAACACAATTATCATGCGTTGATTCCGGACAAAAGTGGAAGTTACATTAAAAATTAAACGAATATTAATTTCGCTGATCTTGCCTAAAAAATCCACATGCAATCTCGTTAAAAAATCCTGTTAACTTTTCACAAAATGCAATTTTAAATAAAAATTAACTCGAGAGAAAATAAAAATTAAATATATGACTCACATATACACTCCAGAATAAAAATGCTTTACAAAATATATCCACACACATAAATTTTAATGAAATATTTAACGAAAACAACGCAAAAAATGACATTCAATTTAATACGAACAAATTTCATGCATGCTACATTTTTTCAAACAAAAAATCATTTAGATAACACTCGTGAAATAGCATAGGCTGCTGCTGCTACGGCCGCGATTCCGCTGCCACCGACAACAATTATTATATGTGTGTTGCCATGGCGACCGACCATAACAATCGAATCACTAGCCGCCACTTCCTTTTTACGCATTATTTACGATATACATACAATATCAATAACAAATAATTATACTATTGATATTGATAATAATTTGGAACGAATTATAAATTCTGTATACTACGGCTACAAGAGTTCTTTTATATACATATTCCTAATATTTTTTTATAGATAGATCCTTGTAAAAAAAAAATTATCAGTATGAAATAAAATTATGCGAAGCGAGGAGCGTAGTGACGAGCTTCGTATATATTTCATATATTTACAAAATTTATTATACAACAAACTATTCCCATTTTATTTTTTAAAAAAATTCAAGTTTTTCATTGAAACAAACTTATAACTATTACCTTACAATAGAATCATATGTTCTTAAAATTTATCCATAGATAAGAATTAGTTTGGTTACTATGGAAATTATAAAGATAAAGAATTTATCAATACGAAATAAAGTTATGCGAGGCAAGGAGCGTAGCGACGAGCCTCGTATCCAACTTATACATTTACAAAGCTTCATTGAATTTTCAGTTTTTTCCATGACAACGAACTTATACCCACATCATTACCATGGAAACTTATATTCTTACAATGTATCCATATTTACAAATAATTGTAGTTACCATGGAAATTAAAAAGATCTAGTGTTTATCAATACGAAATAAGGTTGTGCAAGGCGAGGAGCGTAGCGACGAGCCTCGTATCCAATGAAAAACACTGATTTATCTAAAGAACATTCTACTAAAAAATAAAAAATTTGTAGCACTCACTGCAAAAACTGTAACAACATAATCCTATCATATTAAGATATTTTTAGTTTAAATTAAATTTATTGCAAGGTCTGTCATTGACGTGACGTCAGATTGGTAGGTAGAGCATAAATTAAGATAGGCCAGCGCTTTGAAACTGACGTTAGTTAGGTATTTTACAAATGCATTTCCATACAATTGATATCATGAATGAAAAAAGTGGAATGAATACCTATAAATATACAATATTATATACTTATAAAACATGTCATTTGCCTCTTTCTATCTATTTATCTTTTACCAAAATTACGTCACGTACCACGTCTCCGAATTTTTAATATTTAATTCCTCGGAAATTATAAATAAATTCAGTGATTACAAAAAAATGGGTATGTTCTATTCTTGTTTAAAATCATATTTTAAAAATTCAAAATTTGATTATAGCTTCGAGCAAATCTCGATATGACATATTTTATGTATTTGAAGCGTATTTACCAGTTGTTAAATTACGTCCCCTTAAGAGGTAAAAGAGGGGGCATAAGGGAAATATAAGATTTTGACACGACAAAAAGTGCATTTTCATTTTCTTGTTAACGTAAGAAGAGGATACACTTATTTCCAACATTCCAATGTTAAATGTCTATTTTCTAGTTTTTAACGCATTGAAGAAATTATCTTTTGTTGGTAATTTTTATTTTTGTGCTACTAGAAGCTTCTAAATTATTCTAGGGAATTTTAACATAATAAATGCTTTTAAATCTATTATACACATTTGGGTATCAAAATAGTTATTACTCTCCATTATTCTTTATTATTTCTTGATTTCTTCTTTCCTTCTGAATA
The DNA here is from genome assembly GCA_963942605.1 of Poecilus cupreus. Lineage (NCBI taxonomy): Eukaryota > Metazoa > Arthropoda > Insecta > Coleoptera > Carabidae > Poecilus > Poecilus cupreus. Next base: position 9,928,031 of record OZ012731.1, read on the forward strand.
GCTAATTTTGTTTCTAGCTTGAATTTTTTCTATATTGCTGTTCCATGTCTTTTTTGGCTTTCCTCTTTTCTTTTTTATTGTTTCTTTGCTTCTTTTGTTCGTCTGTGTTCAGGTATTCTTATTAAATGACCGTAACGTGCTCATCTCATTTATGCTGTTTGATTTTTGCTCTTCATAAAGAAAACAATTTTATTTGTCCATCAGATTCGAAAGGAAGGGTAAAATGCGTAGAATTTTGACAGGATGTAAATAAGGCATAAATGTGTCAAATGTAAGCCAACCATAACGAAAATTAAATCATTATAAATCAACGCAAAGCGTATCAAAAACGAATTAAAATATCCGAATTTAGTTGGAGGTAATAATCCGCTAATGAAATTAAACAAATTCATTTCACTGCCAATGAAACTGATGAAACAAAACAAAAAAGCCAACATTCAAATCGAGAATAATTCCCTCACACCTCATATTAATTTACAATCATCAAACAAACAGCAATTGAACATATTCGTTGAAAAAGCAACATTATTAATAGTTATTTATGTAGCCGATTGTGGCTTGAGGGCGGTGAGAGGTGAAAGGGGATGGAAAAGTCAACCGCAGCACAATCCCGCGCTGGTTCGAATTGCAACGCACAGAGGGCAGCACTGATAGAGGAATGGGGACTCTATGGGCTAGTGTGTCCACTGCGAATTTGTGCTGAAAATAAATTAATGACGTTATTGTAAATACAGTTCGATTCCACGAACTAACGACGATTCGAATATGGCAGATTGACAGCAGATATTTAAAAAGATATTCTAAGATTAAATTCGGGGTCCTGTAACTTTAGAGCTTGCTCTAAAGCGGGAATGTTTCTATAATCAGTGGTGGTGTCTAGCAGAGATGACTGGAAACAAGGATATATGTCTGTCTTTATCTGTAGAGCTATACCACTCGAGGTGTTTCTACTTCATAGAGCAAGCTCTATTTTGACATTTGGTGTAAAGAATATGACTTTTTGTTGGATATTTTGTGTTTCTAGTTTTTGTATTAGTTCATCATTATTTTGTATCGAATCGTGTCCTGAAGATGAATTATAAATGAAGTAGTAGTCGGAATTAGAACGGGTAATAATCAATCAAACTCCAATGATCATTGCCGACGTTTCGGAAAGTTATATTTCCATTTTCAAGACTAGAATATAAAAAGTTATTTTTGTTACATCATGTAAGATTACAATCTTACAAAATTGTAGGATAGGATAGAAACAGTTCTTATTCAGATTATAGAAATAGTCACTGTTGCTATGACATCATAGTTATAGAGCTAGCTCTTAGCTCTAAGGTACAAAATAGAGGTCCAGAATACGATGGATTGTTTTTTTGTCAAAAAGGTTTCACAGTTTAAAGCTGTATACTAATGACAAAATTCGTTTGGTTTGTGCTTTGAGAAATGTTTATATTTTTATAAATAAATTATGATGAAAAACTATGTTGTCCAGCAGGAGTTCCGTATAACTTCCTTCTAGATCAAACCCTTTCAGACTTTGACATCTTCGGACTCATCACATTTCGCACCTATAAATCCGCAGTTGTCAAATCCCCTGGTGTCGCATTGCTCTGATAGCTCCACATGAAACACCTGGCGACCACAGCTAGTGAATAGCTGAATGGCGCGTATGCGTGAATGGGTCGCGCGTGTACGTGTGTGCGTGTTTATCACGCGCTTTGTTGGTAATTAGCGCAGTGATACATCCCCCGCCCATCACTCCCTTGGACCGTGCTGGACATATATGTTGGCTGTACTCGTGTGATTGCACTGGGCTGCATTCCGGGTGCGCGTGTGTCTGTATGGGTTCAAGCTGTGCCCGAGAAGTCAATCATTTTGGCTGTTAATGCGCGGAGAGTTTGATTTAGCGATGGACGAAGGATCAGTTGAGGGAGACGCGGTAGAATCTTGCAAAAATTATTTATTGTGGGCATTCCACAACTGAAAGTTGCCATTTTAACTTTTTCCCATTACTTAACAAACATTCTTATTCCTTGAATTAAAAAACGATCTAGGAATCACACACAGACACAAAAGTCATCGTAAAATCAGTAAAGTTGTATAAGTATAAGGGATACCATAACATCCTTGTCTGTTGATTATTTTTTTACGTTTCTTTAAACCAATGAAATACTTTATTGTATGTCACGTGTCTGCGTTTTAACCAATCCTGTCATTATTATACTGAGAATAATGCTCTTGTGATTATTCCCGGCAATATTCTCTGCAGCTTTTTTGTTTTTGTTGACAGATGTCAGATGTCAGATAGTTATCATCAACGCAAGTAAAAATGAACAAAAAAGATAAATTTAGTGATGTGCCTGATGATGAAATAAAAAAAAAAATCTAATTAAATATAACTCGAGAGTTCGATAAATTAGAAAATGATTCTCCAGTATCTTTCTCAAACTTGTCGCCATTTGGCAATACTATTGCCCTACGGGCTTTAGCGGCTATTGCCTGGCAACAAGATTTCGAAAGATCTGTCAAATTATTTTAAATTTTTTCTCACTCTCTTGTTATATTATTACTGAAAATTTTGTACCGTCTCCATTCCTATCCACATGTGCAGAAAGTAAAAATATATCAACTAACAAATATTTCAAAGTATTTCGAGCAACATCACGCATAAATTTTCATTAATTTACAAACTCTACATCTTGAATTTAGGATCAGGTAATAAATTTAGATTATATTTAAACATGTATGTGTAAAAGTCCGTGCAGGGATATCTTGATTATTTATCAAAACAACGAAAAACAAATTATGCACATGTTAAATAATAAATGAAGGTGTGAAACCGGAACTAATATTATTTTAAGTGGCTCTAATTATAATATTATAAATCATGTTAGACTTTAGACCTTGTTAATACGTCAACATCAAAGTGAGGCATGGTTCGGTGCCTACAAATAAATGCAAATTATTTTAGAAAATATAACAACGTTCATATATTTGAGCCATGATAGCATCACAAGAGTAATTTTATTAAAATAATGAGAATTATATTTCAAAACTACAAAAAAAAAAAAAATTGTTCAATATTGCTCAATTTATTCGATTTATTAGTTTAAGTTTCATAAAAAATGCAAATACTATAAATTATAGTTGTAGATACGTTCTGGAGAATTTTGTAAATAGTATGAACAAATGATTTTAATAATTTTGGCGCTCAAACATCTAAGACTAAAGTTTACAGGATAGAAAATTAATTTTATTTTTTTTATAATAAAAGAAAAGCATAGAAAATTACCTACCCTTATATGTATATATTATACCGTGTGTCCCACGTAAATGTTGGCATAGGCACTTGACATGTAAAATCAGTTTTTTGTAAATAAAAAGTGTCCGGCAAAAAATTATGCATCTAAATTTTGTATCACAATACTGCCAATATCCCTACATCTTATTTAATATAGATTAATTTATTTTGATACCGCAATTTAATGAAATTAATAATAATAATTCCTAATTTAGCGTCTACTGTTTTTATTGCTACTGATGTATAGTGCTTGCAATTTGTTTTAAATATTTTAATCTGTCACTGTCATCATGAATACATTAAATGTCGAGAACCGTGTAAATATTATTAGAAAGTATTATGGGGGCGCAGAGCAAGACAAATATCTGAATACATCACAGGAATGAACGCTGAATGGTTTCCATCGCCAGAAATTAAGTTACTTAACCATTTTTAGGTAAACGGTTAATAGCATAATAATGTTCCAAACAATTAATTATTAGTTTAATGCATTTATTGAACTGTTTAAATATTAAAAAGTCAAATCTTGTCATTTAAGTACTTTGATTTTTATTCCAATTCAAGGTTTTTCCGCAGATTACAACTATTAGTTGACAGCGCAGGTTAAGTGTTTGAAACGCTTGTTTCGAATTATAAAACATGTTTTAAATATTTTCTTTTCTGGTTTATAACAAGAAATGATTCATATATAAAGTTAATTATGTGTTGCCTGCAATAATAGAGTTATCAAAACGAAATATTTTTATCATTTGACAATATAAAACAACTTCCTAGTTAGAATAACATCGATTGAAACATACAAGAAACAAAACTTTATATCAATAATTAGAATTTGATTACAAGTTTTTAATCGAGCAACATATGTGACTAACCATTACATTTCGAATGGCTTACATACATGCACACATACATTAAATGCAAGCAGAACGTATTTGTATATGTTACATACTACAAAAGCAAAACTAATATTTATTCAGAGTGAATCAGCTTTTTGCTGGCTGCGGGGACTGCAGCCCCCTCTCCCCCCTAGCACAACAGCTGCCCTATGTAAATATCATAATTAGAAGTCTACATTTAATTGCAATAATTTCACGTTTCTTAGAAGCACCGTGCGTAAAACAAATGCCGTGTATTATATTTAAAACTCGAAAAACAAAAGATGATTGTGACCGCATTTCCAGGCCTGCTTTGATGTAAATCCGCAATGTAAATAAACGGTTTTTATTGTTTTTTAGTGTAAATAAATGGTGCGCGGTTTGCTTTTAAGTTGTAATAGAAATATTTTGTATTTTAACGTAAAAAAAAACAGATGCTTTTCATATTTAACATCGCTGAATGACAGATAATATTATTTATAGATTAGGTAAATCTGCTTTCAAAAGATTCAACTCTAATGAAAACATAAATCATTCTGAAAGCATTGCTATTTATTAATCGCCGAGTTTACAATTTACACACGACATTATTTCTTCAAACGTAACCCAGAAATGGGTAAAAACATGATGATGATTTTCATTTGTCTAAGAAATTATATTAAGCTTGCTGTAATTTAAAAATACACAAAGAAGACAAACTAAAATGAATTGAAAGGAACATTGACAAAATAATGGAAAACTTAATAATATAATAGTAGTTTATATACCAAGGGGCTGAAGTGCATGATTTAATCCCGAGGGTGAAGTTTATTTCACGAGCCGTAGGCGCCCCGCCAGATTTTGTTTGCTTCTTTTGACAAAACTGAATTATATGTTTAATAAACTAATTTTAGTTGCTTTGGGAACAAATAACAGAAACTGTAATTATTAACCATTCAATACAGAATATCCTCACTTTACGCATCGTAATATGTCTTATATTTATCGAAATATGGCGATTTGTAATATTTTTCAAAATACGGAAATTTCCCCAAATATGACTTAAAATTGTAAATTTTTTTTATTACATTTCTTTATAATATTCGTGCCAGGAAACCCATTGCAGCAGAGCGCATCGTCAGATCTCTAATATTTTTCGAGATACGTCGATTTTTGGTAATTTTCGAAGTGCAACTTTAAGGGCCTGTAATTCAAAAACTACACGAGATATCTAAAAATTCTCTTCAGTTTAGTGTTTCTGGTGCCTTATATAACAAATTAGCAAATTTTTAAAATTTTGAAATTTTTTTGTATTTTGTTTCAAAATTTCGTTCGGCGATAACTCGAAAAATATCAAAGATACAGATTTGCAGTGGTCACCAATCGATTCAGCTCGTAGAAATACATAAGTATGCAAAGTTTCATAAAAATCGCGTTACGGGATGGAAAGTTAGAGCAAAAAGCCTGAAAATGGCGTTTTTTATTCCAAAAGTCAATAGGTACCCCTTGACGTTTGGCCTGAATTTGGCCATTTTCAGGCTTTTTGCTCTAACATTTCAAGCGGTTGTCCGAATTTTCTGAAATTTTCAGGGTTTATGTATTTCGTCGAGCTGAATCGATTGGTGAACACTGCAAGTCTGTATCTTTCATATTTGTCGAGATATCTACAATCGAAATTTTGAAAAAAAATTCAAAAAAATTTCAAAATTTTCAAAATTTACTAATTTATTATAAATGGCACGAAAAACATAAAACTGGAGATATTTATCGATATCTTCTATAGTTTTCGAGTTACAGCCCCTCAAAATTGCTCTTCGGAAAATATAAAAAATCGTCATATCTCCTAAAATATTAGAGATATGACGATGCGCTCTGCTGCAATGGGTTTCCTGGCGCGAATATTATAAAGAAATGTAATAAAAAAAATTTACAATTTTAAGTCATTTTTGGAGAAATTTCCGTATTTTGAAAAATATTACAAATCGCCATATTTCGATAAATATAAGACATATTACGATGCGTACTACAGCAATGAGTTTATTCATGTTTAAATTATACACAAGTAATAAATTTCAAGTTAAGTTTGGAGGAGTATTTAATTTATTTTCTAGTAAACAATTTATTAACCTTTTGATACTTATACGTTTCTTCTTAATTTAAATAATTTTCTTAATTTAAATAATTAATGCCCAGAGTAACACCTATGTGTCAAATATGTCAAATAAGTGTGAAGTGTCAAAAATATGTGTCGTTTTAAATATTATAAAAGCAATATTTGTATTATTAGTTAGAAAGTTTTTAATTTAAACGTTTTGAATTACTGAACGTAATTATTCATCAGTATGATTGCGTTCAATAATGCGAATCGTATTTAAATAAAATATTTGTACTTAATCTAAAATTCTTTTATTATTTATTAGCATAAAATTTCCAAAATTGCGCAAATCATACCTGCGAATGTGGTTGCTGTACCTAGGCGTTCAAATTCTTCAAAAGTCATCTTTATACTAGTGGTCGTTGAATTAGAAACACAAATAATAGGAATAATCGGACGAAATTAAGCATTTGAACTGGTTTCCATAAGTATTTGCTAATTTTCAATATACTTCGTCGTTGACAAATGCAGTTAATATTAACATATTTGAGGGCTGTGGTTTGACGTTTAGTAGTCACACTGTAACACTTAAAAATGAAATTATTTAAATTTGATAATGGCTATTTATTTTATTAATTAATTTAAAACAAACTCGTATTCCTGGAGGATGCAGTAATGAACATCCACTTCCAATTTTGAAATTTTGAACAAAATCATTCTGCACATTATTATCAAACTTATATTTATGAAGTTTTATGAATATGTAAATATATTTAAAACACTTGAAACTACATATTAATAACAACAATTAAATATAATTTTTTCCTAATTAGTTTATAGTAAATTAATATCATGTTTGTGTTTGGCGTATCCATGCATGATACATGTGTCCAAGTCCTGATAAATTGTTATTAGTTTAGATTAATTGTAATTATTGTAAATTAAATGTTTGTCTATTATTCAATATAGTGAAATCAGTCATAGTTGACTGATAATTTATTTGCATTTATGTTTGATGCAAGCCTGGAATCAGAGATGGTCTCTCCAAACACGAAGTGTTCCATGAAATCATTAATTATGAACTGGGTATTAACTAGATTATTAGGTACATTTATAGTGTAGTTAGGTATCTGCAAATGGCTTAGAAATTAGTTGGATAACTGATACGGTTTGTTGTATCGCTCAATTCGCAACGAAAAATGAAATAGCTACTGACTAGTTTGGGTTCTCCTTTTGAAAAACTTGGTGGCGAGCCGATTTACTTGTTACTTACTTGTAAACACCATTTACCCAAGCCCTCTATTACCTTTGAAAATGAATCTTTACCAGTTACTAATTGACAGCTACATTGTAAAAATTTTACAAGTTAGTAAACAAAATAAACAATGCACGTTCCACAGCATTGCTTACAAGGCTTATGCGAAATAATTTAATAGTATATTGTGTCATTAGGAGTAAATGTGATATTTTGTGTGCTGAGCATGTAAGTTTGAACGACGAGCGAAGCGAGTCGAACAATTACATGCGAAGCACCCAAAGACACATTTACTCCGAATAACACATGCTATTTTTTCTTCAAACATAGAAACTCGTTCTTTAATATACTATTGCTATTATGAAATTCGTTCTTTAATATATTATTTCAATTTTGAGAAAATCTTTCGCAAGTTTTGAATCTTTGAAAATTATTTGTTCCATATTAATATATTTTAATCTTTTCTATCTTGGGCTAGAGAAATACAACTAAACTTCGTAGTGTACGATTCACCGTAACTGTTTTATTCATAGTGCATAATTCAATTATTACTGAATACTGTTGAACAATAGTATATTGTGTCATTAGGAGTAAATTTGATACTTTGGGTGCTGAGCATGTAAGTTTGAACGACGAGCGAAGCGAGTCGAACAATTACATGCGAAGCACCCAAAGACACATTTACTCCGAATAACACATGCTATTTTTTCTTCAAACATAGAAAATAAAATTATAAATATTATAAAATGCTCAAAACTTCAACAAGTATTCTCTCTTATCTAGCATTTCAAGTTGCCGTAGAATATGCTGTTTTGTTATTTTTGTTTATTTGTTTCATTTTTAACTGTCAAATTATTGAATTACAACCTAACTATTTTTCATAATATTTTACTTTGTCCGCCGCCGGCGTAAATGTGTTGCCAAGGATACACTTTTACGCCGGCGGCGACAATATTGAACTTCTGCTTGTTGAATACAAATACATAACAACGTACTTTTATGACGTTTGAAGAAAAAATAATTTTTAACAGAACAGTTGTGTGTAACTGACAGCGCTTGGTTATAATTTTATTTTGAGTTACAAATGAGTAACAAGTAAAATATTAATGTACAATACACGCAAGGTAATAGTTTTTACTGCTTCAAGGAGGTGACAAGCTCGCCTAATCGACTCGCCGATCATTTCCTCCATTCAGCAGTAAAAACCGTTGTAATGTAAATAACTATTACCCTGCTTGTAATGTAAATTACTATTGCTAATGCGTTACAACAGATCCTGCAAACTAAATTTAAGAGAAGCTGAACGCATTTTATATACTTGACAATTGATTAAATGCGGGAAAAAATTAAATGAAAGTGACAGTGGCTGTGGATGTAGTGGCTTTCTGTATGTCAACATCGAATTTAAAATCTTACCCATTTTATTATAATTTCTATATTTTTTATACTATGCATAATAAAGTTAAAACTAGATAAGAAATATCAATTTCCTGTAGTACCAATAATTATTCAATAAATAAGTGCTTACGTGACGATTTAATTTTAGTTGTTGGTAATAAAATAATCAATGTATGTGTAACATATTAAATATTATAATTGAATCTTGAAGGACAGTAGTGTGTAAGCCACCAGGTGTTATTTATTTCTTTCGAGTTATGTTTTCATTTTATAGCAACGCAATTATACAAAATTATAGGTATTAATAAATAATATTTAATTGTGCTTTGCTATGTGGAAAATAAATATTAAAATATAATTCATAAGACGTATAAGCAAATATTTTGCTACGCTTAAATCATAATAATTTATTAAGTAATATATTTAGCTCATATTTACATAGTAATTGCTTATTCATAATTACTTAGAAAATAATTTGAATATCCCTTTTAACGGGATTTCAATATAAATACGCCCCCAGGCCTAGAGGACTGGGGATTATCCTTTTAATATGAATATTTATATTTTATGTTAAAAATTATAACACGCTTTGTCACAAAGCGAAAAAATGTTATTTACTTCAATTATTTTCATACATTGTTTATTTTTATGTTCAAAATTTTAAATAATAATTTTTAAATTAAACAAAATATTTATTTCTCGACTTTAACAGAGTTAAAAAAATAATAAGCCATGAATTGGGATTCCAGATAAATTTTATATTTAATTTTTATTTATAATCTGTCTTGTGCTTTGCTTTTTATTGGCATTATTAAGTTCAGAAAAAGATGCAATGCTCGACTTATATGAGGAATAGCTGGAGAATAAAAACGAACAGTCATCGTCAGGCTATTTTAGGATTGGAAAAACTTATTCAAGTAGATTCAGAGAAGGGATTTGTGCTAACTCCATGTTTATTATTAGTCGTAACTTCATTTTCCATTCTTAGAACATATATATTTGAACTAAGGTTGTAGTTAAGATTGGTTAACATAAAATTAGACACATTTTGTTAATTCAATTAATTTAGAAACAAAGTTACAAATAATGAGGATCGAAGAATAAACAGGGTTGCAGTCAATTATTACAATTATATTTGCGTCAAACTAGTCAATTGTAAAAATTATTCATCAAAAAGATGTAATAGATAATAAGAAAACATATATAAAAATGTAGAGCACATGAAAATTACAAGTACACGGCATAAATAATCATTTGACTAGTTTGACGCAAATATAATTTTAATAATTGACTGCAACCCTGTTTATTTTTCGATCCTCATTGCTAATTTATACAGTCACTTATTTATATTTTTCAAAGTTACAAATGTTGAGAAAAATGGAGTTACCATTAATTCATTTTTTGATGGATGCCGGGCTCTTTAAGTTTTGTATGTGGTATGATTTATTGGAGTTTGTATCTTTGGTAGTTTAATCGGAATATCCCACGAATTTAGTAATTCATTTGAAAAACCGATTAGAGCCGATAAAAACTCGCTTTTAAAATCATTACAATCAATGTAGCCACGGTTAAACCGCGAAAAGTAAAAGGATAGAAAACGAAAACGATGCGGAATGTCAAAGTAAAACAAAACCCCGGCGAACAAACAGAAAGAGAAACAGTAGAACACAGTGCAAACAAGCGCAGAAAGCAGAAAGAGAAACAGCAGCACATCGCTGCTCAACAGTTCACCGCGCCAACTTGGATCGTGATTTCTCGCAATATCCTAGCCGCATTTACATCTGCCCACTTGTTTTAATAAACAACGCGGCTTATGAATCAGATAATGCGCCTTTTTATTTCAAACATACGTATTCTTGTTAATTTAATACCGTTTGACACGACATTACTAGGAATAGGAAGCCATTCTCGACAAATGAATTGCTAGATGGACGATGCCTACTTTGATCAAAATACACGATTGTTTTTTGTTTTCCATGCTGTGGATGTAATTATATGCTTACTTGGAATAATTTATTTGGTATTTTTATAATGTATGCGCATTATCGAAATGGGTTTTTACTTTTATAAACGCTACTTTTGAAATTCTAATAATTATCCTGTTTTTACTGCACTTGGTTAATGGTTTATATCTTTTGTTTTCTTTTCTATATTACTCAGTTGAGGCCATTTCATTTCTCGAACACTGCAGCCAATTATTTCATTTTCATTTATTTCAAAATTCGTTTTAAGTGGCACACTATTGCTATTTCGAGAACTATAAATTAGTAAACAATTTCTATATAATAAGACAATTAAAATGAACGAAACAAGAATTTTTTTAAACCATTGGTTCGCAAAATGCGGGGTGCTACTTTCTTATTTTAAATGACAACCTATTTTTTTTTTATTTGCTTACTCGATTCTGTATTTTTTCTGAATTCAACGATATCCACCAGTAATAATATAATAATTTGTTTGAGAAAGATACTGGAGTATTATTTTCAGTAATAATATAACAATAATAAATTGAAATTAATTTGACAGATCTTTCGAAAACTTATTGCCAAATGGCGACAAGTTTGAGAAAGATACTGGAATATTATTTTCTAATTTATCGAACTCTCGAGTTATATTTAATTAGATTATTTTTTTGATTTCATCACCAGACACGCCACTAAATCTATCTTTTTTGTTCATTTTTACTTGTGTTGATGATAACTATCTGACATTTGACATCTGTCAACAAAAACAAAAAAGCTACAGAGAATATTGCCGGGAATAATCACAAATGCATTATTCTCAGTATAATAATGACAGGATTGGTTAAAACACAGACACGTGACATTCAATAAAGTATTTCATTGGTTTAAAGAAACGTTAAAAAATAATCAGTAATATTTTTTATTTGAAACTTTAACTGAAATTAACTCTAAGCAGCATAGAGGTAATTATTACCAATATCAAACTTTCAGCATGAACTATAACTTTTAGCTACAAGTACTAATTTCGTATTGTGAATGAAGCTTCATATTAAAAAAAAGTATAAAATGGTAGAATTAATACTAGTTCACCCTGTAATAATTGTTTTACTTAAAATGGTATATTTATTCTGTAGGAGAAAAGTGTGACAGTTCTCGTTTTGCAGCGAAACAAAGCCTCGCAAAATATAACCGATGCACGCACACAAATTACACAACATTGAAGCAAATTACAGTTTAATTGACGCCATTTTATAACATCAAGAAGCCAACAAAATGGCGTCCATTTATTCCAGCATCAACGATTGAATAACACAAGTTTGCATTTTGCTCGAATTAATAGCGACGCGTATACATCATGTGATGTTTAAAACAAAATCAGCAAGAACGGATGATTCTGGCGGCGGTGCGCGCATTTTTGCAAAAAGACACAAACATTTTGAATCCGAATCGCGAACCACCACACGTTCGCTAATACATGCAATTTGTTTCTGCTGGAATAATCGCTCTGTCCGTCAAATGATTCCAGAGCACGGGTATTATTCTTACGCAGTTATTTTTTATTATGTAGAGTATTGGATCAGTGCGATACACCTCCAAGCCGAAACTGATTTGGAGAAACATATGTATTTGATTATCAACCAATGAACAGTTTTATGTAATTATTTTTATTATGTTGAACGTGCCACTCAACTTTCGCTGATCTCGGTGCATAAAGTGCGGTTACCAGCCGTAAAATGATGTCACCAAAGGTGTTAATGGAGGGGTCATGTTGAAATGGGATTCGAACTAAGGATCTCTTGATCCACGTCCGAAACGTTACCATGCAGCTATTTACCCTATGTTAAAATAAATTGTAAAATTCAAAAGCTAAGAATAATTTAAAAAAGTAAATCTAACCTATAAGCCTTAAAGAAATAGAGAAATATCTGAATATATAATTCGATAACTAAGTATACATCATCAGTAGATGCAAGAGGGATAAAATAAAGATTACACAACTTTTAAACCAAGTCTTTGGTCAAGATTGAAAAGAATTTAAAATAAATTGATAGATTTCTTATCAAACAATGCAGGAACATGGACCACCACTATCAAGAAACGCACATCCCTTCAAGAAATTTTTTTTCAATTATTACACATGTCAAAAATGACATTATTCAACCTTTGTTGTATCAAAAAGCACAGCAGATTTAAACAAAAATCTCAAAATAGATTTTTTCTTTAACGTTTTGAAATTCGTATATGGTGACAGTAAGAGAAAAATGTTTCAAACAATAATTGTAGACCATAATATTCATCATTATTCTAATAACATAAGTTATCATTAAACCAGAATTTACTGATATATTTCAAAATAACTTGATAGGGCTTCAAGTAAACTACCACTTACGGTTATTGGTTATCACCAAAATCTAATCAGCTTTTTTCAAAAGGATGCAGTTAATATATACAAAATATAAAAATTGTCTATTAAGTAGTTTTTGTGAAAAGGTAACTCCAGAGATCCACACAAACCGACAGACAGAGCGACAGACAGATAAACAGGTAGACAGGCAGACAGACAGACAAACACACACATAGACATAATCGCGAAACTAGTTAGAATTTTTAGCATGATTCCTAAACCTTCCTTACAGGATGTGGCGGAAGGTAAAAAAGAATAAAATAATGGAGTGGAGGCGCTATCATTTCTGCTTAGTATTTTTAATTGTTAGTTGATTGTGTATTTATAGTAAGATTGTATGAGGATGGGTTCTTTAGATTTGGATGTCCTCACGATTTCCATTCCGCGTTGTTGGTGGGTACGAAGTGTTGATACTTCTTGCATTGTGTGTGAGGTATGAGGGTGTGTTGTACGTGTGTGTTTGTGTGCGCAAGGTCGCGAACAGCTCGGGGCCACACACGGTGACGGCGCGAGGTGCATATAGCCTAAACAACTGCTGCTGCTCGGTGCAGCGTGGTAGCACAGGTGCCAGGCCAGTCCACCACCAGTCCGCGCGTCCACTTCACGTTCAGCCAACCGCCCGACCACTTAGTCACGGGGACGAGACTGCACAACCAGGACCCACCACAAGCGCGCAGGACCGTACTCACACGTATACTTCCACTGCACCCCATTCACTCTTAACTACACCAAAGAGATCATATATACACCAGTACTCACTTTACAACAGATTGGAGTAAATTCTGTAAAAATATTGTATTTAAATGCAACGTTTCGAATTATTTTACATAATTCCTCATCAGGAAACCAAATGTATAACATAAACAAACAAATAGAAATACAGTACAGCTTTCTTGTGGTGCGGTTTACGTCACTATCTTCTTTCTCATTTTCTCCCACTATTGCTGATTTGATTCATACGAGCAATAGTGGGAGAAAGTGATAAAGACGATAGTGACGAGAAACGCACCAAAAGAAAGCTGTACTGTAGTAACTATGTAAACAGCAAAGTAATATGTGCTTATAAAACAGAAGAAACCTTCTCGGACTCTTCGTTCTGATATAGATTCTATAGCTTGGACTCTTCATTCTGATATAGATTCTACAACTTCTCGTATGAGTACATTTCAATCTTGCTATAATGTTTGCTTCTTCAAAATTTATTCAACTTTATTCACATTTCCTATATTGATAAGTAGGTTCAATAGTGTCCTGTAAAAAGATGCAACTTGCTCGTATTGTTAAATATATGGAACTGTAAGACATCCTCAATTCGAATCCCACAGTTGCTATTTTAAATTTACCCCTTTACATATTTGGAGGATTTATTCGTAAAAATATATCACTTACCGAGATCTGCGAAAGCAGAATGACACCCAAAATGAATAAATTTCCCGGTGGTACATTTATTAATTTTATCTTAAGAGCTTATTTAGCGGAATAAATCAGAAAAAAGGGAAGTAAAATACAAGCTACTGAAATGAGATTTCTAAGAAGAAATAAAGGGGTTTCAAGAATAGACAAAATTAGAAATGAACAGTTGAGAAGTAACCTACAAGTAGAAAGTATACAAACTATTATTTAAATTTAAAAAGAGTGTCAGATTTTAGACAAGCAAAACAAGTATGAAATGTAGAAACAATTAAAGAAAAATAGAAATGAAGATCACCAAAAATGGCGAGATATAGAAGAAACTCTATGAAAATATAACACTAGATGTCAAGAAGTAAATAGGTTACAAAAAAATAGGGAAAAATGAGGATATTATAAAAATTTGTTCAGTTAAAATCATTTCTCCTATACCGACACCCGAAAGGGTACTAGTGGATTTAAAATAATAATATCTTAAGAGGGCGCACAGAGAAACACGCAGTTTTGTACTAAAGGGTTTTATGAAATTTGAAGCTTAGGGACATCTGGAATTTAAAGGCATCATTTCTATAGTTCGTCTCAGGTCTATAGGGTATCAAAGAAAATGTAAAATAATTAACACCCAATTTAACAACTTCAAATAATAGATGAGGGTACTAAATTTTGTCTTAGTGTAGGTACCCAAATTAGAGCTCGTATTAACAGCTCCTAATATTAGTACAATTTTACAAACAGCTCAATGTTCACTTGTGATGAATGGACATTTCGAACGAATGAGTGGACGTTGCTAAATGTTTTTATTAAAATTTTTGATGATGTGGCACATGAATAATCTTATATATTATTTCTGTAGTTTACCTTAAGTTAGGATTCGGGAAATAAAACGGTTTAGAAAGTTCTGCATTCCTTCATGTTTCCAGTCTGCATTCCTTCTTGTTTCCCTTTCTAGCAATTCACAAAGTCGCTTATTACATGTTTTACGTAAAACATTTAATTCGAAACATCGAAAAATTGTGGAGTACAAAAATTGCAAAAACCTCGTTAGGGTACGTGTGTAATTCCCGAATCTCCGCAATAATCAACAGAGCCAGTGTATAGGGAAACCTAATCCTCGATGGTTATGAGCATTGTGGGGTAGTGGGCTGGTGGGGCCCTGCGCCCGGCACACAACTCGAACACATCAGCCGCAGCTTCCAATTGCACTTGTATTGGAAATATGATATATTAATCGAAATGCTGGACGGTCTAAACATCGTCCTATTATAATGCCATTCCCAAGCCAACTAATACAACCAGCCCGCACCAACGCTAACGCCAACACTTCGCCGATGTTCACAAAGCGCTAATATCGCATTAGCCATGAGAAAACTCAACTGACCCCCCTACACCCTTCAGTCACCGTCAGTTCACGGGGCGCATAAACCATACATGAAATATATATCAAAATCGTGTAACACTTACGGAATAATTAGTGGTCAAGTAATTTCTTTTTCTTTTAAATATTTTGCAGTAAAGCAATATAACCAATTGAACATATTTTGACGTCACGGGTACTTGCATTGATTCTATTGGCTAGAAATATGAAGCGTGCAAGTCGCACTTCTGCCATACCATAAACGAAATATGACAAATTTATATCAAAATCGTGAAACACTTACGGAATAATTAGTAGTCAAGTATTTTTTTTCTTTAAATATTTTGCAGTAAAGCGATATAACGAATTGAACATATTTTGACGTCACGGGTACTCACATTGATTCTATTGGCCAGAAATATGAAGCGTGCAAGTTGCGCTTCTGCCATACCATAAACGAAATATGACAAATTTATATCAAAATTGTGTAACACTTACGGAATAATTAGTAGTAAAGTATTTTTTTTCTTTTAAATATTTTGCAGTAAAGCGGTATAACGAATTTAACATATTTTGACATCACGGGTATTTGCATTGATTCTATTGGTCAGAAATATGAAACGTGCAAGTCGCGCGGCTGACGTTGTGCAAAACGCCTATTGTGGGCTAAAATAGAACTACGAAATGTCATTTCATTTATTTTATTTGTTGGTATTTAAGTTTATATTTGTTGGGCTTCTATTACTTGTTTTATAATTTCACTGTTTTATTGTGCTGTGTTGAAAAACTATTGAATAAAGTTGTGTGTTGAGGTTAGGTTACATCACTACTAGCGCCACTGTTCTCAAACTTTCGTATGATGTTTACTCGAATATCAAAATGCCAAATTAATTTTGTCTTTATTTATATTAAGTTTAATTGTTGTAAATTAAGACTTATAATATATAAATATTATTTTTACATTAAAAAATATATAATATCACTATCATAAAAATCGTTGTTTTAGGGCCACTGGAGTAATACCAGTGCCGTCACACAAACTTTGAAAAATCATATCTCGGGTAATATATGAAATTTACATAAGTATATATAATTTGTTTCTTTAAATTCTATTATAATTACAGATCCCTTTACTGTAAATGTGAATAATGTAAATCATAAATAAGCTTATGGTTTGTAATTTAACGACAGGGCATTTGCAGAAGTAGATGAAAGGCGAAATGACAAAATACTTGTATAGCAAAATTACAAACATTTCAATCTCCACAGAAAAACGAATATAAAATGATTGATTCCCGCATGAAAAATAGTATTTAATAATAATGATAATATAATGTGGGCACACAATGCGTTTTCCGCTAAGAAAATGTTGTGAAACGATGGAATAAATTGTTGATGTTTTGATTGATTAATAAAATAACGAATTCGGAAAAGTTTACATAGTAAAAATTACATACATCTCAACTGTATTGCGTATTGGGTACATTGGGGATATGTACGAATGATATTGATTATCGTGTTTTCTTTTTGTGACAAACATGGATGAACAAAATTGCTCGGTCAGTAATGAAAATACACAATAGAAAAAGATAACATTTGTTACATGGAATATTCTCGCTGAATTTATGTTATTTTTCAACAAGATCATAGAAATATTTACAAATATATCTATGCTTAATAATAGCGAAATAAAAGCACTGTCAATATATGTACAATGTATATTAAATTAGTTCTTTCGTCAATATTGTTTTTAATTTCTGCAAAACATCAGCTCGAAAATATCGAAATTTCATATTAATTGCTTCTATCAACAAATTATTTTAAATTACAGCTTTTCACCGGCAGATTTACTTTCTTATACATAATGTAATTAATGGTATAAGTATTTTGAAATTTTCTTTCTCTATTTACCTAAATATTTTTGTTAAACATAACATAACTGAAACATCTATTTTCACTTTCCTATACAAAGTGTAAGGAAGTATTGGAATCATGAAAAAAAATCGCTGACGAGATTTTTGCGGAAATACATATTTTGATGTCCACTAAATCTATTAAGACCAATTTCTCAATGTTATCTGTGTGTGAGGATGGATGGATGTCCGTGTGCGTAATATCTCATGAACGAGTCAAGATATGTAAAGGAAACTTATAATTTATAAGTTTCATGCAAATAGAAGAGCTGAGTTGATTTTGAATTAAATTGAAAAACTGGAAGAGGAAGTTTACTGGACACAAAACAAAGTTATTTATGTATCAAGGCACTGAAGTTCAATTTTTTATCACGAATATGGAATTTAGTTGCCGAAGCCCGTAGGGTCGAAGAAAAACCATGTGAGTGATAAATAGGAACTTCAGTGCCGAGGAACATATTAATTTTGATTTGAAATCTAAAATTCGAAAAAACTGTAAAAAATTACAATATAGGTTAAGTTTATACATCTGTCAGTTGTCAATTGAAACTGACAGGCAGTGTTGCCAACCTCGTTATCGTAAATAACACTCAAAATTATCTGTTTAGTTAATTCTTCTTGCAAAATTAGTTTCATGTACATCCAAATTTACTATAGTACGTCAAAATATATGCCAAAATTATCCTAATTGTACAATAATTATTTAACGGTTGCCCAGTGCCTATGGCTGAAACCTTTAATTCTGTTTTCTTTTTACTATGGGTGCTGTGATTCTAATAAATTTTTCAAAATTAATTAATAATATATCTATTCGGCAAGTGGTAAGTGTGAACAGTAGCTGCATCTGCTTGGTTGGGATCTCTCAGGAGTCGCGGCATCTGTCACGCAGCGGCGTCCGTGGCGCTGGCCGTCGGGGGCACAGCCATCACCATCACCATCGGACAACTGCCGAATGTTATAGCTTCATAATTAAGTTGCAGCACACGAGATTGCGCTCCGTTCACACGCTGCGAGTTTTTAATTCTGCGCCGAATTAAATTTTCGAATATGCATGGCCTACTGTGTTTGTAGATTCTCCCTCGTTTCATATTTCAACTGGTCTCTGAATTCTCTTGTTTTTTTTCGGCATTTTTTTGTTTTGTTTCGCGTCGGATTAAAAATATAAATGATTGTAATCGGTGTAATTTAATATTGGATAGTCCCCCTGTTTTTTTTTAATTTTTAATTTAAATTTTTTGAGCGTATAGGTAAGGGATGTGCGGAATTAATTATCAAATGTCATTTCGTGTTTTGGATTTTTTGTTGCGCGATTTTTTAATTTAAAACTTTGTTTATTTGGATTGACATTTGATAGAAATTATTTTTGTTCTCGCTTGGGGAAAATTGCAAATCTCCTCTTAATAACGACGCCAAACTACAATTACTCGCTAAAGTTGAGTGCAGCATTTGCAATTGCGTTTCAACGTTCATTTTACACATTCCATTCCATATACTCTTCTATGAGCAAAATCTTTGCAAAATTCTACATGTATTAGGTACGTTTAAGTTAGTATGTATATACATATGAACTTTTCAAAATAGCAGTTATTTTACACTTGATTTGTTTTATATTCAGTATCGCTTGTATATTCAAAAATACGCTTTTGTATTTTGGCAAAAATTTGCTTATAAGTAATTAATCAAGACATAATTTAAAGTTCAACTGTGATTTGTTTGTTTTGTAATTTTTAATTTGTAGTTTTATGTTTCAATTTTAAGAAATAATTTTATAAAATGGAAGTTTAATTCGCTTTTCTACAATAATTTATTTCATTCTTTAATTTATACTATTTATTGTTGTTCAAGTTTCCTAATGACTGATTTTAAATGTCAAACACAAAATCTTATTTATATTATAAATGTGTTACTCATAGATTACGATATAACGTACGCAAAAGATTTAAAGTGAGACTAGGGGGTCTAAAATAATGTCTTTTTCTTAATAAAATTTTGGCAAAAATTAATCAACAAAACAGTTACAGCTTACAGCACATTAAAGATGAATCAATTAATGAGCACACGTTACAAATTGAGCAGTAATTTCTTAATGTTTGTGATGCTTATATAATTTTTTGCACAATTGGAGCAAGCAAAATTTATTTGAAAATACGCAGATATTTGTAATGCTGAAACCACCTTTTCTGTAGTTGCTATTGTTTATGACAGATGTCAACAAATTTGTTGTGCATTTAAATGACAACAGTAATTTAGTGTCGTGGTATTATTTAAGCTAAATAAAATATTCCGATAGTGAGTAATTATACAAAGAAAAATTGTGGAGTATTAGATATTTGCAATAATACCCGAAAAATCCAAATTTATATGAAAATACTAACAAAGTTTTCAAGACGGTTAGTGAACGGTAAGTAAATTACTTTTTCTACGACCACTTAGAAATCTTCTCATTGTATGTTTGTTGTTGTTAGGGAGATGAGGTACATTGCAAGCATCGTGCGAAATCAATTTGTTTTGTGAGTATTTCAATACAGGTCAGCTAATTTAAGTACAGGTGCCATTGCTAGGATACTTATTTGGAATTATCAAATATTGGAATGATGAAAGTGAGACATTTTTTTAATTAATATTAAATGAATTAGGAAATAATATCGTGGTCGTAGAAAAAGTATAGTGTACCTACAACTCGCATGGAATGTCCTTTTCACACTCGTAGGAAATGAGTACCATTCCATGCTCGTTGTACAATATACTATACAATACATAGCAACCGGTAAAAATAACATGCATAGCAAGTTGATAAAGAAGACCATTGGTACAAATTAATTTAATTTGGTGTAAATTTGTATAATCTTGTTGAACTATAATATTTGTATTTACTGCTTCAAACGTGATATTATTTACCTAATAGTAATTAGTTCGAATTGCATTGTAAGGTTCTGTGTTACTTGTTGGTGCACAGGAAGTAGTAATATAAACAAATATATACCAATAGAGAATTAAAAAGGAATTTTAAATTGCGACTAATAATTACACTAGCCGTTAACCTATTTTATGATTGATTTTTATAAGTTTAACAAGCACAGCTGCAGAGTACAATATAAAAGTGAGATAAATTCTATAACGGTAAAGATCATAAACATATAAAGACATTAATTATATTTGAATTCCTCTTTGGAATGAGTCAAGAGTCAAGCACCCCGACTGACTCACATCAGAACAATCCACGAACATTATAAACACCATAAGAGCTTGAACGTGCAGGCCGCTCGCATATTTGTTGCGTGCGCACAAATAAATAAACAAATCATTTATATATGCAGTATTTAAAAACAAATCATTGCGTTACAGGATATAATTTATAGGCTCTTGTAATCAGAAACAAACGCGGACATTTTTAGAGCGGCCGGGAGACGTTTACACGGCTCGCGGGAAGGTATTTTGTAAATATTTCCGACATGCGGAATTTATTTTTGTTTATTAAAGTAATAGGATGTTGTTGCGGACGATATGGGTGGTATGTAGAAATCTGAACAGGATTTATGGACGTTTGCACCGGTTACCCTTTCAAATTTAACTGCTCTGGAAAATTATTCCTGTTGCATCGACATTTCCAGTGTTCATTGCCTGACATTTTAATGTATATGTTTCTTCAAATTTGAACACATTTATGAAAAATTTCAAAGCAAATTTGGTAAATTAGGTAGGAATTAGTATTATTCTTTTTAGAAAGGACCAACAGTACACAAATACCAATAACAGGTTCTCGCATATTACAATTAACAAAATATACAAAATGTAAAAAATTTGCAAGAAGTCGTACGTACAAAATACTTAATTGCTAACATAATATAACATAAGCAAAATTAGGATAAAGTCCTTTTAATTGCTTGTTTAAAACTATCAAAAGAAAGGTAGAACAAATCAATATGCATAAATTTAGTATTATAGGTACACATAATTCTATTGGAAGGTGAATTATCATACAAATAATATAAAAAGAAACAAACAAGCTTGGTTGTATTGAAACTTAATCATTGCACTCTTAAAAATAACTTCTTGTTTCAAGAAATTTTTCAGTTTTCCTTTAGTATGCATTAGTTGAAGAAAATTTTATTTCTTACAAAATGATTAGGTTCAATTAAAAAAATAAACAATTTTATTTGAAATCGGCACTAAAGTGCTCAAAAATCGTCATAAAAGCTCAGAAATCGTCAGTAAAGTAACCATTATACGACGATTTTGAGCAACCCAGTGTTGGCAACCGTTAAATAATTATTGTACAATTAGGATAATTTTGGTAGACATATTGATGTACTATAGTAAATTTGGATGTAACATGAAACAAAATTTGCAAGAAGAACTAACTAATTAATTCTGATGACGAAATTGAGGACAAAACATATCATTTTCAGGTATTTACGAAAACTTCACTTCTCGATGTTGGCAACACTGACTGACAGTTTCAATTGACAATTGACAGATGTATAAACTTAACCTATATTGTAATTTTTTACAGTTTTTTCGAATTTTAGATTTCAAATAAAACTTAATATGTACCTCGACACTAAAGTTCGTTTTTATCACTCACATGGTTTATTTTTCTCGGCCCTACGGGCCTCGCCAACTAAATTCCATATTCGTGATAAAAAAATTTAGCGCCTTGATACATAAATAACTATATAGTTGTTATTTGTTTAACTAGGCACCAAAATACCAAATTTATAGCAGAGGCTGCCGTTACATTGACGAGGCGAAGTAAAGGCAATGAATTCTGCCGAAGCTATTATTTTTTTGCCGATTTAAAATTAATATTAATATAGTGATTATTTTGTATAGGTATATACATATTTTTAAATTTGCGTTTTTTTTTTATTATTCAAAAATTAAGGAATACCGAAATGACTAGTCTGAAATGTGTAGCTTAAAAAACAACTGATAATTTGCTTCCATAGAACAGCATTTATTATTCATAATATGTTAGTTTAACAAATATACACTGATTACGCAGGTTAGAATAATAAAGATAGTAATAGTTGCCTCCAACTTTTTAGAAGTACGGAATTGAAATTTTATTAACAGATTGTTAATAATAACACCTGAGCCTGTAAAAATATTTTTACTTATAGAACCAAAGCTCAATGATAGTAGGTTTATGATTCAATATATCGCAAAATATTTATTTTGATTTTTAAAACGCCAAAATGCTTCATAATAAAAAATCGCATTTTGCAAGTCAATAATAATCTATTATTTACATCTATCAGTCGTATGAAGGTAAATTTACATAAAAATGGATATTTTTAAACTGTAATGTATAAATTTTAGAATGTACGTGTGTGGTGTCCACCAGCTTGACCATTGCTAACTTTCAAAAATTTGTTAGTTAATAAAGTATAACAATGCATTATACAAGTGGACCTAAGTGTGTTATTTAGATAATAATAATTTCTATAAAATTTAATACGGTTTTGTATATTCTTCGTAGTTCTCCTCTTATTAATTTTTAAAGTTATTTTCATGAGCAGCTGGTGAAAAGCCTGTTAAATTTATAAATATATTTAGTTGATTACTAATAGTTTCAATTCCCAACTACACTAGAATCCACCGCAAGAGGCGCTCCCAGCCACCCCTTTATTACAGCCCCATATTCAATCATCCCTCCCCATCAATACTTTATTCCATTTGAAAATCGAATCCACCGCACATCGCCTTTCGAATCACGAATTACATTCATATTCAAAAACCATAAGTGCATGGAGAGTGGAGAGTGTACCACGATGAGTATGAGTACCTCAACGCTACGTAACACAACGCAATACAACGCACCGCAACGCACTACGTTATAAAGTGTAAAGTCAAGAGCACACTGATGATGGTTAGTGGCAGTTCGCGAGGATGGCAACAGATGACGCTAGTGGCGTTGCCGCTGCGGGTTTCCGGTCGGTGGGCCCCCGTGCGAAGCCCTCCTGGGGAGCAAAGAAGCCCCGGAGGGAAGATTGAGCGGTATTTCATATTGGGATTTGGGTTTATTGGTGGAAACATTTTGGATTAGGATATTTTGATTTTGTAACGATTGACAAACTCGCTTATAATTTTATCGCAATATTCTGATACTATCAAAAAAATTTGGGTTCAATATCCCAAGATTTTTCAATTTCAAATAGTAATCATGTTCTGTAAAATCGAAATCATAGCTCAAATGATACTTATTGTTCTAGCTGTCATTTTTTGATTCGTATTTTTTTATTTATTCGGCGAATAACTTAATCGGAAGTTTATTCGTAGATGGAAATATCAGCCCTAAGAGTATGACAATCAGCTATTCAAGAATCTTCTAGGATTTCTCCTCTGTTTCTTTTCTCTTCTTTAAGTTCACCCCATTCCTGTAACAGATGTTCTATTGTTTCCTATCCTTCTCCACATAGTCTACATCTTCGCTCTTCATCTGGTTTCCAGTAATCGTTAACTTTCTCTTCATTTCCGCTCCCGTACCTTGCTACCTTCCTGATGTTTTCGATTTTTGCCCATTTCAGAATCCAGGTATGCCGAGAGTTCTTATGTTATTATATTTTGGGATATATCTGGAGGATTCGATGTTACTTAATCTTTCCTGGTTCTGGATGTCTATGCTACTTTGTTTTATTCTTCCTTTTATATCCTGTCCTCTTTCTCTCTCATTGTCTATTTCTGTCGGTGCATATTCTTTGCTTTCAAAGAATTTTCTTCTCTTGCTCATTCTACCTCTTTCTTCATTTCTCTTTCTGATTTCTTTGTAGCATTCTTCCATTATCCTTCCTTTTTGTTCTATCAACATTTTTGTACTATTCGACTATTCTTATTGTATTTAGACTTTCCGTGGCTGGTTTTCTTTAAATCTATGAATATCT
Source organism: Poecilus cupreus (assembly GCA_963942605.1). Taxonomy (NCBI): domain Eukaryota; kingdom Metazoa; phylum Arthropoda; class Insecta; order Coleoptera; family Carabidae; genus Poecilus; species Poecilus cupreus. The sequence goes on from OZ012731.1 coordinate 9,952,854, forward strand.
CTTCGAAGGCCAACTCAGAAATAACCTAAAATACTTAAGTTGAAACACGGATCAAGAACAAGTATTTACTGTGTTGGTCACAAATGATTTTGTATCTGTGATAACTAAAAATCTAAGAAAATTGACCCAAACATGTGTGACGACAATAAATAGAATCTAAAAAAATCCCTGTCAAGTCAACTCCGTACAATACTTTACATATTTCAAAACGTGCATTTTTCGTAGCATATTTTACAGCAAAATAATAATGGACGCATAAACCATAAACGAAATATGACAAATTTATATCAAAATCGTGTAACACTTACGGAATAATTAGGAGTAAAGTATTTTTTTTTCTTTTAAATATTTTGCAGTAAAGCGATATAACGAATTGAACATATTTTGACGTCACGGGTACTTGCTTTGATGCTATTGGCCAAAAATATGAAAATTTAAAAAATCATATCTCTGGTATATGGAATTTTCACATCGGGTTTTCACTGATCGTCATAGAATCTAATCAAGTTCCCCATATCTCTTATTTTAGAATTTCTTGTATACATCTCCCCGCATCTTCCTACCTTATGTTTTCTCTTTCTAATTTGTAATTCCTGCTTTTCTTAGGTCCTATTCAACTTCTAGACATCAAATAAGTTTAAAATATAAAAAGAAGAAAACCTTATCAATTTAACAAAAGTAGAACCCTAGAATATGATAATTTTGACCAGTAAAAATGCCTACATATAAAATAATAAAATCATGAGAAATTATTTTTTTTTTAAAGATTGGTAGATCGCGGTACATTTGCGCGAATATTTTTAAATTATTTCAACTTAAATTTATAGCTTCAATAATTTTAAGAAACAAAAAACTCCTACTCGCAGAAATTTAAATAAAATTTGCCGTCGGAAAAAATAATGTCCCCATTCCAGTGAAAGTACACTCTATTTAAAAAATAACCGAACGATCTGCCTGGTGCGTCACTTGCATGAAACTCATTTCAGTCGCCCACTTTTCCTGCAGGGCTACCAACCGCCGTCCGCTAATGGCCGAGTCCAATTTCAAGTTATTTACTTTTTAATTTCAATCCCAGTAGCGTTAATGAGTTATTATATATTTTTATTTTAAATATAATTATGACTAATTAAAAAAGTTTTGCATCTCGCGAAGCCGTTTGTCGTCATTAAGCGGCGCTGGCGACGCCCGCGACGCACGGCGGAATTTAATTGAACTCGATGAAAACTTGTTGTTTTTAATTATTTTTTTCTGGTTGTTGTTTGCTGGAAATGTTTTAGCTATTTTTGATAGATAATATTTTACTGGATTGTGTTGATTCTAAAACTTGGTAGTCATCAAAATATTGAATACTTGGAATCAAATTAACTACAGATAATAGTTATTTACTTTACAAGTGGGCAAAGTAAGGAATTACCCACGAGAGATATTTTAGCACACGAAACCGAAGGCTGAGTGTAATAATTTTATCGAGTGGGTAATTCCACTTTGTCCACGTGTGAAGTATGACGTTTTATCCAGCATCTCTTAATATGTGCAAAATCAATTAAAGAAATATTATTTGACAGTTGCATATGCATTAATTTTCCTAATTAAAATGTCAATCGAAGTAGTTACCAAGGTGTTGTGTGTTATTATTATTATTTCTCACTAGTGATTTTTCTCAAAATTATACCCACTAGTGGGTAATCTGTTACTTCCCTTGTTTAAAATTGCCATAGTTGTAGAGCATTTATTGAGAGGTATTGGATAAAATAAATAGTTTTTTTTTTGCATTTTGTATAGTATTGCTATACTTAAAATCATTTGGTAAAGTAGTACTTAACAGCATAGTAACTGCATATCAACGAAATTTGACTCCTTTTTACATTTTGTTTGCTCCCCTTCGTAATAGTTATTTATATCACTAGTCCAGAAACTGCACTTTTGCGAGTGCTAGTATTATTTGGACAAACCTAGCCGAATTCAAGGCTTGTAAATTATAAGCACACGCAAAACTGTTTCTGGACGTGTGATATACATTATTTTTCATGACGATTTTATCATAAATTTACTAAATAAAATTACTGATTTATTTGTCAAATATGAAATACGAAATTTTTATGTTGATATCATCAGATCATTCGAAAACAAGGACGAGAGATTTATAAATATAAACAATTCATTTGTTTTCTTTGAAAAATTCGGTGGCAATTTTTAAGTTTTATTTATTGAGTGACTGAACTTTTTGATTGATTTTCTTGTCTCTATCTTCACCAAATCAATTTTTTAACAGTAGAGCAAACTGAGACGTTTATAATATTTTCATAATTTATTTCTATAACAAAGCTGCTACACACTAAGAAATTTCGTAACAGCTCAATTGAGTTTTATAATAGAGCAGTACAATTTATATTTTCAAGGTTCGTAAATCTAGTGAAATGTCATGTATCAAAAAATATCAAATGTCGCACTTCGCTAAATAAACAAATACAAATAGTAAGAATGTTATTTTTGTTTAATTTGCATTTAAAAGCAGAAGTTAAGAATAATAATAATAAGAAGAAATAGGAAAGGTAAGGGTAGATGTTGAATTATTGAATGTCACATTAGTGTCACCAACTAACACAAAATTCCCTGAATATTTAAACTAGGAATTTTTTTTAAATATAAGAGTATAAAAGGTGCAAAATATAAAAATAGTATAAAGAACTCGTTTTATAATTGTCGTTTATTTTAACAATTATGAAACTCGTTCTTTAATATAATATTTTGTTTGTTTATATTGCGTTGTTCTTGATGCTAGGACACCTAGTATTTATTATTAAATATTTGTATGAAAAAAAAAATTGAAATTCATTTCTTTGACATTTCGTAGCAAAGTGCTAAAGAATACTGTTTGCAATACGTTTAAAAATCTGGTTTTACTTCACTCATACAGTCGTGATAGTTCAGTAAAACATCACTTTTCTAAATTTATTGTGTTATTATTACTTCCTGCACATATATGTAAAATAAGTATTACGACTTTGAATGTGAGTTTTTAACAAATAAGCACGTTTTAGGATTCGTAGAATAGAAGTATTTTCACGATGACGTCTGTTTGTGTTTGAATGTTGGTTTCTATTTGTTTACATACCGTGGGTTTCAGCTAAGATGCAATATATACTTTTTAGTCTGTATTACTGTGAATACCAGTTATATGTAGTACAGTTTCAGATAAAATTCTGGTTATCCTTTGAGAAATGTTTGTTATATATTTACTTATATATTTCCTGACCATCGTAGTGATGTATAACATCTGGTATCCATAGTAATACATTAATGACAGATTAGTAAATTTTCCATCTTCGCTGAAAATTACGATATATGTTATGTAAGGCTACGGGTGACGATTTTTACCTCCCGCCACATCCTGTAAGGGATATCAATCTTGCTAGAAAATTCAGTAGTGACTTTTCAGTGGATGAGCACGTTTTAGGGTCCCTAGAATCCGATTTTAATAGTTTCGCGATGATGTCTGTGTGTGTCTATCTGTCTGACTGTTTGTCGATCTGTGTGGATCTCTGGAGTTACGGTTTATCAAAAACTACTAAACTGAAAATTTCAATATTTTGTATGTATCAATTCTATTGTATCCTCTTTGGAAGAACTGATTAGTTTTTGGTGATATTTCAATAACCGGAAGTCGTAGTTTACTTGAAACCCTTTCAAGTTATTTTGAAATATCTCAGTAAATTATGGTTTAATGACAATATTTGTAATTAGAATATTTCAAATATTATTGTCCACAATTATTGTTTAAAACATTCTCTTACTATCTTCAGTTAGTCCGCTTCCCAAAAAATGAATAATTCATTAATATAAACAAGTTCAAATAACTTTCTGCATAGTAATTGCTGATAATTTCGTGTTTCCGAAGATTAAATAAATATAGCAATCCCAGCAAACACAGTTACATATGTCGCGAGTACGTTATATTTTGTTTATAAAATTGTTCACAATATTATGAATGATTCTTCCAAGTGCCTAAACCGCGCCCGGCAAATAGAGAAATGCGCGATTTTTCGTCTAATTGCCTGATTCCGTCAGTCAAATAGAAGAATAAAGTAAAATTCATCTAATTGCCGGCATTTCTCTAAATGCCTGATTATTCTAAATGCCTACCACATATACATAACATGGATAGACCTATGTCCACAACACGGTCTATGAGACATGACATCCCATGTATTTAGACATCGTAATGAAGAAAATTCCCAAGCCATTATTGAGACGGAGTTACATAAACAAAAAGTCACTGTTTGGTGAGTTTTAAGGGCTGTTGAAATCATTGGTCCATATTTCTTCAAAAGTGATACCGGCCAGAATGTTACTGTCAATGGAGATTGCTATAGAGCCTTGATTTCAGATTTTTTTAGTTCCCCAATTAAATGGCATTAATGTGGAGGAGCAGCAATACAGCTCAATATGTCACAGTGGGTGTACCTTAATCGATTTATTGAGGGACACATTCGATGAGTGCATAATATCGCGCAATGAACCTGTGGTTTGGAATCTTGTGACTTTTGGATTATTTTCTGCGTTTGTGTACGACGATAAACCAGATACGATGATGCCCCATGGAATACAAATCCAATATTCGCCAGGTTCTTGTCTTAAAAAGGGATGGAAAATTGGACTTCCAGATTCTGTTTTATTTGAACAAGCCATATCGTCCATCTTTCAGAAATCATATGCAATCACTAATGGCATAAAATTATCTTTCCAAGGAAGCCTATACCGTGGCCATTATCAGAATAGTTGTGATTTATTAAAAAAAAAAAAAACCCCGTTAGATTAGGTACAATGTTCATTATCGTGGAATTGAAACCATTCTGTTGTAGTCCTAAAATCGTCTTTGAAAACGCTTAATTAATCTCCGCGTCCATTTTCCCGGCTTGTAGTGTGTACGGTATGTATGAGTTGTCGGTGGTGCGACACCTGTGTGTGGTGTGCACGGGGCTGGGCCACGGTGTCGCGGTGCCGGGCGGCCCCCACCAGCAGCAGCGCGGCCAGGTGAGTGGAGAGTGGGGCCCAGCGGCCGGCCCACCGTCAGCCGCGAGGCGGTTCATGATCATGACGAGTACGCTGAGCACGACACAAGCTGTGATGTAGATCTGATGATCTGGAGATCTACAGGGTGATGGCATGGGAGTGGTGGGGTGCGGAGGAAAGGGAGGAAAATCCCTAAATTTTGACAGAAATCTTACTTGTGCACCGGACCGATATAAATCTGTTTTTGATTTGCCCAAGTAACAGGAGTATTTTGAGGCCGTGTTTATTTTATTTGTGACGGCTTTTCAGTAATTTGTAGTATGCATTTATTAATATTTTGCTCCTAGTCTTGAAGAAGACATAAAGGGTTTCGAAACGTGAGCATTGTAGAAAATAAAGATCTTTGACTGTATTCCGAATCCACATAAATCTTAGAATTAAGTTTATACAGTATTTTTCCTTTATCCTTTTACGAAGATGGGAAGTGGAGTAACTAGTGGATGGGTAATGAATTTATGTGAACATAAACGACCATGCTCTTCAGTGGGATTCGAACCCACGACCTCTGGCGTGCTAGGCTACATAGCCACTACACCACCGAGATCGGCATATATACAGTATTCTATTAAGCCCGTATGGCACGCTCAATTTTTTTGTACATGTTTATGTCAAGTTAAACATGTAATTTCGTTCAATGGTTTCGTCAATGTTTTCGTCAATTTTTTATGTCAATGAAATGTTTCTATTTGCTTCAATGTTTTGCACATAAAATAGGCAAAGAAATGCAGACTCAAAACGCAAAACGTCAGTTATGCAGTCGAAAGGTACAATTTGAGGTTGGCTGTGATCGTTATTAAAGCCCAAGTCAAAAAATCTTCGTTGTCTATGATAAAATATAAGTGTAATAATAATATTATTCAGCAACTGACGTTACCTTGTAGGTTAATTATAAATAAAAGAAGCCGTAGATTCAATTTCTTTACCAAAATGCGCACGTTGCATACAGGAATATTTTCTATCAATGATTCACTTTCACAAAAATGTACAAAAAGATTGAACGTATCATACGGGCTTTAGTTAACTGCAATTATAGTTATTAAGTAAATGTAAGTAAAGTACTGCCAATGGACAGTTACTTTCCCATGTCATTTAATTTACTATCACTAAAATTTACTGAATATATTTGTATAGATAGATTGTAAACTTTACTTTACCATTTTTACTGTGGATTTCATTCCGCTAAGATCTCTGGGGGGCGTGATCTAACGACTGGTAACCACACCTCATGTGTTAAAATATGTCACTCACCTAGATTACCGTCCCCAATACCTTGCACACGGTGTGATGGTATAACTATTTTTCTTTTATTTGAAGTTTTTTTGCATAGTTATTTTCCCTAGTGAAGTCAGTAATATTTTATTAAAAAGCTAAGTAAGCTAAACACTAAAGCTTAAAGATTAGATAAATATCTCTGTTTAAATCTCTAGACAGAGTTTTGTAAAATTAATTCGTACGCAGTAAAAAAATTTATAGTCAAAATTGACAAAATTGTAACAAAATTTTTAGTGCTAGGCGATCCACCGTTAATTTGTGTTAATTTAACAAGTTTTAAATTTGTTAGCAAGTAATAAATTATTTTTATGTATTTCGTAACTAAATATATTTGTGAATTAGTAATTATTAACATTTATTTGTATGTGCTTTTGACTAAATATTTTAGTAATTATATTGAAGCAGAACAATAAATCATAGTTATTATAACAAATTAAGTTGTTACAAGGATACAAACATTCTTTAACTATTTCAAATTGATAAGTTTGCTAAATTTACTTGTAATTTTTGACTAGTCTATTTGTTAAATTTTATAAATCCAGCAAATAAATAAATACAACAATTTTTCTTGTTAAAAATTCAGAATTGACTAAATTTTAATTTAATAAATTGTCCTATTTGTTCAAATTGTTATTTAACAAACGCAAAATTAACAAATCACAAATCAAATTTTTTACTTTGTATTGTATGCAAAATTTTATGGAAAACCTTACAATCTGCCGTCAAGACGTAATTTTTATTGTATAAGGACTGAAAACGAATACAGGCGATATAATATAAACAAAAAATTATTAGTTCACAATATCGTAAATAGCTTCATAATAACACATCAAATTGTGGAACATGGAACATAGATCAGACCGATTTCTACAGCCTATTGTATTCATTTCAAATTAACCCCGTTGCCCTTTTCTACCACCTGAAACATCTTCATTTCAAATTGACCCCGTGGCCCTTTTCTACCACCTGAAACATCTTCATTTCAAATTGACCCCGTGGGCCTTTTCTACCACCTGAAACATCTTTATTTCAAATTAACGTGGCTCTCTCCTATTACCTGAAACATCTTTAGATTTAGAGTTACTGCAATTTGTTTTGAACATTGTTTGTAAAAATATAATAAAATCTGAGTTGTCTATTCATAACCTAGTGCCCATTATGCCATTAAGAAATCGAATTATGTATCCTTGCGCAGATGTCACATATTCGACAGTGTTTGTGATCAATGTTTTTTAGTATAATTCTTAATAGACAGTAGTTGGTTATATGTTTACTTAATTAGATAGATGCTGCAATTCAAAGTGTATAGGTGCAGCTATGTCCATGTAAATTTTAATTTAATTAGAATGCTCTGTTAATCAATTAGTTCTAGAAGACCACAATCAGGCATAAATCATTGGGTAAATAAATCAGCTTCGAATATATTTCAATTCGGGACCTCATTACAAACCAATTATTCGTACAAGTGAAGTCTTGAACTCTTTAATCGGAACTACACAACATTACACCAATAGCAACCAAGCATCCACTTCATTTCGTTCGCTTTTCATGTCAGTTGGTATGAGTTTGAAGGTCCGATGGCGGCGGCGGTGGAGATCAGCTCGGTATAAATTACTGGAGATTGACAGGTTTACTGCTACGGTATAGTGGTATGAAATGAGAGTGGGTTTGAACTAATATGCAGGTTGAATGATGTAATTAATGTTTTATGTTTGAATTAAGAATTAGGATTAGTATAATTGAAACAAGGTCTAGTTTAATTTGATTGATACATTTTTTCTTTTTAACTTCAATTTCCGTAATTTGTGGTTTTAGCTGTATATTTATAATAATGTGTACTCGTTTAATCGTACTAATTGGAGTCGAAGGTATTCTGGATTATTGAACATATTTATATTTAAACCTATCAAAGTCTTATACAAATATTTTGATGATTATTTACTTCAAGAAATTTAAATCTATTCGCAAAAGTAAGTCCTAAACAATTACTTACATAGTTGCACTATGTTGATTTAGGGCAAATTTAGAAGAACTTAGAAATAATTAATAATATAAATACAGTGCTGGAATTGTGGGGTTATTTCTTAAATGAGCCATTAAATAGCAGTACAGATGACATTGAAGTCATCTCAATTTGTTTCTGTTTATCTCATATATTCTCTGCCAGATAGATAGGTTCAAGACAATTAATTCCACAAGATGAAAACATCTAGCTATAATAGTGCAATTTTTTTCTTAAGAGAATAAACTACATAATATTTCGATAATTTATCGATCAGGTTGGCTCAACTAAATCCGTAAATATTCTATTTTCTGAAACTGAAGCTTCTTGTCTGAATGGATGTTTGGAAAAATAATCAAAGTCCTGAGAATCCTCGTAATTCGTTACTGGAACTATCAATTTGTGGTGGTTTGTATTAAAACGCGTTTTGTAAGGCCTGCTATCGCAGTCGATCTTTATGAAACTTGTTTTTTAATATACATTTTTCCGAAATTGATACTAAAGTACACGATATTACTGCGCGAAGTGAGCCAAAATAGTAGCGTAAGTTAATCTTTACAGACTCTTATGTCAAAATTGAATTACAATCCTAAAATAACAAACAAATTTTGGCAGATATATTGACGTACTATAGTAAATTTGGACGGAGTATGAAACAAAATTTGCAAGAAGAATTAACTAATTAATTCCGATGACAAAATTGAGGACAAAACACATAATTTTGAGTGTTATTTACGATAACTTCACTTCTCGAGGTTAGCTGACTGTCAATTTCAATTGACAACTGACAGATGTATTAACTTAACCTATATTGTAATGATTTTACAGTTTTTTCGAATTTTAGATTTCAAATAAAACTTAATATGTACCTCGGCACTGAAGTTCCTTTTTATCACTCACATGGTTTATTACGGGCCTCGGCAACTAAATTCCATATTCGTGATAAAAAATTGAACTTCAGTGCCTTGATACATAAATAACTATTTTATTGCTCATATGGTTTATTCGTAATGAAAAATTATACTTTAGTGTCTTGATGTACAAATAACTATTTCTCTAATTTGGTTCATTCAAAATATTTAAAAGGGAACAACTGTATATATAAATGTGTCCCGAATCTAAACATTGAATTGCCCTTGCCCTTGAGGTCCGCATGTGGTCTGAGGTCAGCCCTCGTCGTGCCCCATCCCCCAGCCCCGCTGCTGTCGACCGTGTTGGTTTTCTTCATCCCCTTTCGCCGTGTGTAAACCATCGATAAACTCCTCACACTCCACAACTCGGTACTGTAACTCGCTGTCCGCTTGCACACCACATGCTGTATGTGGCTTTACGCACCATTTCACACATTTCGAAGCCATTGACATTGGAAATCGTACGATGATTCTGTTAAATAGTTAAATGATCGGTCACACTACAGTTTTTCATTGTTGGAAGGGGAACAGCTCAAATTTAACTTGTAAATATTGGGATTATAGGATTATTTGGAGGATGGTATTTAAATAATATTTTATTTCCACTTTACGCTATAACAAATACATATTTTCTCAATTGCAAAAAATGAGGCAAGTCTTTTTACTTTCTTATACAAAGTATAAGGAAGTATTGGAATCACGAAAAAAAATCGTTGACGAGATTTTTGCGGAAATACATATTTTGACGCCCACTGTATCCGTTAAGACCAATTTCTCAATGATGTCTGTGTGTGACGATGGATGGATGGATGGATGGATGTCAGTGTACGCAATATCTCATGCACGAGACAAGATGTGTAAACGAAACTTGGATTTTATAAGTTTCATGAAAATATGAAGAGCTGAGTTGATTTTGAATGAAATTGAAAAACCGGAAGAGGAAGTTTACTAAACACAAAAAATAAATTCCATTTTTTCAAAAATAGAATCAGCTGTGAAAAAAGTTTCAAATGAAAAATGTTAGCAAGAATATTTGGAATATAAAATGTTATTTGCACTTTTCTTGTACATGCTTCTAATTTTGAGAAAAACTAAATTATATATTTAATAACTTATTTCAGTAATCTTAGTTACACTGAAAACAAAAACTAAAATATTTAAAATCGAACTGAGTTATATTCCATAGTCTGATGCGTTATCATGGAGATATTTAAGCTATAAACTATTTCATTTTAAAATAAGGAATTTATAAAATTTTATATATATATATATATATATATATATATATATATATATATATATATATGGAAAATTTTATATTGACAGTAGAGCAGAAAGAAAACAAGAAGAATTATAGAACACTGGATTTTTGCTGAAATAAATTTTGAATGAACAAAAATTATAAGAGAATCTTTAGAAATCTATAAGCAAAAGAATACAGCACCTAAATCAGATTGAAGACTTTATAAATCATAATTTGTTGTTACTTAGTTGCTGTTTCTATTTACTTTTAGATTTTACTTTCATTTATTACTGAGTTTTGAATTTTTATCAACTCTACAATCACATATTATTTTGCACGAAATAATCGGATTTAATGTTGAATAAAATTGCTTTTTTATAGTAATAACCATGAAATTGAAATCAAATAAACAAATTTATAACATTTTAACTGTAAAAGTTTAGTTTATTATGAATTTGATTGATTTAAGTGACACTAAAAGGTATATTTTTCACTAATCACATAAAAAGATAAATAAATAAAATAATTGTATGAGTGGAAAGTTCTTTTATTTATTACAAATAAATATTTAAAAATTATGAAATAAAATTTCATTTAATTATTTGTAACGTTTTATCAAGTGAATTATTCATACAAAATCTAAACTTTTTTGACAGCTAAAACGTTATACATTTCTTTGTTATTTTGTTTCAATTCCATGGTTATCACTATAAAAATTCATTCACATAAAGATTAGTTTTATGTTTTAGATTAACACAACATGAGCGTTCACATATAATATTTTAAATAGTGCCATGTATGAGCAGTTTGGAAAAATTGTACCAATTTTTCTGCGTGTAACGTTTCTGCGTTATAGGCCGAACCCTCCAACCACGTTTTCTTTAATTTTTTTTAAATGTTTATTCAAAATCAATGTATTGGCCAAAATTATTATTTTGTAACGATTCATAATAATACAAAAAACTTTAAGGTTATGAATATTGTTGACATTTCATACAGAGAAATAGTTCTATTTCATTCAATGCGTATTACTATTGGTTCATTCCTAAACATAAACATAAACCTGAACCAAAAGTTTGAAGTTTGCAAACTTTAGTTTTAACTTACACCGCAATTGGGTAGTGTGAACGCTCTCGTATAGTAACATGGAAACAAAATTTCTATAACACTGTTTTGGAAACTACGCATTCCACAACTAAAAACTGTATTGGAACAACTATCATTCCATACGCACGTATGAAATAAATTCGACGAATCATTATCTTGGTTCGGTTGCTATGGTTACGTCTCTTTGTTTTAATTTTATTTATTTGAGTTTGGCGTTTTCAACAGCTGTTCGTTAAATAATCAACATTTTTTGTATAATTTCCAAAATCATGTTATAGAATATTATATTCTACAACAAGTAATGTAATGGCAATTATTTCACACGAGCAAAAAGTTTGTAGTTCGAGTCGAGGACTACGTTTTGCGAGTGTGGGATATGTAACAAGATTTTGGAAATTATACAAATAATATAAATACAAAACTATTAAAAACGTCAAACTCAAATAAATAAAATTAAAACAAACAGACCTAACCATAGTAACTGAATCAAGATACTTCATATATCGCGCTAATGTGCGGCTCTGATTCGTCGAATTTATTCCATACGCTACAATTTTTAGTTGTTGAATGCGTAGTTTCTAAAACAGTGTTATAGAAAATATAGTCTACATTACAACATGTAATAGAATGGCATATCCCACACTCGCAAAACGTACTCCTCGCCTTTTGACTCGTATGGAATATGTGCCATTCCATTATTTGTTGTAGAATATATTATTCTTAAACGTAAAAGTAATTGTAAACCTTAAAACTACTTACTAATCAAAAGCGCAAAATAAAATGTGATTATTGACTTAGATACATGATGTAATTATGCACGACATTTATTTTATGTATTTTTGCTAAAAAATTACTGGTCACTTTTGCGCATGGAAATAATTATTTAAATTAATGGCTCGGTTTTAATATTATTCTATAATTATTTGAAGCTACTCAACTAAAATAATTATGGAAGCAAAGTTGGGAAACTATCTAGTAGTAAAGTGGTATTTTCCCGGAGGATAGTAGCAGAAAATACTAGCGTCGAAACTATTCTCGAAATAATTAAACACAAAAACTCTTCATTGTCCTGGAATATATCACTTTGCTGTTACTATTTCGCACCAAAAAACGGGGACGTTATCATTTATCGTCCGGCCGAAGAAAAATTAATAACCCATGTTAAACGCTTGCTTCGTTTTTGTGTGGCCACCTGGTATATCATTATTATTCGTCACATCCACAGAGTTGATTTGGCTTTGGCACACTTGTCCACGTGTGCACGTGTGCGGTGGGCGATCAGCGAATATTAAACACAATCAAGCTCAGTCCGCGAATCTAGATCGAATGACCTGCCGCTCCATTCGGATTAATTTGCACGCATCGCCCTTTACGTTAAGTAAATCTACAAACTGCCGTTTAGATCCTTGCAGGATGTTTTGGAAAAGAGCACGTTTAATTTGGACGCGGGGTAGGACATAAACACGCAATCATGGCGGCAAGTTCACGCAGATAATTTGAAGTTTTGTGGTTGCTGCATGCGTGGGATGGGGGTCATTTGTGGAATGGACGATTTTTTTTTTTATAATTTAGACTTAACTTTAATAGCTTTTTAGTTATTTATTCACGTGATGCATACAATATTTTTTATGTAACATGTTTCTTGAATAAAACTAAAATGACATTTAATTACAAATTGATGGGGTAAATAGCTCAGTGGTAACGTATCGGACTGTGGATCGTGAGATCCTCAGTTCGAATCCCAGTACCGACAGTTGCCAATTTAAATTTACCCCTGTGGTTCCCCCTCCACTAACAACTTTGGGTGCTATGACTTGACGGCTGGTAACCGCATTTCATACGCAAAAATATATAACCTACCGAGATCTGCGTAAGCAGAGTGCCATACCCTTAATAGGTAAAAGGCGTGATGATAAATTAATTTATTATTTATTTAATCAAAAATTTGATATAAATATTTATGTCTTATTTTGTTACCAACGCTTACTTGTATGCTTTATAAGTTACTACGTAATTTTGCTTAAAATATAGAAAATATGCACATCTACATTTTATCATTACTATACCAATGTGTTACTTTATCCACTACTCTTAAAGTATTATTTTAGTACCTATCAAGAATTCAGTGTATAAAATACCACTTTACAAGTAGGTGTTGGAAAAAATATCTTATGTTTATTAAAGAAAGATATTAAACCCTCATATTGCAATAGATTTTATAGTTCAAATAGAAAAGTTGACGAAAATTATTTGATATACAATAAGTTAATAATAAATGTCAATGGGGTCGTTCAACATTAAAAATTTTTTTTTTTTTATATAAACTATCTTAATTAAAGACTATTTACACTTTTAAAAAGTCTTCATTGTGATTCATTAAGCCAGAATGGTGTTGGTGGATCTCAAACAGTAGAGATTGTAAATAATTGTAGTCTCATAAATGTTCTATTTATTGAGAATTATTTATATGCAATTAATAGTTATTTACTTTACAAGTGCGCAAAGTAATAAATTACCCACGAGAGAAATTTTAGCACACGAAGCCGAAGGCTGAATAATTTCACTTTGCCCACGTGTGAAATATTGAATAAAACATCCAGCACCTCTTAATAAATGCAAAATTTATTTAAAAAAGTAGTTACCAAGGTGTTATATGTTATTATTATTGATATAACTAAAAAATTACTCACTAGTGACTTTTCTCAAAATTATACCCATTACTGGGTAATCTGTTACTTTCTTTGTTTAAAATAACCATAGTTATAGAGCATTTATACTGAAGAGTTACTATTTACTTTAAAATAATTTTAGAGCGTTGAACAGTTCTAAAATACTCTTAGCATATTCGTCATTCATTTAAAATAATATAATATTTAAATCGGAAAAATAGTTTGTAATTATTTAAAAATAATAAAAATAACAAATCTAGGTATTTTTTGTCCATATCTGCTGAAATATGTATGTTTTCGGGAAAACAAAAATATAATTAAATTGGCCTACTAGTGTGAGAACTTTTGTCTAATTTGACAAGTTTTATAGATCTCGTGATCCCAACTGTAAGTCTCTAAATAGAAACACGAGCGTAGGGTATTTGTTAAATACAGGCGACCTCTACAAAATTTCACTTTAAAAAAATAATTTGACATAAATTCTATTTTATCAAAAAGCATTCATATTAAGTAGAAATAGCATAGAAGAGGCTGCTTTAGAAATTCAAATAATTAGCATACATTGGTAGAAACTCCATAAAATGTAAAAAGTACACAATTTTCACACGGAAATAAATTGCAGCAATAAACAAATAAACTACAATTTCCTCGTCCCCTGCCCCGGGGGGTAAATATCAGCACCGAGCGGAACCCACTCCACTTCAACTAATTGTTCCATCCGTCATTTTTAAGACTTTCTAAACAGTTAAAAACTTACAACACAATACTTATTACAAATTTTTTCAGCAACGGTTCGTTAATTAGAAACAATCGTTCCAACGAACGAGAAAAACAAAAAGCGAGCGCGATATCAGCGTATCAGCGATCAGCAGCTGCTGATGTCTTCTGTTCGCTGTTCCACTGTTCCCATGGAGTGCTGCGATCACGAATATATTATAGTAATGCGAGGTTTAGCGATACTCGTGCTGATGTAGCGATAGAGGGGCAGGGGAGGTAATACACGGCTTGTAAACGATTCATTATGGTGGATTTTGATGTTCTGTGATGGATTGAAGACGGTATTACACCCGAGAGCTAGGAAATAAGTTTAGGAACTTGAAGTAATCATTTAAGAAGGAAAGAGAAACAAATAACATTTACTTACTAAATGACAAAGGAACAGGAAAGACTGAATGGGAAAATTTTTAGTAAAAAGAAAACGGATAATATAATTTTTTAGGTTAACTTGTATAATCTAAATACCATACAATTAATATGTCAAACTTTTGTGGATTCTAGGCCGAAAAGCATGAATAAAAAATTAACTACTGTTCCAGATAAAATACAACATATGTTGTTAATGTTAAATTAATTTGTCTTCATAATTTA
The DNA here is from genome assembly GCA_963942605.1 of Poecilus cupreus. Lineage (NCBI taxonomy): Eukaryota > Metazoa > Arthropoda > Insecta > Coleoptera > Carabidae > Poecilus > Poecilus cupreus. Next base: position 9,968,499 of record OZ012731.1, read on the forward strand.
ATAGTATATTGTACAACGAGCATGGAATGGTACTTATTTCATACGAGTATGAAATGTACATGCCATGCGAGTTGTACACTATACTTTTTCTACGACCTCGATATTATTTCCTAATTCATTTAATATTAATATAAAAATTGTCTCGCTTTCATCATTCCAATATTTGACAATTCTAAATAAGTATCCTAGCAATGGCACCTGTACTTAAATGAGCTGACCTGTATTGAAATACTCACAAAACAAATTCATTTCGCACGATGTTTGCAATGTACCTCATATCTCAAGCAACAACAAACATACAATGAATAGATTTCTAAGTGGTCGTAGAAAAAGATTTTTACCAATGTAGGAGAAATTCGAATAGTTACTTTTAGGGTTTATAAATTAGTAAAATTACTATTAAAAGTTCATTTAACATTTGAAATCTATGTTGCATTTTATCTGGAACAGTACGTTAATGTATTTAGCTGGTATCCATAGTAATACATTAGTGAGTAGTGTATCTTAGCTGAAACTCATGGTATATTCTATATATTGTAGGGAAAAAATCTGATGTGTCCAGCACATAATCTCCCGCCCAATACTATTAAACGGTAAAAATAGTATTTGATTATACAGAAACATACCTTCTTATTTGTTTATTTTCTATTTTTATTTGAGAATTTTAATTTTCTTTCGTATATTTATTTAATTTTTTGACATATATTTCACTAAGAAAACAGCTTCACAATCACAATGACATGTGTCACATTTCGTAAAAAATTGAAAATTTTTCCATGGTGTACTAGGAATGCAAGATTTGTGAAATCTAATTTCTTTATATTTTATTATCTCTAAATCTAATGAAAATTAATAAAATTAGTATAATCAAAACACATGTAAAATTAAATATTCTTCAACTTTCAAAATAACATAAATTGTTGAGAAAGGAAATTTAACCGTGTTTTTCACGAAAAACTGTTAAGGGCTTCAAGTAAACTGCTACTTCCGGTTGACTAATTTTATCCAAAATCTAATCAGCTCTTCATTTAAATATAAGAAGCAATAATTCAAAAAAATTTATTTTTTGGTATTATAGTATTTGAGTTATGCGAGACGAAAAAATTGCCACAGACTACACACACACATACATACATACATACATACATACATACATACATACAGACATCATCGCGAAAATAGTAAAATCGTATTGTAGGGACCCTAAAACGTGCTTATTCATTGAAAACTCACTACCCAATTTTCTGACCAAAAACATTACCTCCCTTACCTAAAGGTAGGCGGGAGGTAAAAAATGGGTATAATACTATATTAAACAGTTACGGTTAATTGAGATTTCTTCGCTAGCGGTACTGGTGGTACCTTCGGGCGTGACAAAACTAAAAAGAAAAAATAAATAACAAAGTAATTGTTTGGATTGTTGAGATATGCTATTCTCTATTATATCCACATTCTTTTCGCGACCCATTGAATCCGATCCATTGTTTTCTAAACAATATAATTAACAAAATTACTATTCCCGACATGTAGTACGAATTTCGATTGAAACGATATAACATTGCATTGATATTAATTAATATTCGCAAGTCGTTCGAAGATTGCGTCAACAATCAGAAACATTTTGATGTAAGACTCTATTTGTTCGCATTTTAATGAAACTGTGTAAATTTAATTTAATTTGACTTTTAGGTTTGATAGCCAATAAATATACATTTGTACTCTTATATTATTAATATTTGATATACATGTATGTATGTAGTGGCTTATATACCGTGGGGGTAACGCCGCTTCTTAGAAGCTCACTAGATCCATTTTTTGGTTGGATCAGTCACCATGTTCCTTTTTACTTTATTTATTTTATTTGCTCGCAAATTTCTCTTTATTTTTTTTTCTATCTTCGGTTTTGTCTTTCCATTTTTTAATTCCTATATTTCTGAGGTCCTCTTCTACTTCGTATATCCATTTCTTCCTTGGTCTTCCTTTTCTTCTTTTTCCGCCTGGTATCCATTGCATTATTGCTTTTATTGTGTCCTCATCTTTTTTTCGCCATATATACCCTAACCATTTGACCTCTTTGTTGTTTTATTTTTCTTACAATATTTTCCCCATCTATAGCTATACATATACATGTGCGGGAGGTAAAAGTTGAACAATTTGGATCAAACCAGATACCTTCGTCAATCGTTCAATGCTACAACAATACTGTGCTCTATTCTTCAGAATTGTGTTAGGTCCCAATTAATCTGTACACATGTAGTTTGTATATCAGCACATAATCAGAACTTGACCGTTGCTAAGTTTCCTATTTACCTCGCTGTGTATCTCCTATCCTATCTCGTACTCGCATTGTGGATACTGATGGGAGCCATGGATCATACCATATTGAAATACCTGTCTAATCAGAGAGATATCATTGCTGCCTCTGCCTGTGCTGTCTGTTTCCGCTAATTAATTGGAATGCCCCGTTAAAATAGTTTATTGATTATCGACGATATATTATATGGAACGTGCTTCTAATTGCTAATGCTCCTAAACATTCATATAATTATTATTAAGTATGGGATCATATCGTACCGCGCTAGATAACTTGTAATAAACATGGTTACCGGCGCATTTCATTATATTATTGAAACATACAGGGTGGCCAACTATCAGCAGCACACAACCTACACTTTGTAAACTCAATATTTGAGGTAAATAGTGTGTTGATTATGTGGATTATTAGATCTTCAGTTCGATTCCTACAACCACAAACTCTCGGACAAATTACATTACATCTACTAATGTTTTTGGGGGTTGAAATTTACTATTTTTAACCCTCTACGCAAAAGATTGGTGTTATAAGTTTAACATGTGTGTATTTGCGTGTCTGTATGTGGTATCGTAGCTCCCAAACGAATGAAATATTACTAGGTACTTATAATAAAGTAAAAGGGCCAACAAACACATTTTATTTTTTTATTTTCTAGATTTTTTTTTGTGTCCGGGGTTATTTAAATTTTTAATTTAATTTTTATAACAATAAAAAAGCGTATCTAAGTTAAGGCTGTAAACAATTTACCTGATAATATTGATCGTTTTAATATAACACACTATAAATTAATGAACATGTTAAAAAAAATTTGAATTAAATGTAAGAATTACTAAATTGCGTTTAGTTGTACGTTTATAATGTAATTAATTTTTAATATTTCTTTCATTGTATGTACCATTTGGACTATGGTCCGTAGTGTACAATAAATATAAACATAGATATACCTGCCATGAAAACAGTGTATCTATTTTGTATAGAAAAATTAATAGGAAATATTTGTTCCATGTAATGAATGAAATGGAATATAATAGTAATTTAGGTAACAAGACCTGAAAGTGATACTTTACTGGGTGAGCAAGCATATTCCAGAGCTTTGGAAGCTCGCGAGCCCAGTGAAGACACTTTCAGGTCATGTTGGGTACAATATATTTTCGCGATCCTGAAAAAAGAAATAATAATTCTTGCACCTTATTGCAATATTTGACACATGAATGAAAAATAAATAAATAAAGAACTGATCACTATGGAAACATTGCTATCCGATCCCTTATAGTCAATTTTAAGAGCTACGGGCTTTCGTGGCTTGCCTGGCAACAAGTATTCGAAAGATCTGTCAAATTATTTTCAATTTATCCTCACTCTCTTGTTATATTATTACTGATTATTCGAACGAAAATCAAGTATTACTTATGATAATAAACATTTCCTAATTTAATTCCAAATCTCTTGTGATTATTGGAACATTCACTATATAAGTATACGTGAAATTGCATTATTATTATTACATGTAAATGGGAATGTTCTAGATTCTAGTAGAATATAGTGCATATTAATTTTGATTAATTTGTTTATTATTATATGCGCAGTACCATGAATTGATATTGCATTTAAATCAGCTTGGGATATTCATTAAAGTTATTCGCAATCTCAATATTTGTCTGAAAATGTTATTTACGCTATGTACCTACTTCTTCATGTAACTACTTTATCAAATCTTTCTAATTTTGTTTCCTATGGCACTCTGGAAATACCTAAAAATTATAATTTTTTTTGTCTATCTCATGACAGAAATGTTATCACAATATTACATCAATAAATTTAGGCTCATTTGGTACAGTTTTTAATTCTGAACATTTTACCTATTTACACATTTGCTCTAAAATTAATAGGTAAAACTTAGAGCGAAATTAAAGTATTGTATGTGCTTTGGCTCAAAAAAAAGTAGAACCCCGGTAAATAATTGTAATATCTTTTTTATTTGTTAAACATGAGTCAAGTGTAATTATTAAATAATCAAATTTAAATTTATAAGTATAAGACTACACAGACCACGTATTTTTTCAAAAGAATTTATAAGTCTGTCTTGAATTATAGGTTAGACTGTAATTGTTCTTATTCTAATATTCCATTGCTATACAGGTAGCTATATTAGCTGTCATAATGTAGGTTAGATGCAAGTTGAAATTTAGATTTTTTGCGTGATTACAGTCCACTTTAGCTAGATACTATTATAGAATCTCAACCATTTTGAATAAATTATCCCTCAGGTAAACAATACAATAATTCCGTTTGATTTGCCGAACACTATTAAACATATATCATGCGGGCTCGAGCAAAATGCCGACCACCAGCCACATGCATTCAAAGTGTATATTATTTCAGTCTTACTCCGATATTCTCAGAAGTTAAAACGTTAAAAACAAGTGTGTATAATTTCGCCAATGACAACTCAATATGTTAATATCAATGTATAAGTCGTAATCTTCTCCACGATGCGTTTTTCGAATTAAATCCCAGACGGACGAAAAATTATACGGTGAGTATGTTCCCGAGCAATGACACTCTGAGAAATTTATTCGTATCATTCAAATTGGCAAAAATTACACGCCGCGAATCCCCTGCCGAAATTTGCATGTCTACAGGGTGGGAGATGGCCAATTACATCGCGGGTTTTTTGCTTAGATTTTTTGATAATCGGTGAGTAAGTACCGGCTACTTATCAAGATTTATAAGATTGAAAATACTTGTAAGTATTTCTGATTAATAATATGTTATTAGGATTTCGAGATATATTCAATATTGTTGTTGGCGCCTTGAAGAATGCACGGTTTATGATTCATCCCACAATTCTGATATTTCATTTGTGAAATTATATAGTAAGCAAAATGTTACCGTAGGGGGAGTAATTTTATGTCATTTCGTTTGTTTTTCCCAGAGATACAGAAATATTCGATTTTGCTTAATTTGAATTCAAAGTAGTATATATTAGATATGCTGACTGCTTTTAATGAAATTGTGTAAATTTAATTTAATTTGACATTTAGGTTTGATAGTCAATAAATATATATTTGTATTCTTATATTATTAATATTTTATACAACTAGGGAGAAAAATGTATGATTTTTTTCCTGAGGAGTAAATACTTGTTACTCATTTGTAAACGTCATTTAAGCAAACCCTCCATTACCTTTGAAAATGAATCTTTACAAGTTAGTAACCTGTAAAATTGCAGTTGCATTGTAAAACTTAGTAGTTGTGCTCGTTGCCATAGTAATATTTCCAAGGCTTATTATAAATCATTTCAAATATTGTTTTGACAGAACAATTTTCCGTAAGTAACGGGATTTAATGCTAATTTTTTAATTCTTATTTTGTTTTACAAATGAGTTACTAGTAAAAATTGTACAATACACGCAAGGTAACTGTTTTACTGCTTCAAGGAGGTGACAGCAATAAAAACTGTTTAACTTGCTAGTACTGTAAAATAGTATTCTCTCACGTGGTACATACAATTTTTTTAACGACCTCCACGTGACCCCAATATTTATAATTGTTACTATTTATGAAAATATTTAAAGATGATTAGAATTGTGATATAATTTATGATAGTTAGGTACCTTTGATATTTATTTCATTTTGTTCATTTTTACAATAATTATCATTATTTGGGAATTTTCCCGAAAGAAAAGTGTTGTTTCGCGATACCTAAATAACGTCAGATATGTCCATTTTCTACGTCTCCACCAGATTAGTGTGCGGGAAATTTCGGAAAACATTCTCATTTTTAAACCATTGATAAGTATACATATTTGTAATAGAAACGGTTTAGTTTTTCAAATATCCTTTTGCACAGGTAATAATATAGAAAGAAATTGATGAAATATTGAATGCAATGTAATTTTATCATCAGTATAGATGTAAAAAAAGGATATGTCTTCTACATAATCAAACTGATGATCTTTTGATTTATAATTCAATACGATTTTGTGAAGCTATTTACATTTGAAATAATAACTAATAGTAAATGATAATTTCCTAGTAAAGAATATTGTACCTGATAGGTTGGTCAGAAATTTTGCTTATTCAGCAGTTTAAATTTATAGTTTTTATTTAATCTTTGACATAATTGAAGTCCGATGTCCAACTTCCGTTGCATCACAAAAAATCCTACAAAATTAAAATTTCAAACAACCGTTTATAAATAATTTAAAGCCTTGCGTATATATCACTCACTCCCCCGCAGTCTTCAATTGTTCGAAAAAACAAAGACGCATCCATCCAGCGCCTCCCATAACTTGTCGGCAGTCAATTGTCAACCGTTCAGTGGTTTCCAAGCCGCTCGATCCGATATTCGCATTTTGACGTCCATTAAAACAGCTGAAGCGCACGCATAAACCAATGGACGTAACTAAAATAATAATGATTGGTCTTGGAATAGCGCCATCGTAAAGTTACCTATATGGTCAGTGTCTTCGCATGGCTTGGAAGATTCAGCGTATAATGTAGGCTTGTCTCATGTTGCTCTGGCTGTCGAACGAAAGATGTTTTATATTTTCTGAAGGGTATAAATTCTGCGCGGACGCTACTGATGTATTCTTCTTCTTGTTATTATACTGGGTGATGTTTATTGTCCTGACTGGATGTTGCTCTGTGAGATTGGTTTGATCTCTGTGAATCTGTGATGTTAGGTTGTCTTTAAGGAACTTACATGAGAACTCGATGGTTTAGACATAATTACAACACTTTTAGAGTCGTCGTTAAGTGAAGATCAAAAGAAATTTGCGGCAGTACTTGATTGATGATTTAAGCTTCCGAATTAAGATTTAGTTTATGGTCTGTCCCTGGAAAAGCGACAAGATGTGTTTAATACCCGCTTTCACCAGTATCACTTAAACATTATGTAGCGCTTAAGTAACTAAATTCATTTGCACCGTGATGTTAAATGTCACTCATTTTATTAAGTTTCACTTACCTTAAGCAGTATATGAACTACGGCTTACGGTACATAAGTTTAACTTACGGTGTAAAATATGGATGTTATTGATGATATTAATATTGACGCATTGGAGGATGATGATTTAGAAGAAATTGATTTAATTCATAATGGAATTCCAAGAAAAATTTATAACATCAAATTTTTTTATTTCTTCGATTCAATTATATGTTTGTAATTATTTACCATGCTGAGAACAACATAATTTCATCGTTTGTAATATTAGGTGCCCGCTTTTTTTGTTACTCATTTCTAACATAAAACATTTTACATAATTACTTTCTAGTTTCTTACATTTCGAATTTGAGAAATAATATAATCTTCAATACTAAACACAATTTTACCAATAACCAACAAAACCGTCCGTGAACGAAATGAAAATATTTTGACATTTCAATTGAAATGAATGTAGCTACAACCGTAGAATACCAAAAATACCTAACTTCATAGGAACAAAATTACACTAAGCTATTTATTTCTTAAGTGAAACTTGCGAAAAGAAATAAAATTTTAAGTATAACTTAGATTAAAGTGTTACTTTGTAAGGTGTCCCATAAAATATAGTTGGTGCAAACGGGCATAAGAGTTTTAGTAAATTTACCTTGTAGTTTCTAGGGAGATGAGGTACATTGCAAGCATCGTGCGAAATGAATTAGATTTGGGAGTATTTCAATACATGTCATTTCATTTCAGTATAGGTGCCATTGCTAGGATACTTATTTAGATTTGCCAAATATTGTAATGGTGACAGCGGCATAAATTTATTATTAAAATGTAAATTAAATAGGATATGATATCGTGGTCGTAGAAAACGTTTAGTATATGTCGTAGGCAATTAGAATAATCAGGCATTTAGCGAAATGCGGACAATTAGATGAATTTTACTTCATTCTTTAATTGACTGGCCGAATCAGGCAATTAGACGAAAAATCGCACATTTCTCTATTTGCCGGGCGCGGTTTAGGCACTTAGAAGGATCATTCATAATATTGTGAACAATTTTATTAACAAATTTCACTTATTTGTTACAACAAAGTGCCGAGAAATGGTATCGCGAATTGCATAAAATGCCTGCTTTGAAGCAGGTACATCGTTTTGTTTGGTATTGTTTTTTTGCAGCTTTGCAATTACATTTTTTGCCACACTTAAACTAAGTAATTGGCGTGATTTATAAATTTAAATATGTGAAGTCAGCCATCTTGATCATGTAAGCCTACAATGAAGTTAACAACTGACTCTTATACACTTTTTAAGTAATTGTCAGTCATCAAACAATACAAACATAACGTTTAAATTGGAATTGTTAAATACAGGTTATGATTTGACTCACCCCTACTGACAGATATTTATTTAAATTTTTCGAGTGCCTACAAATTAATTTGTAAATGTTAAAAATTCAATATCAGTCAATAATATAGACCGGCGGTCTAATACGCTGATTCATAAAAGTATAAATACAAAATACGCATTTCCCAGTGGAGGGATCTGATTTTCCAGCCTAATAAATATTTCACAAAACAAAATTGCGACGATGGCATTTTTTGATATTTTTCATTTGATTCGAATTTGTCCTGTTTAGTATTAAGTCATCAAGTTTTTATTTTGCCATTTTAACATTACCGCAATTAGCCAATGAACTCGTATATGTATAAATATATAGTTGGAAGGGTGGATTGCTAATATAAATAGAATTTTTTTACCCCAAATCTACTTTAATTATCTGAGAAACTATATGAAATGGTTGAATGATTAATTGGCTTTATCATCAAAATGACGACTTTCTTACATATGTAAATCTTTTTATTTAATTGTATTTGACATGACAAATTTTTCATTTATAAAATAGATGTTTCAATTATTCGTTTATCCTCATAGCAACAATAATTATTCAATTATAGTATTGAACGTATAATTCTCCCCCTTCCGGTTTTACAATTCTGACAAAAATCAACTCAATTCTGTGCAATGCTGTCTTCTTCTTTCCTATTCTTTTTTCGTTCTTCAGTTATTGAACATACGGACATACATTCACTTATCCACACAGATACCATTGAGATGATCAAAACGTATATTACACGAATCTTATCATAAAAAATTTAATGATTCCTATACCTAAAGTAAAAACATTTTAAGGCAGTTTCTTTATATTTTTATTTCAAAATTATTACATTTTATAAATGGGGTAAGAAGACTATGTGATGATAATGCATTTCGAATTTCTTTGCGGACAGTTGCCATTCTAACTTTACCTTGAGGTTCCTCCATATTTGCAGGAGGGGCAAAAATTTACGGCTGGTAAATACAGTTTACGTGTACCTAATAATATATCACTTTCCGAGATTACATCGAAAATGGATAAATGGCGTAATGGCGTATTTATTTTATTTTAATGATATATCTTTAAAACAAAATGATAATTAAATTTAAATTGAAACCTATTAGATAAGCAATATCATCCTAACAATTTGGAAAACCTTTTAAAATTGTAATCCGCTTTTGAATTAGCGTGTAATATTACTTGAAATATCGTATAATCTGTATCACTAAGTAACGAAATCTGCAAATAAACAAATGAAAAACATTATAGCAAACAATCAAGAACACAATAAAAAAAACCGTCCAGAACCTCAAGCAAAAGAATTACATTCACATTCACATAATTACAGAAATGATAGAAGAAATTGCAATAATAATGGCCGGTGATGGCTGTAGGTAAAGTAGAGGCCTGCTTGAGCGAGTGCAGCGCCGACTGCACAGTGGCAGACATGGGAACTGACGTCGGGCCTCCGGCGGAATGAAATTTCAATCAATTCCAATAAAAAGAAAATATTGCTATCGAATGTTCTGACAACGGAGAAACTGACTTGACTTGAGATTCGAAAGAGAACAGATCTGAGTCTTGCAGCTACTCTGCAGCTCTTCTCGGAATAAGTTGTCGATGATGTTGATGGAAGATGATGTTAGGAATTTCCTTACAATGTACAATACTTTCAAATGTTTACTGTTGCATTCACTATGGTGTATTTCAGATGCATAAGAAATTTGACTGATGGTATGTTGTATAAATGTTAGTTACTTAGTTAATTTTATTTATTTGAAATCGGCACTTAAGTGCTCTAAAATCGTCATTAAAAGCTCAGAAATCGTCATTAAAAGCCCAGAAATCGTCACTAAAGTAACCCATTATACGACGGTTTTGAGCAACCCAGTGTTGGCAACCGTTAAATAATTATTGTACAATTAGGATAATTTTGGCAGATATATATATCACCACGCCTTTTACCCATTATGGGTGTGGCACTCTTCTTGCGCAGACCTCGGTAGGTGATATATTTTTGCTTATGAAGTGCGTTTACCAGCCGTCAAATCATAGCCCCCAAGGATGTTAGTGGAGGGGGAACTACAGGGGTAAATTTAAATTTGTAACTGTCGGCAGTATTCGAACTGAAGATCTCACGATCCACAGTCCGATACGTTACCACGGAGCTATTTACCCCAATAAATTTGGACGTAACATGAAACAAAATTTGCAAGAAGAATTAACTAATTAATTCCAATGACGAAGTTGAGGACAAAACACATAATTTTGAGTGTTATTTACGATAATTTCACTTCTCGAGGTTGGCAACACTGAATGTCAGTTTCAATTGATAACTGACAGATGTATAAACTTAACCTATATTGTAATTTTTTTACAATTTTTTCGAATTTTAGATTTCAAATAAAACTTAATATGTACCTCGGCACTGAAGTTCTTTTTTATCACTCACATGGTTTATTTTTCATATTTGTGATAAAAAATTGAACTTTAGTGCCTTGATACATAAATAACTATTAATATTTTTTTTATTTTCGACTTCCTTATAATTTGTATTAATAAGTTTAAAAAGTAGATACCCTATAAATATCTTTTCAAGAACATTCTATTTTTGTGATATTGTTCTGAATTATTAATATACACTACATAAATTTCGGAAACGCACTTTCCTATCATCAAATTAGTTAACATTTAGATATTTCAGAATTTGTATTAACTGAGTTATATGACAAATTTCTTTATATTAAATTCTCGCATTGAACTAAATCACAAATTCCCTTAGAACAAATAAATATAGTAAATATTAACTAGCAGTATTTGAAAGAATTAAACTGTATTTTTATGTTCGAGTCAAATTCTTCACATTCGTAGAATAGGTAACGTTGTATCTACGATTTAAAGTTCTGTTTCTTTTAGTGTCACGCGAAGTGTCATCACGTGACACCACACACACACATTCTAGTTTTACTATCGCGATTGACATATCCATGTGTTCGGATGCACCGACGGCGACGTAACGTTGAGCGGTGCAGCATGGTTCATGCTGGTGTGCAGTCTGTGACGTTATGTGGCGTTAAACCATCTTTACGACTCTTTTACTGTTTGAAGTAGCGATTCAGAGTTGGCTGTGCAACGACAACGGTACGATAATTATGTGATAGTGGCACAGCGGTGATTTTGTGCAAGATGCTTTTAATATATTTACATGAAGATTTGCTACAAAAACAGGAAATCGCAATGTTTTTGTTTTACTTTCTTTTCATGAAAAATATGATGGTGAAATTTTTAGCTATAATATCCCTAGGCCATTGATAATTACGAAATAATTTTATCACAGTTACCTTCAAGCAACGTTCTTGAGGTAGTTGTGATCAAATTATGAATATTTATCAATGGTCCAGGGATATTCGGTGAGAAAATTTTTTGCGATTATTATTATTTTCATTCACATACTGTGAAATTGACATTTTGAAATAAACAAATCTAATATTGCATTAACTGTCAACCGACTGTCAGCAACTGTTACTTAGCAATAAGTGATAAATTGTGACCTGATTTGTTACTTATGTACACGTGATCAGAAATGCAGGGATTTGATTGGATATTTTTTAACCAAAAAATTTTCAGTAATAATATAACAAGAGAGTGAGAATAAATTGCAAATAATTTGACAGATCTTTCGAAAACTTATTTGCAAATGGCGACAAGTTTGAGAAAGATACTGAATAATTATTTTCTAATTTATCGAACTCTCGAGTTATATTTAATTAGATTATTTTTTCATTTCATCATCAGGCACGTCACTAAATCCATCTTTTTTGCTCATTTTTACTTGTGTTGATGATAACTCTCTGACATCTTAACATCTGTCAACAAAAACAAAAATGCTACAGAGAATATTGCCGGGAATAATCACAAGAGCATTATTCTCAGTATAATAATGACAGGATTGGTTAAAACGCAGACAAGTGACATACAATCAGAGCTGGGAGAATCTTACATAAAAAGATATTCGACAGTATCTAAGATACTAAAAGTATCTAAGATACTTTCTCTTAGATACATTCTATTTTATGTAAAATGTATCTTTTATTTAAATACTTTTTATCTTAAAAAATATCTTATATCTTAAAAAGTATCTTTCATCTTATAAAGTATCTTTTATCTTAAAAAAGTATCTTTTGTCTTAAAAAGTATCTTTTATTTTAAAAAAGTGTCTTATTTGCAAATATTTATGATATGTGCCAGTGAAATATTTTGAAATATCTGATATATTTTTTAATGTTTAAGCTTACAGTTAGTATAAATATTTAAAATTTACTCAGATATTTCTTAAAAGTACCTAACTAAGATATTTTAAAGTATTTAAGGTATTTAAAAGTATCTAAAACATCTAAAAGTATCTAAGATATTAAAAAGTATCTAAAATATTTAAGAGTATCTTAAGTATTTACATTAGATACTTTTAAGAAATATTTCTATCTTAAGATACTTAGAATAAAAAGTATCTAGATACTTAAGTATCTTTAACAAATTTATGTAAGTATCTTTGAAAAGTATCTAGATATTTATTAAAAGTATCTTTCCCAGCTCTGCATACAATAAAGCATTTCATTGGTTTAAAGAAACGTCAAAACATAATCAAGGAAATACATGTTTAGTGATCCCTTGAATCAATTTTCATCATTTTTTGAATGAATATGTGTCTGTATATTCAGTAACTCACGAAACGGGAAAAATATAATAACTAAGCTTTATAAAAAATGTCAAATAATTTTACAGCAATGGATGATCGTAGGACTGGGTGTTCCAGTCCATCGTATCTTTGAAAAATTAATTATTAAACTACGGATACGAATGTGGTGATTTGATTGTCCGGTAACATAATATAATGTTATACTCATGAATAAGTTATATTCAATTCTATAGAAAATTGTAAAACGGAAATATAAAGATGAAAAAAGTGTAATAATAAAGTAGTTCTGTTGCATGGGTGTAACTGGTATTAACTTTTTGATCTAGGTGTTTCTGGATACGTCCTCAGAAACAACCACTATAATTTTATATTTTTTCCTCTCTGAGTCACATTTTTCTTTATTTTTTCCTATATATTATAGCTTTTCACTATTATTAATACGTGATAAATGATAGCGTAGACTTCCACGTTCTGAATCATTAAAAATATATGATTTCCAAGTTACAAATTCGAGATCAGCGTTTCGCTTGCCTTCGGCGGGAGCTTCTTTAGGAGGCAGGAAGAAAGTCAAGGTTACGATGTGAAGACTCCAAAAGCAATCTTAGAAAGAAGAAAGGTAGTAAAGGTTATTCGATGTGTAAATTGCCAAGCACAAATATTTATACAGATTACATTACTCGACAGTCATATGAATGAATCTGTTTTGCCCATTTTCTCTATGACGTTTATGTGGATGGATGTGTGTCAGTATACTTTCGAACAAGTGACAAAACTGCATAATTATAAGTTTTATAACAAAGCTAAGAACTGAATTGATTTAAGCTTTAATTAAAATTATGCGGGTGTCACACGGAAATAAGTTTTAAACTGTCTTATATATACTATGAAAAAGTATAGTAATCATGACAAAATCCGTTTTGACCTTTTTCTAAATGATGAATTCAAAAACGAGAAAATATAGAATTACGAAACGTTATAGTAATAAGTTTCATGACAATACTGAGTTGATTTTAGTAACTATCAAAAGTAAGAAGTGAAAGATTACTAGACACACAAAACAATAAATTGAATTTATTTCGTATATTGAACCAGCTAGGGAAAATTAGTTCAAATGAATGATTTTAATAATAATATTAGGATAGCTGAATTTTTATTTTATCCCCGTGGTTCCCTCTTAACTAAACACTATTGGAAACCGTTATTTAACGGTTGGTAACCACACTCTATGCACAAGAAATCAATTCTTGTCTTGGGCTTGATTTTTAAGACAAGAAATTAAACATTTCTTGTCTTACTCATTTCTTGCCAACATATTTCTTGTCTTGTTTCAAGAATTCTTGATATTTCTTGATTCTTAACATTATAGGGGAATTCCGTTTCTCTATTTGTTTTGAAATTGAAATTTGTTCATCTCGGAGAGGGACATCTAATGATGACAAGACATCTTCATTCTTGATGGTACTTTCTTGTCTTGCCTTTGGAAATAAAAAATACTTCTTGTCTCGGTCTTGTCTTGATTTCAAGACAAGATCAAGAGTGTTTCTTGATTCTTGTGAAACACTATCTGCAACGCCGACGTTTCGACACCATTTGCGTATTCTTCAAGACTAGTAACTGCAACTGAATGTTTAAATTCTATAGAAAAATAGTCACAAATAAAAAATATAAAACACGTAAGCAAATTTCTCATGTTACTTGTGAAAACCAAAAATACAGATTCTATTTTTTAACCTTATCATATAACTTTTTCTACTAGCCTTCAAAAAACACAAGTGGTGTTACCTCGGTGTTGAAGAAATTAAAGATCTTTTGACTGTATCCCCGATCATTATTTTTCCACATCGCTTCTCCAGTCGAACAGTCATCTCTTCACTTTATCTGTAATATGAATATCGTATGCTTCCATACGCAGCGCGTGTGCTAAAGAAAGGAATCACAATTGGAAAACTAGTAGCATATGTTAACATTTTTAACATTGCATGCATAGTTTAATATTGATAATGGTAATTGTTAATTTATGTCCCAATTTGGGTAATAAAATCGATAACTTTTTCGCATAATGTGCGGTTATTAACAAAACACTGGCGTACCGTCGTTGGGGGTGGGGCGGTGGTCACGTGGTCACTGAACCACAGGTGAAAAATACGGCTGAAAAAATAATTTTTATTGACGTAAAAAATTCATCAAAAAATTGTGGAAAGCGCGTCGAATCAAATTTGACAAATTCGACAAGCAATCACTCACCACTGATTCCATTAATGCCTCTCACCTCGGCTCGGATTTGTGCGGCTCGTTCTCACATTCCCGCGAACTGCGGTGGCATTGTACACCCACCCCCATCCCGCCGGCCAGTGCTTCTCAAACTCTACACCATAACATGGAGAACATACTGTTAGTACTTTTCTTCTGAGCGCGAAAACATGTCAAAGTAAAACGAAAATTCATTGTTGACTGATAAATAAATCTTGTTATATTTTGTGTTGATAATGAAGTCCTTACGAAACCCAATTGCGTATCGGAGGATCTTTCATTTCAATACGCCATTTTGTTTTAGAAAGTTTGCTCTTAAAATTATGTTTATAATCAGAATTATCATGAACTTTCAAATTAACTCGGTTTAATATAGCAATTTATTTATTTCAGTATAAAAAGACTGTCGGTTTTGAATGCATTCATACCACCACTAGAAATTAAAAGTGCTACGAACAGGTGTTTTGAGTGCATTTAATTCCTTATATGAATGTCAAAATAGAAAAATAATTTAATAATTATTTTAATCTTTTTCAGATCGTTGGATAGATCAACCACTTATCATAGCATCACTGAACGTAAGTAATTTTAATATTTAATTAAAAATAAAAATCATTGACTGGAAATTCGTCTCATGTATGTAAACTTCCTACAAAAACGTCACTTTTGTCATTTTGTCATCGGATATACAAATAAGAGAAACTATTTCCCAAACACTTAAATAAAGTAATATAGGGCTAGCCTTCTTTGTCTATTACCTACTTGTTTGTAGTATTTTATTAAATATACATTAAATTTCCAAATATATTTAAAAAGTGTTACTTCTCTGACAAATTTTAATTTTTATTACATGGCCTGCATTTTAATATAGTTTTGTACTCCAACGAGTGCTCTAGTAACTTTCTAAGCGAACTGAATAACAGAAATAGGAGGCCCAATGATTGGCTGTCTTTCTTAACTCGCATTTTCAACCTTCATTACCTTGACAACGGGCGCGTTCAGCCGAACTTATCGGCTAGCTAGCGTTTGCTAGTGGGAGATTCTAGCAGATGAAAAGTAGTATGGACATGAACAGAATTTTGCTGTTACTGTCATCTTGTGTCAGTCAAATTCGGTGGAATTAACCTCAAATTCTGATAATAGAAAAATCCAAAACAGTATTTTAAAATTGTTAAGTAATAGATGTCAAATACTTCATATATTTCAGTACATTTTAAGTTATTTGTAGTTTTTTTGCAGACATGGTTAATATTGATGACATTACAAATGAATTTTTATACATTTGACAGTTCTAGAATGTTCGCTAGCTCATCTAGCGCAAATTTATTTATCTAGGTCGCTAGTCTAGCTGCTGAATTCTAGCGGTTACTTAGCAATACGTTCAGCTGTGACCGCTATGTTAGCGATCTAGCTGCTAGGTTCTGCTGAACGTGACTGTTGACAAATCGTTTTTATAAATTCATTCAGTAAAATAAATATCTTAGTCTCGAAGTTTTGTTTTTCATTGTCTTGGCTGAATTAGTAGAGAAATTTGGCATTAGACAAAATCGCTCCAACTCTAATTATTTCATGACGATTGTTCTCGTTAGTTTTTGCCACAAAATCACGTTTTCATGACTAAAAGTTTGAGCGATGAAACTGAAACCTCTTGCGGAACTCCATTTTGGCTGTAGCTGTTAAAACACGGCGCCCATTGATGTCTCACTGGAAGGGATGTTTTTTAATTTAATAATTTTCAGTTTAGCATGATAGCATGCAATTTTAATTCGTTATTGGTCACGAATCGCCAAGTCATAAATCATCATTATGAGCCAATAGCTATTACAATTAATATACCCCTTAATTTATAATTTTTATTAAATTATAATAAAAAGTAAGCATGGTATTACCTTCTGATACACGCAATGAGTACTACATATATTATCTCATTATCTGCAAGAATTTCTAGAGATTCCGCGGTTCCAGGTTTGCGAAGGTGTCTATTAGATCTACTCATGATGAGGTTATGCTGCATGCTGCATGCCCTTTGCATCCCAGTGCATAGCTAGTTGTAATGATGCGTAGCGCGAACTTGGATCACGCAACATTCCGGACAATATCTTCATAAAATAACGATCTATGTACAATGAAATCCCAAGAATCTTAAAAGATTCTTTGATGTTGAAGTTTTAGTTTATTTGCTACTTACACAACAGGAAGTAAATCTCAATTACAGTATGGGAATCCTATTCAGTTTTTTATAGTGGAATGCGAGCCTGTAAAGTAAAATATTAAATAATTATATCGTTCCATTTTTCTATTTTAGATATGGCACTCTTTTTTTTTATTTTAATATTTTCGCCACCATCTCCTAGGGGGTGAGGGTGTCGGACAAAAAACTTAAATAGGAACTCCCATTTTTTAGTGCAGATGTAGATTCTCCAGGAAAAAAAATATGTATATTTTAGGTAGTAAATCATCGATTAATTCTTTAAATAACGTGATAATTTTTTTTTCATACCTCGTAAACACATTTCCTTTTTTCTTCTGTTGTTGTTCCTCTCTTTATCCAAAATTAATGCTGTCATAGCCAACTCCATCACAAAAATAGATGACATTTGACAGAAAAAAATACTGAATGGAGTCAAAAAAACTTAATATTTGTTTAATTTTTATTTTGTAGCGTACGTATTTTTTCATGGAGAATTCAAATTTGCACAAAAAATGGGGATTCCTAATTAAATTTTGTATGTAAAGTAACAGATTACCTACTAGTGGGTATAATTTTGGGAAAAGCCACTAGTGAGTATTTTTTTTATTTATAACAATAATAATAACACACACACACACCTTAGTAACCACTTCGATTGACATTTTAATTTAAAAGTTTAAAGCGTATGTTACTGTCAAATAATATTTCTGTAATAAATTTTTCATTTATTAAGAGGTGTTGGATAAAACGTTATACTTCACACGTGGGCAAAGTGGAATTACCCACTCGATAAAGATTATCACACTCAGCCTTTGACTTCGTGTGCTAAAATTTCTCTCGTGGGTAATTCCTTACATTGCCCACTTGTAAAGTAAATAACTATTATTTAGAAAAGTATATTGAAATTTCAAATTTATAACACCCTAGAGCGTTATTTGGCATATAACTGCCCGGCTGGCTGGGCAGTTATAACAACAATAAACTACAAATAATTAATCGGTTGAAAGAAGTACGGGTATTTTGTTTTATTGTGTAGAATCAAACATAACCAAATCAAAATTTGGTCATAGACCTCACTGTAACTATTCGTAGTAAAGAAACTATTTATCTTTACCCAAACCATTCTGCATATTTCTTCAACTTGAAGCAGCACGCGGACAGTGACCAGTAGATAGGTGGTTAAGGGTGAGAGTTCAGCGGTCAAGCCGTCATGTCAGCAGCGGTTACAGGGCCACCCGAGGCGCTAATTGACAGTGTTTTTGTCGCTTGAACAAAGCACAGCATACTGGATGCCGACGCCGGTCGCCGGACGCCAACATCGACGCTGAAGCTAATGATGAATGCGTCCATTGAATGCGCGCGTGTGTTTGTGTGTCAGTGTGTGAGGGTGTTGTACCTTACAGGAGGTAACGTAACGTAAACGTAACGTCCCCCGGAGAGAAAATCGAAACGATGCTCGTTTGTTTGGCGGCGGTGCCAGGGAAATTAGAGCGATCATGTGAATTAGAAATGAATTGGACGGCGGTGGAAATCGTTTGTGTTTCACTCGACCTTAAAGATGACTAATTGTTTATTACCATTCAAATGATTTTTTAAATTATTGTGAAAATATTTCTGTTTTTTCATCTATTTCCTACAGTAGAGGTAATTTGTACAATCCAAAATAAATTACGAAATACGTATACAACTTGAAAATCGTTTTACAAAATTATTTCAGAGATTATTTTTTGACGTTTCTTTAAACCAATGAAATGCTTTATTGTATGTCACGTCTCTGCGTTTTAACCAATCCTGTCATAGCATCTATACTCTGACTGTAGTGATTGTGAATAAAGAAAATTACCAATAAACATTTTCGTCATTTTCTCGGTTCCAGATAAGAAAATTATAAATATTAAGAAATGTCAACTTGATAAATTGATTTTGTTACACTTATAAAAATGTTTTTTTGGAACAAACAGATTCCTCTTAAATAAAGAGAAAAATTGATTTGAATAGAGCCAATCCGATTTCGTTTTCATTGAATACTTTTGTAGGTTTAATAAATATTCTTGTATGAAAATAATTTAGTTTTGAAGGAACATATCAAAGTAATCAACCGAGACTCATTACGGGGACGAAGTAGTTTGAATAGGAGTAGTGTTAATTCAAAATGAAATCGTTTTAAATAAAAACGTTTTGTTTAAAATTAAAACGACCTCTTTTTCATTATTTTTAAAAACAAAATTAAATATATATTCATTTTCTTTCAATACAGAAAAGAGAAGATAAATAATATTTTTTGAATTGAACATAATCATTTTGTAAGATAGAATTTCCTTCGACGAATGCATACAAAAAGAAAACTGATAATTTTCTTGAAACAAGAAGTATGTTTATGAGTGTACTTTGCAATGACATAACATAATTAGTTCTGAAAAATCTTTGGCTTGTGCTGTGTGATATTTGTCAACAAATTATTTATTTACTAAAATAAAACAAATAAAAATGTGTAACCATATTTTAAGATTTTATCTGTATAGTGTTTGTCGAGAAAAATGATTGTGTTAAAAGTTGAAACAAGTGGGAATGTAGGTGAAACTTTTATGTAACATCTCATATAAATCAAAAATACAAGCGTTGCATGGTAATACAATTTGAAAACGTAACATTGAATCGATTTGAAAATGTGTCAAAAACAATTACGTGATTACGGCCCTGGCGCCGGCGTCGGCGACTTGACGCCGGTTTATCGAGGCGGCCATGGCGCCTATTAAACAAAACACACAGCGACACGGACACGGGAACATTACAATTATGAGAAATTTTTTACGTCGTTTACTAGAGTCTAGTATGTCGTCTCCTGCATCTTGCTTAACATAATACGAGTACTTTTTCTACTGTGTTGTATGCTAATCAACGCGTCTAATGATTCATGGAAACTTTTTTCCTGGAATATTGTAATTTTTACTTTTATTTGTTTTTCATTTAAATGTGTATGAAATTTATTTCTCTTTATGCTGATTAACTTGTCTACATATTTTTGCTACTTTTTAAATTATAATTCCTACTAATGTAAATATGAATGATTTATTCAACCGAGTATTTTTTTGTTTAATTTAATTAAATTAAATATACAGAATTATTGCAACAAAAAGACAAATGTTTATATGGAGCATGAGTTTATTTTACTAGAATTTTTTGTCTCATATGATATGCCAATCACTAGTACGCTACATTTTGATTTCTCATCTGATGGTAGACCAGAAACAAATTTTATCTGTCCGCGAAGCATGTATTATTAAGTAAGTTAGTGCCTAGATATACATTATATTTTTTTCGAAATCGTTATATTATTAATTAAAAATATAAATAAATAGCATTATGTATTTGTAAAACGTCTGCTAGCTGTTGCGATGAGGCTGGCTGTGATAACAAAAATACTATCAAAATGTCAAATTTGGTTATAATTTTCATTATTTTTTATATATTCTTAGACATGTTCTGCTTGTGATCTGTATTAAATCCGATAAATTATCATCAAAGGTAAATAATACATAAATTCACCCATAGTATTATAGAATAATTTGTTTGTTATTTTACGTTTGTAATTCAAGTTTGACATAAGAGTCTGTAATTTTTGTAAATAATTATTTCTTTAATATTTTTTCTGACCATTATATTTAATAATGAAAGTAATTCGCTAAAGTATGTAAATATGAATCATGAATGATCGAGGATAGATAAATAAAATCATACACTCTTATTTTTACTTCACACTGTTCTATAAAATTTTATTTAAAGTGCAACTGTTTTACATTACAAAGGAAATGAGCAAATATAACATACGAACAATTAAACATAATATACGATGTAATAACTTTCGCTATAGTTTTACAATACTTTATAGTAATATAGTATATTCATTTTTAATTAACCCTCTATTGCATGAATTATTATTTTTTAAATAAGGGCTCAAAAAAGTTATGTTTCACAAAAGAGATATTCATATATTTAAACTAAGTGTGTTACATACATTTTTTTCTTAAAATAAAAAAAAAAATTAAGTTTTGTTCACTATTGGGAACATTATGAACAAATTCAACTTACAATAGATCTTTGGCCTATTGGGTCGTCTTTGTGTACTATACAAAATTGCTTGATAAACAACATCTTCTAGGAAAACAACAGACAAAAAAAATTTTTGGTAATTTTGTAAAGGTGTTTTTAGCTGTAATATATCAGCAGGTTCCTTCAAATTTTACATTTTCTATCTCAGTTTCTGTAATTACCCTTTTTCCACTTCAAATTTTTTTTTATGTTGGTCACATTTGGAGGAATGACCTAATTGGCAATTGACAAAGTGTGTTCCCAAATGGTTACAACTGCATAAGAAAAGAACAGAAGAATTTTAAATTTTATGTTCCCAATCGGGAACAGTATGCAATAGAGGGTTAAAATATTTTTACAAAACTTCTTTCTGTGATCCCATTCTTATTTACAATACATATGAATAGCGATATTTAGTAAATTAAAGTGATAAAAGATTAAATATCATAGTAAAGTAACTGCCCATTGCAAGAACTTAATCCAAAGTCTATCTACAGTCTTCGAATACGCGACCTCCAGGTTGTAATTCGAATCGGAAGAAACAATTTAACAAAAGAAATAAACATCAAGCATCCGTTTAATTAACGTTTAAAAAAAGAATACGAATACATTCAAAATATATCGTAGTAGTTAGTTGTTACGAATAAATAGCAAAATAATTCATATCCTGACTATCCAATAGATCACACAACCCACATCTTCCTCTGTGTTGCGTCCCCCCTCCCCGCTCCGTGAATAATCCGTGCTACCGGCAGCGGACTGGCAAATCATATCCGACTAACTATCCATTACACCGGATAAAAATTTAAATATAAACGATGATTCGTGACAAGACTACGTTGGCTGTGCTCTCAGTGCCCTCCTCCCCCCGCTGTATTTCGCGGGGTCCAGATCGTGATGCGCTGGGATGAGAGGAATGTTTCGGCCGCGGGAGGGGAAATTATAACAGTAATGGGAGATACAGATGTTTAAATGCTATCGGTAATGTGTAATGAATTATTTCCAGAATATTGTAATGGTTAGCCATGACATTAAAACAAAATACAAATGGATATATCACGTAATATTATCAGTAATAATATAACAAGAGAGTGAGAATAAATTGAAAATAATTTGACAGATCTTTCGAAAACTTGTTGCCAGGCAATAACCACGAAAGCCCGTAGCTCGGAAAATTGACTATGAGGAATCGGAAAGCAATGTTTTCATAGCGATCAGTTCTTTATTTATTTATTTAACGTTCATGTGTCAAATACTGCAATAAGGTGTAAGAATTATTATTTCTTTTTTTCAGGATCGCGAAAAAATATTGTACCCATGATCTGAAAGTGTCGCAAGCTTCCAAAGCTCTGGAATATACTTGATCACCCAGTAAAGTATCACTTTCAGGTCTTGTTTAATTACTAATATGGGCAAAATTATTTGACTTACCGAGATCTGCGAAAATGGAGTGCCAAAATGATTAAATGATTATATGTTTGTTTAGCATATTATTGAAAATTATATGTTAGCTATCGTTAAATTCCACATTCCGCAGTTGCAGATTTGAATTCTTTTTACGCTTGATCTTCTTTTGAGAAAAGAATCACGAGAAGTTTCATTTTTAATGTGAAAACTTTGCTCTATATAATTATTTACTTTTATTCCGTGCGTATTGAAAGAACTGTTTGTGATGTACTCAATCTTAACATACATAGTAATGCATGGAGAATTCGCAAGAGGCGGCCATATTGAATTGCTTTGAAATCGATATGTCATTATATTAATTCGTGATAAATAACGGGTACGCGGGTTGCACGGAGCTGTGTGGGACATTGTTTGAATTGCATTACAAGTGTGCTATGGCTGTGGAACTTGGGTGTCTGACCTCTGGGACTCTTCAAGATGCTTACAATGATTGCGGTAGCGCCCTATGTAAGATTAAGAAATTAAGATTCAAAACAGTCATCTGTCTTAGCCAAGAATTTTATATAAATATTTGATACTCTATGCAGGAAGTGTGCAGTTGCAAAATCGTTTGCTCTCCACATATAATGAAATTACTTGTTTTCCGCACCCTGTTCTATAAAACATTATATTTATCGTAGTCGTTTGTGTAACTATGGCTCATCCAATTAAGAAATCTTTAAGGATCTATTAAAATATATATGAACAGGACTGCAACACTGATAGTAATTTCTAAGATGAGTTCAGGGAACCTATAACTTGTAGTGAAATTTGAATCTTACAGTTGTATCATTATTTTTTGTTACAAGTTGATGTGAGGTTTGACTATTGTCCATATCCTTCGGAATGTAGTTCTGCTGCACAGTGCAATTTTTGAAGTGAATGTTATTATGTGCTGTTTTGAACTCTCCAAATATATAAAACCAATTTCTTTTATTCTATTTCCATTACTGATTCATGGAGGGACTTTCCAAGCATCTGGAAGCCATCCAGAAGATTCTAGGAATTGTGATATTTATTACAATCCTAAACGAATTACTTTTGTTTTGCTATTTCTTGGAATGGTAAAGGAATAGTAAGTTATAAAACATAAGATGTAGTCGAAGGCTGTAATCCGAATAGTTTTCACACATATTCTTTGCCCACATACTAATTTTGGTTCATTTGTATTTATTTTAGTAAGGAGATTAACACTAAATTTTATTTTAATCGACATTTTTACAATTCCACTATGCTTAATTCCTGTAGGAACACTGCCATAAATCTTGTGATATCCAAAACTAGGAGTTCACAATGGAGGGTTATAATTTTGACGTCACAGGCAAGAAAGAGAAAGATGAGGTAAAAGTTGAGATGGAAATTCATAATACAAACATCCATGTATTTATTATAGTATTGTAGTGTTCTCTGTCAAAATTTCGTAGAATATTGTAATGATATAATGACGAATTTGAGAGTTCATTTCTTTCTGTTAAATAAAATAATGATATTTAACATGCTTTTTATTATTTTTTTGACAACTAATAACATCTTAAAGATTACTTTGTATTTTATATTGATGCTTCACTCCTGAGGATAACTTATCTGTAGATCAGTAAATTGTTACATTATCTGGAACTACACAATATGGCCCAATTATTAAAACGAGGATTGTGATTATATTTTGAAAAATGTTTATAATATATGTACAAGTAAGAAAATTTAATACAAGTTCATTTACCATTGACAGCAAATATATGTTTGTGTACTGCACAATTTCAGATTTCACGAAATATCACTAAAAATTGGCATATACTTTTATTGTATTTCTATATAATATAAACCCTAAGAAACTCAATGCTGTAGAGCGCATCGTCATATCACTTAAATTTATAGAGATATGCCCATTTTCGATGTTTTCCGAAATCCTACTTTGAGTGGCTGCAACTCAAAATCTATTGAAGATATTGAAAAATAGATTCAGTTCTGTTCGTTTCATACATTTTATTACAAATTAGCAAATTTTGAAAATTTTGAAATTTTTTGATTTTTTTTACACAAATTTCGATAGGCGATAAGTCGATAAATATAAAAGATAACGACTCGCAGACCGGACCATTCGATTCAGCTCGTCAAAATACATAAGTATGTAAAATTTCATTAAAATTGCTGTACGCGTTATAGAGTTAGAGCAAAAAGTGCCAAAATGGCGTTTTTGGCGCAAAACGTCTATAGGTACCCCTTGACGTTTGGGCTGAAAAATGCGATTTTAAGACTTTTTGCTCTAAAATTTCAACCCAGCGTCCGAATGTTCTGAAATTTTTAGGGTTTATGTATTTCGATGAGCTGAATCCAATGGTTTAGTCTGCAAGTTCGTATCTCGTTTATTATTTGAGATATTGCTAAACGAAATTTTGAATAAAAAATTCAAAAATTTTCAATTTTTCAAAAGTTTGTTATTTTGCTATAATATGCACGAATAACACATATCTGAAGAGTATTTTTCGATATCTTGCGTAATTTTTGAGTTGCAGTTCCTCAAAGTTGCACTTCGATAAACATCAAAAACCGCCATATCTCGAAAAATTTAAGAGATATGATGATGCGCTCTGCACCAGTTAGTTTTTTAGGGTTTGTATTATATAGAAATACAATAAAAGTATATGCCAATTTTTATTGATATTTCGGGAAGTACATCATGAACTGTGTTTAAATGAGTAAGAAGAATGTTTTACGGAAATAAGAAATATAATAAATAAAGTGAATACGGTAAATATTATAAATATTTTAATTGTTT
Source organism: Poecilus cupreus (assembly GCA_963942605.1). Lineage (NCBI taxonomy): Eukaryota > Metazoa > Arthropoda > Insecta > Coleoptera > Carabidae > Poecilus > Poecilus cupreus. Next base: position 9,994,572 of record OZ012731.1, read on the forward strand.
TCTAATATATTAGACAAATTAATTTGTGTGTTTATATTTATAGTGCAACTTTGACAAATATCAAAAGAACTCCTTGAAGAACATCATTTCTTTGTATACATTGTTATTAGTTCTATACTTTTCGTACAAAAAATATTGTACAAACCTCTTGCGTGAACTCGGTTCCCGGATTCGTTCTTTGCCTGTAAACTGAATAGGATTGAAATCCCTATTCGACACATTTCAATTTTATTCTATATTGGTTATTATAACCAATTGTAGTTTTTATGTAAATTAAGCAAGATTCGAGCCTACAAACCATTGTGTGCAGTACCTCATCTGCCTGTATACCTATAAATAACATAATATTTTTATTACGAAACGTTCTAAAATACCCCTTAACCGTCGGCTCAGATTTTTATCATTTCAAAATTGTAGATAAATAATTATCGTTTACAGGAAACCAGAATCCCTCCTCCAACAATTCTTCAGTTCCTTCGAACATCGCTTTATTCCCGTTCGTGATCGCCAGCTCGTTGTCTGTGATTTTTCACGGGTTTTTTCTTCAGTTGATCGGTGGGCAAATGTTAATGTATGGTGATGAGCACGGCTTGCAACTCCTCGATCGCTCGATTGCAGTTGGCTGGCGCTTGCTCTTTGTGTTGTGGCACAATGTTGCGTTGCGCACTCACAGATTGTTGTAATGTTGTGAATTGAAATGTTACTGTTAGCACTGGGAGCATTGGAAGATGGTAGTGGTGGATTTTAGTTCGCACGGTTGCTAGAGCTAGGTGCACTTGTAGATGTGGCTGTTTAGTGCAATGGGGCCTTTCACCATTTTTTTTATGAAACTTTATCTATATTGAAGACTATCTACACTTTTTTTAAAGTCTTAATTGTTATTCATTAAGCCACAATGATTTTGTAAAAAATGTTGTGACGTCATAGTAGAGGTGTTGCTGGATCTAAAACAGTACAGATTATAAATAATTGTAGTCATATATTTTTTTACTTATTTTATTATTATTATTACAATAAAATAGAACATTTATGTAACAAAAATTATTTAAATCTCTATTGTTTTAGATCCACAACACCTCTACTATGACGTCGCAACATTTAAAAAAAAATCATTGTGGCTTAATGAATAACAATTAAGACTTTTTAAAAGTGTAGATAGTCTTCAATATAGATAAAGTTTCATAAAAAAATATTAAAAAAATGGTGAAAGACCCCATTGCTGTAGTATATAGTGGCAGTTTTAATACTTCTGGTGATGAAATTTTGGTAGATTTCTATAATCTGCCGGTTCACCCATTGCTGTATATGCTGCTGACAGAGAAAACAAATTTATTCACAATCTTTCAGAAGATTTTTTTATTACGAAAACGTTGCTCCTGGGCCCATAACTTGTTGTGAATAAATACAGTGAAATATTTGTCATACACTAAAAGAAAAATAACTTCCAAGTAAACAGGGGTTTTATTATGGTAGTAAATTTGTCGACTATTCAATTGACTGTATTGTGAACACTTTTATTTACAAAACATATTTCAACTATAATTAGTTACAATATCTATGGCAACGAAAATTTGAAAACGTCAACTACAAAAATAATTTATTATTACAAAACTTCAACACAAACACACTTAACTATTAACATTTTAGCATCTCCGAGAACTTGTTGCAGTGACTTTTGCGTAATAGTAGACAAAATAGCTCATTTTCCTTGGCCTAAACCAAGTTTTAACTATTTGATTCTAAGCTGCGTTAAAACTGAAATTATTTATTGAACAATATGAAAATAAAATATAGCTTATTAGCTGTCATTTAGAGAACTTTATACGTATAAATCCACATTCATAAATCGAAATTAGTTTTTGTTTTAGGTTTTTCGTTTTGTTTTTACAAAGTTTGTAGCATATCTTTCATATGTAACCGTTCGCAGAACTGTATTTGGTTTTTGTTTTAAGACAAAAGTTTGCAAACTCCAAACTTATGGTTTTTCATTTTAGACTTAAGAGTCGACCATTAGGAGGATGCGTAAAATGATGTAGAGATATCTCTTTCTATCAACTGTCATTCAAAATACGTACATAACCAAATATTTTGTACCATGGAAGTAAACGCTTCTTCGGCATTCATCTAGGATAATTTGTATATTGAAACGTATAGTTTTTTCATAATTTTATAATATATTTACCATTAAAGCACTGTAGTTCAGAAGAACAAAATACCTCGTATGTAATTTTCTGAAAGTTTAGTTTAATTTGGTCTATTGCAGATAACTGAATTACCGACCTAGTTAAATTTATTTATTATATTTGTCGCTACTAATTAAAACTTACAACTAAAACATCATATGTGAATGTTACTTGCTAATGCAATAAAACATAGAACATAAAACTAACACTAATTTCGATTTGTTAATAAGACTTTAGTTAGACCTTAGGGTTTTTTTTTCTTCATCGTTATGCCGATGAAGTGAGCTTATATATTCTATTAACCTTAGATTATTGGGCGTGCATTGGGTAGAGTGCGTACACTTTAACTTCAAGCCACCAAGCCTACCAGTTTGTTGAGGCTAGGTGGCTTGAAGTTAACGTGTACGCACTCTAAATGCCTGTGTATAAATTTACTCAGGCAATAGAAATATGATCAAGTGAATACTGTAATCATTCCATAAAATACAATTATATTTACAACAGTAAAGGTGAGGTGTTAAGTGTTTTTAATCGAGAGGTTCGAAAAGCATCGTCATGATGATGGATTTTTTGAATAAATTTCGTATGAAAGCAATGAAATTATTTGGTAATTACATGTATTAAATGTGCTGATCCCGTATGAAAGCACAGAAAATACTTTCTGTAGCGATAATTATCCCAGCTTCGAAATAAATTCTATATGCAAATTGTTAAACATAATTTAGCATTTCTTTATTTAAATGCGAGCGTAATTAAAATAGGTAACGGCACTGCAGCTAACGCTAACAACCAGTTGCGAATTACAGGAAAAATCTAATTACTCATTTATGATTTATTTATCACAAATCTTTGCTTTCTTTGTGATAAAATTAAATAATTAACTGTTGACAAGACAATAAAATATATTTTTGCTTTACGTGCAAACTGACGCAATATTTTAAAGAGATAGAATGATATACAGCTTTGCCTTTGCAAATTAGAACAACCCTTCTAACTAACACTTGGAACGTGAGAAACAACGTGATTTACATAAGAGATTTTTATAAATTTACACTTTTATCTGGGTTAAAATATGAATTTCTTATTTTATACATAATTCTACTTCACTATCAAGCAGTTGCAAGGCCCTGAATTTGATACTCGCTCGTTAATAAAACAAAATTCATTTCGCCGTCAAATAGGTGCAATATTGCATTATTTGATTTGGCACTCTATTTTCTAAGAGATCCCGAAAGAAATAAGAAATAATATTAAAAACAATTTATTAAAAATTATGTATTTTCTGCTCCCTTGAAATAAAAAGTTTTATAAAATTCATTATGGACTAGTGGAAATTGAAACAATTTAACAGGGAATTTTGCCCTGAACAAAAATCACATAAATAGGGATTTTGTAATATCCAAAATCACTAATATTTTTAATGAAATCGAATTTGTAATTTGAGAAAAACTACTAATGTACTTTCTGTTCAATTTATATAGGTATTCTAGATATAAGCGTTTCTTCTGAAATTGAAGAATAATAAATTTCATATCAATCTTGATAGCGAAGAGGCTGAGGAATGATACTTGTATTTGCCTTTATCTTTTCGCATTAAAATACAAAAGTTAAAACTAAATTGGACTAGGATCTCGTTGAGGTTGTAGTCCTAGACGCTTAGACTTTCGCTCTTAGTAATAGAAGCGAGGAAGTGATAGTTTCGTGCGTCTAACGGGCTAATAATTATAATATGTAGAATACTGAAGTTATAGAGTTGATACTGCGCAACTTGTGTTGTAGATTGCTTGTAAAGTTTGCGCGAGCCATTGACCGAATTTGTATATGTAGAACAAATGCGAAGTTTGCGTACAATCATCATCAAATATCGTTATGCCGCTGATGCGTGTTAATCAGTTTTTGCCGTAAACGCTTCTACATAAATCTTTATATTTCGTACGCAATCACAAATTAATCCGTCATTTCATCTCGGTGTCTGCGTTGTGACGGGGCGGAGGCGGAGTGGCGTCAGGGGAGCAGAGCGGCACGAGGGTCCAGCACGAGGTCCAGTGACACCACCACCGTCACCCACACACAGCATTCCACTTGGTAACAAAACTAAACATATATCCGTGTTCGGCTTTCATTTTTCCGAACGGTCGATACTTTTTCCCAAATTATCACCGGGCCAGCGTGGCCTCCCGCCCCCAATTACCCCCGCCGCCGCCGCCGCCACCGCCACTGCGTCCATAACGCCCTTCAATTGTCTCTGCGCTGGGGCGACCGATTTTTTTGTTTTCATCCGCGCAACTTTTACATATTTATGATGCTGAAAGCATTTTTTTCCTGCCGCCATTTTTTCCCGCTCGCGCGAGGCTTGAGCGGAGGGTGAGGCGAAGGGGGTGGCAGGGTGAACGGTTATCGAATTCGTTTCCGATCGCCCTGCGCATCGGAATTCAATTTATTTTGGATTGACTGAATTAATTGCTAATTTTCTGCTATTAAAATATAAGAGCATTTTTATATACCGGCCAAAGACATTTTAATGAGTGAATATTGTATTTTTTGGGCGTTTTGTTTCGCATTTCGGTGACGGCTGTCGATGTATTTTTATTGACTGAAGGCTGAAAAGTTACCAGCGCCGCGGGCCCAGCTATTGGCAGATGCCGATACACGTAAATATTATTTGGAAAATGTCGATTCTGTTTAGTGGCCAATGCTGAATTTGTAAAAAAACTCGGATTTGTTAGGTTAGGTATTCAGCTGGAAATATTTATCATCGTGGCTTACTCATTCGGGATTATTGGTACATAATTTTCGCCCGATATGATGAACTCTTCCCCCTCATATTTTTAAATTTTTACATCAAGATTTAACAATTCACGTGCGTGAACCCAAATCCACCCAAATATTTTATATTTTACAAATTTCAAATCGGCAACGATTACGAATTAATATCCCGAAGTTAAACACCAGTTCGCAAGGTATTTCTCCGAGTTCTGGAACTTTTTAATTGACGCCGTTCCCTACATATTACATATTCAAAACCAACGGAGATGCACATATCAAAGTGGCCTAGGTCAGCGAATTCTGATCCTGAATAGTTGTATCGGTATGTATCTATAAATACGTTTACATTTCAATTTATTTTTATTTACTTACGGTTACTAAATAGCGTCGCGGTAACGCCTCAGACTTCGGATCAGGAGATCCATTTATATTTACAACGGTGGTTCCTAACATGTTTTGGGGGCATAACTTGAAAATTGATAACCGTACTAAATGTGTGAAAAAGGTAAATGGCGTGATGATGTACTTATATATTTAGTTTTGTATTAGAATGTATCTACAATTTCTAATATATCCCTGTAAAAATCTTGCCATCGATTATTTTTATGATTCCTCATACTATGTATGAGAAAGTAGCAAGTACGCAGTTAGATTTTATTTCATGTTGTACAAGGGTCCAATAAATAAAAATAATAATTAACATTTATGGATGTAATTATATAAGAATGTGATCCAAAGCTCAGCAAATTATATGTAGGATACAGAAACCTAAGATCAAGACAAATATTTGTAAGTGTATTATTAGTGGTTATTGAAGAGTATAAAGAAACGATGCAAGAGAATTTAAATATATGAAATGAAGCGACTGAGAAATATTATGAAAATTAGTGCTAAAAAGATAAGGGTTTTGGTAGTGAGAAATAATAAGTAACTTTACTATTAATAATGGAAAATAGAACAAGTCAATAAGTTTTTGGAATAGTAAAGAGGACATTTGTCATATTAAAAAAATAGATAATACGACATGAATCGTCCATGTCAATGAAAAGTAAACTTCACGTGTTGAAAATGTAATATCTAAGTAAGCACAAGAAGTAACAATGTGGAATAGAATAAGAAATGAAATAATAAGTGAGCAAGGCAACGGCCATGGCAGGTAGCGTTGAAACCGGTTCATTCAATAACGCAAGTTAAGCAACACTGACCGCGTTCCAGTAGTTTGATGGGTGACCGCTTTTCGATAGCCCACACCATCAAATACGAGGTGTCATACTGATGTTTGTTTCACATCAAACCTAAGCAGTGTTCTATTATTAATTTTAGATCCGCCATGTTGTACGTATTTCTATCCTTGTCTATCTAATTGAAACGAAGATCTTATAGAGAGCGCTAGCCGTTTTTGCTTTAAACTAATAACATTTCAAGAGCAGGCCCGGGTTAGGAGGGATGTATGAGCCTCTCCACCCCTTATTACGTACCAGCGTAGCGTAGCCCAGCCCGACCAGCGATTAAATTTATTATCGAATCGACCCTAAATTAAATTTGGTGCACATGAAATAATATAATTTGGAAGCCCGTTTGCAGGGAATTATATATATTACATTATTTTGTATGAGAAACGCAGAGGGTGAAATTATATATCTCTGGATGAATTTTCAGAATTTATTGCTTTATATTTTATTCGTTTCTGTGTTTAATAATTAAAATATGTAGAAATTAAAATTCTATGTTTTTATTAAAATCCGGTTTAATGATATATGCGAAAAAAGAATGTTGTATCTGCAGAGTTCAACGAATAAAATGTTCTGCTGTCCGCACAATTGTGATAATTTATTTTACAGATATTTAAAATGGTGGGAATGCTATTTCTAATTAATTGCCGTTAGCCCATTTACATTTAAACTGCACTCTTCTTATTTATTACCTATTTAATAATTATATCTCTACGCTGTTACCCCTTTCTGGAAGTAGCACACTGTTTACATAATATTTTTGTTTATTTATGCATTTTTCAAACGTCTTTTCGCAATATTTTTATTTCAAGCACTGTAGAAATTGAATTGATTAAATAAAGTACGTAAAATTTTCAATCGTGTAATCCTAATTTAAAAGTCTTGTAATTTTTTAACAGTAATTTTACAAAAATCTCCTTATGATGTACCTACTTTACATATTACAACGTTCCTCATTTTCGCAATTATTAGTGTAATGAATAAGGTATCTTTTGTACTTTTACTGCTAGAAATACAGTTTTAATTTCTTGAATTAATTCACATTTTTATGAAGGATAACTTGCTTTATTTTATATTAAAAATTTCCAAAAATTGATCGTGTAATACTGGCTTATTTGCCGTTATAATATTTTAAACGTCATAGTAGAGAATGAGAAAAATTTTCTTCTAAAATAATTAAACAAAAATATAAAATTTTAAAAGACATTTAGATTATACTTATCGAACTATAATCCAAAAATCTTTTGAATTTTAGAAAATATGAGTTCTGAAAGTTTTTTCAATTTATTTATATTTTGTATATTTAAAGTTTCGATCAAATCTGTCAAAATTTAATGTTGAACGATATGTTGAGAATGAGGTTCTTTAATATATTTTTTAATTTTTTTTATGATTATCGGCAATCTTAGTTTGTTATTATATGGGGTCAATAGCTCAGTGGCAACGTATCGGACTGTGGATCGCGAGATCCTCAGTTCGAATCCCACTTCCGACATTTGCCAATTTAAATTTACCCCCGTGGTTCCCCCTCCACTAACAACTTTGGGGGCTATGACTTGACGGCTGGTAACCGCATTTCATACGTCAAAATATATCACTTACCGAGATCTGCGTTAGCAGAGTGCCACACCCGCAATGGGTAAAAGGCGTGATGATATATTTATTTTATTTATTTTATTATTTAGTTTGTTATTCATTCTTCCACAATATATTTTTTCACTCGCGTAAAAAAGATACATTTCTGCACTTGTTACACAATATATTATATTACGCGCGATATGCGGTTATATTATGGCCCCCAAGCCCCAAACATGACAGCATCCACAGGTGTAATGCTAAAATGTTAACTATCGGTTGTGGGATCGAAATGAGGATCTTACTATCCATAGTACGATGTGTAACCACGGTGCTATTTACCCCACATTTTAATTCATTTGTTAAAGAAATCTCTCCTTATACAGCTGTACTAATGAAATGTGCGCATATGAAATAATACACGTTTAATTTAATAGTGAAAGCTAAATTTAATTATGTGTTTTAGTTTAAAAGTTTCAGACCGCTTGAAGCAAGTTGTGTATTTGGGCCAAAACATTAATCATACTTATTAAAATGCCTCTTTTTTAAAAAGGAAACACCACAATTCTATTGAGAGGTATTGAAATTTAAAATACTGTTTATTTCATAGTTCTTTTAAATTTGACTGCAGTGAGATTCGAATTTTAATATTCATATTTGCAGTCCGAAACATATACACTAATCCCTACTTCAGCGTTGGGCATCCTCCGGCCCGCGTAAAGTTCCAATCCGGCCCGCGAGATCTTTAGAAGAAAAAATAAACGTATATTTTCAAAAACAAAATTTTAAATTATGTTAGTACCCAACATAAAGGAAAAGGAAATATTTACAGTTTAATTTTAGATATAATTCGTTTTGTTTAAATTAAGAAATAAATGTAGTACTTAGTTGATTTTATTTTATTATTAATTTTTATATTTTCAGAAAAAAATTATTAGTATAAAAATGTGTCAATTAACTACTACGGCTCGCGTACGAAACGTAAATCTTAATCTTGGCCCTGTTATACCCCCTGCCCTATTTGTTTAATCTCATATTTGTTGACTTTCAATGTAACATTTTTGTGTCCCCTGCAAGAAAAATGTTTGTCGCTGCCCCTGTACTGGCAAGGATCACTATACCAGATACGCCAGTGATTTAATACGTGTTGATGCCTAAAGTGTTGCGAGATTCACACCTAATGCGACGATTTAGTAGTTGGTCGTACGACGGGGAATGTTCTGTAGCTGCACTAGATATGTATTTATTTAAATTTTATGTGAATGTTCTTGGAAGGCGAAGGCGTGTGAAATGATTTCTATGATATTCGTTAGTGTAATACTTGGAATATTGATATTTATTTACACTTTACGTGATTAAGTATACAGTTTAGTCATACGTAAGCGTGATAAGATCTAAAATGTATTTAAATGGTATGAGAAAACAATTTTTTGATTCAAAGGAATGTTGATAAATAAAATATTTTGTCAATAGCGCAGTTTATATCGGGAAATTTGTTATTAAAATTTTATTTATAAATCCTTTTTACGTAGGAAGGTATTTATATTTTTATTTCTAGATTTATGATGGAATAGGTAATATATTACAACATTTATTCAAAAAATGTTCTCAGTTTAGAAAATAGTCAAAACTGAAAGCAAATTCATTATGATCTTGTTATGGGTGATGTTCTGCTGATGTTTAGTTCTATTTTCACAGCTAACAAATTATCGAATAGCTCTCTCTATTCACTAATAACTAACATATTTGATATCTGTAATACAACAGTCGGTAACTACATTTCATCCCCAAAATAAACTATGTAAGTACCGAGATCTGCTGTAATCAGAGTGCCACATCCAGAAATAGGTACAAGGTGTGATGACAGATTTATTATATTAATTTTTAGAAACGCTGCTAAATAATGGAATCTTTCACTATATTTTTCATTTTTTTTTATGAAACTTTATTTAAATTGAAGACTATCTACACTTTAAAAAAATCTTAATTGATATTCATTAAGCCACAATGATTTTTTTTTAAATGTTGTGACGTCATTATAGAGGTGTTGGTTGAATGATTATAATAAAAATGTTTTGTTTAAAATTAAAACGATTTCTTTTTCATTATTTTTAAAAACAAAATTAAACTAAAATTTATTTTATTTTAATACAAAAAATAAAATTTATATATTTTTTTTAATTTAAACTAATCATTTGCTAAGAAATAAAATTTTCTTCAACGCATACATACAAAATTCCAACATTGTTGATAAGGCCATGTGGCCAGGAACAACAAATATGAAAATAAAATGTAAAAACATGGGAGGACCACAGACATTCCATGTAACAATGTCTAAGTTCTCACAATGTATGCTATGTAAAAACGATCAACAATAAAGATAATTTCTCACAAAGAACATACAAAAGGAAAACTGAAAATTTTCTTGAAACATGAAGTTATATTTATGAGTGAAGAAGTAATGTATTTGAAATATTTTTTATTTTATAAAAGTTCAATGAATATTAGCGTTCAATATTTATATGAATAAATATATTTTTACGCCGTTTATTCATATGTAGGTATGGTACTCTGCTTTGAAAAGCACTTCTACCAACCGTCAAATATTTCCTCCCTCCAAGATGTTAAAGAAAAGGGAACAACCACTGTGATAATTTTCAGTGACAATTTACCCAATATTTATCGATTGTGGCAATTGAATTAAACATTTTATTTGGTGGACATACTGGGTGTCTACTTTTTTGTAGGACATAGGAAATACAATGTTAAAATTTTCATTAGGCTATCGTTCGTTCCCTGAATTTTAGAACAAACGTGTCAATACAAAATATGTTCAGAATCAAAAACTGCACCAAATTAGCCTAACTTTATTGATGTTATACGTTTCTCTCATGAGATAGACGTAAAATAAAATATATAATTTTTAACTGTGTCCAGAGTGCCATGGTATACAAAACATACAAACAGTCGTATTGTTTGATTTGACAGATGACATTTGATATTGTTTTAATGATTATTGACTTGTTTAAAGTATTTTTAAATAGTAAATGTGTCCATGATTACTGAGAAATAATTTAAAATAATCATCTGTCAAACTCAAACAATACGACTGTTTGTATGTTTATTTACCATGGCACTCTGGAAACTAAAAATTATATATTTTATTGTGTCTACCTAATGATAGAAATGTATTACATCGATAAATAATAAAGCTTATTTGGTCCAGTTATTGTTTCTGAATATATTCTATATAAACATTTTTGTTCTAAATGCATAGGGAACGTACTATCGCTTAATGAAAATTTTAACATTGTATTTCCTATGTCCTATAAAAAAATCTGATGTGGCCAGCATATAACCTCCCGCCCAATACTACTCTTAAACGATACAAAATAATACTTGATGATACAGAAACATACCTTCTTATTTATTTTCTATTTATATTTTAGAAATATAAATTTTATTTCGTATATTTATTTAATTTTCTGACATATATTTCAATAAGAAAGCAGCTTCACAATCAACATGACATGTGTCACATTTGGTAAAATATTTAAAATTTTTAAGTGTTTTCATGGTGTACGAGGAGTGCAAGATTTATGAAAACTAATTTTTTCAAATTTTATTATCTCTAAATCCAATAAAAATTAATAAAATTATTATAATCAAAACAGATGTAAAATTAAATATTCTACAACTTTCAAAATAACATAAATTGTTGAAAAAGGAAATTTAACCGTGTTTCTCACGAAAATCTGTTAAGGGCTTCAAGTAAACTGTTACTTCCGGTTGACCACTTTCAAACCCCAAGATCTGTTACAGCAAAGCTGCTATTTACTTTATCATCTGCAAACTGATCTTAAAATCAAAACAGTTTTATCCTTTAAAACCTTTAATGTCAGTTCATCATACCTTGCCCTTCAACAGTGTTCCCCTCATACAAAAGGGCCCGTCGGTAGTTCTGTGCACTGCCTGACACAGCTTGACCCAGCGAACTACAAACCCCCGCACGTGGGTGTCCGTGTCCACGTCCGCCATTCACGCACGTTCACGCTCGCGCTTTCACGCGCACAGTGGCGTGCGGGCATGCAGCGGGAGGGGGCACAGAAAGTGAAATGTATTCCAAAAATAAATAGGTCGGACGGGCACGGGAACCATAGGCGACTCGTGCGTGAGGGGTGCCAGCGCGATTTGTTTTGATTACACACCCCTACCACTCGGAGGCCATCTCTCTCGTGAACCTACAGAGTGAGCTGCTGTTTTCTCTGTCTAATGAATAATGAATGTATTTTTTGCAATAACAAAGGGTGGTGGGTTGACGAACACACACATACACACATACATAGACAGAGATATAAATACGTGTGCTATATACACAACTGGACAAGGTTTCAGTGTTAATATATATGCTTGGCTACGAGTCGTGGTGTGAGTGCATGTGTATGTGTGTGTATGTGTGTGAGGGTGTATAGGACATGGATGGGATGTCATTGTGAATGTCAACGCCATCATACTGACCAGGATAAGCAGTTATAAGGGACGGACTCCACGTCACGCGGAAATGAAAGTGAAAATATTGCTGTCCCAAAACCTGCAACTTCGTTCACTTCGACTAAAAATCCACAAAATCGCGTAATAATGGATGGTTATACAGAAGCAAATTTTCGTGCTGCCATCTATTACTATTTTCATGGAACTATAATGAAATTCACGTGGGCGAAATACAAACAAAACGCTGTCAAGATGACAGTTCTTAAAATGATGCTAAATATGAAAAATAAAGTGTGTGTATGGTTTGCGCAATAGTGACTCCCGTTATTACTATAAAGAATATACGACCAGTGTTAAATTTATTAAGTTTCCTAAATAATAAACTTCAAAAATAAACACTTAACCTTGTTAAAACACCATCTCAAACCTTAAAACATGGATGTTTGTATTATGAACCTCCATTGAAGTACAAGCTGTAGGCGAGGACTATAATACGTCAAGTGAAAAAATACACTTCTCTTCTGCGATGTAGGTACAATTTTTTTCACGACCCCAATATTTATGATAGTCTTTATGTATTTCAAAATTATTTGAATTGTAATATAATTTATGATAGTTACAATTGATTTGTTTAATTTAGTTTATTTTTCACATTATTTGAAAACTTTCCCTCACGACGAAAGAGAAAATGCAGAAATTACTTTTTTATTATTATTTCAAATTTGATATATTTAGGGATTGAATGACATAACTATACTATTATAATTTGAAATTGGCTTTTAAATCACGGTAGGATAATCCAGAGTATGAATGCGCGAAAGGGGATTGACCTGGCGACCTTGGGGTGTGAAACTGCGCGAGTCCGGTCCTGGGAGGTCATATCTCATTTTGTTACACCGAGATTTGTGCACGAAGTCATATTTTATGTGCACGCTTTTGTGTCACATTTCCGCACAAAAACAAATTCAAAAAAATCAAAAATTGTTGTATCCTGCGTGGTAATACACCGCCAATTATTTTAATTTACAACTTTCACATTTCATTTAGCAGCATTTACTATATCTTCCTCACCTTCTCTTCACACCTCTGGATGCTTTATTTCATGAATTTGTTATCGATATCGCACTACCTATTTAGTAAAACGTCAACATTCTTTCCAATGAAAACTTCAATACACATTGTAAATCAATATATTATATATATCCAAAAAACCTAACCGTCTTGAAATGAACTACCACTTCCGGTTGATAGATTATTACCAAATTCTGAGCACCTCGTAACTTAAACATTCAAATTTGTAGTACAAAATTACAAAATACTTATTTGAAAATAATGAAATCTTGTTCTTGGGACCTCAATACATACTTATCCGTTGAAAACTCAGTAGCGAAAATATCTGAGAAAAAACCTTAATTTCTTGTGTTAAACGGTCATGGCTACATTTTTCAAAGATGCGTTGGAGAAATTAAAAATGATTAATTAAAATTATGTGAGAACTGACGAACAATGTGATTTAAAGGTAGAGCGTTTCTAAACAGTCCCGAGTTCAAATATCGGAGTATTTCTCTCTAAAAATATACAGGGTTTGCTTTGAAAAAGAATGTTTGCAAAAATAATAATATTAATTGTGTCGCGTGTATCAATATTTACCCCTTTGGAAACAATTTGTAAATCTCTGTGTAGATGGCTTTCAAATTTGTATCAACAAAAAACACTAAAAAATCCGTCGAATTATCTGCAGCAAACGAACGAGTTCAGATAGCAATCCATTCGAGCCGACTTAACAACATCAAAAACTCAATGTTACATGGCGCTTTCACGCAGATGGCAGCACCGAGCAGACCATCACACCGTCCATTTACACGTAGATCAGAAACACACGAAATTATATCGACAGCCTACAAAGCAAGCGCGCATATAAATAAAATATGTCGTGTCAATCTGCGGAATAAATATAATTTAAACGGGGTGTCCTCTCCTCCGTGCCCCTCCCCCTCGCATCGCATGCCGTATTGACGAGGGAGAAAAAAGGGAATAACGAAAAAACAAAAAACGGGGCCGGGTTGCTGAAGTGTTGAGGGTAATTTTTAGCGAAACAAGCATAAAAACACTCACCCCTTTTTTAATTATATGCGTACACATTCCACCATTTGTATAGCGCGCGAGCCGTACGTCATCGGGCGACGTTCGGACACCGCGCCACCCCACAGCGGTAGTCAATCGGGCAGGATGCGCGGTCTTCACGAAAAGACCCAAAGTCATACTTCACCAAAGCAAACATTACGGGTCACATTATGGGATAAGAATCATTGCCTGAGCCATTTCTTGCAGAAAACTTCTCAAAGTATTTACTTATGCGAAAGATTTGTAAAATTTTGCCACAAATCCATTGAAATTCCACTACCAATTCCGCTACCTTTGGCAACACTAATTATCACTTGTTCGTTACCCACCTGTTTTATATACGTAACTTGAACTTCTAATTTTGTGTTCTATTTTCTTAATAAGAATTAAATATTTGTTGAAAAAATTACTGATCTTTTTTATGATCTAAAAAAATAATCTTTTATACCTGACTGATTTACAATGATCTGTCCCAACACTGTAAATAAATATTTATTTGTCAAACTAGAGAGGAAAACGCCTCAAGTTCGAAGTTTCCCTCATGAGCGCAGCAAGTGAGGCATTTAGAACGAGAATGGAAGAAGAGCTTTCCTCTCTTGTTAGACACAACATTTTTTTCACGACATGTTTCTAAAAACGATTTGCTCGGACCTAAAATAGAGAGGAACAACACATTTTCCTTATTATTTCGGGAGAAGAACGATGGGGTTTCTTAACATGTCATGAAAAAAGGTTTGGATTGTTTTCTAATTCACTGATATTCCCGGGGGAAAAATACAAAATACAATTCAAAAAACTTCTATTTATTTACTGCGAGTTCTGAATTTTTTTCAACTTATTTAAACAAAATAAATTTTATATACTTATATACTTTACCATATATTTATTTTGTATATCAGATCTCGTTAAGTAATACATTTCTGCGCGTGAAGTGCGAGTATTGGACTTCCAAATTATCAAGAGATACTTTTCAAATTAATTCAACACGAATGAGGTAAAGAGGCTTGCATTCGGGCTCAGTTTCCTTCGTTCGCGATCTGCCTCATATGTGTACCCAGTTATGATGGCAAACACTTGTTTTAGTAGTTGGTAATACTTATAATTCTACTTAGTCAATTAATTAACGATTTGGTACAAGAATGTTAGTAAAATCTAGATTTGAATCCGCGGATACTCTATACTCGATTCCGGATCCGGATACTCGGATATCCGAGATTCGGATCTGAGATCCGTAGGTATTTGGATATCCGTAATCCGGGTATCCGGATACATATCAAATCCGGATCCAATTGGCGGCTCTAGTTTAAGTAAATAAAAGCGTATCTAATTTTTGACATCAATGTCATTTATTCCATATGACATGTAACTTCGATTAGCTTTTATTTATTTAAACTAAGTTTATAATTTAACTAAAGTTGGTTCAACCGGACATTAAAGATATAAGGGAAGCGGGAATTATAAGGGTAAAATTACAGGTGTCACAGTTAAAGTTGGCTATGGAATCAAACTGAGAATCTTATGTTCCTCAGTCGATTCTTTACCGCGGAGCTATTTATTCCGTAATTTCTTAATATATGTATTTTTAGAAGATTTTTGAGAATCTTAACTTTCTTCTATGTTTACTTATCAACAATTTTTCAAACAAAACAAAATCTTCTGATGTTACTCGTACATTGTGTGACTTAAGATTTGATGATTAATATTCACACTTCATAATTCTATAGGATCTGCAATTGCAGTTTTGTCGCACGTCTAGTTTAATTTCTTTAATATCTGAAACTCGTAACGCGATATAAATGCTTCACTAATATTCTGATTAATTAACATATTCTCTAATTAAAATTTTTTAGCATCCCTGTTTGCAATCTTAGCCCCGTGCTTGTAAGACAGCCTCCAGCACGTGGCATGTTAGTTGTCACTGGTCATATGATAACGCACATACACGGTCGCAGTGACGGACCGTACACAGGAAGAGAGCGTGCAGGAGGACACGAACGGGGGCAGAGGGGGCAGCCCTTCAATCGCCCACTCCACACCCCCGCCCCGCCACCACTGTCCCCGACAGGGGGCGACATCGACCCGTGGGACGTATTCATATTATCGCGAAAAAATATTGCAGATTGATGTCGGACCGGGCTGCGATATTTTTTTTTCATATAAACGAATTTGGTTCGTTTTTAATTTTGTCGTTTTTTTTTCGTCGCTTTTTAAATTTTAAAGCGCTTACTTCGCTCTGGCATTTAGTTATTTCCATGTACGCGGGCCCCAAACAAAAATTGAAACTGTATAAATATTAAAAAAGCTTGAGTTTTTTTCTGGTTTTTTTCGCAGTTCAGTTCGCGAATTGTTCGGAAAAATAGTTCTGTTTGATTGGTACTCGGTGAGTGTTCCAATATTTTTGTGCGATTTTTTCCGTCTTGTTTTAATTTCTATTTTTTAATTTGTATTTTTACAGTTTTTTAGGTTAGTTGAAATGTCCATATCTAACGACTGATGTTTATATTTATTTGTTTATTTTCCAGCTCGTTTTGAATTTTTCTGTGTTGTCCTAAATACATTCGTACACACGCGTATTCCGTGTACTATAGCACTGCGCTCTCTACTGTGTTGTCTGAGAACTGAAATAAAAGTATAACAATTGCGTTGAAATTGTAAATAGTTGATTTGAATTTGTGTATTTGTGTGTATTGTTTTATGAAATATGGATGTTTGTTTGTGCCTACTTGTGAATAAAATCCGTTTTTGCGCGGAAATTCATTTTTAACCAAAACAAATCATCTGTCACAAATCAAACTTTCTTGTTTTACCTACAGAAATACAGAATACGGTGGGTTGAATCCAACAGTTTTTATCTCTAATAAAATCCGAATATCACCGCGTGTTTTTACAGATTTACCAAGAACGTACACACAGGTCTCTTTCAAATACATTCAACACAAATTCAATTTAAATTCATACACAAATCTTAAGAATCTCAGTTATTAGAATATATTGGTACATTGAATTTGTCCCGTGAGCAATATTTCGCGAGTTCAAACCTCGGCATAGCTTTAACTTATAATGAAATTAAAAATATAAAGACAACACAAATTGTCAACTGTTTCATAAAATACAGTCTCAGAATAATAGCAAAGTTATTAATTCACAGAGACCGGCCCAGCCAATCAATCGGTAACTACAGACGCGTTTTGCTCTTATTGGAGCTCATCAGTGTAGTGTAACCCGTCAACTGCTGTGAGGCAGTGGCACCGATTGACTGGCTCAGCGAGATCTAAGAACCCAACAGATTGGTAAATGGATCTGAAATCAATCGTTGTCACTGCTTCATAAACTTAAAACTTTCTAACTGATAATACAAATATTGCTTTTATAATATTTCACACGACACATATTTTTGATACTTCACAATTATTTGACACGTTTGACACATAGACGTTAAAAATGTTTTAGTATTTGTTCCCATTGTAACCAAGATTATTGAAATATATTATTAAATATATAATTTAGTTTTTCTCAAAATTAGAAAAGTGCAAGTAACATTTTATATTGCACAAATTTTTGGTAACAGCTTTCATTTGAAACTTTTTCTCACATCTAATTATATTTTTGAAAAAAAAAAATTATTGTTTTGTTTGTTCAGTAAACTTGCTTTCGGGTTTTTGAATTTCATTCAAAATCAACTCAGCTCTTCATTTTTTCCTGAAACTTATACATTCCAAGTTTCGTTTACATATCTTGTCTCGTTCATGAGATATTGCGCACACGGACATCCATCCATCCATCGATTCTCACACACAGACATCATTGAGAAATTGGTCTTTACGGATTCAGTGGACGTCAAAATATGTATTTCCGCAAAAATCTCGTCAACGATTTTTTCATAATTCCAATTTTTTCTTATATTTCGTATAAGAAAGTAAAAATGGTTAAAACGTATATTTCCGTGATTGTTATACTTCCTTTTACTGCGTATACAAATAATAAAAAATAGTGTTTTTTCCACACAAATTTCTTGTACGAAGTACAAAGAATATAACTTGAATTTGAATGTTTAATAATTACACTTGACAAAATCTTAATTTGAAATTCTAAAAACTAATACAATAAATATGAATTTGATACATACATCAAGATCGATTGAAAGTAGAACAAAAAATTGTTTATTTTATACTTCTATTGTTTCATATTATTGAATTATGCAAACTTTACAGTATAATATATCTTAATGAAATGAATTCAGGTCATTTAAATTTAATTAACTTTGTAATATTTTAAGTTTTCAGGACCGTCCTTAAATTAAATTTATAATTTATCTTCTTCTTTTTCAGATCGCTGGTTTAAACCACCGCCTTTAATTGGGTCAGCAAACGTAAGTCATTTTTTGTTATTTATTTGTATGAATATTTTCCGCCGTTCGTTGTACCCATTTTTGGGGTTAGGGTTAGTTCCCCCAGTGATATTTCGGAACGAAAATGTAGCTATTTGTTGTTTTGTGTATGATTCTTCAAAAACTTGTCGCTTTATGAAAGTATAATTAAGCCCCGGTAGTAAATTGAATATTTTAGCTTCGGCCGTGTCACATAATATGTTAATATGGAGACAGACCTGGTATATTTTTTACTAATAATAACTTAGTCATTCTGTATTAATATTTATTTAGTTCTGGAGCTGAATGCGTCCTTTTTATTTTGAATTTTGATGCGGCACGTGTGTGTTCTTGTATTTATTTTAATCGGGTCGTGTCAAAGGGTCATTTATAATGCCACTTTCAGCGGACTTGCTTCCTTGAGAATTTCTTATTTCATTTTTTGCCTGTAACGTAAATTCAATATATGTAATTATAATGTTTTACGGCATCTTATAAACGTGTAACAAGGGTTTCTTTAAAATAGAAACAGTGTAAGTAAATTATTTATTTAACCCTCTATTACATACTGTTCCCGATCGGGAACATAAAATTTTAAATTTTTCTTTTCTTATGCAGTTTACATTCATGGCAATCATGTTGTAACCATTTGGGAACATTATATAAACTTTGTCAATTACCAATTAGGTCATTCCTCCTAATTTGACCAACATAAAAAAAAAAGTTGAAGTGGAAAAGGATAATTACAGAAACTGAGATAGTAAATGTAAAATTTGAAGGAAGCAGCTTATTACCTGCTGATATATTACAGCTAAATACATCTTTACGAAATTTGATTTTTAACATCTTCTACATCAAAAGTTGTGTATTATTCTCTTCACACAACACATTTATCGAATACATACATACATACATAACGTCACGCTATATCCCACGTAGTGGGGTAGTACGAACCCAGAAACACAGTCAACCAACAATCAATCTCCTCCAAACATTCCACCACTTTCGCCTCGTCCACATTCATAGTCCGATTCATACATGCTCGTTTATTCTTCACACTCGGAATCATTCGTTCACGCAACAAACCATCAATCATACCCAACCAGTTATTCCTCGGACGCCCATTCTTATGATCCACTGTCCGATGCTTTACCCTATATAAATAAATAATTTATTTACGTTATATTAGAAAAAAAAATGTTAAATTTTTAAGTCCTATATCTTATATCAAAGATCATTGCAGAGCACCTCAGAAAACTTCTAGGAAAATAATGAAATATATTTTATCCAACACCCCTCAATAAATGCTATATTATTATGGCGATTTTAAACAAGCAAATAAGTAACAGAATACCCACTAGTGGGTATAATTTTGAGAAAATCTACTAGTGAGTATTTTTTTATTTATAACAATAATAATAACACACAACACCTTGGTAATTATTTCGATTGACATTTTAATTTAGAAAAATTAAAGCATATGTCACTGTCAAATAATATGTGTGTAATAAATTTTGCATTTATTAAGAGGTGTTGAATAAATCGTTATACTTCACACGTGAGTAAAGTGGAATTACCCTTTGGCTTCGTGTGCTAAAATTTCTCTCGTGGGTAATTCCTTACTTTGCCCACTTGTAAAGTAAATTACTATTTTTCGCGATCGTCCAGAAAATGAGCTGTTTCAGATCGCTTTTTAGACCAGAAATTCCATCTTTACCGAGCTAGCTGAAAATCCGGATTTTTATACTATTCTTAATAATGTGTGCTTTTAGATGTTGTATATAATTTTTCGAATTCGAATCACATGAAACTTGCCGGCTTGTGATTTTTCGGCGATGGCTTGTGGGGACGGGGTGACGTCCTCACCCTGTCCCCGGCGGCGGTACACAAAGCTCTGCCGCCCCACTGCCCCCAGCACACACGCACTCGCAGTATCGTGCCAAGCCATGCAGCTATAATATAATATGTACGCGGAATTGCATATAATCATATTACTATTACGTTTGACATACGTTTCCAGGCCTCTGTAGTCTGCACAGAGTATGTTACGTGTATGAGGTAATGTTGTACAGATGGAGCCATGAATATTGAACCAAGATGCTTACGAAGCGATCACCACACAGCTAATTTATGTATTGATGCAATTATGACGCGCGCAAAGCAGGTAATAACGGCGAAACAAGATCACTTTTTATAATGTAACGATGTGCTGGAGATTATCAAACATTAGTAGGCATTTGTTATGTGGTTTGTTTAGCAATTTGTAACTGACCTTTTCAATATTCAAACTCCATGTATAACTTGAATAATACTAAACATTTAAAAAGGAAAACGAATGTCATAACGAAATCGGTTAACGCATATGTTTCTTTATAATTTTTTTTTTTTTTGTTGAGGTAATTTTTAGAAAATACGGTTTGTCAAAATTATATGTCTTAGCCATTGCTGTAATAGCATTAACAAACAGAAAACTAAGACAATGATTGTAAATACGATAGTGGTACTCTAACACATGTTATTCATCATTTTCTTTTTAGAACTATTTATAGCTATCCTACATATATCGCGAGATTTTTTTTTATCAGTATTCACTTAGTGGGGTAGCACGAACCCAGAAACACAGTCAACCAACAATCAATCTCCTCCAAACATTCCACCACTTTCGTTTCGTCCACATTCATACATGCTCGTTTATTCTTCACACTCGGAATCATTCGTTCACGCAACAAACCATCAATCATGCCCAACCAGTTATTCCTCGGACGGCCACGCAATCGTTGACCTTCAATCTCATCCGCATATATTAGCTTCACCAACCTTTCGAGATGTCCAAACCATCTCAACTGACTCACTCCCACTTTCTTAACAACATTCTTCTCAATCTTACACTCATCATATACCAATCTTGATACTCGTGTATAATTTTGAGAAAAATTCACCAGTGAGTAATTTTCGATTTATAACAATAATAATAACACACAACACCTTGCTAACTACTTCGTTTGACATTTAAATTTAGTAAATTTAAAGCTTATGTCACTATCAAATAAGATTTCTTTAATAAATTTTTCATTTATTAAGAGATGTTGGATAAAACGTTATACTTCACACGTGGGCAAAGTGGAATTACCCACTCGGTAAAATTATCACACTCAGCTTTCGGCCTCGTGTGCAATAATTTCTCTCATAGATAATTCTTTACTTTGCCTACTTGTAAAGTAAATAACTATTATTTTTTCCTTTTTTTTTTGTTAAAAATTATACTCGTACCTACTGTGTTGTAAGATTTTGGTAGGAGTGCAGGGGATAGACTGTTAGAGTTATGGGTTTTTGCGGCGACGTGCGGTATGAAGAATTTATGTAAAATCAATGAACTACTGGCGAACGGAATGAAAAAATTCCAAATGGAAAAATAAAAACTGAAAATGTAAAAATTTATTATTTAATTGATAGCTTGTTTTTTATTACTAGCAAATGTACGAGCACAATAACGAAAAAAATATATTACTTTTGTCATTTATAAATTACAAGGCAAAATTAAACAGCAGTTTTTGTAGCATTTAATATATATTTCATTTTTATTTCGTTTAAATTCTGGTGTTCGGTTTTTATTTTTTTATAAATAGTCTCGGAACGAAATAAAAATTGAAAAATATGTTTAATTTATGCTGTTACATTTCTAGTAACAATATTTATAATTCTGGGCTAGTTGAATAATACCGGGTGAGGCAGAACCAACGAGACCATGTTTTATCTACACCCCTGCACATAAATATATGTAAGGGAGGTAATGAGAATTTTTCTAAAATCCGATTACACTATTTATGTGTGTTATCTCAAAATATATAAAAGTACCTTTTTTGGGTATATCTCAATAAAATAATTGAGCGAAAATAAATTTTGTAATATTGGTTATTTAATGTCACACTATGTCCCACTTAGTGGGGGTGGCACGAACCCAGAAACACAGTCAACCAACAATCAATCTCTTCCGAACATCCCTAACCTGACACACCACTTTCGCCTCGTCCACATTCATACATGCTCGTTTAATCTTCTCACTCGGAATCATTCGTGCACACAACAAACCATCAATCATACCCAACCAGTTATTCCTCGGACGCCCACGCAATCGTTCACCTTCAATCTCACCCACATATATTAGTTTCACCAACCTTTCATTCGACATTCGCTTAACATGTCGAAACCACCTCAACTGACTCATTACCACTTTCTTAACAACATTCTTCTCAATCTCACACTCATCTTACACCAATGTATTCCGTATAGGAACTACTAATTATTTATTTATGTTATTATGCCAGATATAGAATTTAAATATGGCGTAAAGAGATTTCAATGCTAGTTTTTTATATAACTGTATCCTTTTACCTATTCACTTTACAGTAAAAGAGTAAACACAATAGTAGTTTCGAATTTTAAAATTCATGCTATCTGGTTACCTAAACAGTATTAGTATTTCACGATATATCAATCAGATTTAAACTAATATTTATTTTTTAACATTCAATTATGTAAGTTTGGAATCCTTGAAAAGTTCTCGTCATCATTGAATTATGGTCAATAAGATTCAAGGATATTACTGCCTTATCCTACCCAACACTGTTTTATAAACTGGAATTAATTATAGATTCAAAATTATTAACAGTTCAAATTTATTCTCGGTTTCATTTTAAAAAGGATTCTTTGATACATTGCTGCAAAATTTCGCAATCATGGATATGAAACAACGTATGTTTTATGTTACAATAAACTCACGGTGCAAAGTCCTGGATCAGATCAATGATTTATTGCAGTCAGCAAATATTGCTGAACAAGCATTGAATGCAATTACCAGCCAGCAGAGCACCTCCCAGCTCTTAAAGTAAATTCTGAATTAGAATCATTCTTATATTTTATATATTTGACTGTAAACATTCAATTTTCGATTGGCTTTTCTATATGCAGGAAAGTGTAAAATATTTTTAAATAATTCGTCGCGATTCACCGAGAAAAAAATTCTCCCAATTACTGAAAATTGTACGAAATAATCACATCCCTCCTAAAATATAACTCTTTACACGGGCGCAAAATAAACAGCGCGGTCTGTACAAACTTTGGGGACATTTAAAAATTGACAATTATAAAAAAATGTCAACAAAATTTACTTCAGAAATATCTGATACGCGTGGCTAACACAACATCAAAGTGAAAATGTGCCCTTTCGTCTCCCCCCTTCACTCTGTGTGAAGGGCTAAAACAAGATAAACAGTTAAATCCCTTGAACGAAGCGTAATCGAGTTCCAATGCGTGCATAACCTATCTTTTTTCAGTCAATGATTAAACGAAATTGTATATTTTTTGGTAGACAATATTTTCATATCCCGAACCATCAGCAATGAACGGTTCACACATACGTACGCACCTACACAGATACGTGGCCAAGATAAAACAGTGGCACTTCAACAGTGGCTGCCAGAAAGTTTTCTTCTTGAGACTCTACACATATTTAAACACACTGTTCATCTACCAGAAGAAGTTGTAACTTATTCATTAGAACATTTCTATTTATTGTCGTAAATGATTTTTAGATAATGAGAATATTATCAATCATCAAGAAAAATATTTCTTAATCAATGATGTTATATATTCATGACGACCATCTTTTCGACTGTCTAAATACCAATAAACTAAAATCCCAAACAACCATTATGTTAATAGTTATTTACTGAACAATTTTATCGAGTGAGTAATTCCACTTTACCCACTTGTGAAGTATAACGTTTTATCTAACAACTCTTAATAAATACAAAATTTATTTAAATTTTCTAAATTAAAATGTCATTCGAAGTAGTTACCAAGGTGTTGGGTGTTATTATTATTGTTCTAAATAAAAATTACTCATTAGTGACTTATCTCAAAATTATGCACAATAGTGGGTAATCTGTTACTTTCCTTGTTTAAAATCGCCATAGTAAAATAGCATATTAATTATAGCAAAATTTTGTGATACCAATCTATAGGCAGCCATACCAAGTTAAACTATACAAATTATTATTACGAAAGAGTGTAAATGAAGTCACGGGATGGACATATATTTTATCGCGATAATCTTTTGGGTTTTAGGTTGTCGGATAGTTGGTCGTCCAGATTTTGGACGACAACTTATCATACTTATGGTCCTCGGATTTCGATCTATTTAATTTGCCGAACCCAAAAATGGCTAAATGGCTTGATGATATATTTATTTTATTTGTTACTTACGTAGTTTTTAGAAGTATGCAAATCTAATTAAATGAGGACAATAAATATTAAAGAACACTTAAAAATAGCAATTATTGTAGAACACACTTCTTCTGCAGCTTTTCCCTCTTCCAAGGCGTCGCAGTTACTATTTATTTTATGAATTATGTTAACCAAAATAACAAAAATGGGAATCTATAAACACAACAATATGACCAATAACATGGTATGCAGCCGAAACAAGACGAAGAACAACTGAGAATAAGTGAAAAGTATATAAGAAGAACAGTATTAGGACCTAAAAAATATCAGGAACAGAATATAAAGTAATGATGAATCACGAAATTGAATAAGAGCTAAAGGAAGATGATATTAAGAAAGTTATACAGTAAGGAATAGAATGGTCAGGACGAAATTAAAACAATTCCACAATGGAGCCTTAAGAACAGACAAAGAAGGGGAACGTCAAGATCAACATGGTCGAAAGAAATAAAAGAGGATTTAAGATCACCAGGAATTAAGAGATGTAACATTTAAAAGAAGAATCGAAGAGCGATCCCCTCTAAAGTAGGATCCAGAAAGCTACGATAGAAGCAGCGCAACTCTTCAAGAAGCAACCTTATATATTATTTATATTATATTCCAATAAGTAGGATAACAGTCAATAGTAGTAGCCAATCTCCTTGAGATTTTCCAGTCCTGGCATACCTCTTTAGCCTGGTCACCTTCACATTCATACAATTACGATAAATGTTAACTAAATTTTCTTAATCTTAGTACATCTTTCCTTGAAGTGTTTCTGACAGTGGATGGCAAAATTGTATTATTATATGTTTTATCCACATTTTGATGTATGAATTTAAAATATGCAAAATCTTGAAGTTTCCAATCGTACCCAAGTGGAAAAAAATAACTGCATAATCTACTGTCAAAAGTGTAATCTTCTTGCGTATGTCTTGTAAATGTGAGTATTTGTGTTCGATGGATGGGTCCCTCTGGGCGTGCATTTTGGCGTGCACTGCACCTTGGCATTAAAAACTGAAAACAGCGGCGTACAAGTGGGACGTCGACGGGGGTAGGGGGCCTCTATGACGGGCACGGTACGCTACGCTTACAAAGCTTTCGAATTAAGCGAATAGCAGTTATCGAAAAGGTAAAAAATTACTTGTCCATCGAACAAAAAATACAGCATTCAGCCGATGTTAATTAAAAATAATACGATAACCGTATTATCGAAAAACGAGAAAAAGCGCCCGAGGCCCGACCGGACCGATTTTTAATTCGATTATCTAAATCCACACACACGCGCCCGCGCACGCACCGGGCTCATGTGCACGCGCGAAGAGCCAGGAGGTAGACTTTATATAAATGTACACGATTACTTCGGTCAGGACTCCACCTACATTTACAATACTCACCTTCTACACTAACTTGTAGTAATTGTCTTCTCTTTATTGCCAAATCTAAGGCGACAATACTGTTCTATTAAATATGTTCTTCATGAAGAGGCATTGCATCGTTTTTACATTTTACAGAAATTTTCTGCTCCAGTACTATAGATTTTTTTTTATTGTGTAGATGAAATCTTAAATGGAAACTCCCATTTTTTTTTGTACTGTACATTTGGATAGTACTAAAGTAGGTTTTGTACGAAACTTTTTTCCGATTCGCGATAAATGGCAGTGTAATAAAAAAAATAATTTAAGATTTCATGGTGGCTTCCTGCTTTACCCCCAGGGGGTGGCGATGTATTTTTGTTTTTTGATTCGATATATATTTCTCGAGATATTTCACCTTTTTGACCAGCCACTATAAACAAACGTAATACCTTTAAGAATAATGATCATCTTTATAAAAATACTGACCTAATGAACGTTTATGTAAACTTATTAATAATAACTGCTTGTCCTTATATATCTTTGGTTTTTATATATCATTAGCAAAATTTAATTAAAAGGAAAAACCCTGATTGGCAATTCTTCATAAACGCTAAGCAGGATCCATTGAATAACCACAAATAATTAATAACTTTATAATAATCATTATCCGACTACAAACAACGAAACTCCATAAAAAGAAATAAAATTCTTAAGAAATATACGTTTTTAAAGTAATTATAGAATATTTCTTATTCATAAATCAAGCAATGATAAAAATCACTCTTTTCTCATATCCGTTCGGGAGACAATTAATTATTTGCCTTAATTTGCAATCCAATCTTAATTAATTAAATTGGCATTAATTATAACAATAAATAAACAGCGAACAATTGCTAATAAACAAAAAAAAAATATCAGTTAGTACGACGATAATAAATAAAACAAAATACAATGGTTTTTTAGAAGAATACAATTAATTTAGGATTCTATAAACGTAGTGTCTCATTGTTTTCGAAACGTGATAAGTAAGATACATAGTAAAGTGATTATGAAATGTGCAGAAATTTGTCTGTATGTACATATGTGGAATACATTAAGAGCTTTTTGACGTCTTTGACATTTAGCTGACTTGGTGAAATTAGCTCGCTGCCAATAGTTATTTTATTTTTCAAATCATTATGATATGAATATCGTTTTTACTGCTGTGCTATCTTTTATTCAAGAAAAACTTCATACATTATTTGGTTGAAGAAACGACGAAATTATTTCATAATGGTTTATAATTTTAGCAGATTTTTTTGAAAGAAAGGTTCTAACGAGTTTAATTGACAAAACTTTTCTTATTCCTTCTGTGAAATGTGGTTGAACCATTAATATGTAGATTGAAATAGAATATTCGGAAAATTGGGGTAAATAGCTTAGTTGCAACGTTTGGAAATGTGAAACATGAGAGCCTTAGTTCGATTCAGCCAATAGTAAATGTCACTACATAGTAATTCCAGTACATTTTGGGAGCTGTAATTACAGTCACTTTACGTACAAAAATACATCTTTAACGAGATCTGCAGAAGCAAAGTGTCACACCCAAACTGAATAAATGCCGTGATAATGTGCTTATTTTATTTTGAATTTAATTGTTAAATTCTTTAAGATCGTAAATTCGTAAATCTGTTACCTATGATACGCCCGTAACTAACAATTTTACAGATTTATAGTTTTTGTAATTCTCAACCGGTACCTGTAAGAAGACAACTTACAGATCAACTTTACGGTTACGAGACGATTATTTTACGACAAGCGTCTAACTTCACAATTATATTTTGGTTATCTGTAAATGACATGTGACAGATAAAATATAATATTTAATTATTTATACTAATACATCCATTTAAAATTAAGTAAGCAGGTACTGAAAATACTTAAATAATATATTATCTTAAGTCGACATTAAATTATTTATTGTTTGAATTATGGAATTACAAATTCGGTACTGAAAACATATATTAAAAAAATCTGGTGTGGGTACCACACTACTTTCTTGTTTACTAGAAAATAAAATAAATACTCCTTCAAATTTAACTTGAAATGTATTACTTATGTATAATTTAAACATGAATAAACTCATTGCTGTAGTACGCATCGTAATAAGTCTTATATTTATCGAAATATGGCGATTTGTAATATTTTTCAAAATACGGAAATTTCCCCAAATATGACTTAAAATTGTAATTTTTTTTTATTACATTTCTTTATAATATTCGCGCCACGAAACCCATTGCAGCAGAGCGCATCGTCATATCTCTAATATTTTTCGAGATATGACGATTTTTTATATTTTCCGAAGAGCAATTTTGAGGGGCTGTAACTCGAAAACTATACAAGATATCGAAAAATATCTCCAGTTTTGTGTTTTTCGTACCATTTATAATAAATTAGTAAATTTTGAAAATTTTGAAATTTTTTTGAATTTTTTTTCAAAATTTCGATTGGAGATATCTCGACAAATATGAAAGATACACACTTGCAGTGTTCACCAATCGATTCAGCTCGACGAAATACATAAACCCTGAAAATTTCAGAAAATTCGGACAACCGCTTGAAATGTTAGAGCAAAAATCCTGAAAATGGCCAAATTCAGGGCACATGTCAAGGGGTACCCCTTGACGTTTTGGACAAAAAACGCGATTTTCACGCTTTTTGCTCTAACTTTCCATCCCGTCAAGCGATTTTTATGAAACTTTGCATACTTATGTATTTCGACGAGCTGAATCGATTGGTGAACACTGCAAATCTGTATCTGTAATATTTGTCGAGTTATCGTCGATCGAAATTTTGAACAAAAATACAAAAAAATTTCAAAATTTTAAAAATTTGCTAATTTGTTATATAAGGCACCAGAAACGCTAAACCGAAGAGAATTTTTAGATATCTCGTGTAGTTTTTGAATTACAGGCCCTTAAAGTTGCACTTCGAAAAATACCAAAAATCGACGTATCTCGAAAAATATTAGAGATCTGACGATGCGCTCTGCTACAATGGGTTTCTTAGCGCATATATTATAAAGAAATGTAATAAAAAAATATTACAATTTTAAGTGAGGATATTGCGTGAGTCGAGAGGGAATAAATAATAGTGATAATATTCATAAAATAATGATGAAGTTTTGCGTTCTACAGTGGCCGTAAGAGTTTACAGGCACCTCAAACTTCACCGTAACTTTTACAGATATCTGTAACATATTTACGATTTTCTGTAAAGAACAGATGGTATCAGAATTGCCATTTGACCTGTAAGCATTTATAGATTCTCTTACAGACTTTACAGAATTGCTCTGAATTGGCCTATAAGACAAGAAATGATCATCAAGACAAGATTTATTGTTTTGATGAAATACTACCTACGAATATATGTGAGACTTTTCCATGGTGTTCTTAGTTTCTCTCCATACTTCATTGTTATCTTGTTATTTGTGTACCGTTTTGTTTCTTCTTCTTCTAATATAATACATACCGGTGTTTGTTTATATATTCCAAATAAACATCTAATATATTTTGTTTGGATTCTTTATATTTTGTGTTGTTCTCTCTAACCCCAAATTTCGGCTGCATTCATCATAATGCTCGTAACCAATTTAAGTATTATTTCGTATATTGCATGGGCCGGGGCCCGATTAAAAAATATTTGTTTATCGTTTATAAATACTGCATTACAATTTGTTGGAGCGTTAAAATATAATATATCCGGTTGTTAAATTATACATTTAATTAATGCATTAAACCACAAATGTTACAAAACCACAAAGTTATTCATCATACAAAACTCTCCACAATGGTCATTCAAACAATAACACAAAAATAACAAAATGTTAGCTTCGGATACATCAACCTGAACTACACCTCCTAATTATTCTAATAAATCAACTATACTTCACAGTTCACACATCACCTGCTCCTCACCATATAAATGACATCTCCGTCCTCTATTACATTACAGTATTACAATTACAAATAACAACGTGAACCTAATATAATAATAAATTCCTAAACAAAGCATGCGAACGAAGCGCGAACTCGGAGTCTCGGATAGAGGAAACAAGGATAGACTGCGGTGGCTGCGCGGTGGCTTCCGGTGTGACCGCGTGACAATTTGTTAGCTTTTCATAGGCAACGGGCGTTACTAAGTACGACATCCGCGATACCCTGGTGCGCTGGCCCGTGGAAGGATTTCACTTACACCGGCCCTGCTTCATCCAATATTAATCATTGGAAGAGGCAAATAAATTATGGGGTATCATACAGAAATAAGTTTTTACTTTCTTAAGGAAGTATAGCAATCATAAGAAATGTTTTAAGGTCTTCTGATTGTTTTCGCCATTTGGATAAATGAATGAATGTGTGTGAATGCTTTAAAACTCACGAACGAGAAAAGATGAAAAAATAATTTATGGGTTGATTTTTGTAACAAAATCGGAAGTAGAAGCTTACTTGATACAAAATAATAAATTCAATTTTCGAAAAATTAACTTTAATGAACATTGATTAAACAATTTGAGTTGGGCATCTATCATTGACATATGTATTTTTCTATCCCCTGAATGTTTAAAACATTTCAAAAAATGTTGATTAAACTCAGTCGCGTTTGGTAACGAATTAAAGGTCTCGGGGGAAGACTTGAACTCAAATATCAAAATTTATAAGTGAGATGATTTCTTGACTAGAAGATGTAATAAAACGAGACAATTGTCGGAGAAGCAGTCAATTTATTAAAATTTTCACATCAACGTTTCGACTCCAATTGAGTCTTCTGCAGGGTGCTAGTCACAAACATACAAGCACTAGCACCCTGAAGAAGACACAAATGGAGTCGAAACGTTGATGTGTAAATTTTAATAAATTGACTGCTTCTCCGACAATTGTCTCGTTTTATCAAAACTTATTTTTGAATAATCCTCAATTGTTAACTATAATAATAATAGTTATTTGAATCCAGACGAGTTCGGTATCAAATTGAAGATTTAATAATAATAATACTGTTCGTGGATGCAAGAAAGTACATATAACATCGTCAAAGAAAGGTATTACAAAATAAAGTACATAGATATATTTTCAGGGAGTAGACTTGAACTCAAATGTTAAAAACAAATTTTAAAGGATCCTCAATTGTTTTTTTACAATATTTAATTGAATCCCTTCGAGTTTGATATCAAATTAAAGGTGTCAAGTAAAAGACATAAATTAAAATGTTTTAAAACTAATTTTGAACGATTATCCGTTATTTTTTTGTTTCTATTGTAGTTCACCAAATCTTTTCGCGTTTGGTATAAAATTAAACACCTTAGGTAGGGAACTTAAATTAAAATATCAAAAATTAAGTTTGAACGACCGTCAATTGTTTTTTTTTAACAATAATTCATTCAATTTTGTCTAGTTTGTTGTTAAAGTAAGCGTCTCAAAGAGGAGAGCTGCTTTAAAATATCAAATGCACTTCTGAACGAACGTCAATTGTTTTTATAATACCTACATATTTTTCTATTCTTTCTAAATTGAAACATTCTGAAGGGGAAATTCATATATTATCTGGTCTTTTACCAATTTTCTTAACATCTTTTCTATATTTACTATATTTATTTATATAAAAAGTTGTGTGGTGACCATATTAAGTTATTTACTACTATTTCTGTCTTATTTATTAAAAAATTAATATTGAGAATTCGATTCTGTAATATTTAATTAATATTTCATACAAAATTATGATCTCAAAATATGTAGCTCCGTGAAAATTTTGCCTTTTTCGACATTATCGTGATTGCTATATTTTCTTATACTATATTTATAAAGAACCTATATAAAAATGAAGTTTGAATCTTTACTTTGAAATATCCACGTAAAGAATGTACTCGTATATGTCGTCTTTCGTTTTTATTTGAAACATAGTTTTGTATACGCAATCAATTAAAAATTATTATTATTATAATTAGTATTATATTTTCGTGACCTATGCCTTATTTAGAAAATAATTACATTACTGAAAAGGTCTTCTACCATAACAATTGTTGTCTAATATATTTGAGGTTGTAATTTATATAATTCTCGAAATTTTAAAGCTCAGGTCGAACGGAAAACATCCCAATGAACTATTAACCTTGTAATTATGTAAAAAATACAAAAAATTTGTGTTTTGTGTCTGTTCTGAACCATAAAAAATTTACTGAAAAGTTACACATTTTTTGTTGTTAATAATAAAACAAGATAAATATTTAAAAAGAATTAGATGCGTCAACGCAATTCGTTGACAGCTTAAAACATTTATTACTTGACAAATAACAAACACATGTAAAAAACGGACCACCAAAAATATCTTAATCCTGAAAAACCAACACAGCTTGCAATATTTAAGAAGCGGCGCAGTGACTCGTGTGTGTTGAGTGTATGTGTGATGTATGTTTGAGTGTGTGTCGTTATGCGGATACCTGCTTTGTTATATTAAATGTGGCCTGTTGTTACTTTGGATTTTATTATTCTGAACATCCTCTGTCTCTGTTTTGTGTTTATTGTCCTCTCTGTTTTGGACGTTTTCATGCAGGCCCGGAATACGAGATAATATTTTCTTACACAAGTTTGATTATAATTTACCCAATTTTTTATTAGTAAGTTTCTTAATAATTCTCAGACATAGACGATGGTTATAATATATTAAATTACTGATTTATTACTTGCAAGAATTACACAAAGAATTCTCTATCTTATAATATATTGATAGATCTGATCAGCACACACTTTCTTTTAAACAATTGTTGATCTTAAATGCAATCAAGAATAAAATATTCAGGTTAATGATTATTGGATCAAGCCTTGATTAGGGGTTGGTGAATTGCTTTACAGCGTATTCAAAATTAAAATTAATTTTTTTTCATTAATGTTATAATTTATAAATATTGAAAAAAGCTTTCAGAACTCATAATATATTAAAAAATAATAACTGGATAAAAGTTCTGTAATTATTTATTAAAATCACGACGTTTCGGCAGCAAAGTGCGATTTTAAACAAGGAAAGTAACAGATTACCGACTAGTGGTTATAATTTTGAGGAAAGTCACTAGTGAGTATTTTTTTATTTATAACAATAATAATAACACACAACACCTTGGTAACAACTTCGATTGATTAATTAAAAAAATTAAAGCATATGTCACTGTCAAATAATATTTCTTTTATAAATTTTTCACATATTAAGAGGATAAAACGTTATACTTTACATGTTGGCAAAGTGGAATTACCCACTCGATAAAATTATCACACTCAGCCTTCGGTTTCGTGTGCTAAAATTTCTCTCGTGGGTAATCCTTACTTTGCCCACTTGTAAAGTAAATAACTATTATTGTTTGCTGCACCTTCTATAAAGAAAATAAAAAAAATTGGTTTGGGCGCTCTATCCGAATCTGCAATAAAAAATAGTGGATTTCATTTAAGATTTAAAGAGACTTCTCTCCCTGCTCTGTTGTTCTAGTTTAAATTAAAGGTAAGAAGGGCTACAGTTGTTTGATTGGACAATGTACTGCATAATAATAATATAGATTGTTACAATTCCATTGAAATGGTTGACTAAATACTGAATGAAAGAAGAATACAGTAAAATTGCTGATTCCAGACCTGCATTGGCGTTACTATTGTATGTAGATTATTCCCATTCTGTTATACGTTGGTTTGTATTTTAAATATTTCATTATGTCAGTGAAATAAAAATATTAAGTATTAATTATGTACACTTACGGTATTCACGTGTCGGAACGTAGAGAGAGACAAGTGCACTATGCATCTCTCCAAGAGTGAGAGAGACAGTCGAAACATTTCGGAATCGCCAAAGCGGAAAATATAAACTCTGTTGAACGTTTTGCATATCTATTTTACTAATTATTGTTAATTGTTACTTGCAGCAGATGCCCGATTGTTTCGGCGTGTCGTGAAAAATCTGACAATCGCCGGCCGACTGCGCCAAGTAGGCTATGAATTACCGCCGAACAAAACAGCAGCGGCGATAGCGATCGTCGGATGTTTTATTATTTTTTGGACGGGCGGATTTTACTAACGTTTTGTAATACAATAGTGATGTTTTTTAAATTAGTGTTTTTGTTTCTGAAAGTTGTTTAGATCTTACGATTAGATTTTTATTGTTAGTTGTATTAAGAGATGAGTAGTACTTGTATTAGGAAATGAACACTTTAGATGGTAATACAGAGATAAGTAGAATGAAATTTAATTTTGCTGCGAATACGGAAATCTTTTTGTTTGTTTGTTTGTTTCTCGGAAGGATATGGAAAATTTTATTGTAATTTCTGTTATTATTCTCAAATATTCTAGTTCACAATTCTTAGAAAGGCGTTTCTCAAACTTTTCGAGCCACGACCCGATCTGATCAAATAGAATCAGCAACTGGAAATTATATTTTTTTACGTAAAAAATACTGGTTCTTGTTTAAGATTTTAAAGTTGGTACACGCTTCACCCACAGTGAGTAAGGGGATCAACCGTTAAATCATTGAATAGCGCTTCGATAAATACTGAATAAGTGTTTTTCTGTTTTTTATTCTGTGAATTTTAAATGGATGAGCACGTTTTAGGGTCCCTAGAATAGGATTTTAATAGTTTCGCGATGATGTCTGTTTGTGTGTCTGATACGGTTTCTCAAAGACAAGTAAACTGAAAATTTTGATATTTTGTATATATCAATTATCCTTATTGGAAGAGCTGATTAGTTTTTGGTGATAATCCAGTTACCGGTAATGGTAGTTTACTTGAAGCCCTATCAAGTTATTTTGAAATACCTGAGTAAATTATGATTTAATGACAATTTTTGTTATGAGAATAATGTTTTAAATAATTATTGTTTGAAACATTTTTATCTGTCACCATTTACGAAAAACAACACGTTAAAGAAAAATTATATTTTGATATTTTCGAATGAATCTGCAAACCTATGCTTTTTGATAAAAACAAAACAACGGTTGAAAAATGGAAAAAAAAATATTTTTTGACGTGAGTCATAATTGAAAAGTAAATTTTTTCAAGGGATGAGCGTCTCTTGATAGTGGTAGTTCGTGTTTCTGCATTGTTCTATAAGAAATCTATGGCGGGAGGTATTGTGGTGCCAACAACAGATTTTTAAAAAAATGTTTTGAAACAAAATCAAAGCTAGTTTGATACAACAATATTTTGAAAGAAATTTCACTTCTTAAATATCAGACGTATATATTCAAATTGCTCACATAACTGTCAATTCAGATGAAATGTCATTAAAATAGTCGAGGATCAATGCTTAGGTCCTCTGTTACGTAATTTGAAATTACGTCCTACCCCAAAGAAACAAATAAATTATTCAACCGTAAGTGTAATAAGTATGACTAGTTTTTGGAATAAGGAAGAGACATGATAATATATTTTTATTTCATTTTGTGTACATATGATAAGTTAATTTATTTTCTATTGATTATGAATTAAACATACCTAATCCAATAAATATAGAAACAAAATAAAAATTAATATCAAATGTATACAGTTGTATTGTTCTTGTCCACCTCATAAAACATTAATTCGGCTACACAAATTCATAGTCAAACACACAAATCTTACATCAACAAATGGAATAAAAATAAACCGAAAAATTAACATCCCTGCACGCAATATATACTATTCCCTAATATTTATATTATTTCCACCAAATATAAATACAATTACGCATTCACAACGTACGCATATACACACACGAGTGTATTTACTTGGCGGCACTTAGCGCTAACATAGCAATGGGTGTATACAGAGTACCCCACGAAATACAGAGGGAATTGCATTTTATAAATCAGCAGTGAAATATTCAGAAATAATCATTAACCTTAAAGAACTTAATTGTAGATCATTGTCAAGTAATATCTGTAGATTCTGGTATGACATGACTATGGTTGTTAATTTTTATTACCAAATAGTGCAGGTATATTTCATCTACATATTTGAGGAAAATTATTTTATATTTGTATTTAGAAAAAACTACACAAAATAAATATTTCAACTTCTATTCCAAATAATTTATGTGTTACAATCGTAATAACACATCAGTTGGCTTTGATACCCTTAACCAGCTCATCAGGAACTATCAAATATGTCAAGATCAAGAGTCACACTACATATTATCAACTTCATTTTTGCATAAGTATGAATTTGCTTCCAATTGCACACAGAACTGTTGAAGAAACAAAAAAATGGAATAAATGAGATCTTCATTCCTGTTGCTCTGTGGAGCAGGGAGGGGCGGGGGGGGGGGGGTGCTCACTTGACGGCTAGTAGCCGCAAAATCAAATCGGATTGTCACACCCAATATGAGTAGTAAATGGTGTGTTAATAGTTATATCTGTCTGATCTTTTACTCTTGTATTCATCTCTTAGACAGCCGTCCTTGTGATCTTCCTGCAAGTCGCGGATTTTTTAAAATTCACACAATTCTTCTTTCGACCACGTGGTCGTTTCATTTCTGCATATATTGTATCACCTGCTCCACTTGTTTTTCTAGTCTTTGAGTTAATTTTCTTACAAGTTGAATAAACTTTCAGAACTCATATTTGTAAAATAATAAGTCTTTTGAATTAAGTTCTGTAAAATATTTATTTAAATACAACGTTTCGAATTATTGAATATAATTCTTTATTAGGAAAAGTTGTATTTAAATAAATACTTTTACAGTACTTAATCCAAAGTCTTATTATTTTAGTTTTTTATCTTTTAGGTTAATTTCAAAAACACATATAAATAAATAAATAAATAAATATATCATCACGCCTTTTACCCATTACGGGTGTGGCACTCTGCTTACGCAGATCTCAGTAAGTGATATATTTTTTCGTATGAAGTGCGGTTACCAGCCGTCAAATCATAGCCCCCAAGGATGTTAGTGGAGGAGGAACCACAGGGGTAAATTTAAATTTGTAACTGTCGGCAGTGGGATTCGAACTGAGGATCTCACGATCCACAGTCCGACACGTTACCTCGGAGCTATTTACCCCGTCAAAAACACATATACACAGTTCATTTACAATAACATAGGTTCAAGACAGATGTCGACCTAAGTTACTTTCATTTCCTCTAGAGAACATCTAAAATCGTTCATCGTCATCATACACAATGCTATAAGAATCAAATTTCTTCATGTTATAAACTAAATATACCAGTATTTATGAAGTAGAACAACTGACAAAAATATTATTTATTAAGTTTATTACAGTAATAATTAGACATATAGAACAGCAGAATATTTTACAGATGAAGTGTACCTTTGTTGAATGCCACGTGTGCGGCCTCCAGCGCCATCTCTCAAAAGTGAAAAATACCAATTTCAAATGTTATATCTGTCGTGTACAGTGTGATTTTCTTGCACACCCCGTATACCTATTTATGTAACAACACGAGAGAGATATGTATACGTGTGTATCTGTGTATGTTAGTATGAGGATCAATAGCGAATCATAAATCAAAGAAGGCTGTCATATCCGCGGCACGAAATACACTCATAATTCAAAAACATAGGCCCACATTATTCTAATTACACACCCCCGCACGAATGAATATATATGATTTTAATAATGTAACAAGTATACGTGGTGCCATGGTTGTGTATCGTGAACGGTGTAGTGGTAGAGCTGATTCTCTACTTGGTTGCTAGATGGCACCACCGTCAAATGTTATCGCTTATCAGCGCATTTATTACATTGTATAGTACTGGGTCATTTCATCTACTTTTGGAAGCTTTAAATAAATACATTTAATTACTGGATTAAAAAATATTTAAATGCTTGTATAGGGTACTGTAAATAACTAATAGAATCTTCAATAATTGGATTTGTTTTACTGTAAGCAACTATTATTAAAAGTCATAATGACATCATTTATATAGCCTTGATACATTGTCACTTACACTAATTAAAATTTTGTCGCCAATACGCTGATATAATTAATTAACCGGCCTTTGTAATTAAGGTACTAAAATTTTTCTGTATATTCGTTCATCCTCAAAATATCTTATAACTTCATATTGGGCTTCCAAAATTAAAATAGGTACGCTAACTAGTGGTAGAAAGCTAAACTAACCATGAGGTACATACATTTAATTGCATTTTGAAATTAATTGTTATTTTTTAAAAATTAATAACAATTGTAGTTATTTTAAGGGTATTCCAATGTAAGTATATCATTTGGTTAAGCCGAATTATTTAAATAAGATGTAAAAATGAAAGGTTCATTGTATTTGTAGATTATAGGTTAAGATTTTCTCCAAAAAAACTTAGAAAAACAGGAAAATTTGCAGTGTGTATGCATCAGTTCTGCTGCCAATAAAAGCAAACTACGAACACTAAAGCACGCATTCGCCATCATAAGATATCATACAAAATGAATTTGACATGTACCTTGCATGTGTCCAATATTAAAATTAAAATTCTATGGTTTTCAAAATCATATATATCTTGGATTAAGATTAATCAGAAGATATAATCGTATGGATTCGTATATTTAGAAGCTTTAAATATTATATAAACTACTTTTTAAACTTATAATTATGAGAAAAGAAAATTGAAATGTGGGAATAAGAATATTTCCTGAAGGAATTTAATTGCAACTGTAGAACGGATCTGAAGACGTCTTTATTAAATTCAATATGGTATTCATTATGCAAAAAATAAAATATGGATTTTTATACTAATTTAAATAGAGAATAGAATTCTACAAATAAATGTACCATTGTAATATTTCTGACGTTAATATAGATTAAAGATGTGTTATAAGCCAATAATATTTTTAGGATGTTAACATCAAAAGAAAGTATCTTTGGAAGCAATGTTTTTATATTGATTTGGATATTTTGAAATCAGCTTGGGGTCAATAAAATCAAGGTATTATACGGTTTACATGTTAATCCCTTGAAAATATATTTTAAATAAACATATTTATATATTATTTTTTAAAAAGTATATTTAGAAATCCAAACAATATGTTGAAATAATAAAGGATCAGATCCAGTAGCAAATGCTGGCGTATTAAATATAAAGGATAACATAAAATATATATAAAAAACGCGTCATTTGATATTTATCCATCACTCATCGTGAGAACTAAACAAAAATGTTAAAAACAATACGGAATAAAATTTAAAAAATACATATCATTTTATTTATCCCCTCCGTTCCAATTTGTATAAAAGAATTTTCAAAACACGAACCAAATAAAAAATACAAAATACGTAACATAAAACAAAAAACGCACGAAAAACGAAACATTGAAATGTCAACAAACATTAGTACATACTTCGTTTATATGTAGGGTAATCAAACAAACGGGACGGGAAAATGCGAGGACCACGTACCGCCATTAGAATATCGGTAAATAACAAGTTATTGTTTTCAAACGCCCTGTCGCTTGTTTTCTCTCGTTTGAGCACCCCCTCCGACCGTCAACCGACGCGAGGCGTCGCCGTCGACAGAGCACCACTGACACAGCACCGTAACGGACATTTCTGAAAAGGAGGCTTCCAGTAAAATGTATTCATTTATTTGTACACATCTCTAATGATTCGAGATTGTCTTCAGCCTACTTGGGTCTACAATTTATAGCGCACTCATACCTAACGACTGTACCCTCATCATACATCCGGTATATAAAAGAAATATAAGACATACAAACTCTGTTTCTAAGATACCAAAATCATGACAGAAGAGCCAATTATATTTCAGCGGGATAATAAAATAAAACAAATGGGGTCTTTCACCATTTCTATTTATGAAACTTTATCTATTTTGAAGACTATCTACACTTTTAAAAAGTCTTAATTGTTATTCATTAAGCCACAATGATTTTTTTTTAAATGTTGTGACGCCATAGCAGAGGTGTTGCTGGATCTAAAACAGTACAGATTTAAATAATTTTTGTTACATAAATGTTCTATTTTATTGGAATAATAATAATAAAATAAGTAAAAAATATATGACTACAATTATTTACAATCTGTACTGTTTTAGATCCTGAACATTTAAAAAAAATCATTGTGGCTTAATGAATAACAATTAAGACTTTTTAAAAGTTTAGATAGTCTTCAATATAGATAAAATTTTATAAGAAAAATTTTTAAAAAAATGGTGAAAGACCCCATTGAAGGTAACTATTGTAACAGATACCTCGCACCTGGTACCAAGAGGTAACTGACATACGACAGAATATAAATGAATGACCAAGGGTAGCGTGGTTGCTGGCCACCACGGAATATTTTAACTCGATTCCGAAGAGTATTTAGAAAAAGACTTCTGATCAAATAGCGGGAAATATGCGCGCAGGCAGGAATCAAACACGTATTCAACAATAACAAAATTATATAATATTTAATAACGAACAAGCATAAGGAATTATATAAATCAAATACATTTACGAGCTGAATAATTCGACGCTATATAATCCAAAGTATCGCTTACTCACTAACTTTTACAATAACTTTCAAAGATCGAAACTGATATAACTTTCGCTATTAACAATATTCATAAAACTCAAATCTACTTACATGAACTCACAAATTAAACTTCACAAAAACTATGCATACAATCGAGAGGAGCCCTTAAACTGTGTATTAATTCTTTGAACATTTCACAAGAAAAGCCAAAATGCAAGTGTCTGCTCACTGCCCAAGGTTCACAATTTATTACTTGAGGGATGGCACAGTGGCACTCAAAATAACTCTCACTGGGCACTACTCTCGCATAAGACACTGGTTAAATATTTCCTACAACATATTGATATCCGCAGATTAGGCGGGAACTGAACTGAAATACTAAAGAAGTGGAATTTTCCACGAACAACTAACAGGAACCATTTACTTAGTTTGAAATCTCTTAATATCGTTTGAAATATAATCGTAATAAACGCAAATACCGTTTATTAAACTATCATAAGTTATATTACAATTCTAATCATTTTTAAATACATGGTAACCTTTAAAATATGGGGGACGTGCTTCAAGTTTACTCCTCAGAAAAAAAAATACATTTTTCTCCCTAGTTGTATAATACACTATTATTGTAGTGTACCGGATTTTAGCTAAGAATGTATTAAAATATTTAAAATGGGCTTAGTATATTTGTTCCTTTAAATTTTGCACAATTTCAATACTCATTCAAGTTTAAGATCAATATATTATAGATTTCATTTTTGGGCAAGAGTAATTTCAGAAATTACTCTGGCTCTTACACTAATTTAAAAAAAAATGTTGGTAATTCCTAGTACCTACTCAAATTTTATTTTGTAAATCGTCATTTTCCATGACAATTCTAATATTTGAATTAGGAATGTATACGTAAAAATATAGTTATTACTGGCCTGCAGATAGCAGGGTCGTCCTCCACGACACAGCGTGACGGTAGGTGGCGTGAGGGACGTGCGGGCAAGAGGGAGCATCGGTAATGGAACTCAAACAGCGCGAGGCGCTTTTATCGCATTCAGAATGAAATAATTGTCCCGTGTTTACCTCTAGCCCCCTCCCGTGTGGCCCTGTGGCACGCCGCTGGCCGGACCCGGATGTGCGACAGCGCGCCGGGACGCCAGGTGACCGCGGGTGACGTCGGGACGCTGCAGGGATTCCAAGTGTTGTAGAATCTACGGAGACTGATTGCTGAGAGATAGTTCAGTTTATTTTATTCGTAGGGGTGTATATTGTTATGCACATGCAATGGAAAAGAAGAGATAAATATGTAAAGCAGTACAGTATAGGTGCGTTTTATTTTAACTGCTTTAACACTGATATACTTAATTTAGCACTGTAGAGTGTTACTAAATTATTTTATAGTACATAGTGCACTAAATGGACTTCATTATAATCAAAAAGTATGTGTAGTACTTGTTAAAGTGTAGTTGATCAAACATTTTTTGCAGTTTCCTAGAATAAAAGAGTATATATTGCAATAAATATTTCTGCACGAGATGCATTCCCCACCTTTTAACAATGGGGTCATAAACTTAAAAAAAAAAGTTGTGTTTATTATAAAAATTTAGATCATTTCAGTCACATATTATTCAATA
Organism: Poecilus cupreus; assembly: GCA_963942605.1. Taxonomy (NCBI): domain Eukaryota; kingdom Metazoa; phylum Arthropoda; class Insecta; order Coleoptera; family Carabidae; genus Poecilus; species Poecilus cupreus. Next base: position 10,037,024 of record OZ012731.1, read on the forward strand.
TTTCTTTTCATTCATAATTTCCTTACTGAAGTTTCGCGGTTGCAAAATCGTGACGTCATCTTGTAATAGAATGTACAGCATGGCAAGGCGAAAGAGGTGCTTGCTTTTCAGAGTTGTAATAATTACTTATTATTATTAAAACGAATACTCCGATAAATTAAATTAGATATTCGTTAAATTTGAAATAGGATGGCAATTTGAAAAAATCGTATCTTAATAACTAAATGCCTGTTAATATTAAATTAAGTATCTATATTTATAATTTTACTCAAACTTACAGAAAATAAATAAAATGAAAAGAGGTTTATGACCCCAGTACCTAACAATTCTGAGACGCTCAGTACTGCTAACTGTTTTCTTGTAAATTTTAATATCAAAATTAAAAATCAAGTTTCAAGGCAATCTGTTAACGTACGAGCATAAAGGACAAGTGTGAAAACAGGCCTTAAGAATTTTTTTTAAAATAATTTTGTTAGATTTTTAAATATTTTTCTCTACATCCAATAAAGGAGGTATATCAAGGAATCATACAAAACAAATCTTCAATGGATAAGCATGTTTTAGGGTCCTACAATAAGATTTTAATATTTTCGCAGTGATGTTTATGTGTGTTATGAATTAAAAGATGCGTAAATATTTAGAGTTATGGTTTCTCAAAAACTGTTGAACTAAAAATTTTTATATTTTGTATAATCCAATGACCGGAAGTGGTAGTTTGAACAATCTCAGTAAATTATGGTTTTATTGGATTTTTTTTATGTTTAGGTCGCCGTCTAATACAGTCCAATTGTAATTCCATTCGTATGATTGAAGGAATTGTTAAATACAAATGCACTTTTGTTTATTGATTTTAAAAAATGCATATCTATCGTTTGAACTTATATTAGATTTTTTTTCAACAATAATTACTTTGTTTATAACAATAAATAATGCAGAAACCCAGAAAAAATGGGATCAAAGTATGTTCAAAATTCATTTGCATTATTTGTATGCATTTTTAATATTATCATACAACTTTTTCTACTGGCCTTGAAGAATACACATCCACATATGCCCCGAATTATTTTTTGAGTGAAAAGCAAATATTGAATATGTATGGGATTCGTATGTGTTTGGCAATCCAGGTTGTAAAGTTCAATGGTGCGGCTCACAAAGCTCGTATTCCACTGAGATATGAAACGCAGGTCGGCGGAGCAAGGGGCGGCAAAAACCATTAACGACTGGTCTAAAACACTAATTCATTATTTAAGATACAACATTAAAATGCTAACACGAGCCCAGCCAAGCAATTGTATATTATGTCCCCTTTACCATCAGAATGTTTTCCAACTATCAATTATTAATTAATCAAACATTATATAAACTGGCGCCTTGCCCCTTCCAGCCACCCCGCGCCTACGCCCATGGCGGCGTGCGTGCGCGCTCGTTAATAAAAACATGCGCTTCTGAACACGAATGTATAATCTGCTCTGGTAAAAATTTTAGTAAATGTTATTCTGAAAGCATAAACTCTTAGTGATATTAATAATATGTTATCTATTCGGTTGTAGTGTTTTGTTTTTCGTTGCTTCTTTGTTTGAATCGCGCTGCGTGATTGTTTCGTATTATTAATAAGTGAAATATGGTTATGGTGCAAAATTATATGCGCTGCAGTGCTGGGGTTAAATCGCTCTTGCCTTGGAATTTATTTCATTTTTGTGTGAAATTTCATTTTTGTTGTACTTGTTCGTGTGATCCATTCACATAAAACTTACGAGAGCTGCGTTCGGGTTCTGTTATTTATTACACTTGGACTGTAATTTTCTGTTTTTGGAATAAATGCTCTTGCTCAATTATTTTTTTACTTCCTAGTGTATGGAATACTTTGCATACAGACCAAAGATCAAATTAAATGCTTGGGTTTGCTCTCCTACATTATTTTCCATCGTTTATTTCATGAAAGTGTTTATAAAATAATACTTTGTAATACGATACTAAGTAATGCAAATTTACGTTTTTGGAATACGAATAAGAGTTCAATTCTCACAGCCGACAACAATTGTAACATATTTTGGGCTCGTGACTTGACGGCCGGTAACCCCAGTCCAGAAAAAATGTATAATTTAACTCAATAACCAAAAAGTTGAAGCACTGGGGTCTTTTCCTTTTTTTTATTTTATTAAAACTATCTAAATTGAAAACTATCTACAATTTAGAAGTCCTTATTGTTATTCATTAAGCCGCAATATTTTTTTTAAATGACGTCACTGTTGTTGTGTATTGTGGATTTGTGATATTTGGTTACGAATTCAAAATAACACAAAAATCTTCAAATAAGGTGCCAACCATTTTCAGTTCGGCAATCTAACATCTCAATAATAAGAGAAGTAAAAAAGTTATTTTTTGTTTATTCCACTGATAAATTTATTCTCTAGTTTAACTAAGAATTTCGCTCACGAGGGGTGTCCTATTTTAAAAACTTGAAACAAATGCTTAATAATATGGAAATAGTTTTTTCCTACAACTGTCAAAAAAACTTGACATTTTTTCATTGTTTTCAATACGCAAAATATGCTATTTCTTGGTTATATATAAACAACACTTGTGTTTCCCAGGCAACGTGAAAAAAAGTATTTTGCGCACATGGGCTACAAACTCTTTTCCGCACTGTAAGAAGATTGAATAAAAATACGTATATTTGAAATGTATCACATAATTTTTTTTGTAAATTAAACATGCGCAAACGCACAGCTCTTAAATCTTTGCAACTGACTGAACGCGCCCTACGTGCTAAATGAATCAGTTACTTGTTAATTTTTGAATTTTTCTTTAGTTATTGAACACAAACTTGCAACTAATTAAGAACAGAAACGACATAATAGAAATTAAAGGATGATTGACAAATTCGATAAATAAAAGATTGAATTAAATTAATAATTTATGACATTAACCTAATCTAACCTAAGAAAAATTATACAATTGGTAATAAAAAAACTTATTTAAGGTAACGTTAAGTATAATTATTTATTAATATTTAAGGTAATGCTGCAGTTTTTATACGAGTAATGGTTAATATTTATTAATGCCCGATAATTTATTGGTTGAAGCCCAGAATTTGGTTTTCTATGTTGATGTTGACAGGTACGTGTTGAGTGTTTTTGTTGCTTAGTAACATCAAAATGTATCAATAAATTATTATGAAAAATATAATAATTTTACATAATTATTTAATTCATTTCTTTTATTTGAATATTAAGAAAGTTGTAGGAAAAATATTGTGTGTATTACGGGTGCAAAATGGCATTGCTGCTCTCGCATAATTGAAGCTCTCAGCTGCGCTTCGAGCTTCAAACTTTATGCTCGTGCTACAATGCAGCATTTTGCACCCTTAATACACAAATAACTATTGTTTTCAAATCGAGCGTAATTAAAATCAATCTACAATAAAAACTAGGATATTAGGTGTCAATTCGACTATCTTTTCGCGGCTTTTTCGTCTCCAACACCTCATGTCTGTTTCGTGCGGGACCGCACACTTCTCGGCGGCTGCTTGGCTCGGTCTCGGGTGTGAGTAAGATTGGTGGGCCCCACTCATCGCTGTCAACTGGAGAGTTAGAGCGCGCTGTCGGCACGCGACTAGCCGTCACGCGACACCCGAGCGCTGAGCGCCGAGCGGAACCCCCGCCGGACACGAGACGCCGCTGTGTCTGCCAAGGCAGAGTAGTAGTGTGTGCTAGAAGATGGTTGCTTTGATAGAGTGGATAGTTGCAGAAAATTCACTGCATACGAATTAATTTTTTTTTAATAATATGAGTTTTATGAATCTCTCAAGTTGTTAATTTGATTATTTTTTGACGTTTATTTAAACCAATGAAATGCTTTATTGTATGTCACGTGTCTGCGTTTTAACCAATCCTGTCATTATTATACTGAGAATAATGCTCTTGTGATTATTCCCGGCAATATTCTCTGTAGCTTTTTTGTTTTTGTTGACAGATGTCAGATGACAGATAATTATCATCAACACAAGTAAAAATGAGCAAAAAATATAGATTTAGTGGCGTGCCTGATGATGAAATCAAAAAATAATCAGTAATAATATAACAAGAGAGTGAGAATAAATTGAAAATAATTTGACAGATCTTTCGAAAACTTGTTGCCAAATGGCGACAAGTTTGAGAAAGATACTGGAGAATTATTTTCTAATTTATCGAACTCTCGAGTTATATTTAATTAGATTATTTTTTGATTTCATCATCAGGCACGCCACTAAATCTATCTTTTTTGCTCATTTTTACTTGTGTTGATGATACCTATCTGACATCTGACATCTGTCAACAAAAACAAAAAAGCTACAGAGAAAATTGCCGGGAATAATCACAAGAGCATTATTCTCAGTATAATAATGACAGGATTGGTTAAAACGCAGATACGCGACATACAATAAAGCATTTCATTTGTTTAAAAGAAACGTCAATAAATAATCAAATTAATAACTTGAGAGATTCATAAAACTCATATTATTAAAAAAAATTAATTCGTATGCAGTGAATTTTCTGTAACTATCCACTCTACCAAAGCACTTGGACACTTCCTATAAAATGTAATACATTTTCAAAAGGAATAAATACATTATTATTATTATTATTATTAGTTCATTTGAAAATTAAAATCACCGTAAACAGTGCGCGTATAGATCTTCTTAACGACGTGGTTGCATTTTTTGTAGAAACTAGAAAGAATCCCGAAATAGAAATAGTATTTTAAAAGATTTTTACAGATAGATATAATTACATACAATACTAGCGAATTAATAATTTATGGGAATATTTATATTACCTACAGTATATGAGGTGGAAAGAACGAACAACAATATTTTGACGTTTAGCAAACGAAACACATTTTCCATGATGTAAGTCTAAAATTTGAATACATTTAAAAGTAAAGTATGATTTAAATTATCATTAATTATAGCAGAAACTTCGTACATATAAATCAACAACTTTATTCGTACACGTACATCGTGCAGGCAAATGAAACAATTATTCTTAGCTTGTGTATACTGAATAGCTGTCTGTGTGTATTCTCACCGAAGCAAAATCGACGCGAATCCAGAGCCCACTTTGGCCGCGTCCGTGTGTTCGTGTGCATGGCCCCCTTGCATTTATTTATATTAGCACGCGGCGTTAATGTAAACCGGGCCCGGCTTTTATTAAATGTATTGTAATAATTGCAAATGAAAACAGCAGACTATAACCCTCTGCAGCTATGTGTGTGTGTGTGTCCGTGTGCACTGTTTATATATACAATTATAATCAGCTCGGTAAATTATGTAATTTTCACATTTTAATTTTAATTGGTCAGACTCGCTGCCTACCAAATGCCTTTATGTTAATTCGTTCCCCTGTTTAAAACTATTTATTTAGTATTAAATTGTGAAGTGCGCTTCGCGTTCGCGCTATTGTCGCCAGATGGCATTGTGTTCGCCCGTTGCCGGAGTCCGCAGTCCGGAGTCAGTCGGAGTGGTCCGGGTGCATGGACTAACGAGTTTTCGGTACAAACGGCCATGTCGAGTTGTCGAGATCACAACATAAGTTTATATTTATCTCATACAGTTTTCAATTTATTTAAAAATATTTGGTGTGAGTTTCCTATAATATAAATTTAAATTTGATTGTTTAATAATTACGCTATACAAACATTTGACATACAAAATAACTGTTTCTATTATGTTTGTTCTCATGGCAACTATTACGGTAAATCTATCGAAGTATTGCTTCAGCTTCAAAATAAATTATTCCTTTTGGATTCTATCCTATTATTCTTACATTTTTGTGATCCCACTCATATTTACAATCTATCTACATATATTGAGTAAATTTTTGTGATTAAAGATTATATGACATGAGAAAGTAACTACCTATTGGCACTACTTTACTTACATTTACTTAGTTACTACAGGTACTGTATTTACAATTGACTAATTATATAATATTATGAAAATATTTAATCCTAAGAAAAACTATTTTATATTGGTCCGGTACTTACAATTATAGGAAAAAATCTGATGTATCCAGCACATAACCTCCCAGCCAATACTACTCTTAAACGATACAAAATAGTATTTGTTGATACAGAAACATACCTTCTTATTTATTTTGTTTCTATTTATATTTGAGTAATTTAATTTAATTTCGTATTTTTATTTAATTTCTTGACATATATTTCACTAAGAAAGCAGCTTCACAATCAACATGACATGTGTCACATTTGGTAAAATATTTAAAATTTTTAAGTGTTTTCATGGTGTACAAGGAGTGCAAGATTTATGAAAACTATTTTTTTTTAATTTTATTATCTCTAAATCCAATGAAAATTAATAAAATTATTGTAATCAAAACACATGTAAAATTAAATATTCTACAACTTTCAAAATAACATAAATTGTTGAAAAAGGAAATTTAACCATGTTTTTCATGAAAAACTGTTATTAATTGTTCATATTCTGAAGAAATTTGTGCAGTGAAAAATGTGAAATTAGTAAGGGATTGTTTTCAGTATAACTAATTCATAAATGTTTCTAATCATTAGCTGTATATTGAATTGGTAATTATCAATTTTAATTGTAATAGCGCTGTTTTAATAGATTTTAATAAATAAATATATTTATAAGTTAAAAAATCTTTCAAAACTCATAAAAATAAATGTATAGATATTTTTGAAGAAAATAGTAATTAATTCACTATGTGTTATTGGATAATATGGCTTTAAGTAAATTTATTTCAACTTATGTGGCCGTTGACGACGTTTCGGCTATGATTACAGATATTTTGTTGAAGTTCTATAAAACTTTCATTACAATTCAACGTTTCTAATTACGACACGTAAATCTTCATCAGGAAAACAAATGAACAACATAAACACACATAGCAATTCGAAACGTTGAATTTTAATAAAATTTTTATAGAACTTAATTTACAAATTAAATATTGTTGTCATGACAGTATTATTGTTAACTGAAGAAAGTGGTAGTTATATAGGTTAGGTTCTGTATTTTCAGGAAAATGAAAAACAAAATGTGCAACTTTTCGCATTAAAAATTAATGTAAAATTTTCAGATTTGACGGGTTATATTTGCGAGCCGTCTCTTTTTGATTTTTTTCCAAATAATTTCGTATTTTTTCACGGTAATTTCGGTTGGCTGCAAATTTTTGACTGATAACTGTATATCATGTGTCAAAATATATCAATTACTAAACTCTGATTACAACACAGCCTGGAAAAAGGCGTGATGATATATTTATTTACTTTCATACCTTTCAGCGTTCGCCCCTTGCCTGCCGGTGGTCTCTGGACACTGATTTTTGTAGAAAAGTTTTGATGTGCTCGTGAAATTTTTATAAAAATAGCATTATAAATTTATGTTTGTGTAAGGAAGCAGAATTGTGTGGAGAGCCTTGCTACTGACAAATGATAAATTTGCTGCATGAATCATAATTGTAAGTTATTTACCTCCAGGGCCGTCTTTAATATTTTCTCATCTTGTTTTCGGGACACTCACATAATTATTATTAATTATAAATTACTAACAACAATAGTATATTTTACTAGCGGTCCGACCTGCTTCGCAGGTCTGACCCCTAGGCTCCGCGACACTAAAGAAGATAGCAGTCTCTTTGTTCCTCGCTTCCAAGTCAGTAAATTGGCGAAGAAAACACATCACTTCGTTCCTCGTTTTCATGTCAGTACAATGGCGAGGAAAGCTCGTCACTTCGTTCCTCGCTTTCATGTCAGTGTTTCTTAACTTCCCATCCCTAAAACAGTGTATTTAATATCCCTAAGTTAAGTTTCTAGTAATTTCCACAAAAGCAATTGCTGATCGTAATTATTTGTGATAAAGAAGGTTCATCACTACTTTTTCCAACTTTTTGAGCCTGAAACGTTACATTCAATACTTCACAAGCTAGCTTTAGGGGAATTTTCAGAAAAGCATTTGCTAATCGTACTGATTTATAAAACATATGGCTCAATCTTTCACTTCTAAAACATTTTACTTGGTACCCCACAGGTCGCAAATATTCATGAATTGTAAGGCAAAATAATTGCCGATCGGAATTGATTTGCGAAAAAAAATTACAACAAACACAATTATTAAATTTTCCGTGGATACTCGTATTACCAAGACCAAGTGTTTGAATTTTTACCCTTGCAATAGATTTCAAGTGACTTAAAAAATGATTATCTGGGAACCCTTAAAACATTTCATTTCATACACCACAAGTTAGAAACCTAAAAAAAAAATTTAAGAATTTAAATTAAACACAAATTACATTAATATTTGATCATATAACAAATATTTTGCCAATCTGACATTCCTATTGTTTTCTTGGCAATTTATAACTACCGCCAATAATAATGTATAATAATTTGCATTCCACATTGCCGACTTTACCTAATCTAACGTCAAAGTAGAATAAAATCGTGAAATTGTAATGGAATTTTTTTTCATTTAAATTTCGCGGTTTTTAAAATTTTTATAAAATTTGATCGTGTAATACCAACCAACCAGTCTTACGTTATCTTGTCAGATACATTTCAAAGTACAATCAAAGCTAAAAAATTTTAACTTGTCTATTCAAGATTCTCATTTGATACCGAACACTATATTTTTGTGATGTCTTTTATGAAAATATTCGACAGCCGCCAATTTTTATATTATCATTTGTCCCGTCTATTCGACATCTTTTTTTGGATACCCAAAAAGTGATTTTAAAAAATAATTAAATCAAACACAACTTAATTAATATTTGATCATGTGATAAATAATTTTGTCAATCTGATTTTTCTATTGGTAATTTTAAAATATCAATAATAATGTACAAAAATTTGCATTCTCTTTTGTCGACAAATTTGACGGATTTACTTTATTATTACTCAATTAGATCGTGTAATACCAAAGTTACTTATTGTAAAGTCAAGTAAAATAAAAAAAAAAGGTTGGAAACTTTTTTTTTCTCAAAATTTCATGTTTTTATTTTATTTTTATTAAATTTGATTATGTTACAAAGACTTCTCTAAATCTGACATTTCTATTATTATCTTGTCAATTTAAAAGAACCGTCAATAATAATATATAATAAATTGTACCCTACATTGTCGACAAATTTAATGCATTTACTTTATTTTTAATAAATTTGTCGTGTAATAGCCACTTTTCCTAGTTTAAAGTAAAAGTAGCATCAAAAAAAAAATTTTTTTATTTTACAACTGAAAATGTAGAAATATAAATTGATAGTCTTTAATAACTTCCAATTAATACCAAACAATTGGCGAAGCAAGCTCGTCACTACGTTTCTCGCTTCCATGTCAGTACATTGACGAAGAAAGCTCGTCACTTCGTTCCTCGCTTCCATGTCAGTGCATCGACGAAGCAAGCTCGTCACTACGTTCCTCGCTTCCATGTCAGTACATTGACGAAGAAAGCTCGTCACTTCGTTCCTCGCTTTCAAGTCAGTGCATGGGCAAAGCAAACTCGTCACTTTATTTCTCGCTTTTATGTTACTACTATTTGGCACTTCAATTTAAATCTCTTCCGTGAGATATTTAATTCAATACCAAACACGTAAGGATTTAAATAACATTTATAAAAAAACAATTGATGATTTACAAAAATAACTTTTTGACACTTGAGTTGAAATATCCTTCATGAGACTTTTAATTTGATACCAATCACGGTAGGATTTAAATAACATATATCTTCTCTGCGAGACCTTTTATTTCATACCAAACACGGTAGGATTTAAATAATTTTTATAGAAAACAATTGACAATCGTCCAAAACAATTTTTTGACACTTGAGTTCAAATCTCCTCTGCGAGATCTTTAATTGAATACCAAACACGGTAGGAATTAAATAACATATATACAAAACAATTAACGATCGTCCAAAACAACTATTTGACACTTGAGTTCAAATCTCTTCCGCGAGACCTTTAATTTGATACCAAACACGGTAGGATTTAAATAATATTTTTAAAAAACAATTGACAATCGTCCTAAATAACTTTTTGACACTTGAGTTTAAATCTTCTCTGCGAGACCTTTTATTTAATACCAAACACGGTAGGATTTAAATAATGTGTATAAAAAACAATTGACAATCGTCCAAAACAACTTTTTGGCACTTAAGTTCAAATCTCCTCTGCGAGACCTTTAATTCAATACCAAACACGGTATGATTTAAATAATATTTATAGAAAACAATTGACAATTGTCCAAAATAACTTTTTGACACTTGAGTTCAAATCTCCTCTGCGAGACCTTTAATTCAATACCAAACACAGTAGGATTTAAATAATATTTGTAAAAAACAATTGACAATCGTCACTTTATTTTAAATCTCGAACGTGAAACTTTTAATTTAGTACTAAACACGGCAGTATTAGAAATGAAAAACAACTCATGATAAAAAAAATTATTCTGAAATTAAATAAATATTTAAAACGATCTTTTTATATTAAATAAGTAATAAACTTATTTAAATTTTTCCGCCTAAAATACTTAGAAGCATCAAGGTTGTCGAGCAGAGACATCTGTGTATTTTTTGACGCGGAAAAAAACCATCTATGAAGTGAAAAATAATTTTCAACTTTTTTGTGTTAGATAAGAATTTGAATTTTACCGCCTAAAATCCTTAAAAGAATCATGGTTGACGAACAAAGACATCTGTCATATTTATTTTAAATTTGAAAAAAATATAAAAAAAAATTCACATTTAAAAAAATTACAAAATAGTAAACAATGTACGCACTATTATTCTAAACACAAATAAATTTGCCAAATTTATCTAACTTGTCTACAATTAAAGTAATGTATAATTTAAACTTCGAAGTGAACTGTCAAAAATGACAAGTTGTCATTCTTTGTTTCAAACAATTAAAGATAAAGTGTATTGACAGTTCACTTTGAAATTGTAAAAATAAATTACTTTATTTGTAGACAAGTTAGATAAGTATGGTAAATTTATTTCTGTTTAGAATAAATTAAAGTACATGTTTAATATTTTGTTAAATTTTAAAACATCAATTTAAAAATAACAAAATTAATTTCAGAGTGAACTGTCAATTCCCTTTATCTTTGAATTTTTAACAGAAGTAGCAACGCGTGTTTATTTAACATAAACTACACTGTTTACGAGGCCCCCCTTGATGGAAAAATTTAATGTCTTTCGCATTTAATATTTCGCACATCATGTGTAAGAAAAATATGAAACATGCAAAAGATACTGTTCCACCGGGTCCTTTAACACCCAAAAAAAGTTTCACCCGAGTACATTAAACCGTCTAGGCTGTAGGCGATTCCGATGGCCGTTGTTAGATTGGTCAAAGTATAGAGTGCATATTGCCGAATAGTATATTGGACTAGCGGTCCGACCTGCTTCGCAGGTCTGTCCCCTAGGCTCCGCGTCACTGAAGAAGATTACAACTGAAAATGTAGAAAAATAAATTGAGTAGTCTTAAATAACTCCCAATTTATACCAAACAATTGGCGAAGCAAGCTCGTCACTACGTTCCTCGCTTCCATGTCAGTACATTGACGAAGAAAGCTCGTCACTTCGTTCCTCGCTTCCATGTCAATGCATCGGCGAAGCAAGCTCGTCACTACGTTCCTCGCTTCCATTTCAGTACTAGACGAAGAAAGCTCGTCACTTCGTTCCTCGCTTTCAAGTCAGTGCATCAGCGAAGCAAGCTTGTGCCTTCGTTCCTCGCTTTTAAGTCAGTGCATCAGCGAAGCAAGCTCGTCACTATGTTCCTCGTTTCCATGTCAGTACATTGACGAAGAAAGCTCGTTGCTTCGTTTCTCGCTTTCATGTTACTACTATTTGGCACTTCAGTTTAATTCTCTTCCGTGAGATATTTAATTTAATACCAAACACGTTAAGACTTAAATAATATTTATAAAAAACAATTTACAATCGCCCAAAACAACTTTTTGACACTTGAGTTCAAATCTCCTCCGCGAGGCCTTTTATTTGATACCAAACACGGTAAAAAATAAATAATATTTATACAAAACAATTAACGATCATCCAAAACAACTTTTTGGCACTTGAGTTCAAATCTGCTCCGCGAGACCTTTAATTTAATACCAAACACGGTAGGTTTTAAATAATATTTATTAAAAACAATTGACAATCGTCCACAACAACTTTTTGACACTTGATTTCAAATCTCCTCTGCGAGACCTTTAATTCAATTCCAAACACGGTAGGAATTAATTAACATTTATAAAAAACACAAGACAATCGTCCTCTTTATGACACTTTATTTTAAATCTCTAACGTGAATCTTTTAATTTAGTACCAAACACGGCAGGATTAGAAATAAAAACTGATGATAATAAAAAATAATTCTGAAATTGATTATAAATATTTAAAACGAACTTTTTATATTAGATAATTAATGAACTTATTTAAATTTTACCGCCTAAAATACTTAGAAGCATCGAGGTTGTCGAGCAGAGACATCTGTTGTATTATTTAAGAAGGAAAAGAAACCATATATAAAGTGAAAAATAATTTTCAACTTTTTTGTGTTGGATAAGAAATTATCTCATTTGAATTTTACCGCCTAAAATCCTTAAAAGAATCGAAGTTGACGAACACAGACATCTGTCATATTAATTTTAAATTTGAAAAAAATATAAAAAAAAATTCACATTTAAAAAATTTACAAATTAGTAAATATGTTTGCTCTTTTATTCTAAACACATATAAATTTACAAAACTTTTTCATTTGATCCAGAATTAAATCAATTTATACTTACAGTTTCAAACAGATATGTCAAAAATGACAGGATGAACACAAATTCGTGAAAAGTGACAGCTACAATTTTAATTTTTCAAATTCACTTTTAATATATTTACATTATAGTACACATGTTCAATCATTTATTTTAAACACAGATAAATTTACAAAACATCTTCAACTTGTCTAGAATTAATGTAATTTTTACTCAAAATTTGAAACAGATCTGTCATATATGTCAAATTGAACAAAAATTTGTGAAAAGTTACAACTACAATCAACAAAGTACACTTTCGTAGCAACCCGAGGCCCCCCTTGATTGAAAAATTTAATGTCTTTCGCATTTAATATTTCGCACATCATGTGTAAGAAAAATATGAGACACGCAAAAGGCACTGTTCCACAGGGACCTTTAACACTCAAAAAAAGTTTCACCCGAATACATCAAACCGTTTAGGCTGTAGGCGATTCCGATGGCGGTTGTTAGACTGGTCGATGAATAGAGTGACAGCTCAGGTTAAGCCGATTAGTATATAGGACTAGCGGTCCGACCTGCTTCGCAGGTCTGACCCCTAGGCTCCGCGACTCTGAAGAAGATAGCAACTAAGACTATAGGAAAATAAATAAAGTTTAATCAAATACCTTAAAGTTAGCAAGCAATTTTCGAAGAAAATTTGCCTCTTTGTTCCCCGCTTTCTTGTTAGTAAATTGACGAAGAAAGCTCGTCACTTCGTTCCTCGCTTTGATTAATTGCCAGTTGTACTGATTTGTAATAAAGATGGGTCATTTCTAAGTTCCTCAATATTTCACTTGTAAAACATTTAACTCTGTACTGCACAGGTCGCATATTCATGAATTTTAATGAAAAACAATTGCCGATCTCAATTGGTTTGCGGAAAAAATTACAACTAATACAATAGATTTTTCATGGACATTACCAAGATAAAGTGTTTTAATTTTTGCCCCTTCAATAGATTTCAATTGACTTTAAAAAAATAACTATCTGCCAACTCCCAAAACATTTAGTTAGATAAACTACAAGTTAGGTATCTACAAAAAATTAAAAAAAAGTTTAAACAATTGTCGATCATAACAATTTTTGATAAAATTATGTCACTTCGACCTTTCTTTCGATACCGAATAAGTGTTTTTGAAAAGAAATTTATATTAAGTACAACTTGCATTAATATATGATCATGTAATGAAACTTTTGTTAATCTGACATTCTTGGCAATTTAGAAATACCGTCAATAATAATGTATAATAATTTGCATTCCATATTGACAAATTTGGCATATATACATTATTTTTACTAAATTTGTTCGTGTAATACCAACCTTATCCAGTCTTACGTCAGCTTGTCAGTTATACTTCAAAGTACAATCGAAGCGAAAAAATTAAAACTTGTCCATCAAGATTCTTATATGATACCAAACACATTTTTCTAATGACTTTTATGAAAACAATCGGCCAGCCTCCATTTTTTATATTATCATTTATTCAGTCTATTCGACACCGGTCTTTTGATACCCGCGTCACTAAAGAAGGTTACAACGGTAGAAAAATAAAATGAGTAGTCTTAAATAACTACCATTTAATACCAAACAAATGGCGAAGCAAGCTCATAACAACGTTCCTCGCTTCCATGTCAGTACATCGGCGAAGCAAGCTCGTCACTTCGTTCCTCGCTTCCATGATACTACTTTGTTACACTTAATATATTACCAAACAATTGACTATCGTGCAAAATAACTTTTTGATACTTAAGTTTAAATCCGCTCCATGAGACTTGTAATTTAATATCAAACACTGTAGGATAAAAATAACATTTACACAAAACAATTGATAAACGCCCAAAACAACTTTTTGACACTTTAGTTCAAACCTCGTCTGCGAGACCTTTAATTTGATTCCAAACACTGCAGGATTTAAATAATATTTATAAAAAACAATTGACGTTCGTCCAAAATAACTTTTTGACACCTGAGTTTAAATCTCATGAGCGAGACCTTTAATTCAATACCAAACACGGTTGGATTTAAATAACATTTATAAAAAACAATTGACGTTCGCTCAAAATAACTTTTTGACACTTGAGTTTAAATCTCATGTGCGAGACCTTTAATTGAATACCAAACACTGTTGGATTTAAATAACATTTATACAAAACAATTGACAATCGCCCAAAACAACTTTTTGCCACTTGAGTTCAAACCTCTTTTGCGAGACCTTTAATTTGATTCCAAACACAGTAGGATTTAAATAACATTTATAAAAAACAATTGACGTTCGCTCAAAATAACTTTTTGACACTTGAGTTTGAATCTCATGTGCGAGACCTTTAATTCAATACCAAACACGGTAGGATTTAAATAACATTTATACAAAACAATTGACAATCACCTAAAACAACTTTTTAACATTTGAGTTCAAACCTCTTCTCTGAGACCTGTAATTTGATTCCAAACACGGTAGGATTTAAGTAAGATTTATAAAAACAATTAACGATCGTCCAAATTAAATTTTTGATACTTGAGTTTAAATCTAATGATTGAGACATTTAATTCAATACCAAACACGGTAGGTTTAAAATAACATTTATAAAAAACAAATGACGATCGTACAAAATAATTTTTTTACACTTTAGTTTAAATATGATGAGTGAGACCTTCAATTTAATGCCAAACACGGCAGGATTTAAATAACAAAAAAAAAAACAATTAACGATCGTGTAAAATAATTTTGTGATACTTGATTAGAAATAAAAAACACCTGATGATTGTGTAAAATAACTTATTGACAAATCTACGAATTTAGATAAAAAAATCTGAAATTGAATATACAAATTTAAAACAAACTTTTTATATTATGCCTATGGCACACTGGTCGATGAGCGTCGATGAGCATCAATGAGCTCATTGATGAAACACCAGAACGAACCCACCTTTCAAAATTTTTAATGTCTTTAATGACGAATACAGGGAATTTCTCTGAGACAAAAAATGTGAACATGAAATGAGACACAAAGATACGTCTGAAATGAGACCCGTTTGTTTCCTCGATGCTCATCGATGAAAAATAGAGGAGCCTCTATTTTTCGTCGATGACGGGTTCGTTCTGTTGTTTCATCAATGAGCATCGATGCTCATCGACGCTCATCGGCCAGTGTGCCATAGGCATTAGATAAGTAATTAATTTGTTTAAATTTACCGCCTAAAATAATTAGAAGCATCGATGTTGTCGAGCAGAGACATCTGTTGTATTTTTTGAGAAGAAAATGAAACCATCTGTGAAGCGAAAAATAATTCTCAACTTTTTTATGTTAGATAAGAAGTAAACTCATTTGAATTTTACCGCCTAAAATCCTTAAAAGAATCGAGGTTGACGAACAACGACATCTGTCATATTTATTTTAAATTTGAAAAAATTATGAAAAAAAAAATTCAAATTTAAAATAATTACAAAATAATAATAATGTTTGCATATTTATTCTAAACACAAATAAATTACCAAACTTGTCTAACTGAACTACAATTAAAGTAATTTATATTTAAAATTTCAGACTGAAATGTCATAACAAAAATTTATGAAAAGTGACAGCTACAATTTTAAATTTTTTTAATTGACATTTAAAATACTTACAGAATAGTACACATGTTTGTTCATTATTTCTAAACACAGATAAATTTACAAAACATCTTCAAAGTGTCTAGAATATATGTAATTTATACTTAATTTTTGAAACAGATCTGTCAGAAATGACAAAATGAGCAAAAATTTTTGTAAAGTTACAACCAGAATCAACAAACTCCACTTTCATAGCAACACACCAACTTTGATCCATAAACGCATTTCAGCATTATTTATTTAATATCTCGCACAACATGTGTACTAAAAATGTGAATTCATGAAAAGGCGCTAATCTGAAAAAATCTCTAACTTCCGGTAAAGGTTTCACTGAAATCCGTCAAACCGTCTAGGCTCTAGAGCTGCGCAAAAATTTTGGTTACTAGGCAGATGAAAATATAGATATATACATAGAGAATGAATGATGCCTTTTAGTATAAGGGATTAATTGTTACACAGATTTCAAATAAATCGCAAAATCGTTACAATTTTGTTAGTTTGTATTTTCGAATTTATTTATTATTTATATATTAATGGATCTGTAATAATTATTTATTTAGTAGATATAGGTAAACCAAGTGCTTTTATACATATTTCAATGATTTTTGTTCATACATTATGTGTAAAATGAATAAATTTCATACTACTCCTGAAACCTAAATAATAATAAGAAACAGCACTGAATATTATTTATGAATTGCATATTTTATTGTAACTGATTTTCAAGTAATAAAACATGATTTCACTATTATAATTAGCCAAAGCTGATATTTTATAAACATAATAAGTTAAATATATTAATTTTTTTCCTGACTTGAATGCGGAATTTTGCTTAGATAAGTTCTCAACATATTTTTAGTACAAAGTACGGTTACCAGCCGCCAAATCACAGTCCCGGTTTTTGAAAGGAGAGCACATGAATAATTATTTTATTTAGTTTTTTCTTTATGGAACTTTACAGTTCAAGAAAATATTAATAATAATAAACAAATATAATTCCGTTTCTTTATGTTTCAAATATCTATGATGAGTATATGATTTTCATCAATTTGTTTTATTTAACTTATGCTCGTATACAGAAACTTTACCTAAATTAAAGACTATCTACACTTTTAAAAAGTTTTAATTGTTATTTATTAATCCACAATTTTTTTTAAATGTTGTGACGTCATTATAGAGGTGTTGGTGGATCTCAAACAGTAGAGATTTAAATAATTTTTGTCACATAAATGTTCTATTTTATTGTAATAATAATAATAAAATAAGTAAAAAAATATATGACTACAACTATTTACAATCTGTACTGTTTTAGATCCAGCAACACCTCTACAATGAAGTCACATTTTTAAAAAATTATTGTGGCTTAATGAATAACTATTAAGATTTTTTTAAAGTGTAGATAGTCTTCAATTTAGATAAAGTTTCATAAAAATATATACAGGGTGTTAATACTAAGTCGTTACACCCGAAAATGGTAGATAGAACTCATTAAAACGAACAACTTTTTTTAGCTCAAATTTTTTATTTGGAGCCCCATTTCATAGTTATTGGCGTTCTCTTGTTTTTCGAAAAATCGTCATAACTCCCTTATTTTAAGGAATATTTAAAAAATACAAAAACTTTAAGCATTTGCTTTTGGTTCTCTAAAACACTTGTATTTACAATTATTTTCTATTTCATCAAATAACAAAATGGCGACCAATCAAAAATTTCTAAACAAGATATTTTGAAAACCACCCCATCGATTTTCGAAAATAAAACATTTTTAAAATCCTTAACCTTTCTATTACAATATTTGTCTGAAACATTTTTTTCTATCTGGCCAACAAAAGTTATTATTGAAATTGAATTGCAAGATAAATTTTAACAAACTGCAACAATCATTTAAAACAAAGTAGGCTTGCTGCCATTAAACAAGAAAAACAAGAAACAAACAAGAAAAATAAAACAATAAACAATGAATCAACAAGGGTGGGACTAAATATTATTTTCAAAGTGGCCACCATTCGCAGCAACGCAAGCCCGGCAGCGTGCTTTGATGTTGGTGGAGACCTTCCCAAGGACTGCCTGCTTCTCTTTTATATCTTCTGCTGCAGCCACGATTCTGTGTTCACCGGTGTCTCGTAAACAGAGGTCTTCATCTGACCCCAAAATAAGAAATCTAGTGGAGTTAGGTCGGGGCTCCGGGCTGGCCACGAAACTGGACCTCTCGCGTTGTGTGAGCCGGTGCCCCATCATGCTGAAACCAAAGTCTCCGCCTTATGTTTAGTGGCAAGTCTTCAAGTAGTTCCGGCCGCACAGTATCCAAGAAAATAAAATAATTTTCCCCATTCAAACGGTTTGGGAGAACGTAGGGTCCAATAACGTACTCCCCTATAATTCCAGCCCATGTATTTACCGCAAAACGTTGTTGATGTGCGCGAATAAATGGTGCGTGGGGATTCTCGTCAGCCCACAAATGATTATTTTTAGAATTAAATACCCCGTCCCTTGTGAAGCAAGCTTCGTCGGTAAACAAAACCAATTTTTCTAAATGCCTTCTCAGATTACAACGTCGAAGGAGTCAACGACAGAACAATAGTCTTGGCTGGAAGTCGTCAGGTCCCAAAGCTTGAACTTTTTGCCTAGAGTACGGGTAAAGGCCCTGCTCATTCAGAACTTGCCAAACACTGACATGATTCACATTTAATCTGTTCCCTATTATTCTTGTGCTCGTCGATGGCTCATCTTCAATAATGTTAAGTACAGCCTCTTCAAATCTAGGGGTTCGACGTACCCTGTTGGCGTTTCCACCAGTTGTTGGGTAGAAACAACCAGTTTCTAACAAACGCCTACAAATTTTTCTGAAGAGTTGGCTACTTGGTTGTTGACGATTCGGGTATCTTTCCCGATAAATTCTTCGAGCTTCCTGTGCATTACGCCTTGCCTCCCCAAAAACCAGAAGCATGTCAAGAAGTTCAACTTTTTCATAATGATGCATGTTCTTCGTTTTAAATGCTTTTTTTTAGTTTGTTAATACTTATGTAAGCCAAGTAAGTGAACAAAAACTCATTTTTTTGCCAGATAGAAAAAAATGTTTCAGACAAATATTGTAATAGAAAGTTTAAGGATTTTAAAAATGTTTTATTTTCGAAAATCGATGGGGTGGTTTTTAAAATATCTTGTTCAGAAATTTTTGATTGGTCGCCATTTTGTTATTTGATGAAATGGAAAATAATTGTAAATACAAGTGTTTTAGAGAACCGAAAGCAAATGCTTAAAGTTTTTGTATTTTTAAAATATTCCTTAAAATAAGGGAGTTATGACGATTTTTCGAAAAACAAGAGAACGCCTATAACTATGAAATGGGGCTCCAAATAAAAAATTTGAGCTAAAAAAAGTTGTTCGTTTTAATGAGTTCCATCTACCATTTTCGGGTGTAACGACTTAGTATTAACACCCTGTATATTAAAAAAAAAAAATGGTGAAAGATATTATAGTGAAATAGTATATAAAATAACACGTTTTATAATTGTCATTTTATTTTGTGACAAGGAATTTGGCAAGACGCGCAGCCCTTTGAACAAATAAACGACAATTTTATTTATTTAAAAAAATCCAAGTTTCAATCTGAAAATTCAATAGCTAACCTTACCTTTCATATCTCTTCTTCTTTTTACTATTCTTAACTTCTGCTTTTAAATTCAAAATTATACAAAAATAACATTCTTACAATTTGTATTTATTTATTGAGCGAAGTGTGACATTTGATATTTTTAGACATGATATTTCAGTAGAGTTACCAACCCTGAAAATATAAATTGTACTGCTCTATTATAAAACTCCATTGAGCTTTTACGATACTCCGTTTGGTATCGTAACAGCTTTGTTAATGAAACAAAATATAAAAAGATCTTTATTATATCGAATACTTTTAACTTTACCCCTGTAGTTCCCACTGCACTAACATCTTTGGAGTCTGTGATTTGATGACTGGTTTTCGCACTTCACCCGTAAAGATATATCACTTACAGATTTCTGCGAAAGCAGAGTGCCACACATAAAATGGGTAAATGTCTTGATGGTATATTTAGTAAATGTGGTATTGAATGTGTCTTGTTTCTTGTAAGTAAATACGGCACTGTTCGCCGCATTGATTCCAGCATTCATGGCGACTCCTAACTCTGGTCCACTGTAGCGGCTTGCATATTTCACTATATATTATGATTAATTAAATGTATTACTTGAGAATTCATGTTCTGAACTCGTTCCCTGCGAATTCCATCGTCGGAGTTTGTTTTGCTACAAATGGAACCGACGATGACGGCTTAAATTATAAATTTTATTCATTCAGTTCTCGGCTTCTTTTTTCACCTCGTCGCCATCTGCATTTGTCTGCTTCTCTTCTTCTTTCTCTTTCCCTTGTGTTCGCTGTTCTGATCTCTGTTCGTCGCATACGCAACGCACTGTATTTCTATTGTTTTTTCAGCAATTCAGATGGCGCCATGTGACAGGGGATTTCTCTTAGTTTTATTATGAATGAATTAATAAATATGAAGTTATTAGGGATCTGATTGGTGACTATAGGGGCTGTGGATTGTTGTAAGAGTTCGATAATTTATTGATGTATGGTGTAGATTGCATTTGTTCTGTTGTGTTAACTGTTTTGTTATAAAATAATTGGGAAGATTTATATTATTGTCAAGTTCATCTGTGACAATACGGGTAATATAGAATACGGAAACATATTAATGACCGATATTTATATCAATACCAGGAGGTAATCAAAAAGGATTAGGTCAATTATTTTCATGAATAAAATTGTGTTATTTTGAAAGAACTCAAACAATAAATAATATTGAAACTCATTTGAATAAGATCTTGAAAAATTTAGGCTTTGAAATAATTTTCGAATTGTAAAACCCAATAGATCGAATATACGAAAAAATAATATAATTTTATAGAAATATATAGAAATTTATTTGAAATCGGCACTAAAGTGCTCAAAAATCGTCACTAAAGTAACCCAATTTACGACGATTTTGAGCAACGCAGTATTGTCAATCGTAAAATAATTATTGTAAAAGTAGGATAATTTTGACAGATATATGACGTATTGTAGTAAATTTATACGTAAAATGAAACAATATGTGCAAGAAGAATTAACTAATTAATTCCGATGAAGAAATTGAGGACAAAACACATAATTTTGAATGTTATTTACGATAATGTTAGAGGTTGGCAACACTGAGTGTCAGTTTCAATTGACAACTGACAGATGTATAAACTTAGCCTGTATAATAATTTTTTTACAGTTTTTTCTAATTTTCGATTTCAAATAAAACTTAATATGTACCTCGGCACTGGAGTTCCTTTTTATCACTCACATGGTTTATTTTCCTCGGCCCTACAGGTTTCGGCAAATAAATTCCGTATTCGTGATAAACAGTTAAACTTCAGTGCTTTGATACATAAATAACTATTATATAGTGACATTGCCCAATGTAAATAAGTTTAAGGAACACCGTTGTCTAATATATCCTAAAAATCCATTTTTCTTTCCATATTTCCAGGTGGCGTCGCAATTCGCCACGCCACCTATAATTACCTCCAATTCGCTCTTCATCGGCACGTAATGAAACAATTGATTAGCATACGCAATGACAGGAAGGACGACCCGCTCTCGCGTTTCCTTTACCTCTCTTCAAGCCCTTACTGCGTGTCTTTCATGTCTTGCATTATAGTGTTAGCGCCTATTTGACTGCGAGGTGTTTAAGAATTAATGTGTCTGTTAGTTTGTCACAGAAAGCAAAAGTGAACATGAGCATCTATGCTAAGGTGAAGTCTGAAGACACGTCTTGTCATTTGATCTTTAGTTGTTTAGTTGGAGGAAAGTAATTGTCAAAGATGTTTTGATGAATTTTATTACGATGTACAAACTCCGTGAAGAATTATTGTACATACAATGCAAATCAGATACATTTATTTTTACCTGCCGCTCATATAGGTACAGGGTGTAAAATTGAAATGTTTCTTATGTGGATTTCAAAGCTATATTTTTAATACTGCTGTGTATATTTTTAGCTATTCACTTTACATACATACATACATAACATCACGCTATGTCCCACTTAGTAGGGTAGCACGAACCCAAGAAACACAGTCAACCAACAATCAATCTCCTCCAAATATTCCTATCCTGACACCCCACTTTTGCCTCGTTCACATTCATACATACTCGTTTATTCTTCACAATCGGAATCATTCGTTCACGCAACAAACCATCAATCATACCCAACCAGTTATTCCTCGGACGCCCACACAATCATTCACCTTCAATCTCACCCACATATATTAGTTTCATCAACCTTTCATTCGACATTCGCTCAACATGTCCAAACCACCTCAACTGACTCACTCCCACTTTCTTAACAACATTCTTCTCAATCTCACACTCATTATACATCAATGTATTCCGTATACGATCACGTCTCGTATACTCACATACTCCTCTCAAATATCTCATTTCTACAGCAGTTATACATCGTTCATGCTTCTTCATCCACAGAGGGATAAAGTTAAAAGTGGCAACTGTTGGTTGTGGAAATCGAACCAAGGGTTTCATGATTCACAGTCCTATTAATTTATAATACTCGACTTCGTAATTTCCGCTCATTCCCAGATCGTTTGAACGCACAATTGCAATTTTTTTGGAACGCGCAGTTTAAAGCCATATATGTATTTACAAAAATGTATGTTTGTTAGAATTTTGTTTTGAAAATGACTGCGATATATTTATCTTTTCAATAGTCAGCAACTGGCATGAATTGTTGATTATTACAATGCCTAATTGTGTCTTAATTGTCGCTTTATATTTCGAGTGACTGTGAGAAATTACGAAGTTGAAGAACAAAAGATTCTTTTAAAGGCTTTATAGCATTAACAGGAGTGAAATGTACGTGTCTTGTTTTCACGCTAAACAATTGAAAAATAGTTAAATAGTGATTCCTAAATATTGTTCCTTTTTACTAGATTATTTTCAAAATAACAGTTTAATAACTTGACCAAGTCATTCTTCTTTTCAAAAGAAAATATTGCAGTCATTTTCATTAGAGTTAATTATATGAATCGTGATAATATTGTTTACAAAAGTATATACTTTAAGGAGTTGTGGGAATTATATACTTTTCTTTTAAATACAAGGGAATTATAAGTGACATACATTTTTAATCTAATTCAATCATTCAAATTGTCCTAATTTAGTAATAAAAATTTTAGGTCGTAAATACTAATTAATGTAGCGTATCTGTGTGTCTACATTGAAAATACTATTGTAGAAATTTTAGAAACTGTGACATGTTGATTGAATTATAGGTACATTTTGAACGCATGTGGATGCAAATCTTAACAGCCATATTTATTGTTTTTAAAAATATTATAACTAGCAGATAAGATAGCTCAGTTTACGATTATTTAAGAACTGCATATTGTTCTCTGTGTCCAGGAATTTAATTATTTTTAAGTTAATTCAATAGATATTATTCTTACTTTTTATATTTAAATTTTAATACAGATAATGAAGTAGGTCGTTAAATAAATAATGAAAAATACAACAATGCCCTGTCTGAAAATCTTAATCAATGTTATAATAACTGAAATATGAAAAGGGATATCAAATGAGACTAATTTTTGTTGTTTTGCTCTGTACCAAAAAAATATTTGTATCTCTATTTGTATGTAACACCTGTATTCAAATTTTCATACATAATCTATATAGTGTTAGTTCAATTTTTCGGAAACTTACCGCCTTAACTATTGAGTTTTTATTGCTACGAAAATGTGTTTACAAGTGAGTTATAAGTAAAATATTTTACTTGTTTCTCACTTGTAAATACCATTTACCCAATCCCTCTATTGCTTTTGAAAATGAATCTTCACAAGTTACTAATTGACAGCTACATTATAAAAATTTTACAAGTTAGTAAACAAGGTAAACAATGCACGTTGCTCCAGTAATACTTACAAGGCTTATGCGAAATCATTTCAAATAATTTTTGACAGAACAGTTGTAACTGACAGGACTTGGTTATAATTTTAATTTGATTTACAATTGAGTAACAAGTAAAATGTTGTACAATACACGCAAGGTAACTGTTTTACTGCTTCAAGGAGGTGACAGGCTCGCCGGTCATTTCCTCCATTCAGCAGTAAAAACTGTTTTATCTTACTTGTAATGTAAATAAATATTACGTAGCAACCGCTCAATAAACGCACAGTATCCGTCAAAAATGTACAGCAACCGTTAAACAAAACATGGCAACTTAATTTAATGGCGATAATCTTCAATATATATATTGAAAATTATCACTAAATTAATAATAATTACAAATCGGCAAAAAAATTGTATGTTGAACATGGCACCAAACATAGATTTACAGATTTGGCAGCATTCATTCCTACTGTAAATCTAGTATTTTGGTGCCTAGTTGAACAAATAACTATTCATTTTTGTTTTATAGGTAGTTACTAGGATACTAATTGTCATACTGAAGCAATAAGACATCTATCTTTGTTATTCAAATGTCAATAAATTAGGAAATTATATGGTGGTCGTAGAAAATTCGCTTGAAATTTCCATTTCATGATTGTTGTACAATATAGTATTATTTGTTTCGGAAAGAAAAGTACAAACTTTTTGCGAGAAGACATCTTTTAAGCATTTGCGCAAATGAAACCCTCACTTGCAAGCTCCCTATTGCTTCAAATAAGCGCTCATGTGGGAAGAATGTCTTCCTGCACTTGGTGTGTAAATAACTATTATATTATTACGAATTTGATGTCCATAAAGCACATTCTGTTTCACTTATCGGTCGTAGATGTCAGTGAGTAATACAAGCTGACGAACCACCTGCAAATCACGTCCGCTTCTGGTTTGAGCGTCGGAAGTGTAGGTTAGGTGGTACAGGGCGCCCCGACGCCTCACGCCGCTCGCTGCAAAATGCAAACACGCCGTCAAGAGCCGCGCTATCTCATTATTGCGTCAGACATAAAATATATAAATAATTCGTGCGCGAGCGAGACGAGAACAGTGGGCTAGGCGCGGGCCTGACAAAAAATAACGAAGTTTAATAATAAATAATTAATTTTAATACCGGGCGCATAGGGGGCGCTTATAAATTCGTAAGCGCCGCGTGAATAATACATGGTGCCGCAACGCGGCTAGCGCGCACGCGCACGCAACATACACGTGCGCTCCGGGCACAAATCCGGAAAGTCCGGACCCCAGCACAGATTAGACAGATAGAAATTGCGCTAGAAGATGCTACGCTCAAGATACAGTCTCAACAGTTCCGAAACTATCTTTAAACACTGCTGAGTACAATGGAGTCAACATGATGTTAAATTTTCAGAATCACAGTTCATAGTTCATTTCCCACTGGATTGTTATTTGATAAATAAAAATACTCATTCATTTTGGTGATCTGTCAAATTACGAGTAGTAATTTGTCTGAGCACTTTCCTTCACGTAGATATGAAATTGACTGTTTCTGTTATGATTTCGGTATCATAAACTCGGGTGAGTTGCTTTTCCAAGCCGTGAAATAGTTATTTACATACCAAATGCGGGAATGGTTGGTTTCCGGATGAGTAAGATTCTTCTTACTCATTTGAACACAGTTCATATGATGTACTTCACAAAATATAACTAAAAATTGGCATATACTTTTATTGTATTTCTTTATAATACATACCCTAAAAAACTCACTGGTGCAGAGCGCATCATCATATCTCTTAAATTTTTCGAGATGTGGCGGTTTTTCATGTTTTTCGAAGTGCAACTTTGAGGAGCTGCAACTCAAAAATTACGCAAGATATCGAAAAATACTCTTCAGTTTTGTGTTACTCGTGCATATTATAGCAAAATATCAAATTTTTTAAAAATTGAAAATTTTTGAATTTTTTTTTAAAATTTCGATCAGCGATATCTCAAATAATAAACGAGATACGAACTTGCAGACTAAACCATTGGATTCAGCTCATCGAAATACATAAACCCTAAAAATTTCAGAACATTCGGATGGTGGGTTGAAATTTTAGAGCAAAAAGTATTAAAATCGCATTTTTCAGCCCAAACGTCAAGGGGTACCTATTGACTTTTTGGGCCAAAAACGCGATTTTAACACTTTTTGCTCTAACTCTATAACGCGTACAGCAATTTTAATGAAATTTTACATACTTATGTATTTTGACGAGCTGAATCGAATGGTCTAGTCTGCAAGTCCGTATCTTATATATTTTTCGAGTTATCGCCTACAGAAATTTTGGGGGAAAAATGGAAAAATTTCAAAATTTTCAAAATTTGCTAATTTGTAATAAAATGCATGAAACGCACAGAACTAAGTCTATTTTTCAATATCTTTAATAGATTTTGAGTTGCAGCCACTCAAAGTAGCATTTCGAAAAACATCGAAAATTGGCATATCTCTATAAATTTAAGAGATATGACGATGCGCTCTACAGCATTGAGTTTCTTAGGGTTTATATTATATAGAAATACAATAAAAGCATATGCCAATTTTTAGTGATATTTCGTGAAATGTGAAATTTTGTAGTACTTTCTTAACATGTATTTGTTGTCAATGGTAAATGAACTTGTATTAAATTTTCTTTATAAACATTTTTCAAATTATAACCACAATCCTCGTTTAAATAATTGGGCCATATTGTGTAGTTCCAGATAATGTAACAATTTACTGATCTACAGATAAGTTCTCAGGAGTGAAGCATCAATATAAAATACAAAGTAATCTTTTAAATGTTATTAGTTGTCAAAAAAATAATAAAAAGCATGTCAATATATTTTACTACATATTATTAACCCTTACTTACCACATTCGAAGTTCAAATCTATTTTTTAAAGATAATTGCATTCATGTGTTTAGCGATAAATCTTGTTCAGTGTGAAGAAAATTCAGTGGTTTTTTATATGATTGTTTAACTGTTTAATTAATTTAATTTTTCTTGCCTCTTGGGTGGCCCGAGAAATGTGTACACTTTTAATGAAGTTTCTTTGATTTAGAATCGTGTTTAAAGTCGTTGAAAATAACTATAATTGAAAAGAGGAGAATGCAGCGTATCCTGCAATAAAAACTTGATATTCCTATTTGTGTTTTCATGAGGTACATAGGTGTATACTTTCTTTCATCCTAAAATAAGATCAGCTCATAAAATAATAACGGGCCCGTCCAGAAACTCTTACTATTCATTGAAAAATAAATTTTAACATTCACAAGTGAATTGTTACATTCTTTATTAGTTTATAAATTGTTGAACGGGAAGCCATTCACTTCATCCAATTCCCGGGGGTGGGCGCATCGCGACGCCAGTGGCGTCCGTTCGCGGGGGCGAAGACGTTCGCGAAAAGTGTACACAGCCGAAGTTTCGATTGCATGCCGAATTATTTAACAACTCATTGTTAATGGATGCCGACATTTTAAAGGCAATTTTGATGTCAGTGCCATACCCCCTTCCCCCGCCCCTCTATCCACGGCACTGGATAGCTCCTTCGTTTCCTGCTACCCCTTTAATATTGAATGGATCACAAAACAACTGATTGTCGAGAGAATATAAACCGCTTGAGCATGCGAATGTGAATGTGCCTGATTTGTTGTTAGTGTTTTGTTATTTTTGTTTCTTTCCTGTCGATTGTGTTTTGTTTTTGTTTCTGTTTGGTTTAGTCGTTTGTCTTGGTGCATTGAATTTAGATGCAGACTGCGCCAATCTGTTGCCTACTTCACTTCTTACCCGCTGTATAATATAACTGTAGACGCAATGGATTGCACTCCTCTGGATACTGTGTTAGAACGCTGTAGCTTGCCAATCCATTTACACCACTGAAATACAATAATACTGGAACGCTAACTGACGTTGAAAATGCGAGCCAAGAGAAAATACTAGTTGTTGGACCATCTGCCTTTTGTTGTACAATGTACAAAATAAGGGTGACCTAGCTAACGTCCATGAACCTGATCCGACCAATAATTTTTTTTATATTTTTACATCAAAATAGTATCGTTTAACGTTTTTTTACCATATTATTTTATTTTTAATTTTTGTTTTCTGTAGAATACATTAGTAAAGTTAAACAAACGATTTGTCCAGTTAGTGTTCTTGATCCGGCCAAACATTATTTTTAACATAGCCAATAAAATAATTGTAAACAAACAAAATTTGTGATTAAACAATCGTAAACAAACGAAAAATAATACTATTCTCTTAAACATATTACAAAAATTAATTAGTCGGGCAAACGTGATTCTAGTGCAACCATATTGCTTTACATTTAATTTGAGCTCGGTAGCAAAACAAACGTTTGAAAGTAGTAAACATATTTAAACAAACACTGTAGAACAAGTTAGTAAAGCTAAACAAACGAAACATTATTTTAAAAAAATGGATATAATAATTGTAAACAAACAAAATTTAAGATTAAACAAACGTAAATAAATGTTAAACAATACTATTCTGAATCTTTCTATATCAGGCTCATTTTTCGTTCTCATAAATGCCTACACGTTAGCGTTCCAATATTATTATATTTCAGTGATTTACGCTATATAAACGTCATCCCTTTATTTACCCATATACTAACATCTGTAGGTTTTATGTTTCGACAGTAGTGAGTTATATATTTTAAAAAGCGGTTGGCATCTAATATATATTTTATAAGGTACAGTGTCAGTTGTCACCAAATATTATTCACAACGGCAGTCTGTGTTGCGGTCAGATATTGTGACCCATGGACCTAACAGAAAATGCAGACATGAGGAGGGATTAAGTTTAGTATGTTTAGTCTAAGGTTAAAATATTTCTCGAGTTGCCCTTGGTCTGACACCTAGTTCTCGCACCAGTGCTAGTTGATTCTTTCTTTTTGTTCTATCGCCATAGTGACGTCTGGCTAATGCTAATACAGGGCGGCGAAATGATATGCGTTTCTGATCACCACCCAAGTATGTACATAACAAATTGCAGTAACTTATACATGTAAATTATTAAATAATAAATAGTACATCCCAAAACAAAGTTTTATATTGTAATAAATAAATAAAATTTGAGAGCTGTATGGATGTGACAAAAACTTAATAGAATTTTTAAAAAATATGATGAAACAAAAAATAATTTGCCAATTATTCTTTTGATTCAAGGCCGTGTTAGTTTACAATTCGCTTCCTTATCTCATTAAGGGACTCTCTTTCACAGCGTAATCACATGTGATGTAATATTGTGGGGAAATGCATCAAATGCTATTAAAGTTTTCATTTTACAAAAGAAAATAGTTAGAATAATCACCAAAGTCGGAAATCGCGAACATTGTAAACCACTCTTTAAACAATTTTCAATACCTACATTGGCATGCTGTTATATTTACGAAGTTTTAGTTGAAATACATAAAAATATAAATAAATACACAAAACTAAGTGACACACAATTATAATACAAGGAATAATGATATGCTCAGTTCTAAAATGTACAGGCTTGCCACCTCAGCGAAAAATTCTATTAATGTTAAACTATACAATCATATACCGGCAACCTTAAAAAAATTAAATTTAAAAGAATTTAAAATTAAAGTAAAAGAGTTACTGATTAATTACAGCTCTTACTCAGTGGAAGAATATTTGAATAGTTCTTTCCACTATTTATAGCATCTTGGTTCATCATTTTCCAAACTACATTTACTTTTTTGAGTGTTTTGAGGTGGAATATACTTACCACATGTTTTGGATTGTACATTTGACGTGTTATAAATGATATGTAACCATAGTATAATATGACCAAATAAATATTATTATTATTATTTGCAACCTCAGATAAACTAGAGAATAAATATCGTATCATAATGATAGCTTATTATTATTCTAGCTGTCATCTTTTGATGCGATATTTTTTTATCCATTAATAAATTTATTCTCTTGTTTATCTGTGGTAGGAAATACCGGCCCTAATAAAGTTTAATATCAAAAGACAGCTGCGGTAGACTAGTTAAAAATTCTCTACTTATAAACTTTAGGTCCACACACAGAATTAAAAACAATTTTATGTAAAAATAAATTAAATGTATTATTACGGCATTTATCCATTTTGGATTTGGCACATCGCTTCCGAATATTTCAGTACGCGAAGTGCGGTTACCAGCCGATAAATTTTTCTATATTTTGTTGTCATCAGATTCAAAAACAGTATTCGTGGTAACAGCCAATACCCTTTGGCCAATTGAAATCTTTATGTTAGTGATTTTTGTTAATTTGTCAGTTGCTATTTTTCCTAAAAATATTCTTATTCTCGTAGTTCCATAGCCGACAAATTCTGGAATTGATTTTCAACACATAAAACTAGCCCTGTGCTTTCTTTCTCTCTCTCCTCTCTATTTGTTGACAAGCATCTATAGGGGTCGTGATTAGACGGACTGTTTTTACGTACAAAATTGTGTCACATATTAAGATGTGCTCTAAGCATTGTGCTACATCTTGAAATTGGTAAATGGCGTGCAGACACATTGATTAATAAATTACTTCGCTCTGTAGCAACCTACGTTGTGTGCGTTCGCCCCCGGGCTCCTCGATCGAGCTTTAATAATGCAGGCAGCTTACCGACGACGTCGAAATCTGTCGCGCCGCCACTGCACTTCGTGGGCCGACGACGAGTTCAGGTATTCAGCGTGATTGGGATTTAAATCGGACCTTCCTCAAGAGACTGCGCTTCAGCGGCTCACCACGCTCGCTAGATCACCGCTCACCGCGGTGTCTTGCTCTTGTTGTTCCTGATTCCAGCCTCGGTGTAAATTGTGGATGATCACCAGAGTTAAGAATCGGATTTCTTACCGGAAACGCATACGGCCGGATGGAATTAATCGCGGTGGCGAATTCTAAATAATGCAGCGGCAAAGGGAGGGTGAAATTATCTCTATGTGCTTTAATATTTATTACTCCAGGTATGTTTAATCCACGCTTGTGGATTTTTGTATTAACTGCTATGGAATATGATGAGAATGACACACACGTTTCTTCTTTTCATTATCCTTGGGTGTCAGAATTCTTCGTTATATGGTTTATCCATTTTTTAATTCCTTGTTATCTTTTTCATTTCTTCTACTCGTACATTTTTTCCTCTCTTGTTTTCTATTTCTACTATTCTTATTTACCATGCCACGATATCTCTCTATTTCTTTTTTTATCGCTGTCTCCGGATTCTAGAATTTTCCTAGCTACGTTGCTTTGGTCCGTCTTCATTATGTGTCCATACCATACTAGTTACATTTGCTCTATCGTTTATCTTTTTAACTATATTTCTCGATTTATCATTCTTATGTTCCTATTGCTACAATAGCGATTAACTTTCCCTTGTGTTTCTTCTGTATTGGGCTTCCAAATTATCAAGAGATGGTGTTGATCACAATTCCCAAAAGGTACATGTCAAATTCATTTTGTATGATATCTTATGATGGCGAATGCTTGCATTAGTGTTGGTAGTTTGCTTTTATTGGCAGCAGAACTGTTGCAATATACACTGCAAATTTTCCTGTTTTTATAGGTTTTTTTGGAGAAAATTCAATCTTAACCTATAATCTACAAATACAATTAACCTTTCATTTTTACATCTTACTTAAATAATACGGCTTAAACAAATGTTATACTTACATGGGAATACTCTTAAAATAACTACCATTGTAATTAATTAGCTTAGCTTTCTACCACTAGTTAGCGTATTTTAATTTTGGAAGCCCAAAACTCCATGATTCGATTGTATATGTGACGGTCGGAAGGGTATTCTATTGTATATTATCATAAAATCAGTAAAATTCAAAATTACCGGAAATATATTGAATATAGTCCAATATCAGATATTTTTATTAATTTTTAATTTGTTTAATACTGTTTTTAATCAGTAAAATACGTAAAATATTAGGTTATACAGGTTGTTCAACTTATGTGTGTTGCTATTTTAAGAACTATAAGAGCTACGAGGTTGGTTAAATTAGCAAACAATTCTTATTTTACAAAACTTTCAATGAGCAGAAAGATTTTTTTTTATCAGTAGTTCTCATATTATTTTTCTATTCGGGTCCTACAAAATATACTTCATGGCGTTTAAAGTTAAGTTTTCAATAAAAACGGAAACGTTTCACCATGAAACTTTTTGAAACTTTCAAGATTCTCATTCCTACTATAACCATAAGTAGTTAGTCCTCTTACCTTCTTCACAAAAAAAAGAAAACATAGCAACAGATAAATACCAGTTAAATTTACATGAGTATTTTATTTATATTTGGCTGAAATAGGAATTTTTTGCATGGCAAAAAAATAGATAAGTGAACAAATTAAACAGTTGTCTTACTACAATACTATTAAAATTAATAAATATTAACATAAAAAGTCGCGACAAAAATATATATCATCACGCCATTTACCCATTTTGGGTGTATATTTTATAACGCATGTGTAACAAGATGACTTTCATCGGTTACGCTCTGAGCTATCGCTATCTCGAGCTATTTTTAGAAACGATAGTTCATATTCGATGACACCCCCTGGCATCCCTAAGCCAGATGATTCCCTGGAATTTTGGGCGTCTGAAGTCAGTTCTGCGTTGGTCGTGAGCAGATTCAGTTTAAAATGTAGTCGCGCTACGTAAAAAATGTATATTTACGTAGTTTTAAGTTATTTTAGTAGTTTCATTTATTACATAAGTTAGTGCAATTTTTACAAGTTTTACATTATTTCAAGTGTTCGAGTGTCATGATTTACCAGCTCCCAATTTAGCCACGACTGGTTTTTCCCCTTTCCTTCAATAAAGTTTCCTTCCTTTTTATTATCCCAATTCCTATAGCCACTCCCACATTTGCTACACATGGAATGCGATATGCAATCGTCTGTAAAAATATAAATGGTGCTCGTATAGATCATTATTATTCTTCAAATTTCATTTAGAAATAGCAAGACCCGGCCTTAGTAAACCAAACATGTAAATTTGAGTTTAAAGTATCGTAAAATCAGATCGCACTCGTCCCAAATGAAAGTATCAAAAAGTTAAAATATGAATTATATTATCAATGTACCTAGCGGGCCGATTATTTTTGAAACCAATTGCAATCACACGGTGTAGAGCAGCGTTGCAACTGTCGATTGATTAATTTGATTTAAATGTTACACACCTGATAATTAGTATTTATATATCCGCCGCCGCGGCGCCTGCCGCCGCCTGGATTTAATTCCGCACCGTCCGTTCTGTTCGCTCTCCGTGCGCCGCCGATGTTTGCGGTGTGCCGGCTCCATTATTTAGTGGTCACTCTTTTTGTCGTGCGCGCGCGTCAATTATTCACGACTGCAAATTGCTTCTGTTACCGATTCCGTGTTAATTGTTAAACGGACGACGGCGGCGGCGGCGACGGCCGGGGACGACGGGACGCTACGCACTCTCCTGCGTCCAGAGGAAGGAAAGGTCAACCAACGGAAGTCGAAAGTTACAGCAACAAAATTCACTCTGATTAATCAAACTGAAAAATTGATATTTCAACATCTAAGTCAGACCTTTAGAAATTGTTATAGGTGCAATATAATTTAGAATTATACTGTTCGTATACTGTTTTATTTTGTGTAAGATGCTGGACAAATCGTATATAGTCTGAACGACGTAACTTGGTGAATTGAAGTAATTTAGAGTTTTTTAGCAGTATGGGAAAAGTTATAAAAACCATAGGCGTGCAAGAAAAAAATTCAATTTAATAAATGTACAAAATTTCAGAAAATAATAATATTTATTTATTTGTATAAGAAGAATACAACAATGTCAGGTACGAAATGTACATCATAATAATAATATTAAAATGAAATAATCATTATGTACATTGCGCAGTATAAATATTTCGGCAAGTCAGAGATATTAAAAATTATCGAAAAATATTAAACAATAAATACGTACATCCAAAGAAAAACGTATCAAGGAGGACTGCTGACCTCACGCATTATAAATAAATAAATAAATATATCATCACGCCTTTTTACCCATTATGGGTGCGGCACTCTGCTTACGCAGATCTCGGTAAGTGATATATTTTTCCGTATGAAATGCGGTTACCAGCCGTCAAGTCATAGCCTCCAAAGATGTTAGTGGAGGAGGAACCACAGGGGTAAATTTAAATTAGCAACTGTCAGCTGTGGGATTCGAACTGAGGATCTCACGATCCACAGTCCGACACGTTACCACGGAGCTATTTACCCATTATTGTTCGTCTAACTCTCGTGGTGTGTTCAACGTTTAATGTCCGACCGATATCTTATTTTATAAAAGATTTTGATCGACTCCCAGAAATATTAGTGAAAGGTCCAAGCACTTTATCACAACTTTACCTTATATTAAAAAATATTATAAAATATTAACTATTTTTGTATTTTTTTACCCTTGTTGTTCCCCCTCCACTAACATCTTTGAGGCTATGATTTGAGGGCTGGTAACCGCAATTCATACGCAAAAATATATCACTTATCGAGATCTGCGTCACCCATAATGGGTAAAAGGCGTGATGATATATTTATTTTAGGGATTGACCCATTAGTAACTAAAGACTAGCTTTACGTACTTGTATCGTAAATAACTATTATAAGATGCTATGCAATTTTGCTTAAAATATAGAAAATATACACACCCTCTCATTACTATAACAACGTTACTTTCTTCACTAGTGGATAAAGTAATATTTTATACATCCTTACTATTAAAGTATTATTTTAGTATCGATAATTCAGTGGATAAAATACCTCTTTACAAGTAGGTGTTGAAAAAATATTTGTGTATAAAATCTGTTTAAATTTTATTATGAAACAGTATTCAATTTTGTATATGCTCTTACGTACTTGCGTGTATTTATATTTTCACAATGCTATGCTATGTTATGCTATGTAAACTATAAACCCAGCTTTAAACCCACAATCTCTTGCTTGTGAGGCGATCGCTTTAACCACAGTATTAGCAACTGTTTTTAAGTAGAGTCTAAGAATAATTAGAATGTTCCGTTTAGAATAGTCGCAAATTAGAAATCCCTCGCTTGGCAGTCTCTCCGGACTCTTTCAGCGTTGTACCATTACCGGAACATCCCCGGAACATCACGTCCCCATACTATCCACTCTCTAAACACCAACAGTAAACAAGCGCTGCATACAATTACAAATCACTTTTTGATCCCGCTGCAATGATGCAAGCAGGGCGGACAATCACGGGGGCGGCAGCACACATAGTACACAACATCACCGTGTCATGTACAACACACACCGTGTGCGTGCGCTAAATAAATGAAATGTGAATGCAGCGTGGTGTGAGGTGTGTGAGGGTGACAGGGGGTGTTGATGCACCGGCACATGTGTAATTCATTTCCGCCCGGTGCTGGATCTCCTGTTGCATGTGCACTCTACACTGTCCCGGTAAAAACCAAAACGGCCCGAATGCAAACACTGACCGCCGAAATGGGGCAGCTTTGACTTTGGGGGACTTTCACACCTATTGGCAAATTTACTAAACCAAAACATATACGTAACTCTGATGTGAACTCAAGGGGGACTTTGACCAAATTTCTTTTATATATGATCCTATTTTTAAATCAAAGAATTATTTATAGCATTTGAGGAATTGATTATTAATGAATAGGATAAAGGATACGTGGATAAGTAGTTTTGGATGGAGAAAATTGACATATTTAAAGAGAAAAAGACAGATATGAATGTCTTTCAGTTGTAATTTTATTGTAACAAGATGACTTTCATCGGTTACGCTCTGAGCTATCGCTATCTCGAGCTATTTTTAGGAACGATAGTTCAGATTCGATGACACCCCCTTGCATCCCTAAGACAGACGACCCCCTGGAATTTTGGGCGTCTGAAGTCAGTTCTGCGTTGGTCGTGAGCAGATTCAGTTTAAAATGTAGTCGCGCTAAGTAAAAAATGTATTTTTACGTAGATTTAAGTTAATTAAGTAGTTTCATTTATTACTTAAGTTAGTGCAACGTTAAGTTAGTTATAAGAAGTTATGCATTTAAATAAAACGCCAATTTTTACATTATTTTAAGTGTAGAGTGTCATGATTTACCAGCTCCCATTGAATCCGCTCCCAATTTAACCAAGACTGGTTTGTTCCCATTTCTTCAATAAAGTTTCCTTCCTCTTTTATCCCTATCCCTATAGCCACCCTCGCATTTGCTACATGATATATTGTATATTAAGAGATAAGTTTCTATGTTTCTCTAT
This sequence comes from Poecilus cupreus, assembly GCA_963942605.1. Lineage (NCBI taxonomy): Eukaryota > Metazoa > Arthropoda > Insecta > Coleoptera > Carabidae > Poecilus > Poecilus cupreus. The sequence continues at coordinate 10,073,709 of OZ012731.1, forward strand.
TACATATAAACAATTTTTATCCTGGGTACTATAGCTTTATTCGAAATTTTTGCATTTTTATTTTTTACCAATTTACGTCTAGCTAAAAATAAATTGTTTCAATGATTACTTTTCGACATTTCTTAAAACCAATAAAATGCTTAATTGTATGTCACATATCTGCGTTTTAACCAATCCTGTTATTATTATACTGAGAATAAAGCTCTAGTGATTATTTCCAGGAATAATCTCTGTAGCTTTTTTGTTCTTGTTGACAAATGTCAGATGTCAGATATTTATCATCAACACATGTAAAAAATAAGCAAAAAAGATAGATTTAGAGGCGTGTCTGATGATAAGATAAAAAAATAATCTAATTAAATATAACTGGCGAGTTCGATAAATTAGAAAATAATTCTCCAGTATCTTTCTCAAACTTCTTATTGCCTGGCAATGAGTTTTCGAAAGATCTGTCAAATTATTTTCAATTCATTCTCACAGTCTTGTTATATTATTACTGAGAAAATATCATAAAATTATAGAGCATATATAGTTTTATTATTATTATGAATATGATATATTAATTAATTTATTTATTTTGTTTAATTCGACTTTCTTCGCAGACTCTTTTGCCAAAACCCAAAGTGAAAGTTGGATCCCTATTGTGTCAAATAACAGCTAAAAACGACACAGAACTATGACGCCAAGCAACAGTGACTGTTTCTATAATCAAAATTAGAACTACATTCTGTCCTTTAAATTATGTAGCAAATAAGTTTGATTCATTTAAGTTGGCAACATATTTTATTGCACTTTTGGGTAGATCTAGTCCTAATTTTGATTCTTCTTGCGTTTGTTTATTTTTATTAATTTTAGTTTTTACGGATTTATTTATAGTTTTTGGTTTTAATATTTTAACACATATTTTAATTAGGTTTTTGTACAAATATAAAACAAAATCAATAAACAAAGTCGTAAAATTAATAAAACTAAAAATAAAAATAATACAACGATGAACTAATATATGAAATGTAGCACGAATATTTCTAACAAAAACTCTACAACAAATGTCGAAAAAGAGTAACGTTATGTTAGTACATTTTTGTTTCCCGATACTTTCATATTTAAATATTACGTAACATGAAACACAACTGATCCAATTCTTTTCCACAACACACAAATATATTACGGCCATCAGCAAGTAAAACAGCTTATAATATGTACATAGTATTTACATGTTGATATTATATTTCATTTCCATATCGCTGGACGATATTTTTAAAAGTATCAAACATAATGACACGTTGTCAAAGTAAACAAATACATTATTCTTAAATACTCGTTTCTCCAAGTGACATTCGAGTATACTGCATGCACTGTTAGCGTATTGGTGAGCGTGAGTGAGTTGTATTGGTGAAGGAAGGTGAATTATTGTGTTTACATTTTCTGTGAGAAATATAGTTTAATCTCTTTAAGGGGCCATTAGTTTATTTCGATAAACGGGAAAGGATAATTATTTAAAATACACAACAACGACATTGAAATTGGTAGAAGCAGTTTATCACCGTTTATGAATATAATAAATACTTTTAGATGATATATTGAGTAGTAAGTTTTTATGATGATTATAGTGGTCTCGTCGGCAATGTCTACATCTAGATTTTAAATGGATATAGCTATTAGGGCTACATAGGTGATAGGTGTAATGTAAAATGTCAATTTGCTTTCTATTCACACATAAAGAGGTGATATTTAATTTTAAATATACGTATGACTGTACAGGGTGGTGCATTGGCAACGTTAATACTTTATTGTTTACTTATTGGCTTGGCTCCCCTGATTTACTAAATCAGTAAAATTTAAAATACTTTTTTTCACGACGTGGTAGGAAACCCCAACATTCTTCTCCTGAAATAGTGAGGAAAATATGTTGTTCCTCTCTAGAGAGGAAAATATAGAAATGTTACCAATATAAATGTTATTTACAAAAAAAATTAGTATAAAAATTATAAATAAATTCCTAATTTGATTGAAAATCCTTATTTTAGTGATATACATACTTTAAATTATCTTACAATTATGTCTTATATTTTTCTTTTTCTTATTAAATCACAATTTGACAACTTATTTTAGATTGGATCATTGGCAACACTGCTACACCGCCTTGTGTCTGATAGCCTAACTTTTAACGTGCCAGTCTGTCAGTTGTGTTCTCAAAGCTAAATTAATCAATTAATGCATATAAATGAAGTAAACAGTTTCATAGTTGATAAGTTTTCAAAAAATAATTCTGAAAATTTCAATGATATAAGATTACCCCTTTGGCTCCTCTCCTTGGAGGTCGGGGTTTGACGGCTGGTACCCGTAATTCACTCGCAAAAAATATATAATATTACCGAGATCTGCTTTGATCAGAGAGCTACACCTGGAAATGAATAAATGGCGTGGAGATATATTTATATTTATTAATATTATTGTGATTAATATAGGCTTTGGGAGAAAGCAAATTTTCTGTTTCTGCCACTTAATCATTTCGGTCTTTTAAATAATAAAGAATAGATATATTTTTTGTTGCCTACTATGCAGCTATTTACCCCTTACCTTTCTTGTAAATATACATGATTCGATATCTATTGACAAAGGGTGTAAATTTGAAAATAATAAAAATTCGAAAATATTTTTCAAAATTATTCAATCTAAACCCATTATATTTTAATGATTTATGGTTGTAAAACACTTATTTGCTTACTTAAATATATGCAATACACAATAAGTTATATTTATTGTAATAATAATATTTTGTTTGAAATAAATTTTGTTCGTCGAGTAAATTTCATAGCGTATTATTCAACTTAATATGTTTTAAATGTCATAAATTTATTTCAAATTTCTAAAATATGCCTGAGTAAAAATATTTCCCTACTTCACTGATTGCATAATACGTATAACAAATAATTGTTTTACCGTTTTGTAGTTTTCTCATAATGCAACAATTTGTGAATTATAATTTCAAAATTTAAAAATGCACAAATTTGGTATTTCGTCTAATAGCATTTGGGAATTAGGAACTAATCTACAATGACCTATCAAATATGCACGAAATTTAACCTAATTCGAATAAATTATAAAGATCTAAAGCAACAAACTAATACACTGTCCAACCTAAAACCAACCAACTTAATAAATTAAGGTCAACCATTCACATGACATTTTTGAAACATATTATTATTATTATAATAAATGAAACATATAATGTTTTATACCTACATTTGTAGATAAAAATCCAATGTTTTCTAATAAATTTTAAAAAACTAATTTTGTTTACAAAATATACATGAACATAATTTTCAAAGTAGTAAAATATATACCACACATTCCCATGAACGACTACAGTAATGCAAATCGTCTATAACATACTAAAATTATTTTTCATTTGAATTTACAGTTTTTAAGAAACAAATACAAATAAATTTAGTATGTTATAGATGAGCATATTTATAAATATACGAATTATTTTCATTACTGTAGTCGTTCATGGGAATGAAATACAATATCAAAGTTCTGAATTTTTGGACAACTAGACTTCAACGAATATTTTAGCTATCCTTTTCATCCACATGTATAAATACTAGAATGTTCAAAGACTTCACAGTAATAATTGTTTGATTTTCGATAAGAATAATTGTAAGAAATAATTTATTTAAATTTGAATTTGCAAAACAAAATTCATGGAATTAAACGAACCCAACTAAAATATTCGTTTCATCTAACATTAAATATGATTAATTCAATATCTTTGATTAAAGAACATCACATATGACAAGTTCAGGTTATTTTATTATTGTTTAAAGCATTATGTCAAAAAGCTGAAGCCTAATCTTGATTGGCAGATTTTAAATTTAATAAATTCAGTATGAACCAGGAAGTATATCGCAAATTCCTAATCTAAATTTCTAAGTCTAAATCTGTAAATTAAATTCAGTAGAAACCAGCCGTAAGGGGTCATATTAAAATTTGTAGGCTTAGAATTTTGTAATGCACTAGAGTTAATTGTAGAAAAACAAATGGTATAGTATTTGTTTAATTTGTTCCGAATATATAAACTAAAACTTACACCTACTAATGCAGTCTCCATCACTGATTCCATCATAATGGCGGCCGTAGTCCGTAGGTAAACTTCCGCTTACGTCTGCTGTTGATCGTTTCCGTTGCACGTACCCTGAGTGTACTCTGAGTGCAGCGACGACCGCCGTACCTCATTGGGACTCAATACAGCGCGCGGTTGACTTATTTATAAACGAAAGGTCATAACGGATGATTTATACATGTATAGCTGTCATGTGTGGCTGCTGATTGGGCGCGTAATGCCCATTGCTGTGACGTCACACACACTGTTCATCTGGAGGAGGGGATGTCACGACGGCACGAGATTTTCAAAGGAGGATTTTCTATTGCTGATATTGGGATTTTAAACTGTTAAGAGATGGCGTAGATCACGGCAAACGTGCCAATCAACACGAATCTGGTGTGGGCCCCACATGACTTCTGCATGTATAAATCATTCATAATTTATTGTTTGATTTATAAAATAGCTAGTTCAGTGATTTGTTTGGTCTCATAGCAACTATATTTAGTGAAATGTTTTAGAAAGTAGATATAATAACATCTCACATTTTCTATTGGATTTTTACCTTTTGCTATTACCGGTGGTCCATTGTTCCGTATTTTATTATTTTATGCAATTTTTAAAATATTACCGAAATTTTTCAAAGTATATTTTAAATTAAAATCCTGTAAGGGAGTTATAGGAATCATGCTAAAAATTGGGTAGTGAGTTTTCAGTGGATGAGCACGTTTAGAGTCCCTAGAATACGATTTAATAGTTTCGCGATGATGTGTGTGTCTGTCTATCTGTTTGTCTGTCTCTCTGTCCGTCTGTCAGTCTGTAAGTCTGTGTGGATCTCTGGAGTTACGGTTTCTCAAAAACTACTAAATTGAAAATTTTTATATTTTGTATATATCAATTGTATCCCATTTGGTAAAGCTGATTAGTTTTTGGTGGTAGTTTACTTGAAGCCCTATCAAGTTATTTTGAAATATCTCAGTAAATTGTGGTTTAATAAAAATTTATTATTAGAGTAAAGTTTGAAAAATTATTATCTACAATTATTGTTTGAAACATTTTCCTCTTACTGTCACCACTTACGAATTACAACACGTTAAATAAAATAGTATATTGTGTATCAAGTGCCGAAAATAGCATCTTACATGCGAGTGTTTTATTTGTGGCACGACCCGAAGGGGAGTGCTGCAGAAAAACATGAGCATGTAAGAGCATTTTCGCACGTGGTGCACATTTTCTTGTTATCTTGTTATTCTTATTTCAGTGAAAAGTTTTAAATTAACATTTAAATAAACAGGATATCAAGGTAACCTAGGTAACTAAAACAAAGCCTACAAAAATGAATAGATACACATGCATTTTCGTACATTTTATAAGCGTCCATACATGCACTTTCGTGCATTTTACATTCATGCTCTTTTCTGTTGTTTGTAGTAATCGATTTTCGGAGTGAGCAGTGATATTTCGAAAATGCGATTTTCGATAGTGAGCGTCGAAAAATTATATTTTGATATTTCAGTTTAAATCTGCTAAACTGTGCATTTTGAAAAACAAAACAACGGTTGAAAAATATTATTTTTGACATGTCGTAATTTTTTGAAGGAATGAGCATTTCTTGATAGTGGTGGTCCGTGTTCCTGCATTGTTCGATAAGAAATCTATGGCGGGAGGTATTGTGGTGCCCACAACAAATTTTTTTACAGGGTTTTCATCTCAATAATATAGTTCTGTTTTGATCGATTTTTGATGTCTATTCGGTCATTTTACTGTCACAAATAGATTTGATTGTGAATTTATTTCTAAAAAAGCTGATTTTTTACTTATTTAAGAAGAGGGAGGCGGTATACATGAAAAATAATTATCTTATCCTGGGGTACCCTTTAGTTAGAACTTTGCATGTATTAATGTATTAATAACAGATTGTACTCTTTCTTTCATGTTTCGAACATAATTATTATTCGCATTTTGATGTCTCTTCTTACTGCTTCCTCTATAGTTCATCTAGCTCTCTTATCCTTTTTTTTTTTTCAGCATATCTCATATATACATACTGTCAACTACATTAAAAAAGAAGATCATACTTTATTCTTTTTAAAAACAAATTGGGAAGATGTAAGTGTTGCAATAATTTTGTCCAGCAGCTTCAAATAAAATAACAACTAATATTATTATACACTGTATTTTACAATAAATAAATAATTTGCTTAGATATGTACATAAATAGTTCCACATTATCCTGAGACTAGTCCTATATTTTCTGGGATCCTAATACATTTGATAAAAACTGTCGAAATTTAGAACCATCAGAATATTTCCCTATCAAATGTGACGGTATATGTAAAAAATCCAACTCCCAATTGCGTCTTATTTCAAAGTATTCATAAAAAGACAACCATTTTTAATTTAATCGCAAAATTTGTTTCTAAACAAATATCTTATCGCCAATGAAACCCATAACGTTTCACTTAAAATATGTTATTTTTGTTTATATTCTTTCCTATTGGTGCATAATTTGATTGCAGTATGCAACGTTCTAATTAAATTTGTTACAAAATATTTTAATTTTCCTAATAAGTATGTGTACATATTTTTCTTTGGCAATAAAAAGTACAATAGTTATTTGCGGACTGCAGTAGGCTTACGAATACAAAGAGAGTTCATACGTCATTACTCCAACTTTTAAACATTATGGGGTCTGCGACCGTAGTCGAATTTATAGAAACATATTATTTAATGGAATTTAATGCCAGTAGCTAGTTGGAAAATTTATGTACAATTACTTTAGAAATAAAACTGCCCTTTAAAAATCCCGCACACTATTACTATAAACGGCTCTAGAAATTTAATTAAAATCTGATTCAAAAATACACGCACTTTACGCCAATCGTCAATTCGATTATGAGTGATAGTAGAAGATAGTATCACAATTCGTCATTGTCCAGGCAACAAAATAATTAAAAAGTTATCTTATGTACAATGACAGCAATTTAGATATTTACAATAACAATATTTATATTAGTAATATGATATTATTTAGATTGTTGTAGCAGCAATCAAAAATAATATCATATACATACAAATATTGTTATTGTAAATATCTAAATTGCTGTCACTATACTATTTTTTCTACGACCACTGAGAAATCTGCTCATTGTATGTTTGTTGTTGCTATGGATATGAGGTACATTGCAAGCTTATTTAAGTACAGGTTCCATTGCTAGGATACTTATTTAGAATTGTCAAATATTGGAATGATGAAAGCGAAACAACTTTTTAATTAATATTAAATGAATTAGGAAATAATATCGTGGTCGTAGAAAAAGTATAGTGTACAACTCGCATGGAATGTCCATATCATACTCGTAGGAAATGAGTACCATTCCATGCTCGTTGTACAATATATTATTGCTATTGTAACAATCCATGTGTTTTCGTGTACAATTTACTAATCATAGCTGCATTATGAAGTTATTTACATTACAAGCAAGGTAAAACAGTTTTTACTGTTGAATGAAGGAAATGACCGGCGAGCCGATTAGGCTCCTCCTTGAAGCAGTAAAACGGTTACCTTGCGTGTATTGTACAACATTTTACTTGTTACTCATTTGTAAATAAAAAAAATTATAATCAAGTCCTGTCAATTACACACAACTGTTCTGTCAAAAATTATTTAAAATGATTTCGCGTAAGCCTTGTAAGCATTACTGTGGCAACGTGCATTGTTTACCTTGTTTACTAACTTGTAAAATTTTTACAATGCAGTTATCAAGTAGTAACTTGTAAAGATTCATTTTCAAAGGCAATAGACGGCTTGGGTAAATAGTATTTACAAGTGAGTAACAAGTAAACAATTTATGATTGTAATTAGTGAGGATGTACTTCCTATTTTGCCTAAAATGTATGACTTCAGAGTACAGTTAGTTAATAAATTAGAAATATGGATCAATGCCCAGAATCTAGTTATATTTTTCTAATTAACTGCTTGAATTCCATGTGAATGTTGTTAAAATCTATTAATTAATTTAATAAAATTAGTTTTGCTAAAATATTAGTGAGTAATAGAATGGCTGGAGATAATTTAAATTTCTATTAATATTAATTACACCTTATCAAAACTAATTTGCACTAAAGTTTTAATGAATACTAGAACTGTGTGGTACATACAGACAATACGAGATTTCCGTAATGGATTTAGTTAATTTAGTTTTAGCTGCGCAGACACACGCCCCTTTCATTTCAAATATTCATTATCTGTCTATTATTCTATATTTCTATTCAAAAAAACACTTCTTCAATTATAATTGCTTTTGTACAGACGACATTTTGATCTCTGCACTTTGCTATTGCTCCGTATTTATTTAACTTCTTTAATTTTGAGCCCAAGACAAAATATTTAGCAGAAAGGAAGTAGGGGAAAACATTAATTTTGAGCGATCGTTAACTGTTTTGATAATACTTACCTATTAGAATTCTATTAAGTTTGGTATCTACGTATCTATGAGGTTTTTACCAGTATATCAATACATTTACCAACTCAAGTCGGTTGATCCTAAACTTTACTGGTAAAACCTAAGATTAACCAATATACGGCCTTTTACAGTAACATATGAACTTATTTTACATTCATTAGGGACCTAAGAAAAATCTGTTAACTGTTAGATATATTCATGTTTCTCTTTAAAACCTTTATCACTTTCAATGTAAACAATTTCGATTTGGGACATTTCAAATTTTGCCACCAGATTTCAGATACTGTTTTTCTTGCAAATTATTAAACAATCAAATGTAGATTTAAGAATAAGAAAGTCACGTGGTTCCTAAACAGACCTTTTTTATTTTTAAGAATTTAAAAAATAGCTAAAATTATCAATCTTTAATGATCTATGATTGTATACATATGCTGATCCCTGATTAAGAAAAACAAAATTATGTCTTTTAAGATGACATCTGTCATAAAATTAAGTCCATTCGGGGGGACATATAAATGTTGACATTATTTGGAAATTCATTTGAATGAACTTGTTTCACACCTACATTAGCTAGCGAGATAACCATGCGACCACAACTGCAATATAAAAAGGGCATGTGATTCTATGTCGAAAATATGCAAAATGTAGAAGTAAAGTAACAATATATAATCTTGATACAAGCGTTGTTTGAAGAAATGAACAATAATGTATTTCCTGCAACCGTACGACGAGTCCTGCGGATATAAAATCGCGGTACGCTTGTTCGCTGTCAGCGCCAACTAAAACTTTCACGAGTCCTGCTGCGTCACATGACATGTGACGTCACTCAAGTCGCCCCTCGCCCTTCCATCTACCATATACACGTGCACATTCTGCGTATATTTACGACGTTTTAAAATTTCAAATGAAATTATGTGTTATTTAACATTAATTGATAAATTAACTTTTCAAGGAAAGTGGAATTACCAGAATTAAATATGGAGCATTATCGTGTTTTGGTCCTCTTATATTCTTTTGTATTATAAAGATAAATTTAGCTACTTAATAATAGATGTTTAGTCAAAAAGGGCACTGTATTTGTATGCTTAGAATTCTCCCTTCGTAGTCGAAAGATCGTGGGTTCTAGTCGCAGTTTATGAAACACGGGAAATGTATTCTACTATAAATAACAGATCTAAGTTAAAAATACGTTACCACAAAGCTATTATATATTAATATAATAAAAGTATATTATTCAATGAGCATTTAATGTATGCTATTACTCATGAGAATAAAGTTTGCATCACGAGTGAATGCGAACTTTATTCACATTTCGTCAAATATTTGTTTTAAAATTATGAGATAAGTAGAATTTTTGCTCTGACAAATACAAAAAACTGTTTGTTTATCAACATAGACAAATTGTAGCAACCGTATTGTTGAAACAAAATTTGAAGCGAATTGACATTTAGCAGAAAATCTTAAAACCAATTATTCAGCTACAGTTTAAGCTTAAAAATAAAATAAAAGTATGAAAAAATGAGAAAATTGGTGTCTTTGGCTTTTTATGTGGATAAAATTACTTAAAAGTCATTCTGATTTTACTCTTTTGAATTTGACAAACCGAATAAATATTATTAATTCATCAAACTGTCAATATTATTTCATTAGCAACAGTAACGTAGTTTATTAATTGATAAACAACGGTTGAATTATGGGTATATTATTTGACAATTGTGGATAAAGATATTTTCGTAGAATTTGTAGTAAACCCTCCAGTTCTTGAATTTATTATTAATTCATATTCCAAACATTCACGTCCTGGTACACCTCTTTCGCCTTGTCATTTATGTAAATTAATAAAGAATATTTGAATATATGTGCTGCAATTCGATTAGAATCTATAAATACATAATATCAAAAACTAAATTAACAGGTAAATGACAAGACGACAAATTTATTTTATTTTGTTATTTCTTGTGTTGATTATCAAACCATATGATTAAAAACTAAACTGTTATTCCTTTTTCTAGACTTCCAAGTCCTGCTATTTCCAGGGCTACTCTGCCGCAGAACAAAATCGGTAAGTCTTAAATCCAATTAATGTATCATTGTTAGTTGTAAAGCACGACACGGAGGCAATGTACGTCGCTACCATCGTTGACAAGTAATTCCGCGAATCTGTCACATCTCGCGTCCTTTGCGCGAAGGAATTATAAAAACAATGATGACAGCAAGCGAACCTTTGCTTTGAAACAAGCGAGTGTGTAGGTGACATAACTACAACCCCATGTTTCATTTTACATTGAGCAAATTACCGAAAATTTGGAAATAATTGAAGTAGTTTTGTTTAGTGCAAAGTTTAAATAATTATTAAGAAAAAAATTGCAGTTGAAGGTAAGGGTGGGGGAGGGTAAATGGGCCTTAAACAATCCGTTTAATGTTGAAGCGTTGAAAAAAATTTAATCGCGGTGTATTACAAATTTTGAACATTTTTATTTTCAGTTAGCGCGCGTAAAACAACGTGAACATGATAAAAATTTGTGAAATATTTTTAAAATTTCAAACGAATATTTAGCTCACAAAGAATGTCATTTTGCATTATATTAACACACAGAGATGTCGCCAGCGTGTCACAAACATTTACCGACCGGCAGTTTTTTTATCGGCCGGCGATTTTTTGTTTTTATTTGAAGAATTTACTGTAAGCTTTTTAAATTTTCACGTAGGACATTTTTTGCCGGCCGGTTGGAAAAAAACGATTGAAAGTTGAAAGCTTAAACGCGTGTGGTTGTTCGTTCGGTTCAACTTTTGTGAAAAACTGCGCGCGAAATATGTCGACAACGGAGACCATATTTGTATATTTATTTCCTTTGTGGATTTTTACAGTTTTGTGGACATTTTTAATTTTATACTCGGACACATGATCGCTCGTACATGAATAAAAGATAGAGATAGATTACACAGTTAAATACGTATATAGAAAAAGAAAACATGAAACACAAAACAGAACTCTGCCTGCCTGTGTTTTATGGAACACACAAGGGCTTTTTTCAGCAAACCAGTTTCACAGGAATTCACTCACTCGCAGTCAAATTTCTAAAACTATAAAGGAAATTTTATAAATTAGATCATTCAAACTTTTCAACTTATTTCAACAATGTTTTATCTCTGGATTTATTATATGCACATTTTCACAATTTTATAAACGTCCATATACAGCTTATTTGAATATGTAATATAATTTTCAGAAAGTAGTTTACCCTAAATAAAAATATCATTGTTGGTTTAAAAAATATCGAATCAAATCCCTGTATTTCTGATCACGTGTGTAGAAGTAACCAATCAGGTCACAAATACACTGAAAATTTTTTGGTTAAAAAAATATCCAATCGTTTCCCTGTATTTCTGATCACGTGTGCAAAAGTAACCAATCAGGTCACAATTACACTGATAATTTCCCCGGGAAATTATCACCTGTTGCTAAGTAACAGTTGTTGACAGCCGGTTGACAGTTAATTCAATATTTGGTTTGTTTATTTCAAAATGTCATTTTCACGATATGAAAATTAAAATAATAATAATTATCGCAAAAAATTTTCTCACCGAATATCCCTCGACCATTGATAAATACTCATAATTTGATTACAACTACCTCAAGAACATTGCTTGAAGGTAACTGTGATAAAATTATTTCGTAATTATCAATGGCCTAGGAATATTATAGCTGATAAATTCCTGCGACTAGTTTTTATCCAATCATGATGCAAAACACTTGAAAATTCAACCAATGAGAACAGTATTATACCGATAAAATCGTATTACCCGGGTTACTCCGATAAAATCCCGTTACCCGGGTTACCCCGATAAAACTGCTGCTACCAAGGAAATAAACAGTTATTGTTTATAAATAGATAAATTATTATTATTAAGCACTAATTTTTTTGCTTTTAAGCAAAATGACATTAGGTAAAACCCCTCCTCCTTCGGAATCGGGATTTACCATGCAGTTTGCTTTCGTGATTGTTGCTAAGCAAAACAAAATTCATGCAAAATAAAGATTTATCGAAAAAATCAGAAGATCTTGAGATTACCCCGATAATATCAATGTAATAGTTTTGTCGCTTTGACGCGAGTAAGTAAAAAAGTAGCTTTTGCAAGTGACCAAAGCAAATTAGACGAAACCTGATAAGAACTAATATGATTTAATTGAAAATATTAGGAAAAGTCGTTAATTTTCGTGTCGAATTGCACTCTAGCATTTTAATTTCTTCGAATTAAGTACAGTTTGATAACTCGACCTTGTCACATCACAGTAATTTGATCACAACTTTTTTTATAAACAAAAATGTAATCGAATATAAGTTATTTTGTTATTGCAGTAAACTAATTTTATCATGACAAGATTATTAAAATTATTTTTCTTAATAAATTAGTTTCCTTTTAATAATTATTTGTACTAATCAATTATATAAAAAATTAAGGGATACTATAAAATAATAAGTGTGCTTTAGAAATTAATTTGATTGGTTTGCAATTTTTACTAAACGTCATATTCGGCATCGTTTTTACATTGATTCCTAAAAGAAATTTACTTATTTTCGTACAAAAAAATCGCGGACAAAATATTTTCAACGAATTAATATCTTGAATTTATACAATTTATTAGTTCTTATTATACTCTATTTTTATAGCAGAAACATTTTAAATCTTAATTTGAATATTTTAGCTTATGATTTGCTTAGAGGAAGATTTACACTAAAGAAACCTCTAGCCTAGAGAAAAATTTCCAACTCGTATTAGCAGCTGTAAGTTAGTTTGTTTTACAAAATGTTACAATATTGACAATTACAGTTATTAGTATTATTTTTTATATTTAATAAATTTTATGCCCATATTTGAAATATTATTGGTTAACAAAATAGAATAGCCCGTACATTTCAAATGTTGTGCCAAAAAATTTTAGGGGACTTTTCTGGTATACCGTGTGTCCCACGTAAAGGTTGGCATACGCAAATAACATGTAAAATCAGTTTTTTGTAAATAAAAAGTGTCCGGCAAAAAAGTATGCATCCAAATTTTATATCACAATACTGCCAATATCCCTACATCTTATTTAATACAGATTACTTTATTTGAATACCGCAATTTAATTAAATTAATAATAATAATTCCTAATTTTCCGCCTACTCTTTTTATTGCTACTGACGTATAGTGTTTGCAATTTGTTTTAAATATTTTAATCTGTCACTGTCATCAGGAATACATTAAATGTCGAGAACCGTGTAAATATTATTAGAATGTATTATCGGGGCGCAGTGTAAGATAAATATCTGAATACACCACAGGAATGAACGCTGAATGGTTTCCATCGCCAGAAATTGACAGTGACAGATTAAAATATTTAAAACAAATTGCTGGCACTATGCGTCAGTAGCAATAAAAAGAGTAGGCGGAAAATTAGGAATTATTATTAATTTTTATTAAATTGCGGTATTAAAATAAAGTAATCTGTATTAAATAAGATGTAGGGATATTGGCAGTACTGTGATATAAAATTTGGATGCATAATTTTTTGCCAGACACTTTTTATTTACAAAAAACTGATTTTACATGTTATTTGCCTATGTCAACCTTTACGTGGGACACACGGTATACATAACTTAAAAATAGATTATAGTTTTATTAGAAATTGTTAAATAATTTGTTATAATCATCGCTATTTTGTATGTGCGTCTCAGGTAAATGTTTAAAAATAATCAAAGATATAAATGCATTATAAATTTTCTTAAAATTGGACAAGTAGTTTTATCAGCTAGTCAGGTTATTAACTATGTTAATTATGTTGAATTGGAATAAAAAACAACGAATGTAATAAATGTCAAAATTATTACTGTTCAAAATTCATAATGTATATCTCAAATAAAATGCATTAAACTAGTGATTAATAATTGTTAGAAATATTATCGCACTATTCTTCTCTAAAAATGAATAATTTTAAATTACAAATAGTGAAGGAGCAATGTGAATTTAAAATAACACAAATGTTTCTTCTTTCTTATTTGGTTCTGCATTTTATCGAAACAATTGCGAATAAACAAATAAGCAAACTTTGGTATATGAAATCTGAAATCTCCAATTTCGAAGCTAGTTAGAAACTCCGTAATACTTCATTAAATCGATCAAAACATTTTTGACTTAACTCGCCGTCATTTTGTTCCAAGATGGTAACTCATGTTCAGAACCTTTGTCTATAATTTATATTGTACGCATGCAGTATTATGAATACATCGAAATTAGTCTGGACATTTTGTGATTTAGAGTCACCATTTTATTTCAAGATGACAATTATAATTTTTGTAATGTAGGTAGTTCTATAGATCTATCGTTTTAAAATCAAAGTGTATGTATTCATAAATGGAAGTTGCATTGCTGTATTAGCATATAGACACAATTAAATTTAGATCCTTTATTACTTGATTGCCCCATGAACCAATAAATTTCAACCATCTAATCACAACAGTATCTTTCCCAATCAGATATTTCCGATATAGTCTTTAAAAATCTCTGTGCATGATTATCCTAGCATTATGCAAATCCGGTGAGTAAGTACTTAGTACGTCCACCATCTTGTACTCCGCCTGCTCCCCTGTTCCCCTGCGAGTGCCCCTCACCGCCGCCTATGGGCGGTGCGGTTCGTGGGAGTTCTGCGCCCCTCACCCCGCTAAAACAGCGGAACGCGATGGGAAGTTATAAGATTTTATGTTTGATGCATAATAGATTTACGGGGATTGAAATAGAAATTATTGAAAGATTTGTTATTTGCTATTTTTATTCTGGTAATGTATTGTTTTTACAAGTAACGCGTCGAACTGTGGATTATGACATCTCTAGTTCGAATCTTACTTCCTGTAGTTCTCTTTCTACTAAGATCTTTGAGATTAGATCTAGGATCTTTGAAGGTTGTAACTTGACACCTGGTAATCGCGCTTTACGAATAAAAATATATTACTTACCCTCAAACCCAAATTGAGTAAATGAAGTAATTGCTTATTTATTTATTTATTTTTAAAACAAATGAAGTTTTATCACAGCATGAAATAAATGAATTAAAAAAATCTGGTGTGGGAACCACACGACTTTCTTATGTTTATATCTGAATTAATAAGGGGAAATACTAGCAACACGATAAAATAGAACTTTCGAACGAAGCGAAATGAAAATATTAACAGAGTTAACTATTACATAACCTTGCACGACAAAAAAATCTATTGCACAGCAGAACTGCAGTACACACGATAAACACCAGTAAATATAATTTATACGACACACGGAAAAAAATCTTTTATCCAACACCTCTCAATAGATGCTCTATAACTATGGCGATGTTAAACAAGCAAAGTAACAGATTACCCAATAGTGGGTATAATTTTGAGGAAAGTCACTAGTGAGTATTTTTTTATTTATAACAATAATAATATCACACAACACCTTGGTAACTACTTTGATTGACATTTTAATTTCAAAATTGAAAGCATATGTCACTGTCAAATAATATTTCTTTAATAAATTTTTCATTTATTAAGAGGTGTTGGATAAAACGTTGTACTTCACACGTGAGCAAAGTGGAATTACCCTCTCGATAAAATTATCACACTCAGCCTTCGGCTTCGTGTGCTAAAATTTCTCTCGTGGGTAATTCCTTACTTTGCCTACTTGTAAAGTAAATAACTATTCTCCAGTGAAATTGCGTTTTTTTTTTTTTGTTGGGTCATGAATTTGGTGACAATTTTCATTTAAATATTTAGGACCATTTAGTTTTACGCATGTTTGTCAAAGAAATGAAGTATTGTTATCTTGTCTTTCTTGTTAATGAATAACTGCATATAATATCACACATACACGTCGTTGATTAAATGTAAAAACTATGTAGAAGAAACAGTATACACTTCCAGTGGGAATTACTTTACGGATCACATCAGTAAATAACTCAGTCCTTTACGCTTTGAGAATATTTAGTTTTCTGGGTTCGTTCTAGCAAAAAGTTAAAATGTTTCAATTCCTTAGGTAAATAGCATATAACAGAACCATTATAGTTTTCATTCAAGTCCAGTTTGAAATCTAACAAAATTTCTTTCCGAACGACGACGTGCCCTGCGGCAGGCTGGCATAAAGCATTTCGACCTTTTCAATATTACATCTTTATGTTTTTCAATTCGGACAACGATGACGATTTTCTACCTGATGTTTCATCTGTGTTTTTGTTCTGTTTTGTCTGAATTTTATTCGTTTACACAGAATTGGGATGTTGACTGTCCTGCCTCTTTTAAGGTTTGGAAAAGGGATAAATTAAGTTGGACGTTGCGATGTCCTTTTGCATGAAATATTGAAGGAGATTTTACAACCGAAGTTGTGTTTAAATAATAATTTGGAGTAATCATTTTCCAACTGTTTTCATACTTACACAGCCTTACCTTGCCTATAATTACCAAACTGCAACATCCTGAATATTGGATGGATTCGTTTTTAATATTGAAAACTTACTTAGTCATTGGACAATACGTTATATATACATAACATGGATAGACCTATGTCCGCAACACGGTCTATAAGACATGACATCCCATGTATGTAGACATCGTCACGTTAATGGTACATAACAAAACTATTGGTATATACAACTTTGAATTTACGAATGGAATATTTTTTTTTGGTTAATTTTTGAGTAAGATCTCTTTGAAAATGTTTATTTATTTATAAATTAACAATTTCCTTTACATAAATTACGATACGGAAATATATAACCACTTAGCAAAATTAAATTAAACATATTTCACAGTTGTTCTATGTACACTATAAAATATTTAAAATTTCTTTGCTATATTTTTACATAAAATATATAAAATATTCTAATTAACTGTGAATATGTTATAAGTACGGTAACATAACATATACATGTTGTAGGTATGTACCATGTCCAAGACCAATGTGACATACCAAAAATATAATATTACGCTCTCTCAAGAGATGTCCAACATGGTATATGTATATTACGTTATTAGTACGTATATAAATGATATGCTACTTAGGTTGCAGATATTACATACCAGGTACATCAATGTTACAGCTGTGTTTGCTGGGTGGATGTAGATATTGAGATCCATGTCCATCCAAAAACTAATAATTTTCAATCACCTGACAATGGTCTAAAGACTGATATGCTAATTCTATTTCTTATGCCCTTTAAAAAATTAGACATCTGGTATACAGGAGATTTGTGCACTTTCTCTCCCGTCGAAAGGGAAAGTGCTTTAATAATGTGAAAAATGAACAAAATTGAACATATCAAATATAACTATCATAAATTGTATTAAAATTTAAATTATTTTGAAATACATAAAAACCATAATAAATATTGGGGTCGTGAAAAATAGTACATACACCGTAGGAGAGAAGTGTATGTTTCCCTTGCCGTATTGGAAGCACAAGCCGTAGGGAAAAACAGTCATTTTTCTCCCTTAATGTATAAAATGTACTATTATTTTTTTGTCTGCCCATTTAGTTCTGCGCATTGGCATGAATCTTATAAATACAAATCATTGCTCAATCTTATCTCCTTCATTGGTTGTTGCACATATGAACACATCCATCCATTTCCACACGCACACATGGAAAATGGTTTCGTCATCTATTTTTCCATAATTTCTTTTTTTTTGTACTATGTATAAGAATGAAAAAAATCGGCGAAACAGTGATTCCAGTGAACAAAGTTCCTCACTTCGCTTACTTATTCTTCTTCAGCTTTCGCACTTTACAATGTTCCGCGCTTGTCAGCGTCATATCGGCGTCGGTAGCGTCGGCAGCATCGCTTGTCGGCGCGTCGGTTTACCGCTCGCTTCTCGGATTATCCGTATCAATCGCGGATCGGGCGCTGATCGCTACCGGATTATCGCACACTCTCTCTCCGGGCTCTCTCCCTGCTGACACCGTGCTCCGCTCCTCTCCGCGTCACGCGGTGTTGATTTGATAATTTGGCCGCAGTCATTTAGCCGACACCGCGTGTTGTGTGGATTTAGTGCCCTCTCACTCACACTCGTGTGACTAGTGGCTTTATTTTATTAATATTATGAAAAGTTTAACCGGCTCATTTAACATACAATTCGTAAATTAGCGATTGCGGGCTAATTGCGTATTATTGGGATTGTTTCGCAACGCGATGTTCATTTGCGACGAATTTAAAACTACTGAATCACAAATTGTCAACAGACTAAATAATCTTTGGCTCTTTTCAGATATCTTTTATAATTTATAAGCAAATAAATAGAATAGGCTCTGTGGTAACGCATCGGTCTGTTAATCGAGATGTCTTCAGTTCGTTTCTCACAGTAGACAACAAATATAACTATATAAAAATTACTACTGTGCCCCCCGAAGTCTTTAACATAAAATACAAATAATACTTTTCTACATTTTTACTTTCTTATACAAAGTATAAGGAAGTATTGGAATCATGAAAAAATCGCTGACGAGATTTATTTTGAAATACATATTTTGACGTCCACTGTATCCGTTAAGGCCAATGGAGGATGAATGGCCAATGAGGATATGTTAACGAAACTTGGAATTTATAAGTTTCATGAAAATATGAAGAGCTAAATTGATTTTGAACACACAAAACAATGAATTCCAATTTTTTTTTTACATTAATAGAATCAGATGTTAGCAAAAATTGTATGCAATTTTGAGACAAGAGTGGTGTGGTGCCCACACCAGATTTGTATCCATAGTGATTTTTAGTGCAAGGTATTAGGTGCTCTGGGGACATTGCTCGAAAAGTCAGTGTATCAACAGATGCTAGATGAAGTGTTTGTAATGGCCGAATAAAAATACAAATTACTCAAGAAGAAACTCAGCATCCAAAAGGCAAACAAGAGAGAAGGATAAACGGGTCGTCGTACCAGTCAGTACCCAGTTTATCCAGAGAATTCACCACTCCAGAAGCACAACGGGTCGTCGCTCAAGCGGCTACACCTAGTCAACTCCACAGCGAGGGCACACGTCCCTCCAGCCAGAACCGAGCGGCTAAACCTAGTCAATTCCACAGCGAGACGCGTCCCAAGGAGAAGACACCGATCAACTACCCATACCAACCCACACAACATTGATGTATGGTTCTGAATGTTTGGTGTGAATAAAGAAGCATGAACGACGTATAACTGCTGTAGAAATGAGATATTTGAGGGAACTGTGTGCGAGACATGATTATGTCCAGAATACATTGGAGTATAGTGACTGTGAGGTTGAGAAGAATATTGTTAAAAAAGGAAGAGGTGGTTTGGCAATCTTGAGCGAATGTCGAATGAAACGTTAGTGAAACTAATATATTTGGGGGAGATTGAGGGCGTCCGAGGAATAAATGGTTAAATATGATTGATAGATTGTTGCGTGAACGAATGATTTCGAGTGTGAAGAATTGACGAGCAAGTATGAATCGCACTATGAATGTGGACGAGGTGAAATTTTGGTGCGTCAGTAGAAATATTTGGAGGAGAATAATTGTTGGTTATGTTATGTATATGTGATCTTAAGTAAAAGGTGGCAGCGATGATAATTGTAAGGTACTTCACAAAATATACAATTTGAACACAATCCTTATCATATACAAAAAGTCCAATGTCTTCTAGCTGAAGATTTTTAGAATAGATACTGACTTAGTTCTTTTGCTTCATTATCGTTTGATTTTTTTTTTTCAATACAATTTTTAGGTTATAATTTTAACGCAATAACCGATGTAGTCCGCAGCGAAGCGAAAACTGTTTTTCATTGGCGACTGTCAAAAAAATTTAATTCGAAATCTAGAAGATTTAGAAAGAAAAGTTATTAAGAAATTTTGTGGCGCTCGACAATGAAGTAAATGACTGAAATTCAAAAACATTTGAGCCCTGAAAGTTTCACGGTAAAATTGTGTATTTTATACTTACCCTTCAATCTGCATTATTCATAATTACTAATTAAATTAGTTAACCAGCGTAACTAACGTTCCATGTTCCATGTAATTCTTCAAATAATATGAGCCAATCCAAAACGGGCCCGTCGAAAGACACTGCCAGTTAACTACCACCGTCTCGTATTACACGTCCATTTCAAATTAATAAAAATACGTTTGTTGGGTTCTAATGATACAAATTTCCTCGCCCCTGAATCCAATACGCACTTGTAGTATTCAAATCAGTCGAATCACCGCGATCAACCAGATTTGAGATCCGAGATCAGCGGATATGATGCACGCGATTCCTTGACTGGGAGGTCAGCGGGGATCACGAACCCCTGGAGCCGGCCCTGGGCCGTGACCGGTGCTCGTGGTCGCCGTGTGTGGCCGCTGACATCCCCCCTGCACCGCCCCTGACCTGCGCAGCCGGAGGTTGGATCGTGGCTTCGCGAATCGCTCGGAATGGAGAGCTACTGATGTGAATTGAAATTGTATTGTTGCGAGGTGAGTTTCTTCGGGTTATGCTACAAAGTAATGGCCAGATTTTCAACTGAATGGGGAAATTTCTTAACGTTGACTTATGATGCTAATTGAGCTGCTTACCAAATCAAAATATACTAGGTTCAGATGTGTAGTCAAGAATAACTACTCCATTTCTGTTTTCTAAAGTTTAATTGATAGTTACTCAATTTGAAGACAATTCGTCAGGAGGCTGGTGGCGAAAATGTTTTACGACAAGGGATTCGCGTCCCCTACGATATATCTTTTTTTTTTTGGGTAGGTAGTGGACTAACTGCTTTGGTCATATGCGGCTTCATGAGTGGATGGTTATCCAAATTACCATGTTCTTCAGTGGAATTCGAACCCTCGACTTCTGTTTCGTCAAGCTAGGTAACATAGCCACTACACCTCTGAGATCGGCATATCTCAAAATATAAAAATAATTGTAAGTCGTAGTTCAGCTGACAAACGGCTACATGTAGGTATGATTGATTCGGAGTTACTATAAGATGGCGTTTCTTTAACTAATTGAAGTAAAACATTTGGTTAATGAAGCTAGTGGAATTCTGGTCTAATGCCCCACCATAGGAAGAACAGGACGTAAAAAAAGAAAACTTTAAATTCTATTTGTGTTGATTTTCAAATTATAATGTATTTGGATTTCAAACATAATGTTTAATTTTTCGATCGGAGAACCAATTCCAATTTTTATTTTTTATTTGACAAAAACGATTTAAAAAAATTCAATATACGTTTTTCAAGATTATCAACGGTTAACCCGCCCCCCGCCCCCCGTAAATTTGACTGAGGGGGCAAAGACTGTGTTTTGCCCCGTCATCTATTAGTATATTTAGTAGGATATTTATCTATAATCTTCATCGAAGAGACCAGTTTTAAAACATTGAGAACTATATGACAAACGCAGAAAATAGTTATTTATGTATCAAGTCACGAATAAATTAACTATAGTACGTCAATATATCTGTCAAAATTATCCTACTTGTACAATAATTATTTAACGGTTGTCAACACCGGGTTGCTCAATCTAGTCCCATTCTACTACATTTTTTGTTACAAGCTTTCGTAAGTGGAATAAGCAATATTTTATATAAGAAACAGATCTTTATTTATAACAGTTTTTTAATGGCAAAATATAGTAAGATAATATCTATACAATTAATAATTTTTTTTTTAATAAGTTGTCTAGATTAGAATTTGGTTGGCATATGCAGAACTTAGAACAGTTCATGAAATCATTGAACTGTTCAACATCACAAGACTTTTAACATGTTCCGTTCATGCCTAGAATTTAGACAAATAATTAATAAAATAGTAATATTAAAAAGTCACATTAGTAATATAAGTCATTACCTGTCTGAAATAAGTAGGATATGTAAGATATGACGCACGAGTATACAAAAAAAAATATTAGTACCTCGCGTGCGAAATGCATTCTGTTCGTCAACGAACAAACTTTCACTACCGATGCGAAAAACAAGCAATTGAACCAAAAATAAATACTTCATTTGTGTGATGTTCCATAAATTAAGAAAATGAATGGTTTCGAAAATGAAAAAACTAAATTACCAATGCAGGATAGTAAACGTGAACAGCATTATCTAATTTTCTAATTCATCGTATTGACATATCCCCATGTCCACAAGAATTAGCAACAACTAAAATAGTTATGTGCAGAGTGACAAATAAATCATTAACGTTTTGAAATGTCAAGCGACGAGTGGGGCAAAATCTCGAAAACTAGCATCA
The DNA here is from genome assembly GCA_963942605.1 of Poecilus cupreus. Lineage (NCBI taxonomy): Eukaryota > Metazoa > Arthropoda > Insecta > Coleoptera > Carabidae > Poecilus > Poecilus cupreus. Next base: position 10,096,516 of record OZ012731.1, read on the forward strand.
CTTGACTGTCACCATCAGAATAGTAAATTCCCCTGCAGTGGAGGTTGCTCGCTGGTCACTGGTCACTACTCACTACTCACTAGCAACCAGCATCAGCAGCGGTAACCGGTTATAACCAACAAATGCGCGTGGTTAATTGACAGTATAGATGGTGGTAATGTGAGTCTGGTGTACGGCTTTCCGTTTTGCATTATTTCACTTGTCGTTTTATTCAGACGTATTGCGCTAGTTTGTAGATGGGGTGGACGGGGGGAAACGCAAGGGGAAGGAGGGTGGATGCTGGCGACATCCTACGGATGAAAATCCAATGATACTTTTAGGGGAAGTTCAATGAATTGTGAAAAGATTCAACTATGTATAAATTAATCAATTTGGCGTTTGATTTTTTATACAGAACATTTAAAGTCTAAATAATCATGCTATTTGAACTATGTTTTGACTGTTCACTATATTGTACGACGTCTTAGGAAATACTTTTAAAATATGTTATTTCTAATAAATTTAGTTATATAAATTTAAAATCCCGAAAATTAGTTTATTTGTCATTTTCGAAAGATCATCACATGTTCATATGCAGTCCTTACTCCCTTAAATTCTTGTAGGGTTTATCTATCGCGAACCCGGAATTTTGAGAACACAAGTATAATTGCTATTTATGTAATAAGGATATTAATGTATTCGTAATAGATTATTCCACAATAATAAAAATGAAACCTGAAATACAATCAATCTTCTACAAACATTCTTATCCTGGCATACCACTTTCGCCTCGTCCTCCATTCATGTAGTAAATTATCAATAATACATAATTCAATTCCTCATCCATAGTGCGATTTATGCATGCATTCATGCTCATCTATTATTCACACTTTGAATCATTCGTCTTAATGCATATATTACTGTAATAGCCAGAGTTACGATAAATCCTAAGATTCTCCAGTAAAACCTAAGATTTAACAACTCTTAATGGTACTAGTCCAACAGTTCTATGATCATCGTTCATTTTAAATTTTTACCACCATTTCCTTGTTAAATTTTAGGATTTCCCTCAAAGACATGGTAAATAACTTAACCTAACCAGTTTATCCTTACATATTTACTGATAAAACCTAGGATTAACCAATATACGGGCTTTTACAGTAACACTTACGTTAACGGATTATTAAACGATAATTTAATAAAAAATTCTATTTGGTAGAATTTGCTTCGATCCCACTGTTAACAATTAAATCTATTAGCAGGCGGTTAGTCCGACAAGTTTAACTCAAATTCTACATTACCAAGAGATCAAAATAGATTCATGGGACCTAAAAACAGTGATTTACATACCAAATGTGGGAACCGAGTTTACGCAAGAGGTTTGTACAATATTTTTTGTACGAAAAGTATAAAAATAATAACAGTCCATACAAAGAAATGAACTTCTTCAAGGAGTACACATAAACTAATTTGTCCAATATATTAGAAAACAATTAAAATATTTATAATATTTACCGTCTTCACTTGTAAATTTATTAAATTTGTTATTTATATTGAGATAACTAACATTGCATTTGTAGGTTATGTATTTTACAGCTGTCATATCGGGCAGATTTTATTGCCTACATTGGTAACCAAATGCACTAAATTTGTTATTTTAAAATTCAATTTCATTCTTATTCCATCATTGTTTATATTATTATTATGTAAAGGGATGTTTGAAATACTATATTTTTTATAATATAATTTATTAATAAACGCCTTAGAAATAGGAGTTTTCGTCGAAATTTCCCGGTTGTCTATCTGGTGAAGACCTGGGAAATGGACATTTCGGACGTTGCTTAGGCAACGTTAAACAACACATTTCAATGTATGAGTACAAAATATGTATTTTAAAGTAAAAATATTTTATTGAATGGGATTATTTAAATTAGTAGGTTAAAAAACGTATTCGGTGTGAATAAAGCCTTCTTGACTTGAAAGTTGTGTCAGAATAAAGTGTAACAAATCTTTCTGTCATGTCATTTCTTATTTATGCGACGCTCTCATGTAGTTACAAGTGTCTCGGGAGATGCGTGATGTGATAATGACATTTTTATTTAACAGTGTATTTACGTTGTGCGTGCGTTGTGTAGCGTTAAGTTGTCGTTACGTGACGACTTCCAACAGAATTGCCGCGCCAGCCCGACTCGGGGCAACCAACCATTTCCTAGAAGCTAGTAATGATTTAATTATAACTATACATCGGTTTTAATTGTCGCGTTGATGAAATTGCGACTACTATATTGAAAATGTATATTTAATATTAATTGCAATCGACGAAACGGACCTTGTATCCTTTGTAGCAAGTAACAGTGCCATTGTCTTTATATATGCATGCAACGTAATCATTCTTAATTGTTATCTTGAGAAACTAAACTTGTCATTTCACCGATTATAACTTGTTTTAGTTTATACATCGGAAAATTATTACATTACCTCCTGTTGCTACTGTTTTCCACAAATAACTACTGTCTACTCTTCAATATTCACGCAACTTTTCTAATTCTAGCTTTTCCATAAACGTTCTAATTTATTTATAGCATTTAACTTGAAAATTGATTTCACAGTTTAAATATTGTCAATATTTTAACAGAATTCTTGGAATTATTGAAAACATATATTTATAGGCAGAGGCGGATTGGAAACAAATATCCCGCCTACCTCTAGGTAAGGGAGGTATTGTTTTTGGTCAAAAAATGGGTAGTAAGATTTCAAATTTTATCAAAAGTATCAGGAATCAATGAGGTTAAGAAGGCTGTATATAAAACAAACGATTTGCCAACAAATAATATTTTATATTTCCCCTTTTCGAACCCTTGACAATTTGTTATATTAAAATAGAAGTAGAACAGCATTAGCTTCAAATATTATTTGAAACTTTCCAGTTTCTACCGCTTAATAATTCAAAAACTTAAGAAATCAGTCACTATTTTAAATAGCTTTATTTACGTCTACTTTTCAAAACAATTTGAAGAGAGAAGCATTGGGTGGTAGATTATGTGCTTCCCACATGGGATTTATATAATTGCAGCAATGCAACAAACTTGTAACACTATTCTTGGATAATTGAATGAATTTCAATAATTTTATTGTTTAAAATATACACCATATCATGGTTTTTGGTTAGACGTAATTATTTTTAAAACATTTTTTGTTTATAATCTAGACCTTGAGCACGGCAACAAGCCGCTACCGCTTTAATATTATCCAAGAATTAAGGCTGGTTTATATTAGATTTAATTTACAGATTTAGATTTTAAATTTTCGATCTACCTTCTAGTTCATACTGAATTTAATGAATTTGAAATCTGTCAATCAAGATTAAGCTTCAAATTGACAAAGATTATGACAGACGTTATTCATAAAATAATTTCCAAAAATAATATTTCTTAACGACATTATCATCTTCACATTCTGAAACCGGTAAACTATTGAACAAACCACGGATGTTATGGGTCATAACAGGCCTTTGATGTCTTTATTTAAACTGACATCTGTGGCTGTTATGATACTCATAACATCGCTAGGAATGTTAATAGTTATAACTGACAATCTTGACACATTTTACTGTTGTCACAGTTGGTTTTTATTTACTAGACAAGTAGAGTGGTTGGATTTACAAATTCAGATTTAGAATATGAAATATGGTGATATTTTAAAAGAAAATTATAAATCTTTAAATTTGTAAATCCAGCATAAACCAATGCAGGTATTTCTATGTATTTTATATTCTTAAAATTGAATTTCTAAATCCAAATTTGTAACAAATTATCTAAATAGTAAGGTAAATAATAAACACTTGGCTAAGTTTCTCAGTTGATAAGAAAGTGGGAGTGAGTCAGTTGAGGTGGTTTGGACGTCCGAGGAATAACTGGTTGGGTATGATTAATGGTTTGTTGCGTGAACGTATGATTCGGAGTGTGAAGAATAGATGAGGATGTATGAATGTGGACAAGACGAAAGTGGTGGAATGTTTGGAGGAGATTGATTGTTGGTTGACTGTGTTTCTGGGTCCGTGCTACTCCACTAAGTGGGACATAGCGTGATGTTATGTATGTATGTATATATTTTTTTTATCGCGATATATCAACTGTGAAACTTAGCCAAGTGTTTATTATTTACCTTATTTGCAAATAAATAAAGTATGGTGGACCAGCACATTGCCGAAACCGTATTTTAATGTATAAATTAAATTTGAATTGAATGTTGTTTGATCTGGAACTGAATCCTCAGGCTTGTAAGGAGAGTGTTCTATCTTCAGTACCAACATATGTTCCAAAGTGAACGTTGTCAGAAGACAGTTGTCTGTGACTTGCGGTCGGAAGCGGTGAATTGTCGGACGTTTTCATGCTCGACGGCGTCTGCCAACGGGTAATATCTGGTATCAGCGTCGCCCCCCGTGATGTGATACCCATGGTTACCGCCGTTGTGACTCGCGACGGAACGCACTGTAATTATATGCGTGTACGCAGACGTACGCATGACCCTGCAATGCTAACTCAATCAGAATGATGTAGGTTTTTCAATTGGTAATATTCTACATTTTTCTAAATTGCGGGAGATTATACTAACTTTAACCTTTGTAGTCAATCACTGTCAGTGTGATAGGTAATTAATATTTCAAGTTACATTTTGATTTGTCCCTCTGATTTTCTCAGATAAATTTTTATTTTTAAGCACTCATTTTCTTTTCTTTTGAGCAAAACTACTCAAGCAAACTGACATTAGGTAAAACCCCTCCTCCTTCGGAGTCGGGATATACCATGCAGTTTGCTTTCGTGATTGTTGCTAAGCAAAAAAAAATCGTGCGAAAATAAACATTTATCGATAAAATCAGAAGGTCTTGCGATATTACCCTTGGTTATGGGGTAAATAGCTCGGTGGTAACGCGTCGGACTATGGATCGTGAGATCCTCAGTTCGAATCCCACAGCTGACAGTTGCCAATTTAAATTTACCCCTGTGCTTCCCCCTCCACTAACATCTTCGAGGGCTATGATTTGACGGCTGGTAACCACACTTCATACGCAAAAATTTATCACTTACCAAGATCTGCGTAAGCCGAGTGCCATACCCTCAATGGGTAAAATGCGTGATGATATATTTATTAATTATATTATAAAATGTACTCGTATTACTTCAACTACTATTAATTTCGATTTTCGTACCTACTTATCCCTGCTTTTGCTGATAAAAAAAAACGTTACTTTCACACATTCTTCACATTCTTGATATGTGACAAAAGTTTTTATAACTAATAACATCACCATCCTAAGAATCTGTACAATTACTTACATAATTTCCATCTCTTCCGCTTTCGGGTTTTGTCCAAAATTCAAGACTCCTCTCTCTGTTCAGTAGGCACTGGAATGTTTATTTAAACCTCGCGAGCTTTTTCGGTGCGGGAGTCTTCGCCCTCGGCCCTTTCCCCTTCGCCGCTCCCTAGCGCATTAGCGCGCGGCCATTTTTTATTATTTGCATTGAGGCAGGGCCCCATTAGTTTTAAAATTAAAATATACATCACCGCGGCCCGTGTTGGGAGGCGTATATTACGCACCGGTTGAGTTATGACAACTCGCGCAAGATTGCCCCGTGGCCGCTTAGCGTTTGTTTCGGCGCTGGGGTCTGTTGCGCTTTTGTTTTATTGCCTTGATGATTGCTCCAAATGCGGAATGGATTTTGTATTTATATTTATTCATATTTCTTCACCCTGATATGGTAGTTTGGTGGCAGTTGCGAAACGAGGTACATTTTGCAAATTTCATTTATTTTCATTAGATTTATTTATTCTTTCACAAGGAAATAACTTTTTGTTAATGTGTGCCGGGTGTCACTGAGTTCTTTATACTTATTAATTAGTAAGTTATTGATAACTTTTCGGGACACCCCGTTGTTTCTTAAGTGTTAATATTGTATAATAAATAGATTGAGAAAAGCAGGAAAGTTAATGTTTAACTTATTTTGTGATTGAAATTTCTTTTCTTAGGTTATAATGCCACTTTAGAGTGCGGCTTCTTTAAGTTTAGATATGAATTTGATTCTAAGAAAGAATTTATAGTAGAATCACTGTTGACATCTTGTAGTTAACTACTTCGAGTTTTGGTCCTTTGCGAAGGAAGCGGAGTTCAAATCTTTGGGCAGCCTTTCCTAGTTCGGGCCTAATTCATTCATTCATTTTGTCTCTGAGTCAAGGGAAGATAAAAAAATTATTAAATAAAATAAACGAAAGAGGAAAGATAACGAGTACCGAAACTCCATTATTATAAATTTCATGACAATATAAAGAACTGAGTTGATTTTGGTCCAAATTACAAACGAAAAATACAAGTTTACTTGACACACAAAACATTAATATTTATAATCTATCTTCGTAGAGATATTCAGTAAAATTTAGTGATTAGAGACTATATGACATGTGAAAGTAACTGCCCATTGGCAGTACTTTACTTCCATTTACTTAGTTTTGCTATAGTTACTATAATTACAGTTGACTAAATTAGATAATATTATTAAAATGCTTAATCTTAAATGAAACTTATTTATATTAGTCCGGTAAATCTAGAGGGTTGTAACGTTTTAAACGTTTAACACTACCACACTGTACAAGAGCCACGGGTTGTTATTTTTGTGGCACTTTAATCTTTGAATGTATATTGCAGTCAGTCTGGGGATTTCTTCTTTAAAGGAAGGTATCTGGAGATCTTGTGAAATTATCCAGTTGGGGACGAAACATGGAGCATTGATAATCATACGAAGGATTTTTTATTGAAACCTTTCGATGATTTCGATGTTGGAGGAATATGAAATTAGCTGTAAAAAAAATAATTGCAAATTAAAATTTTAGTAATATTATTCATATTATAAAATGTTTTAACCCAGTATTGGTCTGTGGCTGCTCGTAAGACAAAAAGTAGGTGAAGAGTTACAAGAAATATTATAACTATAACAGATGCAAATGATGTAAATTATTGTTGTTCGTATCGAATTAAATTTATCTGAGATCAGAGAACTACAACTTTAAACTTCAAGTTTTACTCTTGCTGAACTCTTTACTATCCTTAAGTTGATGTCGCATTTGAAAGATATGTTTTCAAACTAAACTTTAGAGTTTTGCTGGTGTATCTTCGATAGGTACATTTAAATTATTGTTGTCTTATTTCTATAGTTTTTCGAAAGACAAGATACAGAATATTCGAATAAAAATGCTACCAAGGTGACAGCAGGTTAATAGTACCTGTGAAAATTAATTCATATTTGAAATTTAATGGACTAAAATATTTATAGAATAAATTAAAATTACATGGTATCCACGTTCTAATTTCAGGAAATTTCTAAATTTATGATGTGCGGTTCCCAGCGAAAACATAGCAGCAGGTGGGATCTACTAACTCCATACTAACACCTCGCACCTGAAGGGTTCACCCCCTCCCATCACCCTCCCTCGAACCACAGGTGAAAATCCTGCTCCAAATTAATATAAAACATTCCCTACGAAGAACTCCGTCTCTCTCCGTCTCGTCTTGGGGTGCATCCGTCTTCGTCGGGCGCACGTCTCGGGCATGTGAAGTGTTCGTACAGTCGCAAGGAGTAAAACAATTCAATTATTTAGCAAACAGATTGGTATATAGAAGAGCGAGTTTCTATTCAAATTGCACCGTGAATATTGTATAAATGGAACGAAATAATTCATAAGTTTGTAGCTGGCGCGTTTAGGGCTATTTACAATGCACAAGGAAATATTTATTATCCGAGGAGCGAAGGGCGCGCTTTGTAGTTGGGGGTGTGGGCGGGAGGAGGCTGAAGAAAGGGGTGGAGGAGGGTGGTCTACGAGCAAAGAGGGCGATTAGCAACGTCTTACGTGTGTGAGGACGCGACTACTTGCTTTGCTTCGGCTTCTTGTGCGTAGCAGGAATAGAGTTAACCCAAATAGAGGCCGGAAAGTTGAGAATCGCACAGTGCAAATATAATATGTATACTTCTTTGAAACAAAGGAATTATCACATTTTTTGTAATACTTTGTGAGCAGAATAAATTAAAATACTACCAAATAAATTCACTTTTGCATAGGTATTTATTAGATATAAATTATATCAAGAATATATATTCAGGATTCAGCGGCAGGAAAGGGAGAGAATAAAGTCTTGTGAAAAGAAATTTAATGTTAAAATAAGAACTAATTATGGATATTGAATAAATGTACTCCAGGATATAAAGGTATAAAATTAGAAGAAATGAAAATAGATCAATTAAGAATAGATAGGTACTGGTAAAAGAGCGGTCAATTAAGAAGAAAGAATAAAGGCCAGTAAAAACTCATTGCTACTAAATTGTAGAAAAATAATAAATTTTTCAGACGAAGACAAAATAGGAATTTATCATTCAATTAACATTTTATGAAAGACATTGATAAAAGTGATGAAAAACTGAGACTCAAATCTCTAAGAAGATACAAGAACAAAAGAACACTGCATATACCAAATAATACTACAAGAAGTACGACTATTCAAAATTTCAATTTGTCAATCATACATCATTTATTGATCTTATAAAACCGACGTTTCTGTTTACATTTAAACCTTCTTCAGGAATAGTAAGATCTTACAATAAACAAATATGTAACAAATAGATTCGTAAACAATCATTCCATTTTTTAAAAAACTTCATACATATAAAAGCATAACACATGCACATTCATGTTCTCAAAACTGTCAAAGTTGTCAAGTAATTTAATTGTTAATTTTTAATTATTTAGTTTCCTTGATGAGTAGTGAACGTGCCTTTTACAATTAATTTGATTTATATCTTTTCAATTTCGTTACTCTGTAAGGCATAACATAATAATTCAATTTACAATCTCAATTATTAAATTTGAAAGTATTATTTATTTTATTTATCAAATATATCAAAGCAGTATTGAAAGAAACATCATTGCCATTTGAAGAATAACATTTTACCTTTAATTTTCATATTTATATAAGTTTGTATAAGAAACTTATCACGAGTAATACAAATTCTTCAAAAGATCTTAATCTATTTTGTTTCTGAAACTAATATTTAATTAAAATAAATAATCGTTTGGCCGTTTACAACTTTATTAAATTAGTTGACGTTCAAGAACAATATAAATTAAATTATAACAGTTATTAAATAACTTATTTAATGTTTAAAGTGTTAACTTCAAATTCGGTAAAGAATTTATGAACGAAATGCATTAGTAATTAAAAATTACAATACAATTCTATTATACTAAAAATAGTTGCCCTTTTGGTTAGAGTGGTGTGAGCGAGGTGCAAAGTATCAAGTAAAAAAACGGACCATTTACATAAACGCGTATTAGATCATGTAATACAGGAAATATAATGAATGAAAATTCAGTCGTATTGCAGTGTTAAAGGTTAATCTATTTGTCTTCTATAACAGCGATTTCCCAATGACACACTAACTAAATACCAGATCGATTCACTTACGATGTAGAACACACTTCATGTTACACTATCGCAACACATCAGCCACTAACTAAAGAGCTTTAGCGGTCTGTGTTTAAGTGAAGCCGTTCCTGTGCTCTGTGATGAGCGGCCGCCCCCGCCCCCGGCACTCCTCAGCCCGGCCCTGCTCATTCCTTATTGATGAGTGCCCAGCCTCTGCCTCAACACAAATATCACACGTTGGGTTCACTCTTTCATGTATTATCGGTGATTTGTAACAGCGGGGATTAAATTTATCATTTTGTTTTATTATTTAAATAAAGGAAATATTAAATTATTCCATCCCCACAGTCGGGATGTTTAGCACAAATTCAACGTTCAAATATTGCTTTTATTTTTTATTTATTAAAACTAATAAGTCATATCCGATACGTTACTAAAAAGTATGTATCTCATATGTATGAAGGGAGTGAGGATGCGGTGAGAGTTGATGGTAGACGTATAGAAGTTGGTGTTACACAGGGTTGTGGAATGTCTCCTTGGTTGTTTAATTTGTATATGGATGTGTTGTTACGAAAGGCATTGAAGGGAACGGATGGTGTACAAATTGGTGGACGTATAGTGACTGCGTTAGTTTATGCGGATGATGTTGTTGTGTTGGGTGAAACTATGGAGCATGTGAGAAGAATGAGTGTGAGCATAAATGAAGTAGGGAAAGGTTTAAATCTGCTATTGAATGTCGATAAATGTAAAGTGTTGGTGTTTGAGTAGAATGATTTGGTGACTGTAATGTTTCAGTGAATGGTGTGAGACTGGAACAAGTGAATGAATTTGTATATTTGGGTAGTATGTTCTCGAGGGATGGACGTATTGTCCGGGAGATTGAAAGGCAAGTGTCTGCAGGGTGCAAGGTATTGGGTGCTCTGGGTACATTTGCTCGAAACGTGAATGTAGCTAGAGATGCTCGATGGTTTGTTAGTGTTTACATTGATGTATGGTTGGGTGTGGAGATTATGTGCTGTATGACTGGGAGTTCGAGTATTTTTTTTACTTTACAATTTATACAGTCGAGATAGCAACCAGTTAAAAAATTAAAATTTGAACTCACACTCCATTGCTGTCGATTGTACGAATCAAACTGTCTTATGTTCCATGGATACAGTATAAATTCTATAAGAAACTTCTTCAAAAAAGTTTTGAACAGCCCTAAATCGCGTAGTCACCTCTAACGGTAAGTTCTCTGTTTATATTTGGGAATTACCGGTTGTGTAAATTATCTAATAAACAAATGAATATTTATTAAAATATTGTTAAAATTTGTGCGCATTTGTCGTTGGCAACAGTGAATAGTGGTAGTATTGGTGTTGGCTTAGCCGTAGCAAATCACTCCTCTGCCAAGTTTTTAAACAGCCGTTGCATAAAGCACTAAAGTTCCCTCCGTTCGGCGTTCGCCCGTTCGTCCGTTCGCCCGTTCCGCACTCGAATCGATGAAATAAATTTTTGTTATGAACGATTATAAAGTATCAGTTCTCGGCGCTGCATGCGAAAAACTGCCAACTTCCCTCTTCTTAATTGATCCGCCGGCGCCATTTTTTAAATTAAAAATATGAAAAATAGCGATAGGTTTTTGTTACAGTGCTGTTTGGTGCACAAGGTGTTTGTTTGGCAACGTTGGAACGACTCCGCTGCTAAAAACTCTGCACAAGTTTTATAATATATCTGTTAGAATTACTTACGGCTTGCAGTGTAGACGGCCCGAAATTAAACGCGATATTTTAACTCGCGGAACGACTCCGCGGACTTTGGTTAATATTTTAAAGCTGCACTTTTAACTATTGCTTTTTGTTTCGGCGTGCAAAAAATTCTGGCAACTCCACCAACACTCAATACTAAATCAAATTTATACTACAACCACCCAGAAATTTCAACTTTACAAATTTATTCTTCAAATAATCAACGTACTCGAGTAGCATGCGCATATTAATCACCAAGACGGAAACTGAAAAATGAACAATTTTTCTGTAGCTCACTGTCGCGCTGAAACCTCTAAACTCCTTCTGAAAGAATGTTCAGTTTTGATCTAACAATTTTTTATTTATTTATTTTAGACAAAGAATTTGTCACATGTACATACATGTTTGACTTAGATATTTTATTTTTCTACGATCTAGACTAGAATCACTGAAATAACAATTTTAATTTTAAGTTCTTTAAAATTCTATTTTACCTGTAGTAGTGCTAAAGTCTTAGGACCTTCATGAAAACTTCAATTGGCAACTCCATTGTGAAGAATTATCCAATATGTTAAGCTCAGTTTGCTTTCAGATAAGACACCTAAGAGAATATCTGAATATTAAGCAGCTAATAATTTTTTATCAAGCGGTAGTAGTATCCAGAATAAGATATGCGATTCGTTTTTGGGGAAATTCGCCAAATGTCAAACGTTCCTAAATTATTTTAGAGATATAAGCTTCAAATAAAAGACATACAGAATTAAATATTCTACCACTTCTATTTCAAATATTTTTCTCAATAATCATGTAAGAAGGTTTGACAGCTGAAAAACACAGATAGTCAACTGCTAGTTAGTCGCCCTTAATCAGCGATCTTACTAGCGATCATTATATGTTTGTGGACAATTAAATTCGAAAAAAGTAATAATAATGTCATCATCAAGTTCTGGAAATCGCAATATGACACAACACATGCGTTGCCTTGAACTGCGCGACGTCTATGAACACTAGTTAATTCATTAAAATGAATCGCACAAGTCTTTTCCAACAGCAATATTCAAACACAATCCGCGACAAATCGCCATTCGAGAGCGCGCCCATTTCAAAATATATTTGTGTTAATGATATTTTCGTAAACAAGTATTGAGTTGAAACAGTTTGGAGCTTGGTGGAGTTTTTTCCAGGCAGTAAAGTTAATGTCTCGTACAAATTTCGCCCTTTCGACACGTCCTTTCTTCACGGTTATTTCCTTCGTCGTTACTGAGTTAGTCACACAGTTTAAACGTTCGCGTAAAGCACTTAATTGTGCGCGCGCAAGAAAAACACGAAGAGAGCGAAATCCCTCGCCACCGCCATCGGCCCCAAATCAAAACCCAAACAATATACCACCTACGAGGTACACAGTTATTCTTCGGAATTATGCACTTACTCTGTTTATTAAGCACTTATAAATTTACAATCCATACGCGCTCTCATCGAAATTAAATGTAATTTAGAATTTTGCTAGGCAATAAACTATATTAAAGCAATGACTTATGCATATACTTATGAAATAGCAACTGTCGACTGTGGGATTTAAACTAACCCAACCAATACAGTTATGTCGCGAATACGTTATATATACATAACATGAATAGCCCTATGTCCGCAACACGGTCTATGAGACATGACATCCTATGTATGTAGATGGTACATAACAAAACTATTGGTATAAACAACTTTGAATATACGAATGGAATAGTTGTTTTGTACATTTTTGAGTAAGATCTCTTTGAAAATGTTTATTTATTCATAAATTAACAATTTCCTTTACATAATTTACGTTACAGAAATATATAACCACTTAGCAAAATTAAATTAAATATATTTCAAAATTGTTCAGTGTACACTATAAAATATTTCAAATATTTTTGCTATATTTTTATATAATATATATAAAACTTTTTAGTTAACTGTGAATATGTTACAAGTACGGTAACATAACATATACATGTTGTAGGTATGTAACATGTCCACGATCAATGTGACATACCAACAATATAATTGTACGCTCTCTCAATAGATGTCCGACTTGGTATATGTATATTACGTTATTAGTACGTATATAAATGACATACTACTTAGGTTTCTGATATTACATACCAGGTACATCAATGTTACAACTGTGTTTGCTGGGAAGGATCTAATAGTTTTGAGCCCAAATAAATTTTTACATTTACAGATCTGCTACCTGTTTACCACTGAGTAATATTAGAAGTGCAACTACTATATTGTACAATATAAATTATATTTTACAGTACACGGTTAATAAGAATTTAAGTTCAACTTGGGTCACGAGACCACAGACCACATAGCACGATAATATTTCAGGTACAATTTGATCGCAGATACATATGGTTATAATATTGAAATAGTGACGTTTTTGATTAATTTATAATTATTGTTACTATTATTATAATATAATGCCAGACAAATTAATGAAAACGGTAGTGATAACTTTAAAGTAATTTCTACTGCATCGTTTGCATTTGAAAAATCCATATTTTCTAATACAAATTCAATAATTCTCAGTTCAAGTATTCCAATGTCCAAAAACTTTAGAGGAAAAAGCGAAATAAATATTTTTAAACCAATGTATATTTTAAAATTGAAACGCATTCAGCGTTCCATTATTCAAGTGTTTCTTTATTTCAGTGGAAAATCACTTAAAATTTGACACGAAATTAAAATGGAAGGGTGCAACGACCCTCAAAGAATAAAAGTCACATCGCGAAACGGCGGTCGAGCCAATAATTTCACAATTCAATTATAAATAAGCTCTAGGAATCACGGCGTTCTGTTCCAACCACACACACAGACACACACACGTACACTAGTGGTTGTGTGCTGGGTAATAAGAGTATGGTTGACACGCACACACACATATAAAATCACACATACATGTGCAAGTATAGACAATCGGGTGTCTGTGTTTGGGTGGAAGCGGTAATTTCGGCCGGGCGACCCCGTGCAGGACCGGAACACTGGAATTTGGCACACTACAAAGGTTTTTAATACATTTTGTTCATTAGCGAATTGATTTATTATGAAAATTGTGAACTGCAAATTTGTCTAATGCGATCTTACAATTTGTACGCCCCTAAACCGAGAGTTCGGTGTTCAAACCCTGTTTACTTCAACTTATAACTGAAAATGCAGCTGCCACCAAATAGTTCGACTATCACAATAAGAAATATCTGTGCTCACCATTCAATTTTCTTATACATATAAATTTCAGTGTTTAATAATATTTATCCGCAGGGTGTGTGATGACAGAGACATCCATCGATCGCATTTTTTTATGCTCATGAAGTAAGATTAACTAAAATTTACAGTGTTTATTGGACAATTTAAATGATTAACATTTTTTTAAATGTATAAATCATCAATTATTCTACAAAGATTAGGATAAAAGTTAATATAAAAGTGTATTAGTATTTATCAGTTAAAATATGAACAAAATCTTACAATAAAATCTTTCAACCTCAAACAAAAGAGAGACAGCTGGGTCTTTCACCATTAAAATTTTTTTTATGAAACTGTATCTAAATTGAAGACTATCTACACTTTTAAAAAGTCTTAATTGTTATTCAATAAGCTTCAATGATTTTTTATAAATGTTGGAACGTCATTATAGAGGTGTTGGTGAATCTCAAACAGTAGAGAATTAAATAATTGTTGTCACATAAATGTTCTATTTTATTGTAATAAAAATAATAAAATAAGTAAAAAATATATGACTACAATTATTTACAATGTGTACTATCCCCCTTATCCCGTATTTCTATGGGAGATATGCAATTGCAATAATAGGATAAATGAATCTTTTTATACAGTAACGTAACGTTTCAGTGAGCGCCTCCACCAATTTTCGCCGTAATATTTATTTTTGTCACAGCCCTCTACTTTCAACTGTCAGGTTTCAAATATATTTTTAATATAATTTACTGGATAGACCAACCTTTTAACTAAGGCCCGTAGTAATTTTTGTATTATTTTGTTGATCAATACAAATTTTATTGATAAATATCTGAAATATGGCAAAAATCATGAAATTCTCAAATTTCCAAGGCTATAACTAAAGATATAAGCGAGATATTGAAAAACGGACTCCAGTTTTGAAATATGCATGCTTTAGTTACCTTATAAACAAATTTTGAGCAATTTTTATTTTTTTAAATTTTTTCCCAAAATTGGTTCCACCAAAAATTTCCAGGGTCGATATCTTAACAATAAATCAAGATACGAACCTGTAACCTTCACC
This sequence comes from Poecilus cupreus, assembly GCA_963942605.1. Lineage (NCBI taxonomy): Eukaryota > Metazoa > Arthropoda > Insecta > Coleoptera > Carabidae > Poecilus > Poecilus cupreus. The sequence continues at coordinate 10,111,997 of OZ012731.1, forward strand.
ACTGTATTCAGCTTGTCGAAATACATAAGTGTGGAAAAATTCTTTAAATTTGCTCGACAGAAATTAGAATTACAACAAAAAGTCTGAAAATGGCATAAAAACCGAAAAACCCCAAGGGGTATGTATTGAAATTTCACCAAAAATTTTCATGTCTTAGAATTTTTATTTATATACCCTATCCTTCTATTTTCAACCAGAAACTTATAAATAAAGAGTTTTAACGTTATCTAATCCTTATTTTTTGTGATACGAGCGATTTTATGCGACGCGGAATTAACTAAAAAGTTGTGAAAATATGGTTGAGCGCTTATATCTCGAAAATGGAAAGAGATTATTCAAATCTGTTTCAATGAGCGTATTTAGCATACTTCACTTATCTTCTATATAAATATTTATGGTAGTTTCTTACAAAGTACAAATTTTACAAATGGTCAAAGTTAATGGAAAAAATCTGATGTCGCAGCACATAACTTCCTGCCCAATACTACTCTTAATTTTTATTTTCTTTCGTATATTTATTTAATTTTTTGACATATATTTCACTAAGAAAACAGCAACACGATCACAATGACATGTGTCACATTTCGTAAAAATTGGAAATTTTTAAATGTTTCCCTGGTGTACTAGGAATGCAAGATTTGTGATATCTAATTTCTTTATATTTGATTATCTCTAAATCTAATGCAAATTAATAAAATTAGTGTAATGAAAACACATGTAAAATTAAATATATTTCAACTTTAAAATAACATAAATTGATGAAAAAGAAAATTTAATCGTGTTTTTCACGAATAACTGTTAAGGGCTTCAAGTAAACTGATACTTTCGGTTGACCAATTTTATTCAAAATCTAATCAGCTCTTCATTTAAATATAAGAAGCAATAATTCACAAAATTGTATTTTTTGGTATTATAGTATTTGAGTTATGCACACACACATATATACATACATACATACATACAGACATCATCGCGAAAATAGTAAAATTGTGTTGTATACGAATACAAATATTTTTCTTTGTCTTATGTAAGAGGCCACTCCAAAACAAATATTGACACAAAATTATTTTTCATCTTAAATATCAGTAAATACGTCATCGGCCGTTATCGATTTCCGCGTCTCCTCCCACGATTTTCCCGAGTCCGGGCCTGGCAGGGGCCCAGATATAACCATCGAATCCGGGGCCGAATGGTACAGAGAGGTAAATGTATATTTTATCGTGCAAAGCAATCTAGCAAATTCAATTAGCCGAAGATTAGTTGTAGGACTTGGCAGTGCGAACAGTGGCGTGCGCGGCGCGGGGCACGGGGGTACCCGGCACTCACCACTCAGAGTAACTCGTCGGGCGAGGGCTGGGGCGCAGGCACGACGCACAGTTCTAGATTAGTTTAGATTCGCCAACATTCTAACAAATTGTGCAGCCGGAGACGAGCCTTGATATCTGAAATTAACGGCGTAAGGATGTCTTAGGACAGGGCTAAGTGGGGCCTGATTAGTCGCCCCCGCCCCCTTTAAAGGGTAACGTTCTCGATCGAGCGCGGCCCTCCGAGACGAACGATCTGAAACTATGAATGAGATGACTTGTTTTTCTTCTTTATACACTTCATTATGCAAATAAAAATATTATTACGCCAATTTACCTATTCCTGCTACATTCGTATTCAGTATGGTATTAGCTGTATTTTGTGCGGAAAAGGTGTTTACCAGTCGTCAAATCTTATACACATAGATAATAGTTATTTACTTTACAAGTGGGCAAAGTAAGTGCTAATTTTATCGAAAGGGTAATTTCACTTTGTCCACGTGTGAAGTATAACGTTTTATCCAAAAACTCGTAATAAATACAAAATTTATTAAAAAAATTTTTTTGACACTGACATAAGCTTTAAATTTTTGAAATTAAAATGTCAATCGAAGTGGTTGCCAAGGTGTTGTGTGTTATTATTATTGTTATAAATAAAAAAATACTCACTAGTGGATTTCCTCAAAATTATACCCACTAGTGGATAATCTGTTACTTTCCTTGTTTAATATCGCCATAGTTATAGAGCAATTATTGAGAGGTGTTGCATAAAAGATATTATTCTGAAATTGTCAGTTGTTCTGATTCAAATTTAGTTAGGGGAAATAACAGTAATTTTTATTGCGTGGGCGTCCGAGAAATAAATGGTGAGTAACAAATTGAAATATTTAAAACCAATGGGGTCTTTCACCATTTTTTTTTATTTTTTTTATGAAACTATCTATATTGAAGACTATCTACACTTTAAAAAAGTCTTAATTGTTATTCATTAATCCACAATGATTTTTTTTAAATGTTGTGACGTCATAGTAGAGATCTAAAACAGTAGAGATTTAAATAATTTTTGTTACATAAATGTTCTATTTTATTGTAATAATAATAAAATAAGTAAAAAAATATATGCCAACAATTACTTACAATCTGTACTGTTTTAGATCCAACAACATCTCTACTATGACGTTACAACATTTAAAAAAAAAATCATTGTGGCTTAATAAATAACAATTAAGACTTTTTAAAAGTGTAGATAGTCTTCAGTATAGATAGTTTCATAAAAAAAAATAAAAAAAAAATGGTGAAAGACCCCATTGCAAGCACTATACGTTAGCAGCAATAAAAAGAGTAGGCGGAGAATTAAGAAATATTATTAATTTCATAAAAATGCGGTATCAAAATAAATTAATCTGTATTAAATAAGATGTAGGGATATTATCAGTATTGTGATATAAAATTTGGATGCATAATTTTTTGCCGGACACTTTTTATTTACAAAATACTGATTTTACATATTAATTGCCTATGCCAACATTTACGTGGGACACACGGTATATTGGAAAGTCGTGTATATGTAGAATAGTAAAATAAAATACGAAGAAAACATAAATATATATATTAATAATATATATTTATGTTGATCGATACCTCATAAATATATTTTATAAATCATTTTTCATAATTATAAATCCAGTATATAAATGTAATGCTATTAATATATTATTCGAAAGGATTATCAGATTTCGTCAAAATGGGATTATTTGAAAAATCTGTTAAATTTATAAAATGTAACAAGAATTAGCCTCAAATATGTGACAAAAATTCATCACCTGGTTAATAAATTATATTCCGTTAAATATATGAAGAATAAATTTGAGAGTTTTAATTCAAATATCATCCGCTAAGTGGAGTACAAATTCATAACAAACATTCATATCACTTTCACACCGTCCAATAGGAGTTATTCGTTCACAATACAATCCGTTATTCATACCTTGTAAAATATATAAAATACAAAATTAAAAATACTGCAAGTCATTTAGAAAGCAATTGAATGAAAGCAAACTAAAACATTTATTATTAACTTTAATAGCAGTATTTAATTATAGTTTAACAATAACATTTTTTTCTTTATTTAAACAGCAAAAATAATAACGTGCTATTCAACTATTTTCAATATTGAACTATTGTAATTATTTTATTATTGTTTTCAGTAACTAATAAAAATTGTGTGTTAAGAAAATAATAAATATTGGTTTTTGACTTAAATAACGCCTGGGAACATGTTTGAGCAGAACTAAACTCTTATTTGTTCTATTTTGCATTTTTTTTCAGAAAGCTGTGTTTTGTAGGTAGATAAATATAGGTAGCAAATTTAGAACGTATTATAAATTACCTTTTATTTCTTCAACCTACCAATGGGTTAAAGTATAATAGTTATTTGATTTTACTCTTTGTACATTTCAAATTATGTTGTAAGTGGACCAGGAACATTTACGAATAACAACAATACGCACGCAGGCAAAACAGTGTTCTTTTTTGGTACATGGCAGCACATTATAATATCAGATTTTTTTTTATTACTTTCGGATCTTTGAACAAATCTATGTTAGTATTGCGATTTTAATTCAAATCTCTGTTCAGTTTTTCGCTCAGATTTACATACACTTGGTACAAAGAGTTAACTGACATACGAAAGGGTTTTACTTGATTAAATGAATAACCAAGGGTAGCGTAGTCGCTGGCCACCACGGAATATTTTAACTCGATTCCGAAGAGTATTTAGAAAAAGACTTCTGATCAAATGGCGGGAAATATGCGCGCAGGCGGGAATCAAACACGTATTCAACAATAACAAAAGTATATAATATTTAATAACGAACAAGCAAATGAAATTATATAAATCAAATACTATAACGAGCTGAATAATTCGACGCTATATAATCCACAGTATCGCTTACTCACTAACTTTACAATAACTTTCAAAGATCGAAACTGATATAACATTCGCTATTAACAATACTCATACATTAAACTCAAATCTACTTACATGAACTAACAAAATAAACTTCACAAAAACTATGCATACAATCGAGAGGAGCCCTTAAACTGTGTAGTAATTCTTTGAATATTTCACAAGAAAAGCCAAAATGCAAGTGACTGCTCACTGCCCAAGGTTCACAATTTATTACTTGAGGGATGGGACAGTAGCACTCAAAATAACACTAACTTGGCACTACTCTCGCATAAGACACTGGTTAAATATTTCCTACAACACATTTACATCCGCTGATTAGGCGCGAACTGAACTGAAATACTAAAGAAGTGGAATATTCCACGAACAACTAACAATGAACCATTTACTTAGTTTGAAATCTCTAAATATCGTTTGCAATCTTTAATCGTAATAAACGCAAATACCGTTTATTACACCACCGAAAACGAGGAACCGACGTGGCATATAACATCAGTAGTAGATTCCGCTTTACCAAAAAAAAAAAAAATATTCCTGTGTTTCCCCCTAAATATCAAGTCGCAAATAACATAATTCATTAAATAAATTAATTCAAGTGCTCTCCAGTGCTCTTTTATTAGTTCTCGTCTAACTTCTCTACTTGCTATTGTTTCTGCTTTGATTACTTTCATTTCTTGGTACCCAATCTCTTTCTTCATTTTCCCATCTGAATCATCCAAATAAATTTATATATTTTTCTCATTTAAGATGTGCCGTGATATTAATTTGTATATTTTATTGTAGTTGGGTTCGTCTATTTTATTTTTCTGCCCAAACCTAACCTGACTATCTACATATATTTGCTACAAAAATTTGAATGGCGTTTCACCATTTCTGTAGACGTTCTGTTTGACCTGTTTGTATCGTAGAATATCAATTTCTTTCATAATAAATTTATAATACAGGTCATTTAATATTTGTTTTCATCATGTAATAAAAGCGTAAAGTGCTTTAAACACGTACCTCATTTTAGGTTTGTTGAGAAATATGTTCCCAGACTTGCAATCTGATCATGAGTGGCAGCCTTTATTCTCTCTAAAATTTGATTGAAACTGTTCATGAACAAAAATATTGATAGCTATTGAGCTCGGCTCCAGATATCGTGTTATTTTGAAAGGCTGATATCCATAGCTGATTGAAAGTAAACCATGGATACATTTCGCAAAATCTATTTCTGGATAAACTGCGTCATTTGTTTCAACAATTGCGGGAACTTTTTTGTGTTTAAAGTTAGAATTTAGCAAACATAGGTGATGTCGTGTTGTAGAATATTTTCATGGAACTTTTTGTAATTTGTAATTGTAGGTTTGTTTGATTTTATTGAATTTTTGGTTTTTGATTTTCAGTAAAAATACGGCTGTATCAATATGAACACAGAATAATAAAACGTGTGTTTAATTTTAATTTTTTGTGAGAATAGCTAAAAAGTTTCGTATTTGTTTTAGCAAATAAAGTATTCTACTAAATCTACATGAAGGACTGTTATATTAGCAGATTACTGCAACATTGTCTTGGTTTTCCAAAATCTTTATAATATTTTATTTTTTTCTCAACTTTTGAATTAATTATTTATTGCTTTATATTTCTCCCACCACTGTCCGCCGCAACGAATGTCTTTGCCTTTAAGGAAACGACAATTTAGAAGTAAACAGTTTGAATTCTAGGCCGGATTGGAATAGTATATTGTACAACGAGGATGGAATGGTACTCCGCTTTCACCATTTCAATATTTGACAATTCTAAATAAGTATCCTAGCAATGACACCTGTACTTGAATGAACTAATCTGTATTGAAATATTCACAAAACAAATTCATTTCGCACGATGCTTGCAATGTACCTCATATCCCTAGCAACAACAAACATACAATGAGCAGATTTCTCAGTGGTCGTAAAAAATAGTATATTCTACAACAAGTAATGGAATGGCACATATTTCACGCGAGCAAAAAGTTTGCTACGGTTTGCGAATGTGGGATATGCCATTCAGTTACATGTTGTAGATTATAATTTCTATAACAAGATTTTAGAAATTATACAAAAAATACAAATATAAAACTGTTGACAACGTCAAACTCAAATAAATCAAATTAAAACAAACAGACGTAACCATAGTAACGGAGTTACGTTTTTATTTTTGTCTGACTATAGGTTTGTTCCAAGTGGTAATTTCTGACATGTTTGTGACAAATTTCAGTGCGCCTGCGAAAAATGTAAACAAGTTAACTTTGAAACATAAACTTCATTTATTTTTTTGTGGCGAAAAATGTATGAATTTCTTTATTTATATTTATATTTAAGGTTAGCTGTCAAAACAAAAAATGAGCATGCACATACGCTTCAATCCATTCACCGTTCCAGTCTATGTTTCAAACTTAACTTGTTTACATTTTTCGCAGGCGCACTGACATTTGTCACAAACATGTTACAAACATGTCCGAAATGACCACTTGGAACAAACCTTATATTTTATTTATTATTGTGTATTTATTGTTTTAAATTCTGACGAAGAGATTCATCCATGTTTTGTGTTGTTCATATTTATCTATTTCTTCATATTTTAACATGTTTCGTAATTGTCTATATTTAATTCTACAGACAGTATGTGCATTACCGTTAGAATATTTTATTAATAATTTGTTTCAAATATAATTTTATTTTATTTTAAATATGTACAATTTATGTAATGTTATGAGGCACTCTTTAATTTAATTAATTGAATATTAAAATAAATATTGAAAAATATTTCTTTGGAGTAATTAATTCTTGAATAAGAAAAAATAAAGATAAATCTATTTTCCGTCGGAAATTCATTAAAAATTTCATTAAGTCTTAAAACTGAGCTCGTGATTACAATCCATTCATATATCCAAGAATATTAAGGAAAAATAATCCATAGTTCTATAGCTAGAAATAATAGTCCCGTTTATATAAATTAAACTGAACTATAGTTGGGAATAAAAACACAATTAGTAAGTTGTGCGCAGGCGCATGCATCCGCTGAGGCAAGTTAATGATTTTACAACGAGATTTAATTAAAATATAAATAGAAAAATATCCTACGTCGTCAGCAGAGTAAAAAAGAAAAACAATTGTTAATTATAAGAAATTACAGTCCATCAGCTGCCGTAATAGAAAATTCCTAACATAATGGCTCCTTAATTAATATAAATATAATAATACGAATCGGCGATCGTAGCTGGCGAGGCGCCGCAGTGACGTTGCGATATTTTTTTTAGTAAAAATAAAAGGGTCGCGGTGACGATTCAGAACTCTACTGCATTGCACTGAGTCTCGGCCTACTAGACACCGTCCACAATCATCTTAATATCGTAAAATATGTATTCACAAAAAGGATTAGCGCTAACTCCATTTTTATTATTAGGCGTAACATTATTTTCCATATTTATTTTAATTAAGGCTGTCGTTAAAATTGGTCAGCATAAAATTTGACCCATTTTGTTAATTTAATTAATTTAGAAACAAAGTTACAGATGTTGAAAAACCATATGCTGTATATATACTATTTTTATTCGCGACCCAAATATTTGTGATGGTTTTTATACTTTTTATATATTTAAATATTATTTAAACTGTAATATAATTTATGGTAGTTACCTTTGATTTGTTTAATTTTGTTCATTTTTCACATTATTTGAGTGTTTTCCCTCACGACGGGAGAGAAAACAAATCTCCCGTAGATTAAATATGATACTGGTTGTTTCTGTCATGATTTTGGTATCATAGAAATTTAGTTTCTCTCCCAGTCGTGAAAAAAATATTTTGTAATATTCTGGTATCTACTGCCAATTTTGAAAAATGGTAAATTAAAGATTCAATAACATATTTCAATAATTATAGATGCTATGAGAACAAACAAATAACTGAAACATTTATTTTATACGTCAGACATGTATAAAATTTAATTATAAATAAAGAAATCACGTCATAAGTGAAATAAGATTTCCAGCCGTCACGGCTCGAAAGAATAGTTAGTTATTTACGCCATTAAAACGAAATTATTAAACATTTCGATGGGGTCTTTCACCATTTTTTATTATTTTTTTATGAAACTTTATCTATATTGAAGACTATCTACACTTTTAAAAAGTCTTAATTGCTATTCATTAAGCCACAATGATTTTTTTAAAAATGTTGTGATGTCATAGTAGAGGTGTTGGTGGATCTAAAACAGTAGAGATTTAAATAATTTTTGTTACATAAATGTTCTATTTTATTATAATAATAATAATAAAATAATTTAAAAAATATATGACTACAATTATTTACAATTTGTACTGTTTTAGATCCAGCAACACCTCTACTATAACGTTACAACATTTTTTAAAAAATCATTGTGGCTTAATGAATAACAATTGAGACTTTTTAAAAATGTGTAGATAGTCTTCAATATAGATAAAGTTTCATAAAAAAAAAATAAAAAAAAAGAATGGTGAAAGACCCCATTCTGGTTTTTATTTATAAAAATGTCGTGTGTTTATCATTTAAGATTTATTTAAATTGACAAAGAGTAAAATTCCAATAATTCTTGAGAAGAATTTCATTAAACGAATCTAGTATAATAAAATGTAGCGTAGGTTCGATAGGTCAGTATTTGATTTTGTTGAACAAACAATGGATTTGTACGTTTATTTTTTATTGTCACTTTGTATTGTAGTTTCGTCTTACATAAATTTAATCTCAGATACTTTTACTGTAGATGTTTATACTCTTATACGTACTCATATCTCAGTACAGGAAAAAAACTGCTAATTTGAAAAGTTTTAATTAACTTATATATAAAAATTATACCATCATTAAAGTTCTACGTAACTGTAAGTTAATAAAACTTATGAAAAAGTATGGTAATAGAAGTATATCGACTGTATTATTTATATAAAATACACTGGCTTGCATGGTCGTTTTTGTAAGAGAGCGGTAGGTGTAAAAAGCTTGGTATCATGCACCGATCGAAATCGATTATTTCCAAATTTGTCGCGAGTAAATTGGATCCGTTACGGTCCTGGCGGAGTGACAGCCACGAACACAGCTGTTCGTGCACCCCACGTATATTTTAATATATAAACATAAATAAAACGAAAGGGACCAACGTTTATGAATTTTTTTCATTCCATTTAGTTTTATTTTCGAGACTGATGCCTTATAAAAATATTTTTAACTTTCCTTTTTTATGATTTTATTATGTTTCTCCTACAAATTTATTCTATAAATATTTATTATTGCAGAAGTTTATTTTTACTGTTTCCGACAGCCAGAGACGTATTTTTCTTACATTTAAATTGTTTACTTTAAAATTTAAATGTGACATAACTTTTCTTTTCTTTTTGCGAAATTTAATTGGAAACAATTTGGAGACAGAAAATTAATATTAAAATAAAAACCAAGACATGGTTATATATATTAGCCCCATTTAAGGGTTCTTAAGGGTTAAATATCGTTGTGCACTAGAGGTAAGAACTTAATTTACGAAACAATATACTTTTTTATATTAAAAAATGTGCATTTTTCTGTATCAATATTTTGAACAAAAATGCTTTAAATTTTCTATATTAAAATGTCTATTGAAGTAGTTACCAAGGTGTTATGTGTTATTATTATTGTTATAAATAAAAAATACTCACTAGTGGCTTTTCTCAAAATTATGCTCACTAGTGGGTAATCTGTTACTTTGCTTATTTAAAATCGCTATAGTTATAGAGCATTTATTGAGAGGTGTTGGATAAAATAATTTAAACCACTTAACTCAATATGTGATAGCTTAGCAATTATTTAAAAAATAAAAAATCGGGAAACAAAAACATCTTTAAATTGACCTGCTATTGTGGTAACTTTTGTCTAATTTACCCAAATTCGTAACTCTTATAGTTCTGAAGGTCTCAATGTTTAAATAAATTATTTTATCCAACACCTCTCAATAAATGCTCTAAAACTATGGCGATTTTAAACAAGCAAAGTAACAGATTATCCACTAATGGGTATAATTTTGAGGAAAGCCACTAGTGAGTATTTTTTTATTTTTAACAATAATAATAACACACTACACCTTGGTAACTACTTCGATTGACATTTCAATTCTAAAATTTAAAATATATATCACTGTCAAATAATATTTCTTTAATAAATTTTTCAATTATTAAGAGGTGTTGGATAAAACGTTATACTTCACTCGTGGGCAAAGTGGAATTACCCACTCGATAAAATTATCTCACTCAGCCTTCGGCTTCGTGAGCTAAAATTTATCTCGTGGGTAATTCCTTACTTTGCCCACTTGTAAAGTAAATAACTATTACTAAATTCCTCATGCAAAATTTATTTTTGTAGATAAATAAATAAGAATACACCATTATGCCATTTACCAATTGTTGGTGCGGCACTGATCTCGGTAAATCATGTGTGAAATTAGGTTACCAGGCGTCAAGTCTCGGTCCCCAAAGATCTTGTGGAAGAAAATCACAAAAATGCAAAACAGAAAATAATTAGCAATTAAAGTGCAATTTATTACAGTAAAACCCAAACTACTCGGACGTATTAATATTTATGACTATAAGTTCGAGTGAGCGAAGCTCGAACCCATGATCTTTCGCCTGTGAAGTAAACGTGGTTTCCATAGTGCCCGTAAATATTCCATCTCAATTTATTTTAAACTTATTTAAAATAATTTCCTTAGTACACAGGTTCTTTATCCACAAAAAATCTTTTAGTCGCGTGTTGATTTTATACAAGCGCACAACAGAACCTTTTAAAACCCTCAAAAAAGGTGTCCACCCCTTAGTACACGCCGCCAAACTAAAACTCCGTTAAACACCATCCTTAATTCGTCTATTTATAAGGTTCATTTCGTTCGAACGTATTTTTCGCGAGCGTACACAGAAAAGTTGGCTGTGAAGTAAATAGGAAAAGTTGCCGGCGACTTTAAGTGGTTTCCAGGGCATTGCGGGGGAAGAGTGCGGCGATGAGGGAGAGGGAAATGCAAGGGGAGTCAAGTGATGAAAAGCCTCTGCCTGATGTTATTTATGTGTTTTGGAAATTTTTGTTGTGGGGAAATATGAATATAAATATGAATGGTTATTTTTGTAGTTCTGTTTTCTTCGGAATATTTTGTATGTTGATATTTTTTGAGATCGATTTTTTTTGTTTATTTCTTTTAGAGAAATGCGCACATGAATGTTAAATGAGGGCGAATATTTCTCTAAGATACATTCAATTGATCAATTGGGAGAAAATATCCACCTGTATCAAGTATGCAAAATGTACAAATTTTCTCTGCATAAGACTTATATTTTTACAGTATTCACGCATATGAATTAATGAAAATGGATAGGGTAACTTACACCGGCCCGGAAAATTAGGAGCAATCGGCTCCGGAAACAACACATAATTGTTGTTTTTGTTTTCTTATACATTTTGTAATTTTTGAATTCGTCCCTTTGTGATAGAGTTCAAATAGGGACCATATAACACGTCCCATAGTTAAGTCTTGATAGTACAAGAGAGTTTAGCAGCATTTTTCTTAAGATGACCAAAACACTTCAACTAAATCACTCCCGGTTTCTTAACAACATTCTTCTCAATTTCACTCCCATCATACGACAACGTATTGCGAACACGACTACGTCTTGTATATACAATATACTTCCACAGTAAAATGTTGTGTTAGCCATTTTGGCCATTTTTTTAACTGGCTCTTAATCTTTTGTCCACCAGATACTGTAGAAAGCCCTATTTTATAATAGACATTTTGATGCTTTTACCTAATACACATCAAAACCAAAGGATGATATAATTTTCAAATTAAATATTAAGAATGTGGATGTTACGGAGCTTATTAGATTTTGGTTGTAATTACTGGTACATGGCAGCACTTTATAATATCAGACTTTTTTTTATTACTTTCGGATCTTTGAACAAATCTATGTTAGTATTGCGATTTTAATTCAAATCTCTGTTCAGGTTTTCGGTCAGGTTTACATACAATGATCTATACATATGATTCATTCGCTTTGTATCAAAATATAATTTATATACGAAAGAGTTATTCTAGATTAATGAATAACGTATTAAGAATGTGGATGTTCAAGTTACGGAGCTTATTAGATTTTGGTTGCAATTTATCAACCGAAAGTTCTAGTTTCCTTGAAGGCCTATTAGGTTTTTGGACATATTTCAATAAATAACAATGTACAAAGAAGTTCTATATTATTTTCTACAATTTATATTTGAATCTTTTATCTCTATTTTGTGTAGTTTTAGTATTATTTAGGGGGGCACATCAAATTTGTGTAGTACATTTCGCTTGTAAAAAAATTTCAACACACATGGTAAAATTTTGAGGGTCACTGTCACTTAAACTTCCCTTAACCTTGCACCGACACCGGCAACCTTCGCCTTAAGTGTCTGGTGCATCCCTCAGGAAACCTCAAATACCCACATCCCTCCTCATTCCTTACAACCCTTCGCTTCTCCCTCCCTTCACTCCCTCTTACACACGTGACGAACTATCCCGAGCCGAGTCTCGTCGTCCTTGCTTCCTCACTTCACTAGGGCCTCACCGCTCTCTGTCAAGTGCAATCGATATCGATAGCGACAGCGCTGATGCTGATATCGTATTGATACGCAGGGGATAGGGGCGGTGTGGAGGTAGGGGTCAGGACGATGTAATGTGTGTGATAGACAAGACAAGGAAACGTAAGCGGAGAGGAAAGGAAAAGAGATGTAGGATGTGAGAAATGGAAGGATGAAGAGAAAGTGAAGGATTGGTTCGGAAAACTGGTAAGATTCTGAGGGAAGGGTGGGGGGATTCAAGGTGGAAAATGTGCGTGAGAAATGCAGAGTGGGACTGGCCCAATATACCAACATAAATTTTAACATTTTGGGCTGCGGTCTCGCAAGAGCAAAACAAGACAAAAATGGAGTATTTCACCATTTAAAAAAATTTTTATTTATGAAACTTTATCTACACTTTTAATAGTTATTTACTTTACAAGTGGGCAAAGTAAGGAATTACCCACGAGATAAATTTTAGCTCACGAAGCCGAAGGCTGAGTGAGATAATTTTATCGAATGGGTAATTCCACTTTGCCCACGTGTGAAGTATAACGTTTTATCCATCACCTCTTAATAAATGAAAAATTTATTAAAGAAATATTATTTGACAGTGACATTTACTTTAAATTTTTGAATTAAAATGTCAATCGAAGTAGTTACCAAGGTGTTGTGTGTTATCATTATTGTTATAAATAAAAAAATACTTACTAGTGGCTTTCCTCAAAATTATACCCACTAGTGGATAATCTATTACTTTGCTTGTTTAAAATCGCCATAGTTATAGAGCATTTATTGAGAGGTGTTGGATAAAAAATATTAATTGTTATTCATTAAGCCACAATGATTTTTTTTAAATGTTGTGACGTCATTATAGAGGTGTTGGTGGATCTCAATATAAACATAAATGTTCTATTTTATTGTAATAATAATAACAAAGTAAGTAAAAAATATATGACTACAATTATTTACAATCTGTTTTTCTCAAAATTAGAAGCATGTGCAAGAAAAGTGCAAATAACATTTTATACAGTTTATAGTTTAAAGCGTATTATGAACGACAAATTAATTTTAAACAATTATTAACCATTTGTTTAAAACGATACATACATAACATCACACTATATCCCACACAGTGGGGTAGCACGAACCCTTAAACACAATCAATCTCCTCCAAACATACCTATTATGGTACACCACTTTCGCTTTGTCCACGTTCATCTATTCTTCACACTCGGAATCATTCGTCCACGCAATCATACCTAACCATTTAATCCTCTGACATCCATGTTTTAAAACTGCCATAGTGATTCCACTTTAAGTTGGAGGCTCCCCTTGTACTGTAATTGGAAATTACTGTTGTGCAGGGCATCAAATAAATACAAATATATGAAGTACTTGTTGTTGGAAAATCTGTAAAATTCTAAGGCTAAGACAATCTAAAAAAATAAATCAAACCCCTTAAGACTTCAACAAATAAGAAAATATCCAAATACGTATTTGGATAACGAAGTTATCGTCAACAGTAGATACAAATAGAGATAGAATCAGGATTATACAACTTATAAACTAATTCTTAAGATGTTGAAATAAACAGGATCCTTTGATAAAGGCGACTTTTAAAGAGTGACCATAAAAAGGTGTATGATAAAAATAGTGCACGCTCTAATGGGCAAATAAATAAACTAATTTTTCGATATATTGAAATTTCCTACAGCCCTATCGATAGAAATTATTTTATCAGATCACTGGTCCTGGCACTCATCTTTGAGTTGTGCCCCAAGAGTTAATGCATTATTGGCAATTTTCAAAGAGGTTGCAAGCGAAATTAATAAACTAATAATATTTTTCATAACCAATATCAGTATTGAATCTCGACTCGATATTCCAAGCAAAATACACACCATTTCAGTAAATATGTATTAATTAATATTGGAATTTTTACAATTTAAAATGTATTTTACTTCTGACATTTTGAATTGGTTAAAAAAATAAGTTCATTTCGCTAAAAAATTAAAACAATTTTTACAAACACAAATAAATGTAAAAATATGAAATAGACTCGAATTGATAAAAAAACCTTCATATTTCAATTAAAAAATTGATGTTGATTAATACAAAAATACAGCCAGAGAAATTAAAATATATATGTAAGGTAATATATTGTGCAACCAGACGTCGAATCAGGCTCCCAAACATGTAAAAGTACAGTGAATTTCTTCGTACGGTCCTGCTCTTGTAGATTTGTCAGTTTGACTTGCAGGGGGCGTCGGCGTCGCTGCCGTCGGATGCAGCTTGTAGCAAGTTCACGGCAGTGGCGTGCGGTTACTAACGACTGGGGGGCATGAGATAAATAAGTGAGGGTCAAGTTGGCCTTGAGTGGCTGTTCGAGGGTAGGAGTAGGAGGGTTTGTGACGTCATCGTATAAAGTGACGTCACACGCACCCAGCGTGCGGCCGGCTGGCAGTTGTTTTGACGCGTGACACCCGCTGTCTTGATGCCGTGGGTTATTGAACTGGAATTGTTGATGTTCTACTGTTTTCATCTGCTGCAGAATCAATGGTCAACATATGCATTTTTCAGCATAATTTTTTTTCAACTTTAAGGCACGATAGCTCAAAAACTGTTCTAGATAATTGATTTTTGATTGAAAATCGAATTCCTCATACATCTCTTTATACCATGAGTATTAGAGCGTCCTTTTTAAAGTGCAACATTGAGAATAAATGTGAACTGTTAAATATTTTGAATTTATTGCAGCTGCCTAAATATTTACTACATAGTCAAAATTAACAAAATATTTAGTCCCAGACAATTCCACGTTATTTTTATTAATTTAACAAGTTATAAATTTGTTAGAAAGTAACAAATTATTTTTGTGTATTTCGCAACTAAATATATTTGTGAATACAGTAATAATTAACATTTATTTTTATGTGCTTTTGACTAAATATTTTAGTAATTATATTGAAGCAGAACAATAAATCATAGTTATTATAACAAATTAAGTTGTTACCTACTAAGGATACAAACTTTATTTAACAATTTCAAATTGATAAGGTTACTTGTTATTATTGACGAGTCTATTTGTTAAATTTTATAAATCCAGCAAATAAATAAAAAGCAATAATTTTTCTTGTTACAAATTCAGAATTGACAAAATTTTTATTTAACAAATTGTCATATTTGTTGAAATTATTAATTTAACACAATATATTTGGCAATATTAACTAAAAATACTTAACAACCGCAAAATTAACAAATTGTAAATCAAATGTATAGTTCAAGAATTTTATAAGAAAATTGATTCAGTCGTGAATATAGGGATTTTTGAAACTATTATATTTATTGTTTATTTGCTCGCTATTTTATAAAACGTTACTGTCAAAATATACTTGCACACCTGCAAGAATTGAGAATAATTTATTCGTTGAAAAAATATTGTGTATAATTTGAGCGCAAAGTACAAATATCGTTCTCACTTGGTTGAAACGGCTCACGTGTTAATAATCATATTCAAGCGACAAAACATAACTTTGCGCTCTAAATATACAAATAGCTATTTAATTTTTCCCTGAACGTTAAAATTATAAGACAATAATGCGACACAAAATCAAATGAAAACACGGTAACCTTTATATTCAATAGAAATTTAAATTTGAATTGAAGTCAATGAAAAATTAAATTGGATATTACAAAAAAAATATGATCATTTACATATAATGCAAGGTGATAAGGAATTGTGCAGTAATTAATAAGCTGTAAAAATAAATTTAAATATACGTAATTCTAAATACCTACAAATACTAGTTCAAGCAGTTATACTCAAGTACTTTTGGTATCTATTATTCCAATTATTTATATTTATAATTTAAAAATTTATCTATGACTTAAAATAGTTTTCGGGTAACTATTAAATAGTAGACCTAAGTTATGAATCTAAAATGTAAAGGAGTTAAACTTCAAACATTGATAAATTATTTTAAAATATATAAATTAATAGAAAATATTGAAATATTTCTTTTAAATAGAACAACGGGACAAATAATAGTTATTTGTCAAACTAGAGAGAAAAACGCCACTTTTTTCCCCTCGAGTTCGAAGTTTGCCTCATGAGCGCAGCATAATTATTGGTGAATTCTGGTAGCAATAATGTTAATATAATCTGTTTCAATATTTTTATGTAAATTTTATATTGTTTTATTTATTTTACTTAATTGTGGTCGTCGGAAAAGTATCGTGTGCTGAAAACACTAGTTACACAATATACTATTTTGTGCAACCGCATGTAAATAAACATTTTACAGTCGCAATGCAGATTATTATGGCATCGGCCAAAAATTGGGTAAAAATCATTTGGACCCTTGGGAATTAACATTATCTTTTAAAACTAATTTTTTTATTTATCAAATGTCAATTTCTATTTGCAATAAAACTGTTTAAAATTAATTTCTCAAATATAAATAGAAAATAAATAAATAAGAAGGTATGTTTCTGTATCATCAAATATTATTTTGTACCATTTAAAAGTAATATTGGGCGGAAGGTTATATGCTGGCCACATCTGAAATGTCAAATATTTTTCCTTTTTGTTATAAATTTCAAGTTTCGTTTCCATCTCAATCATGAGATATCGCGCACACGAGCATCCACCCATCCCTCCATCCATCCAACCATCCATCCATCCAACCATCCATCCATCCAACCATCCATCCATCCATCCCTTCATCCATCCATCAATCCATCCATCTATCCATCTTTACACACAGGCATCATTGAGAAATTGGTCTCAATATCACCTGTCATTGCAAATTTGATAATGCGTATTATATCGTCCAAAACACAAATACCTAAAAATGAATTTACGAAATTAGTGGAATTCTGTCTAAAAGAAAATTATTTCCAATTTGAAGATAATTTTTACAAACAGACCTGGGCAGCAGCCATGGGTTGTTTGTTGAATGCTGTTATACCATTTTTACCATTCAGGATTCCGTTTATTAAGAAGTATGTGGACGATCTGGTCATGGCAATATTTAAAGATTAAATTGATAACACCCTTGCTATATTTAACAGTTACAACTCAAATATACAATTTACCATGGACGTTGAGAATTAAAATTCACTCCATTATTACGCAGTACTGAAGGTGTCATTAAAACTAAATGGTACAAAAGACCAACGGCTAGCAGTCCATATCAAAATGATAACTCAAGTCACCCAAAATCAAAACTACTGAATATAGCAAGAAATTTAATTTTTAGAGCTTTAAACTTAACCTCAGTAGAGTACCAACAGGAAATACTTAACACTGTCACTAAATTATTAAGAATAAACAACTATCCGAACGGAATCATAAAAGGAGTGATTAATGAATATTAAACTAAAACAAAACAAACACATGTCAAAAACAATAACATTGACAACACAACAGCTGATAACGGAAGAAACGCAAACTTACCAACACGTTATTACTCTTTTTTAAGCAACATTTAAACTTAATATTACGTATAAACAAATAAAAACCATAGGAGATCTTTTTACTCCGCTAAAAAGTAAAATGCCAAAAAATATAAGGACGAATGTTATATATAAAATACCATGTAAGGACTGCAAAGCACAATATACTGGACAAACGAAATCATATCTTGAAACTAGAATGGAAGAATATAAAAGGAATTGCGCCAATAATAAAAAACCTGTAGGCAATTGCGCATTGGTTGAGCACAGTAGAACATTCAAACACAATTCTGACTTGGATAATACAAAAATTTTAAACTCAGAAATATTTTAAGTAAAAGATTAACCTTTATACATTAAGTCTGACAAAAATAATGTAAATTTAAAGACAGATACCCATGTTGGGGTAGAAACCGGAAGAGGTTGAAATAATTTTATATTTGTGACTGCAATCCAGAAATTGTTTTTATTTTTAATAAAATCCCAGTCAAGAAGCTTACATATTATCAATACAAGTTTCAAATTAAAATTGCGGGACTGAAGCGTTCGATGACAAAAGTGCAATTAGTGCAGCTTGTTCGATGATGAGAAAAATTTCAGAACTAGTGCACCCTTTTATGAGCTCACTCTCGAGTGCAAGCTGGTGTGTGTCAGTTTTGAATGTTGTTTTAATTAGTTTTAATTTAATTTAATTAAATGTTCGCTGTTGCTTTAAATTAAAATTGTGGCTTATAGTAGATCTGTAGTGTTACCTTTTGTACACTGAAGCGTTCGATGACAAAAGTGCAGTTAGTGCAGCTTGTTCGATGATGAGAAAAATGTCAGAACTAGTGCACCCTTTTCTGAGCTCACTCTGGAGTGCAAGCTGGAGTGTGTGAGTTTTGAATGTTGTTTTAATTAGTCGTAATTGAATGTTCGCTGTTGCACTTTCGTGTTTTTTGGAAAGTGCCCACTAGTGTACACTACACTAACCTGCACATAAATAACTATTATTTTGAATAAAATACGGGTAAAATAATAATAATCCATTTAGAACTGAGCGCACAGTCCAAGTAGTAAAGACAAAGAGATGTAATAGCAAGTAATGTATACTGTTGTTAGCATTTCAGTCCGTTTGTAAGTGCAATTAATTTTATAGAAATGGCGATAAGTCACCATTTGCATTAGGGAAATGATGTGTTGTCTGCACAGCACAGCATACTAGATTATGCTAAAGCGTATAATAAAATATCGCGAGGGATGCTTTATATGAATATTTAATAAAGGCAGAGATGAATAAAAGGGAATTAAGATTTTAAATTTTAAACTTTCCTCTTACATAGTATGCAAATTAATTTCATTAACTGTAATATATTTTATATAGCGCATCTTCTAAGTGACTTTTAAAACATAAAAGTTTATCTCATTTTATATATCTACATTTTAATCTTCTGGGCAACCTAACCAAACTTTGAATTTAATTTCGAGCCGGTTGGTTACTTTTAAACTTTAATTTATATGTTAAATTTTTGTCGGACGGGCAAGATGCGCGTTTGTTGGGATTTTTTGCCGCCTCCACGCCGCCGCCGCTGCCGCCGCCGCTTGTGTTAGCTCTGATTTTATCGCGTTACCCGTGAACAATCTCCGAGCCAGCATCACACTCCACTAAATTATTTCTTTCATTTCATTAGTAATAAATAAATGTGTATCTCGCAACGTGTCTCATTTGTACATTTATAATTTTATTGAGAGGTTGGTCTATTATTATTTTAGAATAGAGTATTTAAATATAAAGTATTGTATTTGATTTATATTTGTTAGGATATTGGTATAATTAAAATTTGATTTCAATATTTGTACAACAGTTTTTTAATTAATATTTTTGATAATTACTACTAACGATCAAAACTGTATTTCAAGTTAATTATTGTTTCAATTATTCTACTGAATTTAGATTAAAACAATATTTTTAATTATTAGGACAATTTTTTAATACTTATTTATCTTAGCTACTTTCTATCTCATATATTTATTTAATTTAATTTTATCAAATATTTAAAACATATGATGTATTTTAAAAATGAATCTGTAACCAATAGTTTCACCTATGCTGTTTTTATTTACTTGATATTTATGATATTCTTTTGATTTCTTGATAAACAATCATGTATAATAATTCGAAACGTACATTGTATTAAAATAAAATATTTTTACAGAACTTAATCGAAAAATCTTCTTTAATTTTATTTAGTTCTAGAAGTTCTTTCGATTTTCTACAAAAACTATTAGAAGAAGATTAGAAATACAAATATTAAGTATGCAATGTTTTATTATTTATTATTATTCTAATTAAATTGAAATGGTGTCGTAATTTTTTACATAAATAAAACAGGTATATAGACTTAATACTTTCTTAAAGTATAAAGTTGTGAAAATAGTAAATAGCTAAAACAAACAGCCGAATTTACCATATTCCTTAATCACGCTAATTCTGTGATCAATGATTCGTCATATTGCATGAATCAAGCCTTGATCCCTCATTTTAATCACTGTTTTGACATTTGTGGTTTTGACAAGTGTAGGTACCTATCTAATTTAGATGAATATTTGTATTTCTTCAAAAATATTACAATTTAATATATCACTTATTTACATATGTAAGATATATAATATAAAATAGAAATATTCAGTATAAAATTTAAATTTAAATAAAACTTACGTTATAGTAATTTTCGAAAGGAAAGTTATATGGACTGTCAAAAAACGAAACAAATTTGTAAATCAGTTGTTCACGGTTACTTGATTCATGGATCAAGTAGTTGAATTAGAATTTATGGTGATCCACTTATCAGCTTGATTCTCGGATCATAAATGTAATACATCATCTGTGTTTTGAGAAAATAATTTGGAATGATAGGTATGACTGCGGTTGAAATGTAGTTGTTGAAACGTGGAAAGGCGTTCTTATCGTTTGAAACAGATCGGCGAATTGTCGGGCGACGGCGGCGCGGCGTCGAAGCACGGCGGATCCCATCGGCGATTTGTTAATATCTGGAAAAGTGCGTTTTCACTTGAATTTTAATCTCCGCATCTACCCCGTGTTTTTTAATAACGCTCCGTTTGAGCGCCAATTTATATGTAAAACTTTCCGTTTACATGTGCGGGGGCGGCGACGGTGGCGGCGATGGCGGTGGCGGCGGCGGCGAAGGTTTCCTCACTCTTTTTTCAAAATCATAATATTAATTATCGTATCGGTCGGAGATCGACTCGGCGGCGGTCGGCGTGGTGGGAGCGGTTGAGGGCGGTCGGGGGCGGCGCTAGTGCTGGTGGGGGCCGGGGGCGTGCGCGCTGGGCGTCGCCGCCGCCGCCGCCGCGGGCCGCGAGCGCGCAGTGTGTCGCCGTGACTCGAGCTGATCGCACGTCGTTCGTTTCGCCGACAGACGTCGCGCCGCACTACACGTGTCTCCGACGCCGTGTTCCGCGTTGTCGTACATCATTGTATTGCCTCCGTGCTCGCTAGTGACTGTTGGACTGTTTGTGTTCTGTTTGTGTGTCTGATGACTCTGTGACTGTGACTTGCTTGTAGTTCTGTTGAGCGCATCGCGATGCAGCACGCCACGGGCTCGCCGCAGCAGTTCTGCCTGCGCTGGAACAACTACCAGAGCAACCTCACCAACGTGTTCGACCAGCTGCTGCAGAGCGAGTCGTTCGTGGACGTGACGCTGGCTTGCGACGGCCACAGCGTCAAGGCGCACAAGATGGTCCTGAGCGCCTGCAGCCCCTACTTCCAGTCGCTCTTCTTCGAGAACCCTTGCCAGCATCCCATCGTCATCATGCGCGACATCAAGTGGCCCGAACTCAAAGCCGCCGTCGAGTTCATGTACAAGGGTGAAATCAACGTGTCGCAAGAGCAGATTGGGCCGCTGCTGAAAGTCGCCGAATCGCTCAAGATTCGCGGCCTGGCCGATGTGAACGGCGAGCAGGACCTGGTGGCCCCGCCACCCGAAATGTCCGCTGATCCGATTCCGACGCCACCACAACCACCGATGACTCCCCAGCAGCCGCCTCCAGCAAGTACTCCAGGAGGTAGTGCGGTGCTGGCGCGCCCGAAGAAGCGGCGTCGGCCGTCGGGCGAGCGCAGCAGCTTGTCCAGCCCGGCGGACAGCTCGCACAGCGTGAGCACGGAGGTGCCGGAACCACCGCCGCCGACTCCCACCGTGGACATGTCGCCGGCGCCGCCACCCACGCCGCAGCTGCCGCCCCCGGGGCCCGACATGGCCCTCGCGCTCCCGCTGCCTCCGCAGCCGCAGCCGCCGCTGCCCCAGCATCCCGATGACATGGAGATCAAGCCCGGCATCGCCGAGATGATCCGCGAGGAGGAACGGGTAAGTCACCACACCGAACTCTTTATTAAGCATGCTCACGTTTAAGAACACGCGCGCGCCAAAACACCACGTGCTTGGGACGCACCACCCGTCTGCGTTCGATTCGCACGCGGACACAAAACTTACGAAAATATTGCTGAACAAGCAAAACAAATACCACTACGAGCCTACTCATAGAATACAGTTCAGACGAAAGTTTTCTCGTCGCTACTGGACTTTACCCCATCAAAGCCAGAAAAAAAATCTGATGTGAAAACTCACTACCCAATTTTTTCATTTAAAACAACATTCAAAAAAAGTTAACACTACAGATCTAATATAAGCCACAATTTTAATTTGAAACTTGTTCCCTATTTTGTACCGCTTGAAAGTTATTTGGGCGGGAGGTTATCAAAATCAACTAAGTTGCTCGGACTGTCATGAAACAAAATTATTAAGATCCGCGAAAATAGTAAAATAGGGACCCTAAGTCGTGTTTATTCATTGAAGGCTCACTGCCCAATTTTTTGACCAAAAACAATACCTCCTTTACCTAGCGGGGAGGTACTGGTGGTTCGAATTCCACTAGAAACTATAACTATTTCGAATTCGAATAATTCGACTGTCCATTTCGGTAGTGTACACTAAGATAAAGAGGATAAAAGTAAAATTCAAATCGAGGTAATTTCCTGAGAAAATTCAATCAAGTCGGCAAACTATTTCCCCATCAATAAGCTTCAATCGTAACGTAACCTTACACAAAAGTAAGTTGTGATAGAATTCAACTGTTTAAGGATGTAATAATATTACCAGTGTATTGTTCTCATGTATTATATATTTATCAGGAAATGTTAAAATCGTAACTCTAGTTAAATTGTTAATAGAGAAGAAAATAATACGCAGCCATTTTAATCGCTAATACTTTATCTTGTAGATCTTGTACCGCGTAGGTGAACTTTCTAACAAAAACCGACCATACTCGGTAAATTTCGTACGTATACTGCAGGTAAAATAAATATTCTACCTTTTCGACTTTACCTGGCCGTGTCAAATTTATGTTTTATTTGAGATAACTTTTAAAGTTTCTACCTGCAAACAAAAAGTTAAAGATATTCCTTTATATTTTATTTTTCAACCGAAAAAACTTTTTACATATAAATATAATGGATAGCCATAAATTACGGAAATATCAAAAAACCAATTTACTTGCAGTGGAACAAGTTTTATTAGTTTGAAATATAATATGTAACTAAATCCTTTCTTTGGTTTTCGTACAATTTATAATATCTGGAGGCTCGGAATGATGAATTACGGCCACGAGAATTTTCATACTAAATTATGATTAAATTTCCTAGTTTATTCTAATGAAATTTGCTGAAATATATTCTGTAATTTACTGTCAGAATTAGCCATTTTTCAAGATCAGTTTTTGCCGAGTTTCTTATCCTACTAAAAGACAAAATAAGCTAATATTATCCTGGTAAAAAGGAAAAAAATGTATAATTGCTAAATTTTTGCATGTATTTATTCTTTGTTACGTTTTTTACGTATTCTAAGGGAAGTGTTTTAGCACTACACAATGTTATAAAATTGTTTCATAAATAAAAATATTTCAAATAAAAGTGGTAGATAATATATTTCTCTGTAACTTTTATTCAAAGTATTTTTTAATAAACTTCACTTAGTATACCCAAAAATATAGGTCGTTATAGCAACCATATTATTATTTTTTTTTAAACAATTTTAAATTAGATATACTTTGAATTGTAAATGGCAGCTACAAGATCGGAAATATCTTATTGATAAAATATATATTTCGTATAATATATAATAATAGTGCCAGTGAAGCCAACTCTACAAAAATGCGTCCCGGGTTGCGTTGTTTAATTATTTCTTCAAGGAGATTTTTGCCGAAAAATTGTAGCTCATTTGACTTGAATTATTGCGTCTGACACTTAAAAAATTAGATGGAAAATAATTGAGTATCAAAATGAATTCCTTATTTTGCAAATGAATATTGAAGGAATTCAAATTAACCATGCTCGCTTTGCAGGCGAGTCGCAGTAAGAAAACAAGTGCATTCGAATGATTTCAAGCTCACTATAAACTTTAGGTCCCTTTTAATAAATAATAATATTAAGGGAAAGAAGAATGTGTGAAGCAATTGGCGGGCGCATCGCGTCGGCGCTGAAAACATCCGAGTGGCGCTCGCCGGCTTCCCGCGCTCGATTTTCGTTTGTTTAACCTTCAAAAAGGCGCCAAAGAATTTTGTGAATGTGCGGGTCGGGCGAGCGATCACGAGACTTCAAACCCACCGCTTGTCAGTGGCTGTGTGTTTGTGTATCTGTGTTCTTGTTCGTAGTACGCGCGTAGAACTTGGCGTTCTTCGTTTGTTGTAAACAGTATACTACGCGCGACCGGCAACTGTTTGCCGTCTCTCTCGTTCTCTGCGTTATCGTTTGTCTATCTACGCACTCTTCGCGTTTTCGACAAGAAATACTCCCCGACGCTGATGCGAAATTGTTCGCCGGAATTTATAATAAGATTTTTTTGCAAGGCGGTGAAACAAGTGAATGAATTTCATGGGTGATTTGATTTTTGCGGATGAGTTTTACTCCAGAAAAATCTGCATTATTTTACTAATTTATTAGAACCAGGCGCGTAATTTGTTTCTGTGGAAATTTTGCACACAAATCGCCGCCATTTTGTAGTCTATAACCGCATATATTTTGTCTCAAATATGCATTTTAACTTGTTTGTTAACACTTATTAAATTGAAATATATATTTCTTATAAAAACAATATTTTTCGATAAGATGTCTTCTAAAATATAAGAAAACAAGAATTTTTATTTTCTTAGGAAGTTGAAACCGCAGAATAAACACCAAGATAAATCTTTGTCTACATTTTAAGTAAATAAAACGTACCTAGCTAATATTTCACTCTAAGACGCACTACATATTCTAGAGTATTTTTATAACAAACACAAATATTAAGCACATATTAAAGATAATAAAAATATAAAGTATTTCTGTAAATGCGAGAAGTTACACTTTTTTATTTAAAGAGCAAATAAATATTTTATGTTATGACTTGGTTAAAATTAGACTGAAATTTTATCCATTTCTTAGGAGCTACAATAGTTATTTACATACCAAATGCGGGAACGCTTGGTTCCCGGAGGAGTGTTTGCCATAGAACGAATCCGGGAACCGAGTTCACGCAAGAGGTTTGTACAATATTTTTTGTACGAAAACTAAACAGTCCATACAAAGAAATAAAGTTCTTGAAGTAGTAATTTTGATAATTGTCAAAGTTGCACTATAAATATAAACACACAAAATAATTTGTCTAATATATTAGAAAACAATTAAAATATTTATATTATTTACCGTATTCACTTGTAAATTTATTATATTTCTTATTTATATTGAGATAACTAACATTACATTAGTAGGTTATGTATTTTACAGTTGTCATATTGAGCAGATTTTATTGCCAACATTGGTATCCAAATGCACTAAATTTGTTATTTTTTAATGCAATTTCAAGCTTATTTCATCATTGTTTATACTAATATTATGTAAAGGGATGTTTGAAATACTATATTTTTTTATTATAAATATAATATATTAATAAACGCTTTAGAAATAGAAATGTTTTCGTCGAAATTTCCTTTTTGTCTATCTGGGGGAGACCTGGGAAATGCACATTTCGGACGGTGCTTAGGGCCTTAGGCAACGCTAAACAACACATTTCGATGTATGAGTACAAAAAAATATTTAACCTTTCTTATAGCATTCCCTTCTTTTCTAACTTTATGGCCTAGAGATTTTGATTTCCTTGTGATTTTAGCTACAGGCAATAAATCAGTTTCTAAATTAACTTTTTAATTGTACCATACAAAATCTGTTGAGTTTGAGTCAACCGGATAAAAATAATAATAAATGTTAATTCTTTTTGAACTGTTCAAATTTCGCAAGTTCTTGTATTTTCACAGTTTTTTAATTTGACACATTTTTGTAGTATTAGATAAGATATTATTTCTCCTCCGTCAATTTTTGATCCACACCGTGTATCGATTCAAAGTCACTTTGCAATGTATTAATTATCAGTTTTTTATAAAGAAGTCGTGAATTGTAAGTTTTAAAACAATTATTGAATTATTTGACTGTATTGAAGTTTATTTATAATACGCAAATTCATCTTTTCTTGTATTTAGTTAAATTTATCACTGTGATTTTTCTTCTACTAACATTTTTAGGGGACATAAATTAACAGCAGGTAACCGCATTTTGTGCGCAAATGTATCACTTAACAAGGCATAACAGAGTGCCATACTCATAATGGATAAACAGCGAGACAATATATTTAATTGAGACAAGTAAAATAACTATAATACCAACACAAAGAAGGATGGAAAACAATAGAACATCAGTTACAAGAATGCGGTAAACATAAAGAAGAGAGAAGAAACAGAGAAGAAATTCTAGAAGATTCGGGAATAGGGTTAGGATGGATGAAAGAAATAGAAGAAAGAAAGAAAACACTAAAACTGTAATATGAAATGAAATGACGTCTACATATTTATTAATATTTATTAAATAAAGATTATTTACTACTATTACCAACACAAATTAAATTCAATAGATAAAACAAAATGTTGAGTGCCATAATTTTCACCGTTCAACACGAATTTTGAGTCTGGGTTCTAGATATCAAATTTTTATTTCTTCCCCATAACTAATAAAAGAGAAAATAGTTTTGTAGTATTTAATAAAGTTTGTTTTCGTAGAAACCAAAATTATATTTCTGAGTTCAATTTAATCTCGTGCCTCTTTTATCAAGAAGATTTTAATTAATTCGATGTATAGAATGAATATTTGTCAAATTAAATAGAAACTTTTGTTGGCTTGTGTTTATACTTTTATACAATAAAAATGTATTTGGTTTGATCCTTTGTTTTAGAAATATATTTATAAAGATAAGCAATAAATATTATAAGAATACTGTGAGTATAGAAAATTAGTAAAATTCGGAAGAGAATAAATCATGGTTGGATAGAATGAAGAAAGAAGCGCGAAAGGTGACAGAACTCAGTTGTTTGACCCTGAAAAGCTCCAAAGAAAACTCCAAAAATAAACAAAAGAGTAAATGGAACAAAAAAGCATCGGCAAGCAGCGACGCCGCCGCAGTGCACAAAGTGCCAGCGCGCCGCCACCGCCGCCGCCGCCGCCACCAACGCCTCCTAAGATGCACCGCACTATTTTTAGAGGCAACATTCTTTTTCAGCCGTTCGTATATTTTAATTTAAAACAAATTTTATTTCGGATAACTCCAGCAAAACTTGTTTGCTTTTAATATAAAAATTACTCCGTTTATTGAATTGGCTGGCGGCCAGCGGCGGCAGAAAAAAATATATTTTATATATAAAACGCGTATTCATTTTTTTGTGAGGTTAGGTATGCGCATATATCATAATTTTTTTCGTGTTATTTTCAGTGCAGCGCATGAGGAATGACATGTTTTTTCTTTTAGTTTTTTCGTTAATGGAAAACATATTTTTTGAAAGCCAAACCATTTTAGAATGGAATTTTTCCAACGAATGGGTCATTGTAACGTGCTAGATTTATTATTTTCGCACTGACGCTGCGAGACGATATAAAAACGGCAATATCAAACTGCAAAGTTTAATAAAGTTTTCAACTTTTCTATACAAAAAGTGAAAATAAATAAAAAGTGGTGATGAACGCTCGCGAGCTTAATGTTCGTTATTTTTGAGCGAAAATATTGATGCTTCCTTCTTTTCTTTCTCTTTTCTTCTCTCCTCACTGTGCAACTACGTGTATGAGTGAGTGTGCTTTATCTGTACTACCATACTACGTACAAATGCACGTTTACGCTGTTAGAATGCATCCGTATTTCTCTACACTATTTCATTAAAATTTTATAATCTACTTTACGTTCTGTTCTGCGTCATTCACAATTGAGTTAATGTTATTTATTTTATGTGCAGAAATTTTACTAACAATAATGTATTGTTAATCGCAGAATATTAAATGTTCAGGCGCATTTGTATGACATTAAAAGTTACCTACTTTCTAACTAATATTTAATGAATTTTACTAGGTTCGCACAGCATTTATTGTCACACAAAACTATTGAAAGCCGCGAAAAACAGAACCGATAACATTATAATTAGAGAAAGAATAACATTGCCAGTTTCTGCAATGGTTTCTGGCCTTTGATATTTTGCGGTTAATATAGAAGTATCAAATAACTTATTTCTGCAGTTTTAGAGAACACACATCCAGTCATTCATAATTGGGTGCGGCCACTTAATAATATAATAATATTGGAAAGCTAACTGACGTTGAAAATTCGAAGCGAGAGAGGCAGCTATTTGTTGGGCTATCTGTCACTTGTTTTTACATAGCAATCGCTCTACAAATAATGATTAGACAAAAAAGGGTTGTCCTACAATATCTATTTGTCTCAGGTTTGTTTTTCGCTTCCATAAATGCCTACATATGCGCGTTCTACTATACTATATTTCAGTGGGTGCGGCACTCTGTGGAAAATCTCAGGGTTACCAACCGTCTAATAACAGCTACGAAAGATGTTAATGAAGAGAGAGCAACAGGAGTATTTTTTATCGACTATATCGAATGTACAATATATATAAATAATTTTATCCAACACCTCTCAACAAATGCTTTATCACTATGACGATTTTAAACAAGGAAAGTAACAGATTATTTACTAGTGGGTATAATTTTGAAAAAAGTCACTAATGCGTAATTTTCTATTTATAACAATAATAATAACATACAATATCTAGGTAACTACTTCGATTGTCATTTTAATTTAGAAAATTCAAAGCATATGTCACTGTCAAATAATAATTCTTTAATAAATTTTGCATTTATTAAGAGATGTTGGATAAAATTTCATACGTGGGTAAAGTGGAATTACACACTCGATAAAATAATAACACTCTGCCTTCGGCTTCGTGTGCTAAAATTTCTCTCGTGGGTAATTCCTTACTTTACCCACTTGTAAAGTATTAAAGTAAATAACTATTAATTCATAACCAATAAGTGAGGAAGGAGGGAAGGGAGATTCTATGTCATCTATAGAGATCTGAAGTTGCAGAGTAGCAAAATATAGAACTGACTGTAAATCATAATATCCTAAATTCCCATAGTAGACAATATCGACCATTTTAACATTACTTCTGTATTTTCCTTCGCTAAAATCTTTAGGGGACGTGAGTCGACGGCTGGTATCCTCATTTCACAAATAAAAGATATCTGTCAAAGCAGAGAGTCACACCCAAAATGTGTAAATAAATTTTCACCACAAAAATTATTCTTGCAATTCTATTATCCTTACTGTTTGTGAGGGCTGTAATTTGACAGAGGGTAACGCCACTGCTCGCGCAAGAAATTCAACTTCGTACGAAAGTAATTGAGAAAATTTTTTATTGATGATAAGTGTCATATTTTTAATGAATTCAGTTTCATTTTTATGCTAATAAATTTTCGAAGGACTTCTTTGTCAATTTTTTGTGATTTTCTTCAAATTGTCGACGGTAAAAAGATACGGGGCAGTTTAATCAAATTATCAGGTTAATAATTCATTAATTCAATACAGCATTGTAATGTAACAATCGTTAAGATTGATGAAATTTAGATAATTTCCATAAATAATTAATAAGATTGCATTTTACAGAGACACGATTGAAGTTGATGCAATTGGATTTTTATTTCTTCCATTTTACAATTTATTTGTAGTACGAGCGAACTAAATTTATTTTATTTTATTCAATTTCCTTTAAATTGTACAAACTATGAAAGAAATGATTTATTTTATCTCATTTTTCTGCGAAAGCAAAATAAGTAAAATAAGAATTTCTTCTGATATTTTTATTCGTAAATAAGTTTACTGCTATGCCAATTTTGCTCTACGAGTATTTCCAAATCAATATTAGTAAATGAAATAAGAAGTATAAACTTCTTACCTACAATGTAAAATACAAATAAATATATCCACCACCAACATTACTTACAAGGTTTCATAGGTTTTCTACTATATTTCTGCCCAATTTAGGTTGAAAAACGGTTTAGTTTTTCTGCAAATACGTTTGTGACATTAGTTTATTTCATATGATAGCTTTAGGCCCAAAAATAGATAAGTAGTGTATTTAACAATGGTTTCAATATTGCTTATTAATAATAATAATTACACTTACGAGTACATCTGCGCGCAAATGAGGTGCTCAAGTATAGAAACAAATTAGTAAATTTAGTCTTGTATATAAAATAAAACTAGATCTGAATACTTTATGACTTACAGTCAAAGTTTAGAAAAAGTTATTGGTTTTTAAAATATTTCATTTATTACTTAATATTAACAAATGTACGTCAAAAATTGTAATTTGTCTATAAACCTTCTAACTCAAACTCTGTTCTGTTCCAAAATATTGGAGTAAATAGCTCAGTGGTAACGCATTGCACTGTGAATATTAAGATCCTCAGTGTGGTTTTCCTCCACTAAAATTTTTTAAATTTTTACAGACGGCTGGTAACAACATTTTACATGTTATATGATATATTATCTGGCTTTGTCTAACAGTGGGTTTTCTTGCTATTGAAATGTCATATTTTGACAGACAATTTTGAGGTTATAGTTTGACTAAGGTTGATTAAATAGTTGACTAACTATATTTCAACTCATACATGTTCATAGATTACTTTTGAATTCGCTGTTTCAAATAATAGTTACATAATATTTAGTTCAAACATTTTTCTCTAAAATAATTCAAGAACATTTAACAGCAGCAAAATAATTAGTCAACTGCAAGTTATTAGTCAAGTGTAAATACAAGTTATCTAGAGAAGTACTGTCATTTATAAAATGTAAACAAGTGATGTTAGATTGAAAGTAAAGATATTTTGATTCGATTGAAATAATCGTTGGGTCTTATGTATTATTATACTGAAATATTTA
The DNA here is from genome assembly GCA_963942605.1 of Poecilus cupreus. Classification (NCBI taxonomy): domain Eukaryota; kingdom Metazoa; phylum Arthropoda; class Insecta; order Coleoptera; family Carabidae; genus Poecilus; species Poecilus cupreus. Next base: position 10,143,684 of record OZ012731.1, read on the forward strand.
ACACGGAAATTATTTAAACCTCTTATAATAAATCGTCAATTTATTTTAAGGTAAAACTTACGATTTTTTTATATTCATGGTTCTAAATTTGACAGCAATTATTACAGCGTTTTTTATAAATTCTGAAAGTTTTTTCAGGTTATAGTCATTGTTTATTTTTTTCTCTATTTTGTTATTTAGTAAATATTTTGTAACTTTTGAATATGTATATTTCAATTAAATTTATTCCGTATATTCCTTTGCTGTGCAATTCCTCACATTCAATTCACATTTTTATAACTGATATAATAGATCATCATAATGTCGGCAAATTATATGAGTCCCACTGTTTGGCAACTTAATTAACCGTAGTTTGAACTCATATAAATAATAATAAATCTCTGCGAAAATGCAGTTCAATTCGCTCGTTTATATTTTATCTACATCCAAAAACTCTCTCGATTATAACTACCAGGAATCTCACTTCCTGACACTCGCCTCTCTTTCCAAGACATTCTTCGGTTTAGTGGCGGGCTCAACACGTTGTTATCTCACACCAGGAACGGCGGCAGCGCCAAACCGGCGTAAATTTGTCAACGTGTCTCCCGCCTGCGTCGCGTGAAGCAAGAACCGACGTGACGTCCACGGCACCCCTTGCGAGAGCGAGAGCAACCCTCGTCTGCCATGAGGCCACGCTACCCTCAACGTGGCGTGATTGTAAGATGAATGTTGCCGCTGGTTGACCCTTTTTCAAATGGCTCTGATTTTTTTTTCTTTTTGATAATTTGTGTACTAATATGATTGTAATATGAGGTGCGACAGGTGTGTACATTTTTTAGTTTTTTGATTCTTATTACCGATTTTGTAATTTTGTATTAAAAAACAAGTTGCATAAAGCAATCTGTTAACCCAACAATTTTTTGTATTGAGATAATTTTATAAATATTGAAAGAAGCTTTCTGAATTCTGAATTCTCTAACGAAGTTCTTACGTAGCAACTTGCTAATGGTAACAAGTTTACATCAAAACTTCATGTTTAATGGAGAATATTTCATAAGCTGTCAAAAAACGATTATTTTTTGTCACAATTAGCAATTTGTTACGAAATATGCATCAAGGCACTGAAGTTCAATTGTTTATCACGAATATGGAATTTAGTTGCCGAGGCCCGTAATAAACCATGTGAGTGATAAAAAGGAACTTCAGTGCCGAGGTACATATTAAGTTTTATTTGAAAAATAAAATTCGAAAAAACTGTAAAAAAAATTACAATATAGGTTAAGTTTATACATCTATCAGTTGTCAATTGAAACTGACAGTCAGTGTTTGCAAACCTCGAGAAGTGAAGTTATTGTAAATAACACTCAAAATTCTGTGTTTTGTCCTCAAATTCGTCAATTTTGTTTCATGTTACGTCCAAATTTATTATAGTACGTCACTATATCTGCCAAAATTATCCTAATTGTACAATAATTATTTAACGGTTGCCAACACTGGGATGCTCAAAATCGTCGTATAATGAGTTACTTTAGTGACGATATCTGAGATTTTAATGACGATTTTTGAGCACTTTAGTGCCGATTTCAAATAATTAATAATTAGAACATTTTAAAAAGTATAAAATTATGGTATGCTTCAGTTTTTACATATATCATCTTTGCTTTTACATTTATTGTAACAAAAATCATTTTTTAACACATCGTGAAAATCACATTAATACAGGACAGAAAGATCAATTTCATATTGTAATTGGGGAAAAATCTCTTGAGTGCAAAGGTTAAAATTGTCAAAATACATGTATACACATACATTTGTTGATTTTTGTAAACGAGTTGATTATTTTAAATTTTGTTGTATTACTTCTATTACTACATTTATAATTCAGAAAATAATTAAAAAAATTATATTGCAAAATTTCAGGAAACCATTCGTATGAATCGCAGATTTCAATAAATGTATTCTTTTGCGATTACCAGCCGTTCATTCACCGCCCCCAAAGATGTTAGTTGAAGGGGAACCACAGGGTTAAAGTTTAAAGTGACAAGATGGTCTGAAATTACTCGCATGTGAAAAGTTAATATTTTATTAGTAAGAAAGTAAATTATTTTTAAATATTAGAAGCACGCTTAAATCTAAGTTGTTTTGCTTTCTTAATCCAGTAAACAATATGCCCCTCTTTTTCCTCGTCCAGCATTTGTGTTGTGAAATAATAACCTGAAATAAATGTTTAATTAAAAATAAATCCTATACAATTTGGTGAATATTTCAAATAATATTAAATTATATCGCCGTAGCGCATGTAAAAGCGAAAATTACGAATATTATATACGTGTTCACAATTAATTTTTAAACATATTTGATCAGATTCATTTATTTGAAACGTATCTATTAATTTAATAAAATATTAAATAGCCGTAGCAATCGCTCCATGTTCAAAATAATCAACGGGACAGTTTATGTTTAATTACGTATAAAATTTAGTGTATAAATATAATAAAGTGAGCAATTTAAAATCATAATACTTTTAATTAATACAGCAAGTGTCATTGATTCATGGTTTGTCACATGCCGACGGCGAGCGAAAGTCAAATGCAGGAATTTAATCATGGGAATCATTATTTTATTTCAAATAAATAAGAATATTCATCATTGTTTTCAATATATTTTCAGCGTTTTACATAACTCCCATATTTTTTATTTTAACATACCACGTATAAGGATTGTGTCATTTTAAACATATTCCTCAATTATACAAGAATGAATGAATATTAAAACAAAAGATGATTTATTTATAACAGCAAATTCAGTGGGTATATTATTTTATCCAACACCTCTCAATAAATGCTCTATAACTATGGCGATTTTAAACAAGGAAACTAACAGATTACCCACTAGTAGGTATAATTTTGAGAAAAGCCACTAGTGAGTATTTTTTATAACAATAACACCTTGGTAACCACTTCAATTGACATTTTAATTCAAAAATTTGAAGCATATGTCACTGTCAAATAATATTTCTTCAATAAATTTTTCATTTAGTGTTAGTATTTAGGTGTTGGATAAAACGTTATACTTCACACGTGGGCAAAGTGGAATTACCCACTCGATAAAATTATCACACACAGCTTTCGGCTTCGTCTGCTAAAATTTCTCTCGTGGGTAATTCCTCACTTTGCCCACTTTTAAAGTAAATAACTATTGTTCACGATTGCTACATTGCAACGAAATATCGAAGAAATAAGTCTAATATGGCGGATTCCTGATTAAATATATATAAACGTCTGAAACTTTATTCAGTACTAAATACAGTATTTGTGTGATCCTAACTAGCTGAAGTCAAAAACAAGGTAAATTGTATTCGCTTTGTCCTAAATAGGAAATGATTTTTTCAAACAATACATTAGGAACAGGGATACGTGACGTAGTTTTGGTAGAAGAAATATGAACATATTTGAAGAGAAAGTGATGGCTACAAATTTCGTCTATTGTAATTCTATATATTGTATATTCAGAAATAGATAAGTTGTTATGTTTTTCTATTATGATATTAATAATAGTCACAAACCCTATTGGCCCTATTTTCTTGCGAATGTTTATATAGAAAAGTAGCACTACTGCAAATAGTCCTTGAAATTGCAAAATGACAAAGCAGGCCTATGTTTTTTTTGCGTGTGCCTTAATACTAAATACTAGTTCACTAACACTGTTTTTGGGTGTTTTAAAATAATTGTTTTAGCGCTCTACAATGTTCTAAAATTGTTTTATAAAAGATAATACTTCAAATAATAGAGATAGATAATATATTTCTTTATAGCTTTTATTCCAATCATTTTTTATATATATAAAATAGTGTACAGCGTTAAAACCGAAGCTAAAACACATCTTGAAACACCCAAAAACAGAGCTCTTGGTATCAGCCAAAAATATCATCTGCACAATTATCTATGAAGAAGTTTTGAACTATAATAGTATATTATGTACCGTGACTGTATGTGATAGTTTTTATGTTGAGAATGTAAACATTCGAGACCTAAAAAAACACTTACAGTTCGAGGTTAGTAAGATATTTTTTGCAATACCTGCGTAAATATAGAAAAAGGGAAAATAGGTATCAAAATTAACAGCTGTCAGATTGAGGTTAATAATAAAGTTTGAATGATATATATTTACTTACCGTCCACCGTGAACGGTAAGTTTCACTTACCATCCACCGTGGACGGTAAGTAAATGATGTAACCATGAAAACCAATTGTGCAATAAAAGTTCCACTTACTGTGTTTAAATTTTGTTATTAATGGGTAACTTACAGTACATGTATTGCAAAAAAGTTTTTTAAATCTTGGTAAAAGTTCAATGAAATGCATCACTTGTTTGATAATTTGTCTATTGGTATTGATTGTACCGTGTGATATAATAGCAAGGCAAAGCAATTTTTTCTTCTTTCATATAAACACTGTACCAATTTTAACTCACCACGAGTATTCAAGCACCCTGACCAGTTATCCCTGTAAATAAAATGACCCACCCCTAGAATTTTTCTCTTCAACATCTTCAAGTTCAAACCACGTGTTCTACCGGCTCGGTTAACGGCACTTCCCATCCCTTGTCTCTCCGGGTAGAACCCCGACCTACCCCTTAGTTCTCCCCTCTCTAAGTCTGCTTTGCTTCTGTCTTTGTCTGCCTTTCTGGCCGGTATGTGCGAACACCCCAGCATGAGAGTTGAGAGTCCTCTCTGTGCTGTCCCCTGCCTCTCTCTGCGGGGGCAGGGGCGAAGGGAGCACGCTGCACCCTTGGGATCGATTCCCGGAGAGGTTCCTCTCCCCGCACCCGCTGGTGGCTGCATGGTAAGATTCAGGGTTGGAGTTTGATTGGGGTGGTTTCGGCATGATGATTGTCGCATTTTTGTGGTTGGGATGATCGTGGGTAGTTTTGTTTCAGATGTTTTTAAAATGCTGTATTTGTACTTCAATCGCGAAGAGTACAATTTTACATTTATCACACCAATGGGCAAACGACATACGGTTTCATTATAAAATATATGACTGTACTTTCTTTATTGGTCTCTGTTAAATGAACTAATAAAATAATAAATTTAAATTATTTATGAGAAATTTAACAAAATTTTAGTTAGAAGAAAATGTGCGTCATATAAATATGTACTTTATAATAAATTGGTAAATCTATTTCGCAACGATTGTGGAAAATTTACATTTTGCAACATTTTAATACGATTAAATTTAGAAACTCGCCAGAACTACAAGAGAGGACTTCAATAAAATAAGATAAAAGTTGCCAGTCTATAAGGCCATTTTAATGACGTTTTTTTTTCCTGAAAAAATGTGTCGCTAAATATGAGAATTTTATTAATTTTTATATAATTTCTAAACTAACGCATATTTAAAAAAAATTGTAAAAAATATCGTAGTATATAAGCATAAGCATATTTTTTATGATTTTATTGATGTATAGGTAAATTTATACACTTCTAATAGTATTACATAAAATAATTAAATATTAACTGTCGATCGGTTGACGATGAGTTTATATATATTTTTTTTTTACAGAAATAAGTTACATTTGAATTAACAAATAAAATTTAAATTTATTTAAAAATTAGGTAAAGAAATCGATAATAAAGTACACGATATTACTACGCGAAGTTAGCCAAAATAGTACTTAAAGTTAAACTATACAAACTTTAATGTCAAAATTTTACTTCACAGACTCTTATGCCAAACTTGAATTTTAAACCTAAAATTATAAACCAATTATTCTGTAATATTATTGGTGAATTTATTTATTATTTATCTTTGATAATAATTTATTGGATTTAATGCAGGACACGTCTAAGAATATATAAAAAATATTGAAAATTATAACCTTTGACACTTATAGTTCTTTTGTTATCACAGCCATCCCCGTTGCAACAGCTAGCTGACGTTGTACAATACATAATGCTATTTATTTGTGTTTTTAATTAATAATAGGTTTGTTCCAAGTGGTCATTTCTGACAAGTTTGTGACATGTTTGTGACAAATTTCAGTGCGCCTGCGAAAAATGTAAACAAGTTAACCTTGAAACATTTCTTTTTTGTGGCGAAAAATGTATGAATTTCTTTATTTATATTTATATTTAAGGTTAGCTGTCAAAACAAAATATGAGCATGCACATGCGCTTCATTCCATTCGTCGTTCCAGTCTATGTTTCAAACTAAACTTGTTTACATTTTTCGCAGGCGCACTGAAATTTGTCACAAACGTCACAAACTTGTCAGAAATGACCACTTGGAACACCCCTAATTTAACGATTTCGGAACCTCGACACTAAAGTATTTTTTCGCGCTACTTGTATTGTAAGTATGTATTGCAACCATAGTTACTATGTATGTAAGTTACCTTTTATATTTGTTTATAATTTTTCCTTGACGACGGAACTTAATCATTTCACTTACATTCCTAGGAAAATAATCACCGACTACTTGGATATTTTAAATATTTAATTTTTAAGGGAATAAGATTTTTACATTACATAAATATTTATTTCTTATTAATATTAAATATTACAGTACTATTTGTAAATGTACAATTTTTAATAACTAAATTCTCATTTTCTAATAAATTTGTTTGTTCTTTTGTAAAAGAGAGAGTGCTATTTTGTGGATTTTGTTGTGGTAACGTTGAAAGTGAATTAGTTTAAGGAACTAAAGGTGTTTCTTTAGATGTGGAAGCGGTATTGGTGGTTTTCAAATCTCAATACCAACAATACACCAATTTTTAAATAAACGTCAACAGAATGGTTTGTTTTCTTTTTACTGTTTAATATAGTAACATAGCAACAAACACAGGCAGCTTGGATTGAAAAATATAGTAAAAAAAGAATAATGTTGATGACAGATGTCAATCGGGCTATATTTTTTGAATACTTAAGCCTAATTTTTCAGTAGCGCGAAAAATATAATAAGTAACACGGAATGTACATACATCTTAACATCCTCGCAAGTTACTAGGACCTCGGCGTACGCCTCGGCCTAGTACAACTTCCTCGAATGTAAAGATGTACTTACATTCCTTGTTACTTAAATAGCTATTTTATTACTCATATGGTTTATTGTCCTTGATATACAAATAACTATTTTGTTCATATCTAGTGATCTGTACATTTTTTTCGGGAGAACAAAAACATTATTAAATTGGCCTATTAGTGTGGCATCTTTTGACTAATTTACCGAAAGTAGTTGATCTTATACTTCTCGAGATCCCACTGGCGAGCCTCTTAATAAATGAAACATATTGTATGTAATATGGAAAATGAAAGATTTATTGTACGTCTAGGTCAGTGTCGGTGTTTTACCATCACACAAGTCAGAAAATGTGAATCGGTGCGTTATGTACACAATCTTTTTTCAACACCATTCATTTCGTCAATTTTCATTGTTCTTTATATGTGATAAATTCTGCCAAAGATAATAAAAACTTCTGCTAAGGACTGTCGTACGACAAGTTTGAATATAGCTGCAATATTGAGCAGGTTAGGCAACTGTATTAACTATTATAAATAGTGGTTTATATATGTATCATTTCTGTCCGTAATGTAATGGGGTAAATAGCTCCGTGGTAAAGTATCGGACTGTGGATCGTGAGATCCTCAGTTCGAATCCCACTGCCGACAGTTACAAATATAAATTTACCCCTGTGGTTTCCCCTCCACTAACATCTTTGGGGGCTATGATTTGACGGCTGGTAACCGCACTTCATAAGGAAAAAATATATCACTTACCGAGATCTGCGTAAGTAGAGTGCCACACCCGTAATGGGTAAAAGGCGTGATGATATATTTATTTATTTATTATGTCACTCCATTTCTGCCCAGGAATAGATATGCGAACATTTTTGTAATTGGCCTGAAATAAGTCACTTTCGCTTCCCAAAATAGCGACAGAAAAGCTTCTTTTCTGAGCAGGTGTAATTATTTCCATTGAAAACCATGAGTTACTTCTTTTATTTCCTCCGGGAGTTTGGTGCACACTTATTCCTGTCAGAAAATGTGCTTTTATCGTTCGTTTTGATATCATAGGAATTTTACTCGATTTATATTTTGTGACACCGTTTTTATTTCTTCTACAACAATTTTAATTTGATTTGAACTTTAAGATTGTACTGCAGTGTAGGTGAAACAACAAATTCCATATGATTTTCTTTTATATTGTTTAGAAAATTTTTGTTCAAAGCGAATTTCATAGTGCATGTTGCACCTTAACTTTAAGCCTAACAGTATGTGAAAAATAACCTACGTTTAATAAAACAGGCCTACATATAAATTTCAGTAGATTTCATTGTTTAAACAGAAGACTGTAGTATTTTATTGAAAAGATTTATAACAAATATTAGTTTATTTTTAAGATTTGCATTTTACAATATAATTATTATTAAGTAAGTAGGGGCTTACCTTATAAACAAATGCTTTTATTATTGAAGCATATGAGATTTTGGAATGAATATGCACTATTAAATATTTTTGCATTGTTTCTTTACAATACGTAGCTCTAATTAATTATAATATACAATTCCATTCGTGATAGCAAGTATTGAAATATTGAAAATAATAAATTAATTATTTTAAAATAATAAGTACAAAGACATCTATAAAACAAAGCCTGCAAAATAATTATTTTTGTGAGAACAATTCAAATATTATACTGTAAAGAAACTCTTTATTAATAGAGTTTTGTAAGATTACAATATCAGACGTAAATATTTTATAAGTAATTCTTTTTCGAATAAAATATATATATGATTTAAATTCCTTTTCTTTTCCCAATTACTGTTAATAAAGATTAAAATAACGTCCTTACATTTATTTTACTTGTCTTACTATTGATATTAAAACGAATAATGAAATTGTATCATATATTTGTAATGTGAATTATTAATGGCAAAAACTAATCGAATTTTCATTGTTCCTGTAATGAAAATAGTGTCAGCAATATATTGTCTTAAATATTTCTATGAATATAATTATTTCATTAAAGTTTTATTAGAAGTTTAGCTAATAAAAACTTGATTACATTTTATTTTTAATTAAAATTAGACACAATTCATTAATTCGTCGTCTTTTACTGCACTTTTATTGAAAAACATTTTTCAAGTTAATTATTTTTTCCTACTTTAGATACGAGAAACTTTATTTATAACCAGGCACGTACAATGAATTATAATTGCGTATAAATTTAAACAAGAATGCAATTTTTATGAATTACTATAAATTTACATGAATTATACTCCAATAAAATATTATTCTTTGCGAATTTTCTTTCTTGAAAAATAGCTTTAGTATGTAGTTAGTTGTGGGAAATATCACAAGAATACAAAAGTATATTTTGTAATACTGTATGAGGATTGTTATTAATTTTAACAATAATTGTAGCAGAAATCGAAAATGATGACTTTACTTTGACAGTAATTTAAAATATCATTGGGTCAATTTTTATTTTTTTTATTTTTTAAATCGGCACTAAAGTGCTCAAAAATCGTCATTAAAAGCTCAGAAATCGTCACTAAAATAAACCATTATACGACGATTTTGAGCTCCCAGTGCTAGCAACCGTTAAATAATTATTGTACAATTAGGATAATTTTGGCAGATATATTAACGTACTATAGTAAATTTGGACGTAACATGAAACAAAATTTACAATAAGAATTAACTAATTAATTCCAATGACGAAATTGAGGACAAAACACATAATTTTGAATGCTATTTACGATAACTTCACTTCTCGAGGTTGGCAACACTGATTGTCAGTTTCAATTGACAACTGACAGATGTATAAACTTAACCTATATTGTATTTTTTTACAGTTTTTTCGACTTTTAGATTTCAAATAAAACTTAATATGTACCTCGGCAGTGAAGTTCCTTTTTATCACTCACACTACGGGCCTCGGCAACTAAATAACATATTCGTGATAAAAAATTGAACTTCAGTGCCTTGATACATAAATAACTATTATTTTAATTCGGACATTCAGAAAATAAACTTGATGTCACAATGTGCTACTAAATTCCATAGAGAATTGAGAATGTGGGTATAGTGAAAGAACTACATTTTGAAACTTGAAATATAGATGAACAAACATTGAATTTTATGTCAAACTATATTTATTTCCCGTGTAAGTACTTGAGGCACACATATTCATAAATAATTTTCTCCAGTAGTATATGTCAAGCACAATAAAATAAATCCAGAAATTATATTTCCAATAGCCGATTAATACACAGTTACAAAGCTAGCGATTGAAATATATCCATGTTATAAATTCTTGAGTTGCATGTAAAGTAAAACATGTAAAATGACATAGTGCGATCAAGTATCACATAACCTAACATTTGACATAATTAGTTGCCGGAGAGTTGTCGCTAGATGTCCCTAGTTGTGTGGCTGGTTAGCGTGGAGCTAGTGATAGAAGTGACAAGCACCGAAGTAATTATTGAAAACGAACGTATTACTGGAAAATTAACAATTACTCGACACGCATATATACGTGGGATTACTTTTACTTGCTATCTTAACTATGTCGGTAATTGTTGCTGATAGTTTTTTTGTTTTTGTAACTATTTTGTTTCGTTTAAATGTTGGTTGGTTTTTTATATTTGGTGCATATTAATAAGTTTATTTTATGTGCAGGGTGAAGAGAAAGTACAAGCGACAATAATTATCGGACATGTCTGTAAAGTAAAATCATGCGTTTCTTTCATTTACATAAACGCGTAATCGTATGAAAATTCAATTAACTAATTGTAATTTTTAAACATAAATTTATTTTAATTCATTCTTTATTACTTCCTGCTGTTTTCTATATAAATAGAATATGCAGTTCTGGGAAAAATTGCTAACATCTATGGTCTGTCATGAAAATATTGGAATATGAAATTTCTCTAAATTTAAAAACAAATATATCATCACGCTATTTGCCCATTTAGGTTGTTCTTTGGTCCTTCGACAGATATTTGAAAATAAGTGATTGTGCGATCCTCAGTTCGAATCCCAAGCAGGCTATTATTAACGGTGTTTCAAATATTTCATAGGTAAAATAACTATTATATTACATCCGTTTATGGGAAAGTAGTTTACTTTTCTTGGGGTTTTTCAGGCCCCAGTGGGACGTTTGTGTAACTGTGAAAGTAGTGTGACTGTCCATGGTTGAAATATTTGTATTTAGATTCGTCAAGTATTATCCGCAATTATTCTCAATTTTAACTCGATTTTTAAATCACAAAAATATCGCTTAATACTTAATATGACTGCAAGTCTAATGGAGGGTTATACAGAAACAAATTTTCATGCTGCCATCTATTGATGTTTTCATTGAACTACGATGAAATTCACGTTGGCGAAATACAAACAAAATGCTGTCAAAATGACAGTTCTTGAAATGATGCTAAATATCGAAAATAAATTGTGTGTATTTTTTGTACAATAGTGACTCCCGTTATTGTTATAAAGAATATATGGTTAATGATTAATTTATTAAGTTTCCTACATAATAAACTTGAAAAATAAAAACATAACCTTGTTAAAACACCATCTCAAACGTCAAAACATGGATGCTTGCATTATGATCTTCCATCTCAACATTCTTATACTTCAAATATCAATATCAATATGATCTACTTCTGCATTTTTAAGAGATTATAATTACTTAAAACCGGAGTGAAAATTAATTGATTTCATATCCTCTTCATTTATTTATCTGTAAATCTTTAGAATTCTAAAGTGTTTATATAATTCTAGTAATCTACAATGGATAATTCTAAATTCCTCTTCTTTCTATTTATTCTTTAAAATGGTGGAAAATATCGTGGCTAATGAAAAGCCAGTTAGCTAGGCGTAAAATTCCTCGTTCGCTTGTAACATAAATAATAAAATAGTGTCATTATAAAATAAAAGTCGTTGCTTGTAATTACAAAATACGTTTATAATTAGCTATCTCAACTAATAATTTCATATGTTTTAATAAAAATTTCACGCTGTTATAAATATAGATACCGCAACATACGGCTCTAATGATGTGAGCGTGGAAAATTAATTTATCTTTAAATACTGGGCGTTGGATTGGGTTCAAATGTATGAAAATAATACCAGGATTAATGGCGCCATCGTCTTTATAATTATCCTGGATTTTTTCAAAGAAATAAATATATCATCACGAATTTCAGCTAGCAAATCTCAACTTATGATATAGTTTGCGTGTAACTCCCGTCAAAATACTGCCCCAAATATTTTTTACAGAAATTTCGAATTTAAGTTTTATTTGTTGGACTTTTACAAAGAACAAATATTTCAAATGAACGAAACACACATTTTTACATTTTCTTTTTTGAGAAAACTAAATAATATATCTTACAAATAATAATAGTAACTGTAACGTCAATGGGCCCATAAACCAATTTTTTTAAAAAAATTTTTATGAAACTTTATTAGAATATATGACGATCAGTGAAAATCCGATGTGAAAATTTCTTGTATTACCCGAGATATGATTTTTCAAAGTTTCTGTGACGTTGTGTGACGTCACAGGTATTACACCAGTGGCACTAAGACTACGATTTTCCATGATAGTAGATATTATATATTTTTTAATATAAAAATAATATTTTTATATTATAAGTCTTAATTTACAACAATTAAACTTAATATAAACTAAGGCAAAATTCCTTTGACAACTTTAAGAGTATTTTACTTGATATTCGAGTAAATAACAACAAAAGTTTGAGGACAGTGGCGCTAGTAGTGATGTAACCTAACCTCAACACACAATTTGAATCAATAGATTTTCAACACAGCACAATCAAACAGTGAAATTATAAAGCAAGTAATAGAAGCCCAACAAATATAATCTTAAATACCAACAAACAAAAATATGAAATGACATTTCGTAGTTCTATTTTAGCCCACAACAGGCGTTGGGCGCAGCGGCAGACGCACGATTTGCAATTTTCATATTTCTGGCCAATACAAGTACCTGTGACGTCAAAGTATGTTCAATTCGTTATATCGCTTTACTGCAAAATATTTAAAAGAAAAAAAATACTTCACTACTAATTATTCCATAAGTGTTACACGATTTTGATATAAATTGGTCATATTTCGTTTATGGTTTATAAGCCCATTCTATATGATAAACATGTGTTCAGTGTAATTATTAAACCTTTAAATTCATTTTTATGATATTTAAATATAATATAAGGAAGTCAGATTTTTGTAAATTTCTCAATAAGACTTAAATAACTTAAATTTAACCTTCTGTATTACTTTGCGTTCAAATGTCTAAGAAAAGACTAGTACTCACGAAATATATAATATGAGTCCATGTTTGTAGCTATGTCAAATAATAAAATAATTTACCTTTGTGTATAAGTTTCTAGATTTGAACAGCCAATAAAATAATCAAAATACAGCAATAAAAAAGTAAAAATACATAAAATGTAATAGTATGTAAACATTGTAGATTACTTTTATACAATTACGCATTATTTTGAAATATTGACGTACATTAAAACTTACATGCTCACGTTTAAAAAATAAATAATTAATTATATTCTGACGTCTATATGTTTTTATTTTTAATATAATAGAAATAATTTGCGTTGCAAATACGCCTTGTTTCTTCTATTTAAATATTTGTATATATTTTGTAGGCAAAGCAAAATACTCGGAGAAGTTCATTCATTTTCTTTAAATGTAAATTTGTTATAAGAATTTACATTAAACTGTCGTACGTTTTCTCGATTTTTTTGCGAATTGAAAAGTTTCTTTTCATTAATAAATGATTTTAATTCTGTGACATCTAATTACAATTTCCTAATTTTCCAACCAGTAAGGTTATTATATTATTTTTATCAAATTAAATAAAATGTTAGGTAAAGGCAGGGTGCGTTGATTCTGGTTCGATCGATAACGCAAGTTAAGCAATACTGCCCGCGGTTAGTAGTTGGATGGGTGACCGCTTTGCGAAAACCTATACTTAGCGCCGTTATCACACCACCGAAAATGAGGGACCGAGGCGGCATATAACCGTAGTTGAGACTGCTTAAAAAAATAAAAATAAAATGAGGAATAAAATAAATTTTAAATCTCGGTGGTGTAGTGGCTATGTCACTAATCAAGCACACCAGAGGTCGTGGATTCGAATACCACTGAAGAGCATGGACGTTTGTTATTTTTTAATCACTAATTTTTAATTGTCACTGACATGTTATTCAACAAATCAACATATCGTTTATTTGAATGTATTCTTAAATTTCTTTAATTATAAAAAATAGAAAGTAAATATACCGTGTGTCCCACGTAAAGGTTGGCATAGGCAAATAACATGTAAAATCAGTTTTTTTGTAAATAAAAAGTGTCCGGCAAAAAAGTATGTATCCAAATTTTATATCACAGTACTGCCAATATCCCTACATCTTATTTAATACAGATTACTTTATTTTAATACCGCAATTTAATGAAATTAATAATAATAATTCCTAATTTTCCGCCTACTCTTTTTATTGCTACTGACGTATAGTGCCAGCAATTTGTTTTAAATATTTTAATCTGTCAGTGTCAATTTCTGGCGATGGAAACCATTCAGCGTTCATTTCTGTGGTGTATTCAGATATTTGTCTTACATTGCGCCCCCATAATACATCCTAATAATATTTACACGGTTCTCGATATTTAATGTATTCATGATGACAGTGACAGATTAAAATATTTAAAACAAGTTGCAAGCACTATACGTCAGTAGCAATAAAAAGAGTAGGCGGAAAATTAGGAATTATTATTATTAATTTCATTAAATTGCGGTATTAAAATAAAGTAATCTGTATTAAATAAGATGTAGGGATATTGGCAGTACTGTGATATAAAATTTGGATACATACTTTTTTGCCGGACACTTTTTATTTACAAAAAACTGATTTTACATGTTATTTCCCTATGCCAACCTTTACACACGGTATAAATTAACTACGACGTAAACAAACAAATTTATGTTAAGAATATGGGGGAACAAGAGAAACTTAGCTGTTAGAAAAAGACTAAAGGTATCGTGTAAGTAATATTAGTAGATTAATAAATTTTTAATTTTAATCATTTCTTTCATAAAGTTTTTATGATTAGTTTTAATATAATTGAGTAATTTTTTAATTTGTAGCGCAATTTTATAATACTTCTTCAATATAGAATGTAACTGAAATATTAATTATTACAAATTATTTTAATTTTAAACAAATTAAATTATATAAATTATTACAACCAGATATTTCTGAGAATTAAATGGAGAGTTAAAATTGGTATTATAGTGTCTACTAAAACGTATTTATGGAGGAAAAGGCGTGCTAATAAATTTCAAACTGCATTTGTAACAACCAGTATAACAATTTAACTATTCACATCGAGATACAGACCATAGCAATGTCCCCAGCATAACAGTAACACATATGCTGCCATATGCATATAGTTGCATTATTGTAACATATTATTAAGCGACGTATGTAATTACTTGTATTTTTCCTTCCTTTTGGTATAGATAACAGGAAACGACATCAAAAATTCATAGTCAAAACAAATACATGTCATCAAGTGAAATTATGCTATCTGTCCGACGCATTATTACGTCATTAAAACGTGCGCATGCGTACGCTTTCCCGCGTTGTGCTGCGTTCAGTTACCGCTAATGCTACGGAAAGACCCTTGGCTCTTTTCTTGATATGACATCTTTAGTTAAATGTGAAAGTGTACGTTTAAAACTGTCAAATATAAGCTGACACTACTACGTGTGTTTCTGGATTTACTAAGAGGATTGTTTTGGCCCTGAAAATATTTTTAATCACAGTATAAGAATTCATACAGTAGCGATACTTTAAATATTTCATGATCCCAATATTTCAGTGGTGCGCAACCGGCAAGATGGCCGCTTAGTGTTCAGTATCAGTGTCAGTTGTATCTGCCAAATTTCACAGTATTTCTGTCATGTTATAGTTATTTACATTACAAGCAAGGTAAAACAGTTTTTACTGCTGAATGGAGGAAATGACCGGCGAGCCTGTCACCTCCTTGAAGCAGTAAAACAGTTACCTTGCGTGTATTGTACAACATTTTACTTGTTACTCATTTGAAAATCAAATTAAAATTATAACCAAGTCCTGTCAGTTACAACTGTTCTGTCAAAAATTATTGTAAATTATTTCGCATAAGCCTTGTGAGCATTACTGTGGCAACGTGCATTGTTTGCCTTGTTTACTAACTTGTAAAAATTTTACAATGTAGCTGTCAAAAGTAACTTGTAAAGATTCATTTTCAAAAGCAATAGAGAGTTCGGGTAAATGGTGTTTACAAGAGATTAACAAGTAAAGTTCATAAAATGAGTACCAGAGAGGTAAACTTATTTGTACCAAAAAAATTCTTTCGAAATATTTATATTTTGTCGAAATCTGGTGAAGACCTGGGAAATTGACAGTTCGGACGTTGGTTAGGCAATACGAAACAACAAAAAAGTTTGTTTTTCGAAATAGATAATAAAGTACATGATATCACTCCGCGAAGTGAGCCAAAATTGTAGCTAAAGACTTTTTTAGGCGGCTATTACATAAATAGTTGTTTTACGTATCGTTTGACAACCGTAAAGTGTCACTTTTTTTTTTGACATCTGTCAAAAACAACTTTACGGCCGCATTTACTTTACGGCCGCTTTTACTTTACGGCCGCATTTACTTTACAGCCGCTACAATCACTCGTTTGTTTAAATAGTAAATTCAATACTCCCTAATAGACAAATACATATATTTAGAAATAATTACAATTTAACTTACAATTACAACGAATTTAAATGAACAAAAACACAAAACTAACTTAAAATATAGACAAGATATTAAACTTGAAATTCATTCATGTATTTCTGGCGGAGTATTAGAGATATCTTCGCTATCTGAACTGCTCATTTTCTTGCTTCTCAGTTAATAACTGTAGATATTTTATCACGAGATACACACGTTTTCACCACGATTTAAAATATTTTGACAGTAAACAACACAACAGTACAAAACAGATTGTTTTGTGAGTTGTCCAGGTGATAGAGCAAAGCACTCTGCAAGTGACATGAATAACCAAATATATGTAATTGTCAGATAACTGTCACTGTCAAAATTGTCAAATTGATTTTTAAAATAAAGTTTATATCTTTTTGTGATAGTCGCCTAAAAAATGTTGTGTGCACCTCGGTTAAAAGTTCTTTTTTAGCCTCATCTGATTTGCTGGCCTCGGCATTCGCCTCGGCTGCAATCTACAGATTCGGCCAAAAAAGATCACTTTTACAACCTTGATACACAAATAACTATTATGTCAAATTTTAACTTTACGGATTCATCTGTCAAACTTTTAGCAATACCACCTAAAATAACAAACATATTATTTTATAATACTATTGGTGAATTAGTCATCATTTACCTTTGCTAATAATTTATCGGATTTAATACAGATCATATGCAGACCACGTCTAAGAACATGTAAATCATGTAAATAATAATAAATATTATACATAAATATTTGACAGTTTGACATTACTTTTGTTATCACAGCCATCCTCGTCGCAACAGCTAGCTGACGTTTTTCAATACATAATGCTATTTATGTATGTTTTTAATTAATAATTTAACAATTTCAGAAAAAAATATAATGTATACCTCGGCACTAAAGTATATTTTTATTACTTATATGGTTTATTCTCCTGGGCAATCGCCTCGGAGAATAAATTCCATATTCGTAATAAAAAATTATACTTTGGTGCCTTGATATACAAATAACTATTTTATTCTAAAATTGGTTAGGCGATCATTGATGCATTTGAGAACTTTATTGAATAACAGTTCATATTCAGCTACTCTGCGTTGACTAACAAAATTGTATTCCTTGAATTTTCTTTTAATTTATCAAGGAAGCAAACTTTTCGTATAAACTAATTTCTTACACTAACCGTTTACCTTTTGCATTTCCCTAAGAACCCCGTTCCATACAACATTAGTTATAATAAACCGTTTGGCAGTATTTAAGAAATCATGCCATGTGCAGATTTTTGTCGAAGGCTCCTGGTTTTCTCTATCTCCGATCGAGAAAAGCGACTGCTCGTATCTTTTCTCTGGAGTTGAGAATGTAGCATTCAAGTCGAAGCATTCGCAAGGCAACTGTGATCCATGTCTCGTTTATGCTGTCGAGTTTATTCTATATTTATTTCATGTATCACTGAATAAATATTAATATTTATATTGCTTTTGTCCAAGGAGATACGAGTGTACATAAATTGATTATATTAAAATATAAATAAACCCGTTCAAGCAGCCTGACAACCCATGGGCGTACCACCAGGGTGGGAATATTTTCATAAAATCTTAACGATATTTTAATATAAATATCTTTATTGATAAATGTTTTTATGAGCTAAAACAATTTGGCTGATTGAAATCTATTATTGCAGAGGTGCCACACCTAGTAATGGACAAAATGACGTCATGATGTACCTATTTATTTTTACTGTAGTACTAAACATTTAAATTATGAGACGTAAAATTAAAGCATTTCGTATTATGTATGTATTTATTTATGTAATATCTACATATATACATTTTTGTTCTACACTTGTAACAATAAGTAAAACTACACTTTCTTGCGTTTTATTTTACAATTCAAATATAATTTTAATAATTTCAAGGTGACTTATTAAAATGACAACATTTTATTTAAATATTTATAAATATTTGAAATTAAGCATTAATATTTATTTAATGTAAAGCGACACTACAAGAAATATTCCAGATTACTGCGTAACACGTGGCTTCTAAAATATATAAATAAGTAAGACACCCGCGTATCTTCTAAAATATGGTTGTACACAATTTTTTAAATTATTTAATTTATTCAAATTTTTTAATGTAATTAAAAAAATTAAAAGCAGGAATACATAAAGTAGTTTTGTTAGAAGAAATATAATAATAATAATAATAAACAAGATATACTGGAACCGAGTCATACAGACAGACAAAATCACCCCAAACAACATTCCAGACTTACTAGTTATACATAAAGATTAAAAAAAACAGCCTACATTATAGATATTGCTGTACCATTGCCGGAAAATAAAGCCAAAACGCATGCTGATAAGATCAACTAATATTTACTACTTGCAGACGAAATAAAAAGAATGTGGAGGCTTGCGATGTCAACTATGTGACTGATAACTATATGATTTTCTTCTATTGCTTCTAATTCAACGAAAATTCTTGTGATAGATAATGCTTCTAACTAGTAACTTTTATCTATCCGGCTCGAAGGACCAATAATTATGTTCTTTATGTGAATCAAAGTAAATGCTTCATGTGATTCTAACTGTTTATTTTCAAACTATATGTTGATGTACAAAATTATTGACAAACATTGTCTGTTTATTTGTTTATAGTAATGATGATGCTAACATATTTTCAAAGATATTTCGATTAAAAAAATGTGAAAAATATAAATAATATAATGCATTAACAACTATAGTGCCGATTATTTTAGAATCTACCAATACAGAAGTCCGTCCTGCAGTGTCATACGTAGGGTGATTGGATAACCAGAACAGAAAGCTAAACTCGAACACCTAAAGAGAAGAATACTGGAATTAAATTAAAAGAATACAAACATTAAGAAACATATAGCTTACCTGTTTCACAATATAATACTTACTTGCCCCTGGGCCGTATTTATTATACAGGGTGGGCCATTTTAAGTTGCGTTCAGGAATATCTCGGAAACGAAGCATCGGATGAAAAATCCAAAAAATACGACTAAAATATTTTCGAGGGGGACATTCCATGACTTCAAATTCAACCCCCCCGCCCCAACCCTGGTGGGGTGGGGCGGGTGTAAGTTTGAAATCTTAAATGGGAACCCCAATTTTTTTTTGCAGATTCGCATTCTACGTGAAAAACGGAATTCAGTGACATCAAAATTTTCGCCCCCGCCCACCCCCCCGGGCCAGTTGGGTGGTGGGAAACTTTCAAATTGGTTTCGGCAACACCCACTTTTTCTCGAAGATTCGATCCAATTCTCAAGTCCCCTCGCATCTAACCAACGGATTGCACAGCACTGGCACGGGGGAGGGGGACAGGGGCGCAAATTTTGATGTTACTGAATTTAGTTTTTCACGCCGAATGCGAATCTGTAAAAAAATTTGGGGTTCCGATTTAAGTTTTCATACTCACCCCCACCCCACCTTCCAGGGTCGGGGTGGAGGCAGGGGTGAAAATTTTGATGGTACTGCATGTAGTTGTTAACGTAGAATGCGAATCTTTGACAAAAAGTGGGTGTTCCCGTAACCAATTTGAAAGTTTCCCACCACCCAACTGGCCCGGGGGGGGTGGGCGGGGGGGGTAAAATTTTGATGTCACTGAATTCCGTTTTTCACGTAGAATGCGAATCTGCAAAAAAAATTTGGGGTTCCCATTTAAGATTTCAAACTTACCCCCGCTCCACCCCACCAGGGTTGGGGTGGGGGGGTTGAATTTGGTGTCATGGGATGTCCCCCTCGAAAATATTTTAGTCGTGTTTTTTGGATTTTTCATCCGATGCTTCGTTTCCGAGATATTCCTGAACGCAACTTAAAATGGCCCACCCTGTATATTACCTGTGTATAATATACAGTGTTTATAAGACAAAGAAGAATAATAGATAATAAATAAATCTTTATTGACTCTAAGTCAATGGCGAGGTTCAGCCAAAAGCTGTTCTTCCACCTAACCATACAATATAAATATATTTTAAACAGAATTAAAGAAATTATTGTCAACTTTTGAGCACAAAAACAAAATAAAGAACAAAAAATCATGTAACAATAGTATATAATTAAATTAAGATAATGTTTATGTCTTTTAAACGAAGTCATAGATAGGGATTTCATATAAAGAGGAATATTATTATATATATTATATAGATATATATGTAGAGAAAGGGGTAGAAACAAATATCACATACCTAAAAATAAATTTATATGTTGTATATTTAGAAGAGGTAGGTAAATTTCTATATTTTTGTGTTAGGATGTGAATTATTTGTAATCGTGCAAATTATAATTTTATCCTTATGTTTTACACGATATAAAATGTACATAAATGTACCACAATACCTGCCACCATAAATTTCTTATCAAATAATGCAGAAACATGGACCACCGCTATCAAGAAACGCAAATGGTGACAGCAAGAGAAAAATATTTCGAGCAATAATTGTAAATAATAATATTTGAAACGCCGCGTATGAAATAATTTCGACAAATCAGAGCCGCATATTAGCGCGATATATGAAATATCTTAATTCAGTTATTATGGTTACATCTGGTTTTATGTTTTTTTTTTGTATAATTTACAAAATCTTTTTATAGAAAGTGTAGTCTACAACAGGTAACGGAATGGCATACCACACACTCGTAAACAGTAGTCTTCGCCTTCATCTTGGACTACAAACTTTTTGCTCGTGTGGAATATGTGCCATTCCATTACTTGTTGTAGAATATACTATTATATCATCCCTGAATATGAGCTTAAAATGTGCCAACAACAGCTTTTCTTAGATTCTCCCTTTACTGTATAATTCCTGATGGTGTAACGATTTCTACACTGCGAAACTTTGTTAAACAAATTATAATTATGTTTTTGAGTATTCAACTACCAAAAATAATTCAAAATAGTGGCCAATTGGGGAAAGGGGGGAGGGTGGGTGTTAGCACTTTCAACTATTTCGCCTTGTTCACATTCATGTAAACACGTCTATTAAATAATAATCAAACCATCTCAACTGACGCATGTGTTAATATATTTTCTCTATCCTGCCCCATGAAAATTATCGCCCCCGCCGCCAATGGTCGCTGGCTTATGCATAGGTACCGCTTTCTGCGTGCCAGCTGTGTGTGTGTTTGTCTGTGAGTAACTTTATGTATTTTGTAAGCTATGGTAACACATCGAGATAAATTAAGAAAATTACTTTCTGTTATTTCAGACAGTGGTACTCGAACTTTTTTTATTTGTTTATGAAGCGTTTTATATTAATAACTTACAGCTTTGTTTATAATTCTGTGTTGCGAGCAACAAACTGCAGATTATTTCTAATTAAAAGAAACAGATTGTTTATAGAAGAAGTGTAAAAGTCGTTATTTTGACAGCGCGAAGTATTTGAGTCAAACTGTTCATAATTTTGAAAGAATAAGTACTTTATATGTAAGATTTATTTCGATGAAGCATGAACTGCTAGCATGAACACCGATTAAAGGAAATTAAACATATAATCATTTTAAACAAAACTGCTTCAAATATAAAATATAATAATAAATATATTCCGTCTAGGTAGCGAAGAGGAGACGCATATTGGTTTGGCGACCTAAAAAATAAACAAGCCTGACCTTCGCCAACAAAAGTATTAAAATGTATCACATAGAGAGATCTGTTATAAGCAGACTGCCAGATGCGTGTTGATATATTCATGTAAATACTTAAAAATAAATAAATATGTCATCTAGCCATTTATTCATTTCTGTATGTGGCAATCTGCTTATTTTTATTTTCCTAGTACAGGAATCACAAGTTTTAAAGTTCCTTGAACGAAATACATATGGATGGATGGATGTGTGCCCGTATGTCCAATAACTCACGAACGAAAAATGATAGATGACGATCATCTAGATCATTTTTAACGGCTAGTACTCGTAACAATATCTGCCATAAGGAGTGTTGCAGTTTAAAATAGATAAAAAATACGTGTTGCACTCGGGGACTGCCGCGGTAAAGCTATTGCATAGCATTTTTTATCAACTTATGGAATTATAATTATTTATTTATTTCATTTATGCAGTATTTTTTTTCTTTGTTTTTTTTCTTTGATATTAATTTAAGTTACACTTTTTGAGCGTGGTGACCGATAAGAAAACAATTTTTTTTCTTTTATTGAATAAATGAGAAGTTAATATTGTTTAAAATATTTTTATTATCTTACAATATATGTAGGTTATTCAGGAATTTTTATCCTTGAAACTATAAGTTTATGGTAACTGAAATAAGAAATATAAGTTTGAGACTTGATATCCTCTAAATATCTGGAAAATACCGCGCCAATGGCAAACGTCTAGTCGCACGCACACAAACACCGTGCCGAAGTCTGCCAAACTGAAACGACGTTAGACGATGCACGGCTTTTAACGCCGCACCGCTGTGCCGGTCGGAGTGGGGGGTGTCAGGTTTTTTTCGTTACGGAATTTCTTGATTCGGTCGCCGCGATAAAAGCTATGCAATAGCTTAAAAAGTGAGGTAATGGCATACGTGATTATAATTTTTATTTGTTTTTGGTAAAAGACAGGTAATTTACGTTCCGTAGAAACATAGTTTAATATCCTCATTGTAGGTAAACAGTCTCAGTAGGTGTACTGGCGTAGCGCGCCCGGCCGCCTACAATTCCACCAGCGCATTAATTCCAAATTTAATTACTCGAAATTCATTAATTATTTTATTGAATAAACACGAAACACTATTAACGATATCTTGTTTCTACCTTGTCTGGGCTACACCCGCTCTCTCTGTACTCTAGTCTGCTCTACCTTGTTTTATGAAAACAAAACTACATCGCGCTCTCGCCCTCGCTGTTGTTTTGTTTCGAAACAAAACTAAAGCGTTTGTCGGCCTGGCGCGGCGGCAACGGCGGCGGTTTTTGAGGTTAGGACGGTGCGGATCGCGCCGGTGGCGCCACGGATCCGCACGGAGGCTTTGGAAGCGCCAAGCTCGTGTGCCACTAGTTAATGGCTTGATTTGCTCACGTGCCGCGAGGCGAGAGTGTTGGAGAGTGTTCTACAGAGTGTTCAGTGGTTCATGAGGTTTGTTCTATTGCAGACTACGCCAAATGTACACCAGAAAATCTCTGCTACATAAGGGTATTAACTGCTGGAAAAATTACACTAATGAAACGGAAAAGTTAAATAGGAATTTGTAATGGATACAACACACACACGTTCTAATGTCGCTCAATTCTACTTCTTCAGACTCGCACTTAGTCCACTGCAAGATGAAGACTTCGTATAATATAATTGAGGATTACTACCTGTTATTAAAAGTAGCAAATATAGTTTACCAGTCGTCAAATAAAGGCTCCCAAATATGAGAGGAGGAGGAACCACAGTGTGGAAATTTGTTTACTTAAATGGAACTGAGGATCTTACGATCCACAGTCCGATGCATTACCATTATAAATATGTTTAATTTTTTATTATACCTGTATTATAATCTGTGTTTAAAATACGCCACAGCGTGCGCAAACGCAAGATTTAAAAACGCCGTGCTTTAAAGGTTGCTAAGCAACAACAAAAATAATTACTATTACGATTTTTTCGTGATTCCAGTACTTCCTTATACTTTGTTTAAGAAAGTAAAAAAGAAGCGAGGCAGACCAAAAGAAATGATCTGGAAAAATTAGGAATTATAAATGGGAAAACCAAAGCAAGAAACAGAAAGGAGTGGAAATAATTTATACAACAAACCCAGGGCCTGCAAGGCCTGCAGAGCTAATATATATAAATATGTTATTATAAACGCATTATACGCATGGTAATATGTCTTATATTTATCGAAATATGGCGATTTGTAATATTTTTCAAAATACGGAAATTTCCCCAAATATGACTTAAAATTGTAAATTTTTTTTATTACATTTCTTTATAATATTCGCGCCAGGAAACTCATTGCAGCAGAGCGCATCGTCATATCTCTAATATTTTTCGAGATATGACGAATTTTTATATTTTCCGAAGAGCAACTTTGAGGGGCTGTAACTCAAAAACTATACAAGATATCGAAAAATATCTCCAGTTTTGTGTTTTTCCTGCCATTTATAATAAATTAGCAAATTTTGAAAATTTTGAAATTTTTTGAATTTTTTTTCAAAATTTCGATTGGAGATATCTCGACAAATATGAAAGATACAGACTTGCAGTGTTTACCAATCGATTCAGCTCGACGAAATACATAAACTCTGAAAATTTCAGAAAATTCGGACTACCGGTTGAAATGTTAGAGCAAAAAGTCTGAAAATGGCCAAATTCAGCCCAAACGTCAAGGGGTACCTATTGACGTTTTGGACAAAAAACGCGATTTTCAGGCGTTTTGCTCTAACTTTCCATCCCGTAAAGCGATTCTTATGAAACTTTGCATAGTTATGTATTTCGACGAGCTGAATCGATTGGTGAACACTGTAAATCGGTATCTTTAATATTTGTCGAGTTATCGCCGATCGAAATTTTGAAAAAAAATTAAAAAAAATTTCAAAATTTTCAAAATTAGCTAATTTATTATAAATGGCAGGAAAAACACAAAACTGGAGATATTTTTCGATATTTTGTATAGTTTTTGAGTTACAGCCCCTCAAAGTTGCTCTTCGGAAAATATAAAAAATCGTCATATCTCGAAAAATATTAGAGATATGACGATGTGCTCTGTTGCAATGGGTTTACTGGCGCGAATATTATAAAGAAATGTAATAAAAAAAATTTACACTTTTAAGTCATATTTGGGGAAATTTCCGTATTTTGAAAAATATTACAAATCGCCATATTTCGATAAATATAAGACATATTACGATGCTTTGTATGTATGTAAAAAGCTAAAGTAAAAAAATGATACTCCAATATTTCCAGTATTGTAATTATTACCAAAAATAACAACAAAATATGTTCTCATGAAACTTATAAATATGAAGTATTCGTTACTCTACATTGTTCATGAGTTATTGCATATCGGACACGCATCCATTCATCCACACACACACAGATATTATCGAGCACATAGTAAGGAAGGATTCAGGAGTCCTTGAAATACGAATTTTTCCTCAAAAGAAAATTATACAACATATGAGATGTTGAAGCTTAGAAGTAGAAGATTGAAAGGCCAAAGGAAGATAGAAGGGTACTAGTAGCTGATGGACATATTTGTCATTTATTTATTTAAAGAAAAACAAATTAATATAAATTTTAGTGCTGCAGATTTTTGTTTGTTGTTTTCGAATTGTCGCAATTAAAGTTGTCTACACGGAATAAACAGTTTGTTACAATAACAATAATTTATCTTACATATAGTGACAGCAATTTAGATATTTACAATAACATTATTTATATTTATATTAGTAATATGATATTATTTAGATTGATGTAGCAGCAATCTAAAATAATATCATATTACAAATATAAATATTGTTATTGTAAATATCTAAATTGCTGTCACTTTAAGATAAGTTTTTGCTGTTGTAACAATCAATTTTTTCCGTGTATCTATTCACAATACGTCGTTGTGTTATGATCAAAACGAATTTAAGGAAACACATTTCCAGGAAAGTTTTATTACCGATTTTCTTAAAATAAAATAAATAAATATATCATCACGCCTTTTACTTCTTATGGGTGTGGTTTACGCAAATCTCGGTAAGTGATATATTTTTGCGTATGAAGTGCAGTTACCAGCCGTCAAATCATAGCCTCCAAATATGTTAGTGGAGGGGTAAATTTAAATTGGCAACTGTCACCTGTGGGATTCGAACTGAGGATCTTGCGATCCACAGTCCGACGCGTTTCCACGGAGCTATTTACCCCCGATTTTCTTCTTGCAGTAAAATAAAATGTAATGGAGAATGTGTTTTAATTAGATAATATAATTATGATTTTGTAGAGGGTTAGCAACAGTGAATGAATGGGAATATGAAAGTTGGTTGTAACTTTGTAGGCAGTTCATAACGACTGCAAACGAAGGTAGTTAATAGTGGCGTTATATTATATCCCAGATAATATTTATGGCCACCTGTAATCTCGTCCGTAACACCGTAGTTTCGATTTAAATCCGCAGTTAAACCAAAACTGAAAATTTTCTGTCACATAATGAGATAACGACATTCGTATCGCATCGTAGTATCGCAGTCCGTCGCCTTTGCAATTCATTTTTACAACTCATAAAAACAGCACGACACCGTAGCGCCCCCTGCGTGCGTTTATCATTTGTTTCTGTGTGTCACTTACCCACCCCTGCTCCGCTCCCTTGACACTTAAACTATTCCCCGAAACGACACATTGTGCGGCCCGCATGCCGCGCCGCAAGCCGCCATAACACTTGTGTGTCTACATCTACATTGTCTTCATATTGTGGAGACAATAATATATTATCTCATTTCGCTGGTTTTAGGGCCGCCAGGGCCGGAGTCAGGAAAAAACCGCGCGCATTAATATTCGCGGAGCGCCACGCGATATAAACTTACTTGCACAACGCATTAAAACTGTTTAATACACGTTCATATAACGTAAATTGTTGTTGGTACACTGTTGCGTTACGGGCCAAGTGCGTACACTGCTACCGGGGAAGGCAACGGCGGCATTTGTTACGCGGGGTGAAATGGCTACTAACTATACTGCTTTATTAGCGATGGCTTTCAATACTATTTAATAGCAACATATTAGTTTGGTTAGCTACTGAGGGAAAGGTTGTAGGTTACACTTAATTAATCTACCGTACTTACTAAAATTAACATGGTTTTACCTACGCACATCACATATATTATACGATGAAGTTTTTCTTTTCGAATGACTTGAAAAGTTCTCTCTCTCGCTCAATGACGTAAATGTAGGAGAGATAGATGAGTCGACTTGTCACGTAAAACTTACAACGAAAAACAGTTAAGCGGGCATTACGCGATAAAATTTTACTTTTCAAGTGATTTTAAAATGACATTTGAAGGCAAATTCACCTATTGCAAAACATGTGGATAGATGGAAATGCAGTAAAGCAGCAATGTGCAAATTTTTAGAAAAATTAGAAAAATCTCCCTTACACTTACGTCATTGTACAAAAGCGAAAACATTTTATATGTACTTTCTCGTAAAAGCTCCTAAAATATTACTGCTTTTCCTGCACTACCAACTAAGCGAGGTGACAAGCGATTGCCAAATGTCAATTATGTTTATATTTTTGATATGACAAGGGTTTAATTAATAATATAATAACTAGAGAGCGGATTATATGCACGAAAAAACTGAATTATATGCGTATATACGTATATGCACTGATTTTTTTGGAAATATGCACAAATATGACAATATATGCAGCAAAACATGCAAAAAAATTGTAAATTATTAGATAAAAAGTATAAATGAATGCATTATGAATTTTATTGCACAATACAGTCTTAATCTTAGTCTTAGAAAAGTGGAAAATGCATTCAGCTGAGATTTTTTGGTCTTATATTCAATGAACCCATTTTTACAGGGATTTTCCCAGAAATATTAAAGTTTATTGGTTTGTGTATTGCTTTTTCCGTTGAATTTTTTTATTTATTACGGCCTCCTCCAATATTTGGGTTTTCTCAATGTGCATTACCAGAAATTTCAGAATGTTTATCACTAGACTCCTAAAAATATTGAAATATGCAATTATATGCAACTTTTGTAAAAATATGCATAGGAATGCCTAAATATGCAATATATGCAATTAGTAATTAGCATTAATTAACTCTAATCAATGTAATTCGTCCAGAAAATTGATTTTATTTGAAGATATGCAAAAATTAAAATATATGCACTTTGCATATAATCCACTCTCTAATAATAACCTTACAATCAATGGCACAGTGAATATAGTTCTAAAAATTCCAAGTGGTATAAAATCAATGAATAGAATTATGTTGGTATAACTGAACTTTTGACACTGGTTTCATTTCACTAAAAGTTGATCCTGTGAATAGACTGATAAGTTCATTTATTAAGACAATTTAAAATCACTTAAAAAGATAAACCTTACCGTGTAATATTTGTACTTTACTATTCGTAAGTTTAACTACGGTGTACTGTAGTACTGTCATCGTGACAGGTATTTGTTTGTATTTTGAACCACGTGCGATTCTGCGCAGTTTAACTTAAATACTTTAACCGGTAGATGGTACGCATGACATCTGCTTCTGTTCAATATATCAAATATTGAAATGCTAAACAGTGATTTATTTAATTTGACATATTTGTAACATATTTCAAACAAAATGAGTTATACTGTACTTGTTCTAATCGTTACCAAGCATGGACGACATTTTTGATAAGTAGGTAAATTATAGATTACACCGAATTAATAAAAAATACACTGAAACAAATAAAACTTTGTTTCATTATAAATTAGATATAGAACTAAACTCCAGATATACAACTGACGACAGAAGGAAATTGAATTGTGTAAGTGTGTGTCCCGACAAATATATTAATAGAAACCTGTACTTTTAATTATTTAGATGTATGTTTATAGATTTTCTAATGTTTTTATTTCTTTTGTTTCAGGTAAGTCCACTGGATTTTAATTTGAAACTCTAATGTTGCTGTCTTTCGTAATGCAAATTGTAAGTAAACAATATTCTATTCTAACCAACATAAAGTGAGAAAAAATATATGGTATATAGTATATACTGTATATGATATACAAATATATTTTCAAATATTCAGTTTTTTAAACACACTCTTTTTAATAATATTCATATAAACTATAAAGTTTTACTTATTTTGTATGCGAGCAGAGGTTAATTCTTTTTAAATTATTTGTAAGATGTTATGAAATCACATTACAGTTTCTGTTGTATGCACCCAAGAACCCAAGTCAAATGCAACTAACGTCTCAATTCAGATTAATATCAATTGTCAGTTGCAGGTACCCGCGTTAATGTAGTTTCAGTTAATTAAATCTTAGGATATGTTCTATACGTACCTCTCTAACAATACAGATTAGTAATTTGTTTTTTTATATGAATATTGCAATTGCATCACCAAAAATATTAATGAAAATTGACGAAGGGAACGCGCAAAGAACCCGGTTACCCTTATTTTCGAGAAATATTAGAAACTAAGGCATCCTGTAAATAGGCGTCCTGCTATAGACATCGCTAACAAAATATATTTCTTACAATAAAATCTTTTATTCAGTAAATCTAAATAATGAATTATGATGAACTCTGAAATCTAACCTAAGTAATAATAAATGTTGAAATTAATTATCTTAATGCTAATTTGGTTATTCCTTCTTCTGGTGTATAAGTGTACAGGTCTGACGGTTTACCGACCCGTGAACTTGTCTGTGTGATATATAAAATTCCGGTGTTCGTAATAAAGATATTCCACCATAGTCAAAAATAGTAAAAGATGCGGTTAATTCCATATTTTTAATTATAAATTACTCTCTTTAATAAATACGGAATGTTTTGTTTTTGATGACGTAGGACGTGTGTAGCAAATGGGATTCAAATATTTACTCCCACTCCTCCTTAACTAAGAATGTACATATTCGAGAGTGTCGGATTTGTTCGGATTCTGTTCGGGTGATTTTCTTGTCTTTGCGTGTTTGCTGCTTCACATGCAGCACCCAATGCAAAACTGTACGATACAAGCGACACCAACTACCTAACTTCGATTAATAATATTTATAATATTTACAGAAATACTATATCTTCGTCTGAGATGAACCGCAGTTTCTTTATTAAAAAAACCAAATAAACAAAAACATATTACGTGTACAAATTTTGTTGTCTACGAGTATAAAACACAGTCACCAAAAAATCTCTCCCCTAGATCTCCCTTGCACTTTCGTTTCCAATTTGTCGTGATAGTAACCGCGGTGGTTCCGCCGACTAGATTTTGTGCGGTGGCGGTCGAACAGGGCTCTAGTGTCGTGTAACGTAACACAACACAGAACACAGCACAACGTT
The DNA here is from genome assembly GCA_963942605.1 of Poecilus cupreus. NCBI lineage: Eukaryota > Metazoa > Arthropoda > Insecta > Coleoptera > Carabidae > Poecilus > Poecilus cupreus. Next base: position 10,174,480 of record OZ012731.1, read on the forward strand.
GTGGTTGCGTGGTGTGTGTCGAGTGTTGGGTTGCCGCGTGCCGCCATCCGCGTCACGCGCGCTAAATTAACCGCTTTTTACGGCGCGACGTCGCCGCTGCTGACTGCGGGACGCCGAGCGTCGAGCATGAGCGAGACCAGGAGCGTGAGCGTGTAGCAAGTTAGCGACAGTATCACATACTCAGCGTGGACGTGAACTTGCGAAAGCGAAAGGAAAGAGTTGAGTTTTGGGTTATAAGATCTTTTCCCTACTTGTATTTAAAAAAATTAAATTGAAGTGGCCCTTAAAAAACTATCGTTATAAAGTTTTCCTTTTCACTAATTTGAAAATTTTAAGTAAAATAATCAGGGAATGGCGAAAGTACCTATTTGTACTCATACATTGAAATGTGTTGTTTTGCGTTGCCTAAGCAACGTCCGAAATGTCCATTTAATAGGTCTCCACCAGATAGACAACCGGGAAATTTCGACGAAAATATTCCTATTTCTAAAGCGTTTATTAATAAATTATATTTATAATAAAATAATATAGTATTTCAAACATTCCTTTACATAATATTAATATAAACAATGATGGAATAAGAATGAAATTTAATTTAAAAATAAGAAATTTGTTGCATTTGGTTACCAATGTTGGCAATAAAATCTGCCCGATATGACAGCTGTAAAATACATAACCTACAAATGTAATGTTAGTTATCTCAATATAAATAAGAAATATAATAAATTTACAAGTGAATACGGTAAATATTATAAATATTTTAATTGTTTTCTAATATATTAGACAAATTAATTTGTGTGTTTATATTTATAGTGCAACTTTGACAATTATCAACATAACTCCTTGAAAAACTTCATTTCTTTGTATGTACTGTTATTAGTTATATACTTTTCGTACAAAAAATATTGTACAAACCTCTTGCGTGAACTCGGTTAATAACTATTTCCACGCTAATGATTTGGCACTTTCCCGCCAGTGTTCTAAGAATCCCTTGATTAAAGCGCACCCTTAAAATTACTATTTTTTTAGCCTTAGGCTAACGCGCTAACAAGCCACTGTCGCCACTGCAGTATACCTAACCATAACCACTCTACCCAAACTGCAGCGTTTAGAAACCCTACTACATCCAGTAGTGGTTACGCTACAAACTACACTATACGTATGCCGAGAACCGAGTCCCGGTTCCCGCGAAAGGAACAGACGCGGGATAGCAGGATAGTGGGATGGTGTGCAGTGCGCTGTTCGCTGCAACAGGCGGATTATACGTGCTGCGGGTTTAGGAGAGTTTTATGGAAACGCGAATGGCGAGTTCCGAGTTCAAGTGAACATACATGTTAGCTCCTAGCTCCAACACTGAGATTATAGTTTGATGGAGATGATGTGGAGTTTAGTGCAATTTTGTTTGTTACCGGAAGAATATCGGCTAATAACGTAATCGTCGATTTGCTCGTGTTGTTTTTTTTTTTTTGTTGTCGTTGAGGATTTACTAATTTACGTTGCTTTTACGTCAAGAATTTGTTAATTTGAATTATGAATAGATGCAACACAATATGGTTTTGATTCAAATTCAAATTTATTTATGTAGTCCAGTCGGCATATTGCATTCTTGCTGCTTTATGACTCTAATTATTTAATTATTTTAACTGATATTAATTTGGATAATTTTATGCTCAGAATATGTATAATTCTATATGTTTTCTAATATAAAACAACAATAATTATATAAAATAATGACTGATATATTTAAGAAACAATCTGACAGACCTAGCAGTAAACTAGAAAATCAACTGTTTCCAAAACTTGAAAATAAATATAATTATGTTTTGAAATTAAGCTTTGCTAATGTGTTCATATTATTATGGAAACATATCTCTATCAGATGCTGTTCGAATCGTTATGTAGTCAATTTAAATTATTACGACATAAAATGAGAAAGGAAGGTAAATTGACGGATGATATCTGTTCTTCCTACACCAAAATATATCATATACCGAGATCTTCTCTAACAAGAGTGCGCATTTAGAAATTATAGAAACTGTAATGGTATATTTATATACGATCCTGAAACCTACAACTTTAACTTCAATTACGATATACTTAATAAGAAACTTACTATTATTGAGTTGTGTCTCCATTGGTAAAGAATCTTTTTACGGTCTGGGTCTGCAACATACATAGTTATAGTGTATGTTTTCAAAGATTACTTCGATCGAATATTTTTATGTATTACGTTGCACGCTTCAATAAATGTCCAACTATATAAATTATTTACGTTTCAGTATATAGTAAAACACTGTAAAATGCTCGACCGTAACCCGAACTTTACATGCTCACACGGATATGTTCTGAGTAACGGTCTTGCAATGAAAATTACTACTATTTTATAGTTAGTAGAATTAAGCCTTCAATTTTAACTTTAGTTGCACAAGAGTATGAATAAGTACGATATTTTTCTACGACCACTTAGAAATTTGCTCATTGTATGTTTGTTGTTGCTAGGGAAATGAGATACATTGCAAGCACCGTTCGAAATAAATTTGTTTTGTGAATATTTCAATACAGATCATTTCATTTCAGTACAGGTGCTATTACTAGGCTATTGTGAAATATTGGAATTTATTATTAAAATTAAATGAATTGTACAACGCTCATGGAATGTCCATTTCGTACTCATAGGAAATGAGTACCATTCCATGCGTGTTGTACAATATACCATTTTTATAATTTATTTTATGTTTCAGGTTTCTCATAGAGTTTTTTTTCAGCTACTCATCAAATAAAATAAATATGTATATCGTTTACTCATTTTGGGGGTATCACTCCGCTTTTACAGATCTCGATGATACAGTTTTGTGCGTAAAGTGCGGATACCACTCGTCATATGCAGCCCCCGAAAAGATGTTAGTAGATAGAAAGAAAGAGAAATGGTTTAGTTGAATGTTACCCATAGAAATACTTGTTTTAAAAATAATAGAAAACATCAGGATGACATGTTAAAAATAGATGGCCCACTAGAGTACCTGGACCGTCAACCTTTCATCGAAATAGGAATAGTGTCCTAATATTTAGTAGAAATGTATTTTGCCGAAATCGAAACATACCTGCACAATTATCTAAATGATCCGTATCAAGTTCCATCCATCACAATTATGTGTTATGAACCACCCCTACCCCAAAACTCGTCAGTAATAACTCCATAACTCCCGACTTCCTCAGTAAGAGGCAAGACCTCCCACGATCCGCGCGTCAAGGAAGCGCGAGTGAGATATCACCGGAGGTGCAGCGCGGCCTAGGACTCGCGTAGCAGTGCTGTGTTGGTAACCAAGGAGGAAGACCCGGGTGTCCATCTGCCGGTCACGTAATTAAACAACTGGTGGCTTCCTGCCCCCGCTGGACTGTCGTGACCTCGGTTCAATTGACTCGCATGCAAACACAATTGCGTAATGGAGGAACTTGGCTATGTGTATAATATGTACCTCATTCCAGATGCACCCGAATGCATTTGGAAAATAACTTTTAATGTCTATCTGCATATGTAATAGCCCATTTTTGACATATTCAAATTAAGAAATTACGACTGCATCCTTAGATTAAAAACTATACTTATATACAGGGCGATGCATAACACACGCAGAAATTTATAAAAGTAACTAGGATGAGGCCCAAAATAAAGTGTTTTTCTTATCAAATATGCGCAACTGAAATGGACCCGTATCCATCTGATGGTAAAAATATAAACTGCTATGAGGAGTAATGGTGTGTATGACGCGTTTGACGCAATGTTAATAAAAGTGATCTTTGTGTAGTTGATTAGTGCAATATTATTCCATTTAATTTATTTTCTCATTTATTTGTTCTTCACCTATCATATTAAATATGATTCGTTTTATAATGAGTTCCACAATCAAGAAAAAAATCACAACAATAATGCTGTGTACATAAATGGCTGCCATTTTCGTGCTAGCAAGACTATGTGATTTATTTTCCATTTATTTCCAAGAAAGAGTGCAAGTAAAGTGTAAATATTAATCAAATATGGAGAACTTGAATTGACCGAATACATGGGAATTTTATATTACTAGGTTTTTTATAATAGCTTATAATTTTCAGTGAGGATAAATTTTTGGAATAAGTTATTTAAGCAGTGAAATTGAACATGCAACAATACTCTCCTATACAGAATATTAGACGTCAAAACTTCGTCTATTCAAAATTAATTAAATTTTTTGATTCACTTTCCTATGTTGCACATGTTATCTACAACTCCGATTACTCCTTTTAGTAGCCATTTTATAGGCACAGTGCTGCCGCCATCGGCGATTTCAGTTGCGAATTGTCAAAAACTCAGTAAACAGAAAGTTACAACATTTACAGTCTTCACCTAAAATCGGTGTAAGTAACCTGGCTTACTAACTAATTACAATTTTCACTTATACGCTGAGATGTCTACTTTATTGCCATGATTCTAATAATTGTAATTGTATTTAAAATTCAAGAATCTGCTTAATATTCTACAAATGTGTAGATACAAGGAATTCACACATCCCACATACATATTTCACAATTACTCATGTTTAGCAGACACATTAAAACGACATGTTCTTGAAATGATTTGCCTCCAAACATCATGTCACCCAGAACCATAGCGTTGCTCCCTAGCCCATGTCAACCAGATTTTCAACTGTTTTACAAGCAATTCCTCTTTACTCTTTCTTCCTGCGTGCCTCTCTTGTTTCATCTGTCCACGCTTTGCTCTTCCCTTCGTAAAGTGTACGTTAATGTTGTGTTGTGTACGTGTCACTACGTCACGACGTAACGTAAGGACGCAGCACTGGGAGCTGCGGTAGGTAACGTAATGTTACGAACATGACGTAATGTGGTACGTGGTGCATGGCAGGGCGGTGAGGGGGAGGTGAACACGTGCTCACGATTGTCATATTTATATTCGTGTTTGATACTATGATAGCTGGACGATAAATAAGAAACTTGGGCATATAAGGTTGTAAATAACTTTGTAATACAAAGAGGGGGACAGAGAAAATAATACGTATAAGATTAACTTTTCCTAACTCTAATGTATATTGAAATCAAACACATTTTCAAACGGTAGTATAAAAAAAAATTGCAATACAATGGTGCGGAATGTAATTTCTTTTTAACGCATTTTATTGTACACTTTGATCTAGATTTCCTATCTATCGAGGAGGCCTATGAATTTGTTGAGGTGTTTGAAATAAAACTGAGAATATTTTTCTCCATTTGATTAAATTTATACTTTACAAAATGAATAATAAATGAATGAGCGGCACATATAAGTTAAATTAAGAGCTCTGCGAACGTCCGTGCATCTTCATAAATAATTAATTGAATCTGTGAATGTGTTAAAAATTGCACATCCAACTAATTAAATGCGGTGAATTTCTTCGTCACATCCTAAATTAAATTCCTTTTAGTGTTCTAGTTCCATTTCCAACTTAAAACCTTCATTAAGTTTGCATTTATCTATCTTAAATTAACAAACCCGTACAACACAAAACATAACCAAAAACAACAGCTGCCAATTCTGAAAATAATCCACGAATCTGAATTTTCAGTTTGAAACGTTAAATGTTACGTTTTCAATTACTCACATCTTGCTCTAGTAATTCTGTTGACAGCGCCACGCAGAATAAATGCAAACTAACGCTACATAACCTAACATTTAAAATAATTAAGGCCCATGCGGCTATTTTCACACTAGCGGACACATGTTACGTTGGAAATTAAACAAGGATTGCTACGTTTAAAATCACGCCCGGGTGTCCGTTCAATTAGAATGCGATTTACATAAAACAAGTGAATGTCGCATGTCGCCACAGCCTCCCGCGCTCTACCACGTCACGGATCGTGCGTGAAGTTGGCGACTGTCAGCGCTGCTGCAAATGTTGCGATTGTGTTTTGTCGTTTTGTCACAACATTTTACTTGTAAAGTAATCGCGACATGGTTTTTATTATTTATTTTACAGTCAATAAATTATGGTACATTGTTGACAACACGATTTGCTGAATATAATTGTAAGTTTCGAAATATTTTTACAAAATAATTATACAAATGCAAATATATTTTCTACTCAATAAATACCTGTAAATGTGTTTTCATATATAGTGATGTTGCGTATTTAATTTAATATGATTATGTTGTCAGTACCGGTACAAGAAACAAAAGCACCTCTCAAGAACGTATGTCATTTATTATAATGACGTTGCTATTCAGTTTATCTTATTTTAAATGTAAATTTTTATTCAAGATAATAATTATTGTTTTATAAGCAAGGAAAACATTCAAATGAAAAATAATTAAATATAATTAAAGGAAGATAATATATAAAAATTAAAGTACTTATAATAACATTGCAGTGTTATTCTAGAATTTAAATAAATAATAAAATAATTATAACAGCGTAGATAAGATGCGCTCTCAAGGATAATGGAAATAATTAAAGTAGTAAAACAAAAACACTGCGCAGTAAAATTCAACAATTATATTATATTAATTATACATTGTTAGGCGGTTAATTTTATTTGTTGAAAAATACACAGCCCAAAATTTATAACCACAATTCATATAAGTGTGTATAAGTGTGTTTTATTGTTGTATTCAGAAAAAAATACTGAATCGAATAAGCTAACAAAAAATGTAGGATCTAATTTAAATTAAATAAGTTAAGAATTAAAAACACTACATACATTACACTTTAGATCTTCTTAACGACGTGTTTTAAATGGGCCTTAAATAGATACCGAAATATAGAATACATCATTTTTAAAGGTGTTTACAAGGATGGCGCTATTCTCGCCTATAGCTTTTTAATCTAAAAATATGTATCTAAATAATTAGAGTAATAACAAAATTACATTTTGTCACCGTTATCAATAAGTGTATCGTGTTAATTTAAATATTACAAGCAAGTTTTTCTACATCAATCATGTTCAAATTAATATTACGTCAAAATTTTAATGAACCTCATTTCCATATTAAACAATTATTTTGGAATATTCACACCAGGGGGACAACACAATTTATATACAAAATTTTCACGTTTTCTTTAATCATTTTTTAATTATAAATCAATTTTGTAATTCACAAATAACAACCTGCAGCTGCAATACCAGAGTTGGGGCGATATTTTTAGTATTGAGTACGTTAAAATGAGTTATAATTGATTGCATTTTTAAATACAAATAATAGTCATTAATGCAGTCTTAATTCAATTTTCATTCGACCTGTTTTTTTTTAGTATACTAGTCTTATAACAAATCAATTGTCAGATTTCTGTTCTATATTATCATGAGTCTTCACAATTGTAAGAACTGAGTTGATTTAGGTCATATTTGCAAAACAGGAAGTGGAAGTTCACTGGACAAACAAAACAATAAATACAGTTAATTTTTAATATCGAATCAAATGCAAAAAAAAGTTTCAAATATAAATAATATTGAAAGATATTAGCAATAATATTTGGAATGAAAAGCATTGTTTACAATTTTCTTTTTTCTTCTGTACCAAGTTTGAAACAAAGTAAATATATGTTTAACAATAGTTTTCAATAATCAAAGATGCTATAAGAATTAATAATTTTATTTGTCAACATATGTTAAGTGTAACTATTATGGATGGTTTATATTGAATTTAATTAGAAATTCAGATTTTAGATTATAATTACCTTCCTGATTTATACATAATTTATTAATTTTACAATCAACCAATCAGAATTAGACAAAAAATGACTTCAATTTGTCAACTTGGTTTTTTATGTGATATTCGTGATAGGTATTAAAGTAATATTATATTTAACACTTACTGCAACCATGTTAAACAATATTTTATGATAAAAAAAATATCAGTTTGAATTTTGACACATTTTACTGTTGTGAGAGTAGTTTTATGTTACTCAGTCTAGCTGTGATTGACTGAATTTAGAAATTTAGATTTAGAATATCCAAATTAATTTATGCAGCATGAACCACTGCATTTATTTGTATTTTATGATTTAAAATTTAATTTTTAAATCCAAAATATGTATATTATATTCAGTATAATCCAGTCATTAAACATTCGAATTTAGTATTAAATACAAGAACATCGTGAGCCACATTAGTGAAAATATATTTTCTTGTTTTAAGGAATAATAATTAAAGTAAATCTGTATTATTTGTATTGAACAAAACTAATTTAAATGGTAAATAGTTATTACGTGCAATTTATAATTACAAAAAATATGTTTTAATGAATGATTAAAATAATTAAAGTGGACCGCAGGTCCAGGGTAACTCTTTGATCGTTTCGTTTTTATTTCGAACGAGAATTTTATAAAATAAAATACATTGGTATCCGTAAAAATGAATTTTTATGTGCAGCAATTTCGAGTGTTTTATAATTTTATGTAAATACGAGAACCGTTGCGACCACCTGAGTCTACATTTTCTCTTTTTTTTCATTTTTATCTTTTATTTGAAAAGTTTTCAAATTAATTTACTACCAGGAATTCGTTTTTAAAATCTTAATAAAACAATATTAATTAACATTATTATACGAAAATCTCAAGGAAAAATAAAATCGGTTCTAAAACTTTTTTAATAGTGTTAAAAGTAATTTTATGGGACTTTTGAATTACCCACACCAGAGCTGTTTCGCCCTCCATGGGCGTCGAAAAGAGAAATTGCATTCGCCACATTTTTAGAAGGTATGATTTTAGATAAAACTGCATTTGACTGTCAGCACTTTTATTTCAGTGGTTCATCCTCCACTAACATCTTTGGGAAGGGCCCGACTTGACTTCTGGTAAATGAACTTCACGCATTTAAATATACCATTATCTACTTTACATTTTCAGTACATTGGATGTATGTTTAAATAGTATATTGAACAACTAGTGTTACAATTAGGCATTGTAACACGAGTTGTTCATACTACTTTTCCTATTTCACGTTCATAAATTCAATAAAAATAAAATAAAATTGTACGGCAGGTTTAAGATACCACTGGTCACCAAGGGGCTTTGCCCGCGGGGCCTATCGGGTCCCAGGCCGCAACCCCAACGCAGGGGCTCCAATTCAATAATTTTACGTGAGCAAAGTTTGACAGACTGTTAATTTTACAAATAATAAATTCCTCAAAAACAGTTGCACAAAATTCAATTTTGTAGCAGTTTTTGAGAAAAACAGTGTCACAAAATTGACTGTGTATAAATAGAAAAAAACAATTGTAATATAAAATTGAAGTTTTAAATACACAAAAATCATTTGGAAACCTTGAGCAAAACAAGTTCATATTGGAGTATAAGAATGAACAAGTTAGCATACCAATACATTCGGAATCGCTCGAAGTTACATTTGCGAATAAATTATACAGTTTAGTAGTGCATAGATTTTTAGTGAAAGCAGGTGTTTATAAAACGTCCTCATCAAAATTGTTGATAAAAAGGTTAGTATCATTGTTAATTGTACTGATTTAATTGTAATATTAAGTTAGAAGTCACATCTGTACACCTGACCAAAAAGATCGCGTATTAAACTTTGGTATTTATTATTACCAATAAAATAAATGTTACAAATGAATACACTTGCATATATAACATGCATGCAATAATTAATATACCACGAGTAGTCGTGGTAATCTTTCAAGAGCATCAAATGTTATCTTTATGTATCTAACATATCATTCTTGACATTTATCAGGTAAACAGTTGCACAAAATTTAATTTTGTAGCATTGTTTTTGAGAAGAACTGTCACAAAATTGACTTTGTGTACGTGAAATAGAAAAACATACTCTCCTATTTCATGTACACAAAGTGAATTTTGATTTGTACCGTTGTAAAGTTGTTTAAGCGGGAGGTTATGTGTTGCTCGGTCAGTTTTTTTATGTTTAATTTAATCTCAATGGTTGCTATTCACAGATCTATATTAAGTGTTACTAACATTTTAAAATTTGGCACTGTTGCTTTGCAAATGTTGTTGATTACCTTGGAGATCAACAATTTTTTCATAGCAACAGTGTTAAATCTTAAAATGCCCTAGTTATTAGCTCGTAGTATAGACATGTGAAGAGCAGCCATTGTATTTGCAGTTTGAGAAAACGCCGTACGCCACTGTCCGAAATCGAAAAGTGCATTCACACTTCTGTACAAGTAAATAGTCGCTGGCATATAGGCGGCGGCGTTGCCGATGCGCAGGTGTTCCCCACAATAAAATATTAATTTTAATTCACTGCTGTTCGGTCCTGCCATCCCCTTACCCCTCTACCCCTTAGCCCGGCCCTGACTCGCACGGGGGCATTAAAATGATAATGTTTCGAAAATATTAAGAACCGGCCGTCACCCGAAATTGGTTGTAAAAAAAAGAATAACGCTGAATTGAAGTGTTGTTTGCGCTGTAAGGGGAGAATTATTTGTATTTATTTTAGATTTATGGGCTAATCCCGGACTGGAATGAAAAAAGACCAATACTTCAATTTTTTTGATTATATTGTATGAATTATTTGAGATAAATCTGGCACTCTCTTATTATTGTATTGTTCGGTTAAGTATTTATTAGAATTTTTTTATATTCAAATAATCTTTTCCGAAATCAACGCTAAAGTACACGTTATTACTATTATTTGTATAAGAAAGTAGTGTGGTGCCCACACCAGATTTTGTTTGCTTCTTTTGACATAACTGAATTATATGTTTAATAAACTAATTTTAGTTGCTATGGGAACAAACAAATAACAGAAACTGTAATTATTAATCATTCAAAACAGATTCACATACCGATAGAAAAATATACGGAATATTCTCACTTAAAATTGTAATATTTTTTTATTACATTTCTTTATATTATAAGCGCTAAGAAACCCATTGCAGCAGAGCGCATCGTCAGATCTCTAATATTTTTCGAGATACGTCGATTTTTGGTATTTTTTGAAGTGCAACTTTAAGGGCCTCTAATTCAAAAACTACACGAGATATCTAAAAATTCTCTTCAGTTTAGCGTTTCTGGTTCCTTATATAACAAATTAGCAAATTTTTAAAATTTTGAAATTTTTTTGTATTTTCGTTCAAAATTTCGATCGGCGATAACTCGACTAATATTAAAGATACAGATTTGCAGTGTTCACCAATCGATTCAGCTCGTCGAAATACATAAGTATGCAAAGTTTCATAAAAATCGCTTTACGGGATGGAAAGTTAGAGCAAAAAGCCTGAAAATGGCGTTTTTTGTCCCAAACGTCAATAGGTGTAGCCCTTGACGTTTGGCCTGAATTTGGCCATTTTAAGGCTTTTTGCTCTAACATTTCAAGCGGTTGTCCGAATTTTCTCAAATTTTCAGGGTTTATGTATTTCGTCGAGCTGAATCGATTGGTGAACACTGCAAGTCTGTATCTTTCATATTTATCGAGATATCTCCAATCGAAATTTTGAAAAAAATTCATAAAAATTTCAAAATTTTCAAAATTTACTAATTTATTATAAATGCCACGAAAAACACAAAACTGGAGATATTTTTCGATATCTTGTGTAGTTTTCGAGATACCGCCCCTCAAAATTGCTCTTCGGAAAATATAAAAAATTAACATATCTCGAAAAATATTAGAGATATGACAATGCGCTTTGCTGCAATGGGTTTCCTGGCGCGAATATTATAAAGAAATGTAATAAAAAAAATTTACAATTTTAAGTCATATTTGGGGAAGTTTCCGTATTTTGAAAAATATTACAAATCGCCATATTTCGATAAATATAAGACATATTACGATGCGTACTACAGCAATGAGTTTATTCAGGTTTAAATTATACATAAGTAATAAATTTCAAGTTAAGTTTGGAGGAGTATTTAATTTATTTTCTAGTAAACAATTTACTAGTACTAACTTTTTGATACTTATTATACGTTTCTTTCTTAATTTAAATAATTAAATCTGCCTTACCCATTAATGCCCAGAATTTGTATTGTGCTTTCGCCTCGGATAATAAATTCCATATTCGAAATAAAAAATTATGCTTCAGTTCCTTGATGAACAAATAACTATTGTATCTAGTTGAAATTGTTTTTTACATTACAATTGATCATCGAAGTGTTTCTGTACAAATGTGTATATGCGTCAAGACTTCTGACATTTAAGTTGGCATTTACATATTTTTGTAGATTTGAAGATTGGCTATTTCTCCTTCTGTCTACAGAGAATAAGTTTCTATTATATTCTATAATTGGGGCTAAATTGCAAATAATTACATTTGTTATTTATTATAAAATATTGGATTGTAAATATAAGAACCCGAGTTTGAATCACAGCGAACTACATCAAAATTACTTCTGTGTTTTTTTTTTTGCATTATAAGGACGTACTTTAGACGGCAGGCAATTTTCTTGAACCCTTTTACTAACATCTTTGGGTGAGTTATTCGACGACTGATATAGCTAAACTAGAGTAGAAAATTTTACTTTTAAATTATATAATATCTTCAAAACATCAACATTCATTCTCTAGTTGAACTATAACAAATTTGGTTTACGAAGATTTCGCATTTAGAAATGGGTAAATAATATACTGCATACAAGTAATAAGTTTTAATGAATCAACCAATTGAGATTTCTTTTCAAAAAAAATCTTTTGTTTTGTCTTTATTGCGCCTATCATTTCGAAACAAAAAAGATTCTGAGTTGTTCCGTAATAAACTAATTCTAAAATTTAAATTTTTACAACTCCTACAATAAAGCCAAACCCAGAACAATAAATATAAAAAGCTGGTTCGAAATTCGTTGAGATTTCTAAATTCTATATAATCATTTCATTAGCAAAATAGTAAATATTTCCTAAGCAAACTACGACGTCTCACAGTGGAGTTCTCTTCTTCTTACTGCTGTAAATACATGGTACGGCGCATACCAACATAATATAGTAATTCATATCATTAGCCGAAGAGTCAAGGCTGGGGAACAATATATTCTTTCAATAATTAACATTTATTATTATAAGATGAATGCCCTCGTATACCACAGCCTCCTATAAAACTTTGTCTGTAATAAATGTTGTTATAATAATAATAAAATGTGCATTGTAAAATGTAAAATAAGAATACGATAGCGGTACTGTATGATGTCTATCTTTTTATACACGTATGTATGTGTGTGTGTGAGAACGGAGAAGGTGTGTTACTGACACTATAATTTAAATGGAATTTCCAAATAATTATTTGTATTGATAAGTGTATGTTTAAATTTCAAAGAAAGGTATTTAGAATATTTGTAGGTTATGTAAAGGTTAGTTTGCTTTGCGGCAAATATGAAGTAAATTTAACTATTAGATATATACAGGCAGTTCCAAAAGTATACACATATCACTTTTTTTTTTAAATAAGCAACTAGAATAAATTGTGAGGGTTTTATAACGTAGTGCCCCACAACGTATATTCCCAGGAATAATCTGTAGCTTTTTTTGTTTTTTGGTAGCGTGCCTGCTGATGAAATAAAAAAATAATCTTATTAAATATAACTCGAGAGTTCGATAAATTAGAAAATAATTCTCCAGTATCTTTTTCAAACTTATTGCCATTAAGGGCTTTCGTGGCTATTGCCAAATGGCAATAAGTTTTCGAAAGATCTGTCAAATTATTTTTAACTTATTCTCATTCTCTTGTTATATTATTATTTATATAAAATTTTCATACCTCGCTCGTTGACAGCTTATACCTAAATAAATATTAGGTTCATTCAAATAAACAATTTGCAGGATATGGCAACAATAATAAATTATCAATTTTTACTTTCACTCTTTGCAAAGCTCCGTGCTGTGTGCCAAACCAGCGCCAACTCCAAACTATCTCAAAGTAAAGAACATCTGAACATCTTCCATCTGCGCTTCCTGCTGCCGTCCCTCTGCCGCTGCCTTTCCACCCCCTAAGGCAGCCGCCTCCCTGAATAAAATATCATAGACCCGCCGCCGCCGCCGCCACTGCCACCGCCACCATAGCCACCTCTCCTGCACAATGGATTTCAATATAAATAATTTAGCTGCACTCTCTCGAAAAAATATATTTCGCTTTCATATTTTATGATATCGCATAAAAAAATAATGGAATAATATATCAGTGCGTATGAAGCAGGGCGCACAGGGCCGCCGCTTTATTTGTAGTTACTTATTTATATTTAATCAGGTTCCGGACGGTGGCGGCGAGACGCTTGGGCTGCTAGAGGGGTGGGTCGGGGGCGCCAGCTGGACAAGAGACACGAAAGTGGAGACCCGGATACTCCACGGCTTTGCCTTTCAGTTACACAACTTAAAAAGATTTTTTGGGGATTTTTTAAGCTAGCTAAAACATTTTTACAACAAAACTTCGAAATTATAATTAGGTATTTAGGAATAATACAGCAGATATACCGTGAGTTTCATCTAAGATGCAATATTTACGTTTCTGTCATTAATGTATGTTAAGGTCGCCGTTTAATACAGTCCAATCGTAATTTCATTTGTTTGATTGAAATACATATCTATGGTTTGCACTTATATTAATTTTTTTCAACAATAATTGCATTGTTTTAACAATAAATAATGCAGGAAAACAAAAAAAAATAGTTTCAAAGTATATGCAAACTGTGAAGAAATAGTATTGTACAACGAGCATGGAATGGTACTCATTTCCTACGAGTATGAAATGGACATTCCATGCGAGTTGTACACTATACTTTTTCTACGCCCACGATATTATTTCAAAATTAATTAATTTTAATAATAAATTTGTTCCGCTTTCACCATTCCAATATTTGACAATTCTAAATAAATATCCTAGCAATGGCACCTGTACTTAAATGAATTGATCTGCATTGAAATACTCATAAAACGAATTCATTTCGCACGATGCTTGCAATGTACCTCATATCCCTAGCAACAACAAACATACAATGAGCAGATTTCTCAGTGGCTGTAGAAAAAAAATTTATAATGAATAATGAAAAAAAAAAAAATTGAATACAATAAGTAATTGCTGTAAATGAACGGAATTAGAATATTGCCGTTGTATAATGTAAATTTAGTGAAGCTCTGTCTTCGCTCTCTCTGTACCGCGCTCGCCACCACCTCTCGTCAGGTCATACCTATACTAGCGTTAGCCGCAACCTTTATCTAACATTTTTAAATATAAAAATAAATAATTTATTTACATAAATGCAACTTTTGGTATTAATGACATATGTACCATTATTATTATAATATAATTAACTAAAACTAATATTTCTTTTCGGAGGGAGTACGATAACTACCATTCATTATGTATGTACTTATGCATAGGTGAAGTTACCGCGCATTTCTATTGTAGACTCATATCAGTTGTGATATTTGGCAGGTGCTCTGCTTTCTTCAAGATCATTATGTGCCATTACCAGCGTCAACCATCACGCCAGCTGATTAATGTGACGTGCTAACAACCGATCCATTTATCTTACATTATTATAAATCATTAAAAATAATCATCACGTACTTGCCATACGAATTCCGTTGATTTTTCTGTAAAAACTTTTTCCGAGAAAAAGTTAAAAATTCTCGGGCAACATAAATAAAATATGAATCGAATAAAAATACGTAAACTAAACAAAATTATTTTCTTTGTATAAAAGCCAATCACACTGCGTACTTTCGACAAGGACAGAACACAGAGAGTGTTGGCCGTCAACAGAACGATCCATAAATATAAAACTAATATATCTGAAAAAATAAAAAAACACAAAACGCACACTCTCACAGTGTCTGTAATAACACATATTTATACTACGGCACGGACAAGACAAATAGAAGAACTCCGTCTTGACACTCGTGAAGAATGCACGAAAATAAATAAAACTGAACAAATTTATATTTATAATGGTATACAAATAAAAAGAAGAAGGCAGTTTTGATGACGTGTGGCGCGGGGCAGGAAAGAGATTTTGATGCTGATGGTCGCGTTCAGAGCTCATGGGATAGGGTGTTTTGTTGACGGTTGAGACATAATGGCTTTTCGTTTTGCTGGGGTTTTGACCTGCGAGATTCCGATTATTTTATTTTTATTTTTATTTCGCCCATGAATTTATGCATGCAGGTGAATATTATACCAATCAAAGAACATCCTGGTTAATAGATGAAATTATGAATAAACTAATGGGGTCTTTCAACAAATTTTGATTGTTTATGTGATTCTAGACAGTGGATTAAATTCTTTATATTTTTTAAAATCGATTAATAGTAATTCACGTATCAATGGTGTCATTATTGTTCGTTTAACGCCCGTGGTACATTCAACGTTTTATGTTCGACCGATATATTATTTTATTAAAGATTTTTATCGATTTTTGTCTTATTATTGTGTTATATTTTTATCTGCCAATAGAAGACAGGGTTTGTTGCTATCTGCCATTAGAAGTTTGAGTTTGTGTATTCTGTGCTTTCACCAACCTTTCATTTGACATTCGCTCAACATATCTAAACCACCTCAACTGACTCACTCCCACTTTCTTAACAACATTCTTCTCATGTCACACTCATACATCAATGTATTCCGTATACGATCACGTCTCGTATACCCACATACTCCTCTCAAATATCTCATTTCTACAGCAGTTATACGTCGTTCATGCTTCTTAATCCACACCCAACATTCAGAACCATACATCATACATACTAATAGACCATTATAAACACTCAATCGAGCATCTCTAGATACATTCACGTTTCGAGCAAATGTACCTAGAGCACCCAATACCTTGCACCCTGGAGACACTCGCCTTTCAATCCATCCCTCGAGATTATACTACCCAAATATACAAATTCATTCACTTGTTCCAGTTTCACTCCATTCCTGAAACATTACAATCAATCACCAAATCATTCTACTCAAACACCAACACTTTACATTTATCGATATTCAATAGCAGATGTAAACCTTTCCCTACTTCATTTATGCTCACAATCATTCTTCTCAATTGCTCCTCAGTTTCACCCAACACAACAACATCATCCACATAAGCTAACGCAGGCACTATACGTCCACCAATACGTACACCATCAGTTCCCTTCAATGCCTTTTATAACAATACATCCATATACAAATTAAACAACCAAAGAGACATTCCACAACCCTGTGCAACATCAACATCTATACGTCTACCATCAACTCTCACCGCATCCTCACTTCCTTCATACTTATGAGATACATACTTTTTAGTAACGTAACAACACATCCATATACAAATTAAACAACCAAGGAGACATTCCACAACCCTGTGCAACACCAACTTCTATACTATAGTTTGATACATGATCATAAATCTGTACATTTTTATGTAACATCGATAATCTATGTTGCATTTTATCTGAAAGAGTACGTTGATATGTAAACTGGTATCCATAGCATACATTAAAGACAAAAAAATGAATATTGTATCTCACCTGAAACCCAAGGTACAAATAAGTACTAATCCTGAAAATTATGGTGTAATACAAAATTTCTGTATTATGTGATTTGACGGTTATACACAGCAATGATATATTTTTGTATTAACTGAGCATGCTGGAGTAATAATGATCAAATGCGTAAATATTTTAAAAGATTTGCAGAAACCGGAAATGGTAATAAGAGAAATGGACTCAAAAACTGCATAAAGAACTTATACCTATTATTTACCGAAAAGAAGTTGAAATTTAGCATTTTGAAAATAATTGCTGTATTAATTACTCGTTCATATATTCCTATTTAATTATAGAAATAATGGCACTGATATACATAATTATTATTCACATTTACGTTTCCGTTCTTTAATTGTGAAGCTGCCTTAAATTTCAAGCAGAAATATGTATTGCAAGAATAATGAATTGCTATAAATGATAGACTTGCGTCGTAGCTGTAGATTGCAGATCTGCACATCCGAGTTCAATCAATCATTTTTTTCTTGATTAATTTTGTGGGGTAAATGGATTATGAGTTCGAATACCATAACCAACAGTTACCCCTATGCTTCCCCCGCCACTAATATCTTTTAGGGGCTGTAATTTGACTGCTGGTAACCGCACTTCAAGACAATAAAATGTGTATTATATGCTAAGTTTATTTTTCTACGACCACTTAGTAATCTGCTCATTGTATGTTTGTTGTTGTTAGGTGTATGAGGTACATTGTAAGCATCGTGCGAAATGAATTTGTTTTATGCTTATTTCAATACAGGTCAGCTCATTTCAGTACTTGCCATTTCTAGGATACTTATATAGAATTGTCAAATATTGGAATGGTGAAAGCGGGACAAATTTATTATTACAATTAAATGAATTAGGAAATAATATCGTGGCCGTAGAAAAAGTATAGTGTACAACTCGCATGGAATGTCCATTTCATACTCGTAGGAAATGAGTACCATTCCATGCTCGTTGTACAATATACTATTAATATGTTGTTTAATGGTGCTATGAAAACATCCTGTATTATAATACAACCTCCTCTATTTTGTGAGTAGTTGTAATACTATCAATTTCAGGAATAAAAGTGGAGGTAGTAATGAGTGTTTTAATGTTTTTAGATGGTGAGCATTACAAAATAATTATGCGTATAATAGTATCTTTATAGCCGTGAGAAATATTATGCAAAATTACGCGCTTTTCTTCTAGCAATAAAAATGAACATTGTAATTGAAAAATGCATAATTTTGATTGTGCATAAGGTGCAAAAATATGCTGCAATGTAAGCAAAAATAATCTTATTAAGTAAAATTTAATAAAGAAGTGGAATTAATTTTTAAGTGGGTATGAGAATGAAAGCATTTTTTCATTCGCTGTTCCAAGTTATAAATCAATTCCTTATCGATTACCGACAATTTTTAATTTTCATTATGACAAACAGAATGAAATTTATGGCGCATGCGGTAAAATCGAAACCATGTATTAAATTTGCTTTTCAGAAACTGTTATTAATTGATAGAAAAATGAAATACCTACGCTTTTCAAATGATAAAAATAAATTAATTAAGGTGACTTGCTATTCTGTCGCGCTGAAAATCCGTGAAAATAAATATTTTTTATCATATTTATCACAGTTGAAATATTGATTTGATTGACATTATTCGGATTTTACTTTTAATTATTTTTGTAGAAATTTTTCCGTCATTTGTACCTGCATATTTTGTGCACGATGGTCATCGAGGCAAGTTTTTTTTTACAATTATTGGACGGCTAGTAATATTCGCACCCTGTACCTCAGGATACACTCACTAAACAGTGCTGCTTATTTATATAAATTTTTGGTTTTTATCTCACTTTGTACTTGACCTAATCAGAAAGTTAGGAACAAACAACATAAACTTTGAATAGTATTTTTTTTAAGTCGCTTTTTTACAAGCTAAACATACAGGCAGTAACAGAAATAATTTTATTACTACTGATAGAACAAATATTTTTTGATATCTTTTTCCTCGAAATCGCATTTTTTAAGCATTTTTATCACTCCACAAATTAAGGCATCGGTTGCCGAATAAGAGGTGAATATTTTTTTTTCACGACATGGTAGGAAACCCCACCGTTCTTCTCCCGAAATAGTGAGGAAAATGTGTTGTTCCTCTCTAGAGAGGAAAATATAGAAGTGTTACCAATATGAATGTTATTTACAAAAAATATATTATAAAAATTATAAATAAATTCCTAATTTTATTGAAAATCCTTATTTTAGTGACATACATACTTTAAATTATCTTACAATTATGTCTTATATTTTTCTTTTTCTTATTAAATCACAATTTATTTATTTATTTAACATTGGTTCATTGGCAACACTGCTACACCGCCTTGTGTCTGATAACCTAACTTTTAACGTGTCAGGCTGTCATTTGTGTTCTCAAAGTGTATTTTAAGTCTGAGCAAATCGTTTTTAGAAACATGTCGTGAAAAAAATGTTGTGTCTAACACGAGAGAAAAGCTCTTCTTCCACTCTCGTTCGAAATGCCTCACTCGCTGCGCTCATGAGGCAAACTTCGAACTCGAGGGGGAAAAAGAAGCGCTTTCCTCTCTAGTTTGACAAATAACTATTGTGTTTTTGCAAACTATTACGTAAAAATTTCAATTCAAAACCGAAGGTCGAATGGTATTTGGGAAATTTTTGATGAGCGAAATTTATAATAATTTGCAAGTGAACATAAACAATATTCAATAGGTTGTGAGATACGAATCAAGTATTGAGATCCATGATTAATTCTGATTATTTTTGCAGATGTTTTAACTTAGTTTGTTGGTGAGAACCAGTGGCGATTTTATTTTTGCGCACATTTTTATATAATTAAAATAGCTAATACTCCAATATGCATTTATGAGCCAATAAGCAGGTATAATAGCCCTACAAAAATTGTATTGCATTTTCAAAGGAGAATAAAAAATGCATTACAGAAATTATTTCATAAAAAAATGTACACAGAATCAATAATGGGAATATTTAATTAGCCAAGTCATTTATTTATTACTACTATTTTAAACTAATTAATTAATTAAGCCCAACGACATTATTGATCACATTGGAATACTTTTTCATATCTATCAGTTTTTTTCACACTGCATGTCCCTTGTTGCCAAATCTACATGAATTTTTTAATTTGATATACATAATTAAATTTGTGATTACCGCGCAGAAATGAGTGAAGGGTGGGCTGCAGATAACACAGACACTGTGAAATATTTTTATGTTTTGTGCGGACCCTCATATTTTTTATTCCAGTTTGAAAAATTATTATTAAACATCGAAATTTTGAGTTGTTGTCCTCAATCAATATTTAAAAACAATCAGTACCGCATTCTTAAAACAAAATGAGAATAAGATTATTATTAAGTGGTATTTAAGTGTTAATATAATTTGTTTTAAGATGCAGTGCTACCAACTACAAAGTAGTTGCGGTGGTAGTTTTGAAAACTGACGCATCTTGACTGACGCGCATGCATTTTAGTTATTATTTTTTTCCTCGCTCCGTTTTTTCCCTTTTTTATTCTGCAGTCGTGCTTCGAAAATTTATAGTCTATACATGATATGTTCAGTGTTATTTATGGTAAAAAATGTCTGGAATCGGTGAAGTTGTCAATTTTTGTGATGACTCTTCGCTTGCACACGCTCTGTCCTTGTCTCATGTCCGCTCATCTGATAAGGCTGTCTCTTTTTTCTAGTTTCAAATGTATTAATTTCTTGAAAAAAGCGTGATCCTATAAATCAGCTACAGACAGTTTGAATAGCAGTCTGTGATTAATCTTGCCATTTTTAAATGACAACTCGATATCAAAACTTATACGTTGTATGAACCTCTATTTGTTATAAATATTTATAGGGAGACTTACTATACTTTATTCTCATTCGATTGACATTATTGCTTCTCTGCGTTCGTTTATAATGCATATATCCATAATTAAAAGATATATGAAAACAAGCAATACCATTTGTATGAATACCAATTAAGGGTAATCAACTTTTTATTTACTTAATAGTAGACGCATCAGAAATAAATTATTTTTTGTGAATCCTTGAAATATACATCCTATCGATCACCCTCCAGTAACATCTATAGTTACTCGATTTTTAAATTATTATTTTTTATATATGGCATGCAAAATTATTGTAATAGTTATTTATGTATCAAGGCACTGTTCAATTTTTTTTCTCACGAATTTGGAATTTATTTGCCGAGGCCCGTAATAAACAATGTGAGTGATAAAAAGGAACTTCAGTGCCGAGGTACATATTAAGTTTTATTTGAAATCTAAAATTCGAAAATACTGTAAAAAAATACAATATAGGTTAAGTTTATACATCTATCAGTTTTCAATTGAAACTGACAGTCAGTGTTGCCAACCTCTAGAATTGAAGCTATCGTAAATAACACTCAAAATTATATGTTTTGTCCTCAATTTCGTCATCGGAATTAATTAGTTAATTCTTCTTGCAAATTTTGTTTTATGTTACATCCAAATTTACTATAGTACGCCAATATATCTGCCAAAATTATCCAAATTGTACAATAATTATTTAACGGTTGCCAACACTGGGTTGCTCAAATTTGTCGTGTAATGGGTTACTTTAGTGACGATTTCTGAGCTTTTAATGACAATTTTTAAGCACTTTAGTGATGATTTCAAATAACAGTTATTTACTTTACAAGTGGGCAAAGTAAGGAATTACCCACGAGAGGAATTTTAGCTCACGAAGCCGAAGGCTGAGTGAGATAATTTTATCGAATGGGTAATTCCACTTTGCCCACGTGTGAAGTATAACGTTTTATCCAACACTGTTTAATAAATGAAAATTTGTTAAAGAAATATTATTTGACAGTGACATATGCTTTAAATTTTTAAATTAAAATGTCAATCGAAGTAGTTACCAAGGTGTTATGTATTATTATTATGGTTATAAATAAAAAAATACTCACTAGTGGCTTTCCTCAAAATTATACCCACTAGTGGATAATCTGTTACTTTGCTTGTTTAAAATCGCCATAGTTATAGAGCATTTATTGTGTGGTGTTGGATAAATATATTTTACGAAGTATTTTTTAAAAGAAATTAATTGTTACAATAGCAAAAATATTATTACTATTACTAATATAAATATTAATATTGTTATTTATATTGTTAGTGTTATACATCAATGTAGGCACTAACACACCATTATAAACACTCAATCGAGCATCTCTAGATACATTCACGTTTCGAGCAAATGTACCCAGAGCACCCAATACCTTGCACCCTGCAGACACTCGCCTTTCAATCTCCCGGTCAATTAGTCAAATTTCATCTAGAACGAAAGATCTGTAACTTTACTGGTGCAGTTATTAAAAATGGATAAAAGGCGCAATGGACAAATTAAAATCGTGTTAATGAAAAGTTAATGAATTTATTTCTTTAAGCAGGACTGTTCGAATAATGTGTGCGGGTAATTGTAGAATAATTGGAGTACATTTTATTTTAATAGGGTGGGTTATGATAAATAAAAGTTTGGGACTGCTGCGTCGCGGAAAGTTGAGCTAAAAACAAACAGTTGCAGATTACAATACGTCTTTGTCGTACTTGTATTCTGGCTGCCTGGTTTGTGTAGAATGTGAACAAATGGAAATAAAATGTTAAAATAATAAGGTAAAATAGTTGCACCATATTATATAAAATTCCGTTTGAAAATTCTTGGCTGTCGGCCAAAATACATGGTTTTTACTTGCAAATTTCTTCGTAGGATAGTAAGTTATATATAATTTATTATAAAACTCGTTCCCGACAAGTGAAAATTGTATAGAAGAATATTAATGATATTCTAAAATATTAAAACCCTCTTGAATTTTAAATAATTCTTTATCGACCCGCGCCTTATGCAAACTGAATGTGTATAATTCTTCTGTAAACACTTACATTACGAATATTGCTGCATAGAACTCACTCCACTGCGAGTTTTCATAAATAATGTTCGCATATGTTATTCATTACATTATATTATATTCTCGGTCAGTATTGATTCTAAACTTTGTGTTATAACTTATTTTATAAATTTATTATTAATCGCCATGAATTATGTACGCCTGTATGATTCTGAAGCTATACGGTATGTTCAGATTTAAGCGAATACACACACACATTTATTGTAATTTTTTCCAGATTTTTGTAGCAAATTTTGGACAATCGTATATTTTTTGGCTAATAGACTACGCACATTCGAGGGGTTAGAATTTTAGGCAATGAGTTTTTAACATAAGCACGTTTGCGGTTTCTAAAATACGAGTGTATTATTATCATTTTGAAAAACTTTTTCCTCTTTTTTTTGTACAAATATTTTGAAAAAACTACCTGTTCTTTTGCTTTTCGACAAGCTGAACCTAAAGTGGGGTAAATAGCTTCGTAGTAATGCATTACCCTGTATAATATTAAATCATCATATATTTTTTTTCTAAAATACCTGTCAAACTTTCTTTTTCTACTTCTATATAAATATATCCCCATTATGTCAATTTTTTCGATGAATTATACTACCCATAATTCACTCTTCTCAACCAATCACACAGCTAGAAATCCATAATTCACTGTTATTTTAAAGACGTGATGTGAATCACCAAGCAACGTCCATCTGACAGTTGACGTGTAGTGTTTTCTTAATTTACAGGAGTAGAATAGTATATTCTACAACAAGTAATGGAATGGCACTTATTCCACGCGAGCAAAAAGTTTGTAGTCCGAGCCGAAGGCGAAGGCTACGGTTGGCGAGTGTGGGATATGCCATTCCGTTACATGTTGTAGACTATACTTTCTATAACAAGATTTTGGTAATTATACAAAAAATACAAATATAAAACTGTTCAAAACGTCAAGCTCAAATAAATAAATTAAAATAAACGAACGTAACCATAGTAACTGATTCAAGATACTTCATATATCGCGCTAATATGCGGCTCTGATTCGTCGAAAATATTCCATACGCGGCGTATGGAATGTTAGCGATTCCATTACAATTTTTAGTAGTAGAATGCGTAGTTTCCAAAACAGTGTTATAGAAAAAGTATAGTATTATTATTTACGACAAAATAATGATCCAAAGGAGAACTGTATGTGTAGAAATAAATCATTGCTCTTTGGTTCTTACTCTACTAAGGGAAAACGAAATTGCTCTAAGTCCTGTAATTTTCAGAACATACTGTAGATGATCTCCAGAATGTGGAACATATATGTTTTAACCCTTGTTTATTATATGTTTATTATTATTGATTCTACCTTTAAGATTTCAAATTATAGATATTTAATATTGATATTCTCCTATGATAATGTGGATCTTTTGAACGGGATATTTTTGTTATCCTTATTATTTATTCATATAGCTTTATATATTATATATTGTATTTTATGTCGATGAATATATTATTCATACTTTCACAGTCGTTACTAGAAAATTTATTTCACAATGATATAAATAACATTTTTATTCATACTTGATAATCCAGCTAATAAATGTGTGTCATTATGACAGATTTTCACGTTTTAAGACATTACTTTTCTACTGGTATTCTACTATCTTTTACTTGAAATATTTTTTTGACGTTTTACAGCTCAATTATAGTTATTGAAAGATCATCTTTCGTTTTGTCTTATAACAACTTATGTATTGGCATGTCTCCATTGTGTTGTCTATTGTTTTTAATACTCGTCAATTCTTCCCATTTTTTACTTTTACCTTCTACATTATTCCTTCTATTGACCATGCTCACATTGAATAAGTAAGGCATAAAATTAGTATCGATTGTTGTTCTATTCTTTGACAGGTTCTTCTTGCCTTGATCCTTTTTTTCTTGATGTTGTCCATCATTTGATAGTACCTTATTTTCTTTCTTCTCCCTAAAATGCCTTTAGGTATCGCCAAATTTTCGTTTCTGAAACCATGTCCTGTCTTCTTCTTTTCTCTATTACTTTTAATAGTACCCTTTCTTCGTCTACTCTTCTCTGTAACTTACTCTTTTCTGTCATCTTATTCCTTTAGTTTTTCTTTTACTATTGACAGAACAAAATCGAATGAATCTTCTTTCGTTTTCTGTCGTTTTCTTCTGCTTCCCTTCTTTTCACAGAACACCCCTTTCTTCAAATAATGTCCTATGTAGTTTTCCTTTTATTAATTAATAATTCGACATATCCACATTTAAAACTTCTAACTTTCTTTCGTTTTATTTTCTTAGTCTACGTTCAACTACCTTTACATTTACAATACCTTTACGAACTTAGCATACCAATTTTCTTCGTCTTCTCACGACTGCTGTGCTCTACAAAACGTACTTTAAGTAAAAGTTCTTGTAATAATGTTTTGGAGCTGTAACTATTTAAGCATATTTGTTTCGTTTGTAATATTTGTATTTGTTTGTTAATTGTTCAATCACCGTTTTACCATTTAATTAAATATCATTTTCTCATACAAAAAAATGTTATGTTTTGTTTGTCAACCCCTAAGCTTCAGTCTCGTCCCGCCGTGCTACAATTCATTGAATGACCAAGGTGACTATCTTCCTCTTTTAATTTCCATTGGGGAATCACATCTCCAGTACCTACATAATTGCAATTTAAATTTGTGTAGCATTCAAGTTCCCATGGATTATTTTGCAACCAGTTTCGTTTAAAAATAACTAAAGTGGCGCCTTCTGGATCGTACACATTATAATATTTTGAAAATATGTTGTTGAATCCTGCCACAAAACTTATTTATTCGATTGTTTATCCCTTGCAAGAAATGAATCAACATTGGAACATAATTTTGATCCCCGTGTATAAGCAACCGAAGAGTTCTTGGTGGCCAAGGCGACCTTCGTATCCAACACTCACACACATGGATATTTCTATCTCTCTCTCGCTCTTGCTCTAGAGGGCTAAAATGATTAATAGCTCCATAACTCTACCTGCACTCTGCGTCTTATAATACATTCTGTCTGAATTAATTGTTCCACAACATTCATCTCTGCAACGTCACAACACACACACACATACATACACATATATACGGAGCAAGCTTGAGGATTCTACGGTCGTTCGGGACAAGTCGGAATGTTCCGGGAGGATTCGGACACGCAATTACGTCATAAATCGGACGTATGAGGTCCTAAGCTTCACTTAGAAACTTGGAGGTTAGGGTTTCTTATGGATTAGTTGGATAGCAGTTGAGATTTACCCAAATTGAATTATGCGTGCTGGGGAAATACGATCAACAAAATTACTGGAATTTTTCGCGGCACATTTAATCTATGAATATTTTTATTTTGGATTACCAATATTTCAAAAGTGCATTTAATTTATTAAATATAAAACCAAATATACAAAACTATAAACTAATATTTATTATAATTATCAATATTTTAACATTTTGTAAAATTCGCATCAGCAATAACTAGAGCTGCCAATTAGATCCGGATTTGATATGTATCCGGATATCCGGGTTACGAATATCCGAATCTCTATGGATCTCAGAACCGGATCTCGGGTATCCGAGTTTCCGGATTCGAAATCGAGTATAGAGTATCCGGATCTGAGTATCTGGGTCCGGATCCGAACCTGGATTTCGTTTTCTTAATAATTTTGTTTTTAAATATTTGTTATTAATTACATATATTTCAAAATAGTAAATTGATCTTGAATATAAATATGTATGTACACTAATAAAATAACGGCGATATTCAAGATATATTATTATTGGTATAAAAAGAGTTTTCGATAATCTTACATGTACTATGTACTCCCATCAAAAATATTTAAAAATCGAGATCCGGATCTTATAATTATCCGGATACCCAAATGTCCGCATCTGAGATCCGTATATCCGAATACGCGGATAATTATCCCACTATCGATAGTTCCCATTTTAACTTAACCCCTGTGGTTCTCCCTACACTAACACCTTTGGGGCCCATGACTTGACGGTTAGTAATCTTATTTCATGCGTAAAACTATATCACGTAATGAAATCTGCCTAAGCAGAGTGTCACACCCACAATGGGTAAAAGTTGTGATATTATATTTATTTTTCCATCTATCCATCCATTCATTTTCCAATTTTGTTTTTCATCTTGGAAACAATATTCTTTATTTGTCAGTATTTCTTAAGTTTTCGAGATATTTTCATATATTTACAAGTATTTTTTCTGGTTCACTTTCACTAACATATTTGGGGATTCTAATTTGACAGCCATGTTGAAAAACAGATAAATTGTGTTTCGTACAATTGTTCTATACGGACTTGGCTAATATGCCTGATGAACAATGAACACACATATCCTATCCAGAATTCGAACCCGAGACCCTCTCTTTACTGAGGATGTTCGCTATCTCTGCACTACCAAGGGCAGTCATGTATATTGATATTATTATTTCACGTATTTTTACTTGAATCATATAGTATTTTTCGAAGTTCTCGCTAAGTATATTTTTGTGGATTTAGTACGGTTACCAGCTATCAAATTACGCCTCATCCCAAAGATGCAAGTTGAAGAGGAACCACAGAGGTAAACCTAAAATGGATTCCATTGTCGATTGCAGGAATAGAAGCTATTTATTTCATTTATACATTTCTATGACGAATAGAGAGTATAAGAATTTGCTGCAGCAAAGTTAAAACATTGACGTACGACAGAAAAAAAAATTACTCCTTCATCTCAATGTCCATCTTCTTGTGATGGGATGTTGAGTGACCACTCTTCACAATGCCAACTCTGATGTTTATGTCCGTCTGTCTGTCGGTCCGGTCGGCGGCCCCGCACCCCTGTGCCCCACCCCCTCCCCCGCCAATGAACTCTAAGCTCCGCACTCCGCAGAGCGGCTGTGTGGGTATTTATTATTGTAAAACAAAAATAATATAATTGGGATTATTACTTTTTCTGATTTATCGTTTCGTATTAATGTGTAGAGGTTTCGTTGGGATCCTCGGCCCTCACCTGCTACACTGTTAAGTTAACCCAGAAGGATACAAGAAATCACTTTAGGTTTGAGAATTCTTTTTTTGGTTATTTGTCAAGCAGTAATGTATCTGCTTAAATAACACAATATTGTATTGAAATAGTCATGCGTGTACGTCGCATAAAAAGCAACCCTGTAATTATCTCTTCTAGTATTATGTACCTACGGGAGATATGATTTGACGGCTAGTAACCATAATACGTTTGTAAAATATATTTTTTCTACGACCGAGCAGAAAATATGCATTTCCAACTGGCAGTTGAAAACAGAAAATTGACGTTTGCCGCTTACCAAGCGGCAATAAGATTTTTGCCGCTCGCCGAGGCAAATTAAATTTCTGTAGGTAGTAGAATAGAAAAATGTACAGTTGTTATGGAAAATTTTAATTTTCATAGGTAACAGTTCATGATAATAGTATCTTATAACAGCAAGTTTACAGTTTGAACAAGGCATATTCCTTCTTATACCCATTCTTCGACTTTTCAGGTAATAGATTTAATATTACATTCTTCGCAGCTTCTTTGATGTGTGGTGGAGTACATTCCATTTCACATTCGTCACTATCCATTATTTTATGATGTTTCACAAAATTTTAACGTCATAATTGAATTGAAAAATTAATATCTGTCATGCGATTCAAACAAATAACAGAAGAAACAGTATCCATCACCTTGGAAACGGTTTAACATGGCTTACTGTAAAATCGGTCGTAGAAAAAATAGTGTGTGTTTCTCGAGCAGAAAGTGTTCTTGCCGCTTATGTCCATGCGCAAGCGGCAATAGACTACTTTCTGCTCTAGATACACAAGTAACTAATGTAGACTACATTTACATTTACATATGTTTATTCCGAACATAAGTAAAACGTTTTCCAGTCTTTGTTCAATTAATATAAATTAAAATGAAATATTATATACGAAACATTTGTCTAAAAATATTACTGCAGTAACGTTTGCGATTTGAAGAAGTCATTTTAACCCCGTCAAGTATAATTCTATCAGCCCTTGTTTCCATTGCGGAATTCCAATATATTCCGTCTTGTAATCAACGTTGGTGTTCAGCAGCATTCTTGCTAACAGTGTAGCCATCTCTGTATAACACTCCATTCATTTCAGTTCGTTTGAATATAAAAATAAAAGCTAATAAGCTTTATTTTTATAGTCGAAAATATTTTAGCCGTTATTACGATTAATAATATATAATAAAAAAGTGCAGCTAGTTATTTCAGGATCAAGTTATATGGCTGGCGAACACAGAATTACCGATCATAACATATATACATAATTATATTGTAATTCGAGACCGAACCTTTGCTCTGTCCTTGTCTCGCATTCATGTTGATACCCATAGAATCTCCCCCTCCTTTCCTCGACGTAGGGGAAATGTGTGTGTGTTTTTTTGTGGGGTAATAGTTAATATAGCAGATGTTTTTCGAATCGTATTACTGTGGCAACTTTGATTATTTTATTTCTAATTTGAACTTGTTTTTTTTTTAATTTGTCTCATTTATTTTTCCATGTAAACCATTCTGCTAATTGAAAACTTATTTGATATTTTAACTCACTTTAAGACGATGGATAATTAGGCAAAAGAACTGTGATCGAATCTAACTCATTATAATTATAATTTTGAAGCTACGTTACTCTAACTTTTCTCGTTCACGAGTTCTGAAACATCGGACAAATATGCATCCATCCATTCACACAGACTAGCTATATATTTATTTCTACATCTCCGCTTAGAATGTCGGTTACCGGTCGTCGAATATAGCTCCTAAAATGTTAAGATATGTGTAGTCGTTGGAGTAATTTTTCATGGGAAACGAACGAAGGATCTCATGATCGATAGTCCAATGTTTGTTTCAAATAAGAAATTTAATCGTGCTTTACGTTACGTTACGTCTACGTAGTAAAAAAGTTAGCGGTCTAAGTTTATAAATATTTATTAGCACCATCATAATTTCTGGAATTTTTATTAGCGAAGTAACTTGCAAAATGGCGTCGAATATATAAACTATTATCGTTTTATTAGTGTGTGTATACAATTATTGTTTTCAATACAATTTTTGTTTTGAATACCTACGCATTTTTTATCAAAGCTTATGCTTGAAATAAAATCAAATGTTTTTATTCTATTATTTTATATATCTTTTGTTTTGTTCTAAAATCGAATACGATTTAATTGGCGCAGTAAAAATTTAAATATAGATTATACTGCCTATTATATTTTCTTCACACAAGTACGTGTTGCCATCTAGCATAAATGCCAAGAACTAAATCTGCACAGCAGAACGTTTCATACATTCAAGATGCCCACTATGTATGGAATATGGTATATAATCTCCGTAAATATCGACTTTATAAAAAAAGAATTGTAAATAAAAGTTGTTTAACATTTAATTTCCATAATAACACAAAATTTTTTATATTTCAGAAAACAAATGAGTCTAACACTTTAATTTTTTTAAATAGCATGCTCATTTAATGGGTTTTTTTTTTCTCTTTTCGATGACATAAAATCTTAGTACCCTTATACCAAAAAATTTTTTGTTTTTTATTTTTAATATTTTTTCAAGAATTATTTTTACTTTCTTAGACTAATATAAGTCATAAAAATATCGATATCAAAATTTTCTTGAAAATCCCTTAAATCCGTTTTATCAATTTTCTTAGTGACGTCTGTATTTATGGATAGATGGAAGGATATATA
This sequence comes from Poecilus cupreus, assembly GCA_963942605.1. Classification (NCBI taxonomy): domain Eukaryota; kingdom Metazoa; phylum Arthropoda; class Insecta; order Coleoptera; family Carabidae; genus Poecilus; species Poecilus cupreus. Next base: position 10,205,649 of record OZ012731.1, read on the forward strand.
TCCAAATGTTCAATAACTCATAAACGAAATAAGATAACGAAAGAAAATGTGCAAAGTTGAGTAAAAATTTTATTTGCAATTTTCTTGTATCAGTTCTTTTTTTTATTAAGCGGTCTCATTTGCTGAGGTTATATGCCACCTCGTTTTCGGTGGTGTGACAACGGCACGCAGTATTCCCTGGTATGGGTTTTCGCAAAGCGGTCACCCGTTCAACTTCTAACCGCGGGCAACATTGCTTAACTTGCGTTATCGAGTAATCCTGCCAAGCTGTTGCCTGACACAGTTCTTACTAAATTTGTAGTGTTACATTTTGATTTTTCCTCTGCAATTTTAATCAAATATTCTTCTAATTTTGCTAAATTCTAGTCATAATTTTCGTTATGGCAAAAACTGCTTGAGATGTAAGGGACATTTTGGGAATCTCCGGTATCAAATTAAGGGTATAGTGTTCTTACATTTGACAGGGAAAATAAAGACAGTTAATCTCTTCAAATTATAATCAACTTTCCAGTTAAAAAATATTTAAAAACAGGTTCGTTACAAAATAACTTTTCTGAAACACTTTGGCTAATTTTCAATTAGTGCGTCTGATACAAAATCTCACGTAGTTGAGTTCCTCATTTAAGTAAAGCGGTTAGTGACGCCACAAACAAGTTTTTGGTTAATATAGTGATTCGTTCAGTGTGTTTTATACACTAAAGTGTGCTTAACGCCGTTTTGCCGTCGTTTAAACTTTTCAGTTTATGATCTTCAATGTGTCGTAAAATCGTTTCTTTAAATACTTTATTTTTTATGCAAATTTGTTGATTAATTTAGAGATGATTATGACTGCGATGCAATTTTGCGAAAATTTATTTGTTATTTTATTGCGTAATGCCTTATTTTCCACCTCATTATTATTTTATAGTTCCTTATAATACTTGCAAAGTTGAATGCTGCTTTTTACTTCGCCGCTGTCATAATTTGTAATAATTATCATAAGTAACAATATTTTGGGACGTATTTCTATCTTGACACTTAGGCCAAGTTCGAAGTGTTACTTTGATTACCCTAAATGACGTTTAATTTTAGGTTTTGGCTATTAGATTTTAGGATTTGCGTTACGCACAAACAAGAATAATTTTTGGTGTTTATTTGACGTTTAGAAACTTTTATTTATTATCTCAGATCCGTACATTTGGGTATCCGGATAATTATAAGATCTGGATCTCGATTTTTAAAATATTTCATTTAGTTCTGGGTTAGAGGTGATGTATGTCCTTTCGGGATTGTAAAACCTTCGGATCATATCCCTAACATGAACCACAACACAAGACATCATAATTTATACATTTCATTGCCACTTACTTTACACTGATGCCATGCGTGTTGACAACCACAACTACTAGCCGATGCCCGATAAATTTGTAGTTGCCAAGTTAATTTTATCCCAACTTGGAGTGAAAACGAATGAGTACCGATCAAAATCAGATCCTGACTCGGATTCGAACCTACGACCTCTGTTTTCATAGGTAAACACTGCGATATCCCGCCATTCTGGTTAATGCATTTAAATATTTTTGTTCCTATTTCTTCTTATATTTTATTTAATATCGATCATTTGCTTATTTGATCAATATTACATACCTAATACAAGATCCTGGGTTTAAATTCTGGAGTCATCTACATTTTTTACCGTTAAATTTAAGAATGTTTTAAATAATACATTTTAAAACACTGCTGGACAAAAAGAATAGGACACTTTTATATGGTTTTGGCGTTTTTGATTTATTTGTAATCGTACGAAATTTTGTTTGCATTTATATAATAATTCATCGTGTGCAATATTTAGAACGTTACTATATACAGAATTTATATAGAGAAAATTTTTATAGTTTGTTTATCCTCATTTCGCTGATGTTACAGAATACAGATCGAGTTCATCAAATCAAACCTTGAATTCTTCTGAATAAGAAAATGAAGCAATCCCGCTTGTGTGAGCTGTGCGTAAACTTGGCTCTTCTTTGTCTCGGCGAATAATCGGCGAAATGGCGATCGGGCGATAGATAATTTATTATTTCTCTGTATTTTTGTAACGCATAAATTGTGTTTATTTTATTTGGAAAAAAGCTTTATTTTGGTGAGTCCGCCGCGGTGTCTCTCTCTCGTAAAAATTCGTTTTTATTATTACAAACAACATTTGCGTTCACATTTCAATTATATACATTTTTTTCGAGTTCGTGTTTCTCTTATTTTAAAACGCGGCGTATGTTTTTTCTCACAGTACCAATATTTATACAGGCTTTATTTGTTTAGTGTGTGGCCGGGAGGGGCAAGGGAGGCGTGGGGAACAGCCAGGGGGACCGGACAAGACTATCGGATGTAGTTCTCGAATGACATACGCATCTGTGTGCTCGATGCCAGATCGAAACTTTTTTTACGGATAGTTTTGGGATTTTGTCGATTGCCGCAGAATTTTAAAATGGCAGTTCTCTGTTTTGTTAACTGGGGCTTTCTGTTCCAGGCTGTATTGAATTTTCATTATGGATGATATCATCGCTGATTTTACTTTTAGATTTTTTCTAAAATATATTTATATAAATTGCGCCCAGGTCCTCGCAGTGCTTCATAAACTTACATAATACGAAAATACGAGACTAGTCATATTTTCAAAGCCACTTTCAAAAATTAACCGTTATAACAATAAACGATCTTATCTTGTTTCTTCAGCACAATCAAACTTATCTGAAGTATAGTTTCAGATTGACTTTCATAGTCCATAGAAATGACATAACAGGACTTATATTCAAATTGTTCTTGAGGAGAATAAAAGATGATTGTCTGTGAACGAGAGTCAGGTGGCATCTTAAGATTCATAAGACTGAAAAATAGTTTCAGAAAAATATAAATTAAAAAAATCTGGCATGGAAAACACCACAATACTTTCTTACACATGTAAATCTTTAATCAAATGTAAGATTTTAATATTGTACGACATTTTTTTAAATCAATGTTTTTCACAGATTTTCTTTCAATAATTAAAGCCTCATTCACATAAGTAATTAATTTTTAGGTTTACAATTACATTTACCGTTTACGTTTAAGAAATATAGTTTCCATGTTACCATATACGAGAGCGTTCACACTACCCAATTGCGATGTACATTTAAAACTAAAGTTTGCAAACTTCAAACTTTTGGTTTAGGTTTACGTTTATATGGAATGAACATAACAATACGCATAGAATGAAATAGAACTATCTAGCTATTTCTCAGTATGATATGTCAACAATATTCATATAACCTTAAAGTTTTTGTATTATTATGAGTCGATAAAATATAATAATTTTGACAAGTACGTCGATTTTAAATATATATATTAAAAAAATAAATAAATAAAGGAAACGTGGATGGTGGGTTCGTCCTGTATTGCAGAAACGTTACATTCAGGGATATTGGCACAATTTTTCTAAACTGCTCATAGAAGGCACTAGTAACTAAAAAATTCTAAAATTTTATATGTAAACGCTCATGTTGTGTTAATCTAAAACGTAAAACTAATCTTTATGTGAATGAAAAATTTGTAGTGTGTATGGCAACAGTTCTGCTGTCAATAAAAGCAAACTACCAATACTAATGCAGGCATTCCCCATCATAAGATATCATACGAAATTAATTTGACATGTACCTTTTGGGAATTGTGATCAACGCCATCTCTTGATAATTTGGAAGCCCAATACCTATTCTTTACTTAGTAGTTTTTAAATAGTTTCGTGTCTTGTTCTTTCGTTGAATTTTCCCCATTTCGTGATTTCGTAAAACGCGCAAGTTATAGTGGGTCAACAATGAAATACAATAAATACCTCTAAATGTCGCGAAACCAGTTTGTTAGGTTGGCAAGCTGAGCGGACGACACAAGAGCCAGACAAACCTCAACCTCGAGGAATCACAGAGTTTTATTTTGGAATGATGCATACATTTCGCATTTTCCATTTGTCCGAGTGTGGTGTCCGTGCCCCTGCCCGTGCCCGTGCACAGTGCAATGTGCAAATCTCTCGCTTGGGTAAAATGAAATGTGGCTTTGGCTGAGCGATTCTCCCATAAGTCATTGCAGGGCCGGGCCCAGGAACATTCATTTAGTCGCAAAGATGCTTTAAACTGATTATTCACGAGGATAAATCATGCGAGATTTATTAGCGTCGAATGTGGTTTATTATTATAATTATTGAGGTGGCGTCTTGACCGTCCATATCTCCGAGCCACATAAATCTGGAGAATACGGGATAATGACCTGGTTGCTGGTGGTTATCGGTGGTTGCTGGTGGAGTGGTTGGTGGTTGGACGACTGCTGTATCGCGGTATCTGCTACGACGTCTTGTACAAGTACAGGTGTTGGGAACGATATAAATTATGGTTTTAATAAGAGGGATGAGATTCTATCGACTTTATGTTTTTGATTTTTTGAATTGATGCTATAATAAATGATATATTTGAATTCTTCTGCAATTGTACTTACCTCTCGTACTCCAAGCTATGCATTTATATTTCACATACAAACTACAAAATATCATATTTATTGCATACATTCTCTGCGCATTGTATTATAACTAAGTTATGATATATTTATATTTATTAAAAAAAAATCTTAACTTTTATTTTCTCAAAGATGTTAATGGACAAAGAGCAACAGAGGTTTTTTCCGTAGTGACAATTTTCGACATTATTTTTTCTTTTTAAAAGTTTCTTCTGAAATTGGGGTTTATGAATAGTTGAATTTAGAGAAACAAATGAAAAAGCATAATGTATCTAGAGATTGATTGTTGGTTGACTGTGTTTCTGGGTTCGTGCTACCCCACTAAGTGGAACATAGCGTGATGTTATGTAAGTATGTATGTATGTATCACCAATATGGTAACCAATGCATTTTAAATCTTTTCTATGTTAATAGTATATTGTACAACGAGCATGGAATGGTACTTTGCAAATCATACGAGTATGGAATGAACATTCCATGCGAGTTGTACACTATAATTTTTCTAAGACCACAATATAATTTCCTAATTCATTTATATTACTAAAAAATTGTCTCGCTTTCATCAATCCAATATTTGACAATTCGAAATAAGTATCCTAGCAATGGCACCTGTACTTAAATGAGCTGACCTGTATTGAAATACTCACAAAACAAATTCATTTCGCACGATGCTTGCAATGTACCTCATATCCCTAGCAACAACAAACATACAATGAACAGATTTCTAAGTGGTCGTAGAAAAAATTAATCCCGCCATAATTCGCTCAAAATAGGTAACATTATACATTTGTTCCATAATATAGAATTTTTCAAATAAGGATGCAGTTTTCGGCATAAATTTTAACTTTATCCCCATGGTTTCCATCCATTACCATTTTTGAGGTCGTGTCTTGACGGCTGGTATCCGCCTGCACGAGCACAAATGCGTACGTCACTATACATTTCTTTAAATTCATTGATAGTTTCTCATTTTTTCCCAGACGTCAGTGCAAGCAAACTAAATTTTATGTTAAAATTAGGTAATAAACAATTTATTATTAATTTAATATGTAACATCTCAATTGCGATAATATTAGATATTTCATTATGCAGTTGATTTTTAAAGTAGCGCTACTCAATAAGAAATACATGAATATCTCTGGAATGAAGCATTTACGGACATTTGCTGAAATGAACTTGTCACCTTATTTTTAGATGTTTAATCTATGGATTAAGTGAGGCCGTTTAAATCTGGGACAACCTGTATAGTAATGGAGTAATGCGATATTTATTTATTCATTCAATCTAAGAATCTTGCAAATGATGGCATTTAAAATGATGTCAAAATAAGGACATTTAAGTTAGCGTTGAGTGTTCTCAGAATGACAATATAATGTCTCATTTCTGTGCCGCGTCCAGCTAATGTCCTCACCGCAATCTTAATTCCCGCTGGTCAGGTGCTGCACTAGAGCCACTAGAGCACTCGGTGCGCTCGGTGTGCTCGGTGTGCTCGGTGTGCTCGGTGCACTCGCTGCACGTTCCCAGTACAGTCCGTGCAACACAACAGTGTAGGCAGAGCTGCACTGCGAGTTGCGAAATGTATCATATTTAATGTGGTACTTACGAACATAAAATATATATTATTATTTTGCAATCACTATGCAATGGTTTCTGAATAAAACTTATAATATTTAATGACGCCGGCCATGAACCCGTTTCGAGTCGGCTGCAATATTAAAATAATAAAAATAATTACCGCCACCGCCCGCCCCGCTACCGCTACGTCCGCCACCACCGCCAAGACGACCGCGCTTGTCTTTTTGCAATTCTTTCGCGCGGTTTTGTTTCTCAGTGGCGGTTCGTTACACTTTTATTTCACGTTTCTTCATTTATTTTATTTTACTGTTTCTCATACATTCATTATTTTATTCGTTTATATTTTTAATAACGTTGCAAAACAGGAAGCTATTCCCAGATCTTCTTTCATTTAATTTTGTATTAATTGTAAATCATTTTTACTTTTTTATACAAAGTATAAAGAAGTATTGGAATCACGAAAAAAAAAAAACGTTGAGGAGATGTTTGCGGAAATACATATTTTGACGTCCACTGAATCCGTAAAGATCAATTTCTCTAAATTATATATTTAAGAATATATTTCAATAATTTTAGTTACAATGGGAACAAAAACAAACATTTTTAATATCTATGTATCAAACGTGTCAAATAATTGTGAGGTGTCATACGTCGTGAAAAATTATAAAAATAATATTCGTATTATTAGTTAGAAAGTTTTGTAGACTAGATTTTAATTGATTTCTATTTTAAAATAAATTCATAGTTACAATGAGAACAAAATATTAAACAGGTAACATCTATATATCTAATAATTGTCAAAATAAAGTCATACACAAGAAACAAGTAAAACGTGTTCAATTGATTTTATTTGTATAAGTAGTGTGGTATCCACACCAGATTTTTTATTTCTGATCTCTCACTTTTGGAGTTTGTTGATAATAGGACAGACATGTTTTATTTTTAGCTGCAGGTATCTGAAATATAAAGTTATCAACAATTTTACTTATAGCTATGTTAAAACATTTTTACCCCTCGCCACTTTCTGTAAGGAATCATGCTAAAAATTGGGTAGTGAGTTTTCAGTGGGGCCTCGGCAAATAAATTCCATATTCGTGATAAAAAACTTCAGTGCCTTGATACATAAATAACTATTATTTAGTTTTATAGATTCACGATTAAATTTACAAGAAGGTTTTCTTATTGAAATAATTATTATTGCATTTCAAGGTTGGATTTTAAATAAATTAGTTTATATTATTTTATAAAATATTAATATTATAGGAGTGGCTGTATGTAGGAAGAATAATAGACAATAAGCGAAACGAATTAATCATTTTATTAATTACTTTCTGAGTCATGCTCGGAGAATAAAATAATATTCATGAATAGGCATTTATTATAACTAATAGTAGTAGTCAAAAAGTCATTATTTAAATGATAAAGTATTAGTGACATGTGAAATATTCCATTCAATGAATTAAAATAAGAAATAAATCAATGTATCTTCAGGTTCCAATTATTGTGTGTGGCACTCTGCTTTTAGTACTTTCCCAATTTTAATGTCACCCAAAATTGGTAAAATTTTAAGGTAATTGTTTATAAATTAAAGAATTTAACAATCTTTCACAAATGTATATTAATTACCTATAAGATATAATGGAATATGTGACCATAGTCAAATTTAAAGAATCAAATTATAAAGGAAATAAATTAATCATAATGTTATCTAATAATAAAAACGACTTGCAAGTTGATATCATATTTATTGCAAGTCCATTGACCTGACGTTAAATTGGTAGTGCATGCATTGAGATAGGTCATAGCGCTATGAAACTGACGTTTGTCAGATGTCATATATTTTTATAAATATATTTACGTACAATTAATAACATAAAAAAATGTAACCTTAAATTATACAATGTATAAAATTACAACATATAACAATAGTATCTGTCTTTCTTTTCATATATGTCCATATATCTCCCACCAAAACTACGTCACTTATTATCTCTTCTAATTTATTGTTATTTATTTCTTGTATCAGTACTTTGTATAACGATTTGAAAAAAAAAATACGGGTATATTATTGTTTTGAATCATATATAAAGAATCAAAATTTGGCCCCAGATCCACATTTTTTTGAAACCTTATTTCAAAATTTTGTAGTTTTCCACCATTTTGTATAATATGACATGGTAGTATTAAATATTTCTCAAACACCTACTTGTAAAGCGGTATTTTATCCACTGAATTCTCGATACTAAAACAATACTTTATTTATTATTAATAAGGATGATAAAGTATTACTTTATCCACTAGTGGATTACTACAGTAATGACAAAATGTAGATGTGTATATTTTCTATATTTTAAGTAAAATTACATAGCAATTTATAAGGTATACAAGTAAGCGTTGATAACAAAATAAGATGATATATAAATATGTTAAATTTTTAGTTAAATGTCATTTTAATTTTATTCAGAAAGATTATTATTATCACGTGAATAAAGACAAATTAATCACTCGCGAAAGTTAGATCAGTGAGTTAAACATTTCGGTTGTGGTTAAAATATGTCTTTATTCACTTAATACATAAATAACTATTAATGTAATAGTGGGAAACGTACTGAATTATTATATGTATTCGCAAAAGATTTTGTTTCATTGCGATTATCCGTTTTCGATTTTTAGTACACAAGTACAATTTTAAAAGAGAAACGCCTTTTAAAAAGCCAGTTAAAAGGTTCTTTGTGGTTCCCAGATATGGGTAAATTCCGTGATTTGTTTACCGTTCCTGTCGCAATTTTTATGAATTCAGGAAAAGTAGGAATTTCTGTAAACAGAATCCATTCAAGAATATGTAAAAATCTTCAGGAAAATATAAAGTATAACAAATAAAGATGACCTCATTTTATAGAATAGAGAATATAAAGCAAATTTACTCTCATAGTAATATTTTATGCGAAAAATAAAACAGTTCACTGAATATTTCCTATTTCCTTTAAGTCGATTCCTGCACAATGAAAGTAAAATTATGCACTGTTATTAATACAGAGTGTAGAAGTAGTATATTCTCGAATATTAATACGAGTTTTTCGTGTAAAATAGCTGGTTGTCTGTATAAATATGCTGGCGATACATAAAAATTTAAATAAATGCATGGATGGTAGTTTTTATTAATTCGTTTAAGCGCACGCTTTGATGAAAAAAGGACCGGATTATAATGGCCGAGCGGCTTGGAAATAAGGTTATGATTAAGTTACTTTGTAGCAACGTTTCGGGGTTTAATTCTGTATTTTTTCTAAGTGAATTTGTCCGTTTCTTTTTGTATAATTATCACTTGTGCTCTTGAAATTATACCTGCGGAAGGGTACAATTCGAAATCTCGGTATTTTAGATTAATTTTTTATGCAGCATCTGAAATAATTATGGAATTGTTGCTGCAAATGCGATGTCCTCCAGCAGTTTCTTCTTTAATTGAAAGATAATTTTCTGGAATGCATTCAACATTTCAATATTTTTATCATTAGTACAAAAGCAATCATGCATACATCTGCATAGTTTCTAATTCGGAGAAACCTTTAAATGCGTGTTTATAATTTTATTTATATTGCTAATATTAATGTTTTAATTTAATGCATTCATATAAATATAAATAAGTATTTAGTTGTGTTGAAACTGCCAAGCCGTTTTATGTGTAATTTCTATATTCGTAGAACCATAAATAAATATATTATATTATTATAAATTATTACTATTTTCATAATGGACAATAATTGTTATCGTATATATTTTATTTGATATATTAATATAGAAATGAGAATTGCAATTACTGGACTTATCATAAATTCTTATATAGCTTCTACCTACATATATATGTTTTAACTAATATCGAATATCAGTTTTTGCAAAATCAAATATTGAATTTGAATATTAACTGGATCTCGAATATTTTCATTAAATATAATGTATTACCATCATAGCATTTCTATTTTACCAGGTGTATGCTATAAAGTACACAAAAATAAAAAGGTAACAAATAAGAAGGTATGTTTCTGTATCATCATATACTATTTTGTACCGTTTAAGAGTAGTATTGGGCGGGGGATTATGTGCTGGCCACATCAGATTTTTTAAGATAAAAGATACTTTTTTTAGATTTAAGATACAGATACTTTTAAAAAGTATTTAAATAAAACACACATTTTACATGAAATAGAATTTATCTTAGATATTATCGAATATCATTTTTTGTAAGATGCTCCCAATTCTGGTTTTAACTAATGCACTAATGGGCATTATTATTTCCTTGTATTCTAGCAACATCTTCCTTCCTCTTACATTAGGAGCCATTGGAATTAGTGATTCAAAGATAAATTGCTTCATTCGTGCTCTGGCTCTTCCAATGTTCGTTACTTTGGCCTAGGCAATGTATATAACACAGAGAATTTCCAAAATACATACACAATTCAAAATATACCTAATACATGTTACAAATTAAATTATTAATTCCTTTTTGCACCAACGAGACTTAAATTTTGAATTTATCATAAACTAACAATATCGAATCGAATGTTTGACAGCAATGTAAATTGCTTCATATGACATTTTACATCTATTTGCTTTTATTTATTTAAGTCATTGATTCAAACAAACATTCGTCAACATGTAAATATAATATGATATAGTAATAATAATATAAACGTCATTATACAGTTTGCCTTTTGTGGACAATGAGAAATTAACGCTAAATTATGAACTTGCTGATAATGCTAACTGTCAGAGTTTTCTTGGAATATGGTTTGTATAAGCTCGACATGAAACATATCTAAGATCAGCTGTTCTTAGGGCATATAACTCTTTATATGTATGTTCGAATATTTTCATAATATTTTTCTTAACACTTTATTAATTTTATTAATAAAATAATTGTACTTCACTCCATTTTAGCGAAACCATAACATAAGAATAAAAATCTAAATAAATGACAACATGCCCAGCAAACACAGTTATATTGTAAGTACGTTATATATACATAACATGGATAGACCTATGTCCGCAACACTGTCTATGAGACATGACATCCCATGTAACGTTAATGGTACATAACAAAACAATTGGTATAAATAACTTTGAATATACGAATGGAATAGTTGTTTTTGTACATTTTTGAGTAAAATCTCTTTGGAAATGTTTATTTATAAATTAACAATTTCCTTTACATAAATTACGATACGTAAATATATAACCGCAAAATTAAATTAAATATATTTCAAAGTTATTCAGTGTAAACTATAAAATATTTAAAATTTCTTTGCTATATTTTTATATAAAATATATAAAAGTCTCTAATTAACTGTGAATATGTTATAAGTACGGTAACATAACATATACATGTTGTAGGTATGTACCATGTCCAAGACCAATGTGATATACCAACAATATAATTTTACGCTCTCACAAGAGATGTCCGACATGGTATATGTATATTACATTATTAGTAGGTATATAAATGATGTACTACTTAGGTTTCAGATATTACATACCAGGTACATCAATGTTACAATTTTATTTGCTGGGTTGCCTCGTGCTTCAATTTACTCCGCGGGAAAGAAATCATACACTCCCTTAATGTAGAATATACTATTATATTCTAAACAAATCTTGGATATTTAGCTTCCCAAACTAAACATAACAAGATGCCCATAGACAGAAGCAAGAAACCCTAGAAGTATTTAATAATAATATTTACAATACATATATTAAATACTTTCTTGCTTCTTGGCGATATTGTAATGAGTGCTGATGTCTGTCCGTGAGAAGTTTTTGAATTGCTTAAAATTAGAGCAATGATGAAAGTATAATGAAATTAGGACATACAATTTTTAAAGTTCAATGTAAGAACCAGAATGTCAACACTATAAATGCATTAACGTCCAATGTGTGCAAATTGTCGCAGTTACGTTTGTAGTAAGTTTTCGAGATTCAAAACACAGATGAGAATGCATGGGTGAATATTTCAAGTTAAGTAACAAAGTTACGTGAGTAAATAAATAATATAAAGTAGTTATATTCGGAGATAAATTAGCAAAATAGTTGCATCGCGGCAATGTAAGTGTGTATGTAGTTTGGGAAGTAACTCGTATTAACTGCAGCAAACACAATCTTGCCGCACCCGGCAATTATAATTAGAAGTAATACCATCCTGGTACTTGTGCAATTTACGGGCTGCGAACGTAAAGTCTTACCCTCTACGACTCCACGCCGCTGTAATCAGACATTATTTATAATAATGCTAATTACACGTTTAAATTTCACAAGTTTGCTCTTACGGTTGCATTAAATTAATATTTTATGTTTTATTCAACATGGGTGCGAGCTGTAGTCCTGTTCACAATCACGCACGAGTCGACGACTCCCGACAGGGTCGGATTCACTCTAACAACTCTTGGAAATTCTGTGCTTCCTGAGACCCTTAGCTCGAATCCTACAGGATACAGTTGATATTTTAACTTTACCCTTGTGTGCTGAATAATTTCAAGGATTTCTGGTGGGCCAATATCCTCGTCCGCCCGATGGTTGAATATTCGTAAATCCGGCCCTGTATCTCGGCCCAGTTTAATACAGTCATTATGGTATGGTATGGTTGGTTGTGTGCTCGTTCGTAGCCTCTATGTTCCCGTACTGTAAAGTAAATATGTAATTAGCTGTAAATGTCTCCATTTTGCCGCGCTTGTCACGTTTGCTCGACTTTATCACCGCCAAGAAGCAAAAATTTCGATTTGCTATTATAGGTTGTAATGCCCGCCATCCCTGCGCGTGTGATGCACTTTATGGCGCGAATTTACATTCTGCAACTCGTAAATTCACTTCGAATTATTTTTATTCCGTTGTGCTCAAACTCAAGAAACTTTTGTATTCGATTTTTAAAGTACTCTTACGGGTACATTAGCAAGCTAACCGAATTTAAGTCAGCTAATATTTTAAATTGATATTGTTATCTTGTTTTGGACTGTGCATAATAAAATCCTCACTTCGAATTCAACAGCCGACAGTTGCCACTTGTAAGTGTAACCCTGTGGTTCGCCCGCCACTAATATTTTAGTAGACCCTAACTTGACAGTTGTTCGCACGCAAATATTTCTGATGTAGAATTGAAATGCTATTCTTTTAAATTGCTGCATCTTTTTAACAGTTAATTTACAACAAAACTGTAAGTACAAAAGTTGTTTAGAATTTAAAAATTAATGCAATAAGGCCCATTGATTATCTAAATACTAATATTTCGCGAAATATCAATTAAATTAAAATTAATATTTATTAGAAAACGACCATGGAGGTTAAACCAAAACAAATATTTTGTATTTCATAAAACAGTTGGGTAGAATTATTGCAAGCTTGTTTAAATTCTGTACAACTTGTATACTTCTGTTGTAAATTAAATAGATAATATAAAAATAGCATTAAATTCTACACTCTCATATTAAATCAGAGAGATCTGCGATAGCAGAATGCCACACAAAAATGTGTAAATGGAAAAATGATATATTTATTTACTTTACTTTTTTATTATTGATTGCTATGGATGTGTTTCGTTTAAAATAAATGTGCTTTATGTACAGTTTATCCTGGCCAATAAAATTATTTCCGCCTCACTTTTTAATTTTTGATAATTTATTGAATTATAAGTTTGACAGTTAAATTAACCCCGCCAATTTCTTGATATGTAATTGATAGGTGACAGCTGTAATTTAAATATTTTTTTTGCATTAGTGACAATTATAGAGTTGTATAAAACAAAAATTAAAATCGTTTTAGGTCAAAATCACAATTAGATCAGTCTCCGGCCATAGTGTGCATTGTGTTTTTTAATAGTTTGATTTTTAACTTCTAATTGTAATAGGGCTATATTTCAGTAAATATTGGATGAAATAATAATTTTTAAATTAATATTTATAGTAATTTTCTACTAGCATGGAATTTTAAACTAATTTATAATTTAGAAATTTCGCCATCTTTCTTATAGTGTTCAAAATATTTATTTTAGGTCAATAAGGGTATAATGTTTAAGTTATTATATGGTTGGGGTTTCCTTTCATTAGATTTTGTGCGGTTCACTGGATTTATAATCTTTTATCCAACGCCTATCAATAAATGCTCTAAAATTAAAATTATTTTAAACAAGGAAAGTAACAGATTACCCACTAGTGGGTATAATATTGAGAAAAGCCATTAGTGAGAATTTTTTTTATATATAACAATTTTAATAACACACAATACCTTGGTAACCACTTCGATTGACATTTTAATTTCAAAAATTTAAAGCATATGTCACTGTCAAATAATATTTCTTTAATAAATTTTGCATTTATTAAGGGATGTTGGATAAAATGTTATACTTCTCACGTGGGCAAAGTGAAATTACCCACTCGATAAAATAATTTCGTGGGTAATTCCTTAATTTGCCCACTTGTAAAGTAAATAACTATTATCTTTCATTTAAAATAAATTAATAGAAACCACAACCATAGAATAATTTAAATATCATCTACAAATTATAGTAGAAATAAAAAATAACCCATGGTATAGAAATCTTCAGAAAATTATTAATTTTTAAACCTTCCATATAATAATGCATATAAAACTTGAACTATATTTATGAAATGTTTAATTTCTGTTTTCTTGTTGAATCTTAAGTTGTAGCATTACCTTTTATGAATACGAGGTGTGCTCGTATACTAAGCATAATAATTCATAATTATGAATGCGTTTAAATATCAAAACAATTAAATATGTTAGTATAAGAGCGTAAGAGAAATCCCGCAGAGCATGTTGTCCAATAGCAATGTTTCATTGCAATGAAACAAAGGTAATCATGCATAAAATCGCTGAAAATTGCAAATGACAAAAATAAATCACTTGGCGGACTTGGATAAAAAGCGCGCGGCGCACGGGCATGTGACACGCCCTGCGTGTGCGCATTTTTCCCTGCATAACATTTAAGATGTTTGACATGTACGATTCATGGCCATCTACGATTCGCTTATTAATTTCACACTGCCCACATAGCTATGCAATGCAACGCATATTTGATTTATTGCGAAAAATTTAAATATTTTAAGCTGTGCTTAATCGTACATCGTCGTGCATAAATTTCTTAATTGAATTTTAATCATTAAAAGAATTAATTATATCTTCTTTCGTTTACTTGAAATATATTAATTCGTACAGGTATTAGGTATTTCTTCTTTCAAAGTATGACTTGCCCGTTGATATAGATGATCAGGTGTGCTTACTAATACCAGCACAAGTACTCAAATCATTCCCATCCTCTAAAAATGTTGGAGTTAAATTTTATCCAAGAAACTGAGAGAGATTTCTACATAACACTAGATTGGGCATAGGCCATATTTTGCCATCTGAGAGCGATCCCAATTGAAAGGGTGAAATTGATGTTTTATAAAGTAAAGTGGCTCTGCCTTTAGATCATACCACGAAGTATGGTCATACCCATAGACAAAAGGGATAGATTTTTAAATATTAAAGTATCACAAAACCTCAATTTGACCATCATGGCGGCTTTCAATGGAGGGTTATACAGAAGCGAATTTTCATACCGCCATCTATTGATGTTTTCATTGAAGTACGATGAAATTCACGTGGGCGAAATACAAACTAAACGCTGTCAAAATGACAGTTCTTGAAATGATGCTAAATATAAAAAATTAAGTGAGTGTATGATTTGTGCAACCGTTATTATTATAAAGAATATATAGTCAATGTTTAATTTATTAAGTTTCCTAAATAATAAACTTCAAAAATAAAAACATAACCTTGTTAAAACACCATCTCAAACCTCAAAACATGGATGTTTGCATTATGAACTTCCATCTCAACTTTTACCTCATCTTTCTCTTTCTTGCCTGTGACGTCAAAATCATAACCCTCCATTGGGAAGTGTTATATAGAAATCAGTGCTGGTGACTCACCCAATTTGTCTTATTAATGACTCAAAATCTAATCATTTTATTCATAAAAATTGTTAAGTTTACAAAAATATAACAGTATGTGGGTAATTTTGGTTGCTCTTCAAAAATCTATATTATATTTAGGAAAATACTTCCTGGAAAATTAAAATAGATATCTGAAAGATTATAAGAGCAATTTTCCTCTAGCTCTAGCCCTAATCAGTATCTCTCATTCAAGACAAATAATAAAAACAAATTTTTGCTAATTATTTAAAAGATAGTACACAACTATTTCTAATGAAATACGACGCACGACAACATTTTAGTTGGAAAAATTAAATAGATATATTGCTTTAGTCTCCAAGTGAAAAGTAAACTATGTATTTGTATATTTGGGTATGCTCTCGAGGAATGGACGTATTGACCGGGAGATTGAAAAGCGAGTATCTGCAGGGTGTAAGGCATAACAGTATCTGGATAATTTTGGTTGCTCTTCAAAAATCTATATTATATTTAGGAAAATACTTCCTGGAAAATACAAATAGATATCTGAAATATCGTAAGAGTAATTCTCCTCTAGCTCTAGCCCCAATCAGTATCTCTCATTCGACTCCTTTGAAAGCAATAAGGCGGATCACGGATTACAGCGGTCAGTTTAGCGGATTATTAACACCACTAGCCTGAGGGCCTCAATTGTGAGTCACAGTCTACCTGGCAAGTATGTTGCACTTACTGCAAATAAGGTGGTTTATGAGGAGTGTGATGGTAGGAATGTGATCGTATTGGAGATACACTTTTGAAGATGAAAGAATGAAAGGAGGGAAGATGTAATTACTGTTTCGAAGATATATTTACATGTGTTATTAAGAGAATATGGAACATATACTAATAAATCATTGATATACAGGATGTAAAACTTTATTTTTTTACAGGAAAAGAAATATCTTATATTTCTTTGTTACCAGTTTTGAATGTGGCACAATGTTTGTTCTGATCTCGAAAAATTATCTATATTTACGCGTGAAATATAGTAACCAGCCGTCAGTGTACCACCCCTAAAGATTATAATGGAAGGGTTAAAATTAAAAGAGGCAACCTTCCTTCTAATATCTTCTTTACGTGTTCATTCGCTAGGGTAATGTCAGAAATTCATGCTAAAATGTTCTTCCCAATTTAGAAACTCTCGGACCGAATCAAATCGAATTTTCAAATGTATATATTTAGTAATGGTGGAACAATACACTTCTATTCCTACCGACTGTAAGATAAAATTGTTGTTTATAATTGAAGTTTTTATAAATTTTAATTATAAATAAACACTACAGAATTCGGAGATTTAATTAAATATTTCTTACTATATTTCAACAAATACTTGGGTTTTACTTCTCTTCATCTATTTATTTATTAAATTAGGATGTTTCATCCTGATGCTTCTTAATTTATATAAATAAATAATTATATAAATGTTTGAAATATTTATATCAATTTATATAAAAATAACTCTACGTTCATAAATTTTGATACCTAAATGATATGTTTTTCCGATTAGCAGTCGTCGATTTACAAAGGCAGTGGTGGAGAAAGCATGGAGGTAAAGTTAAAATGATCTCATGATTTATAGTATTGTATTTATCTTAAAGATATTGATTAACAGCATACCCACTATAATGCAGATCAAAGCTATTATTATTATATTTACTCTAAATAAATCAAAATTTGGAAATTTGTGAATATTTTGTTGTGAACATATCGCTTGAAAAGAGGCAAAAATAATGTGAAAATATTTTGAAATAATAATAAAAATGCACTCGTGAATGTTGCATTCGGAGCATCACATCCAAGATTGGATTTTAATAATTTATAAAGTAAATTATTCCTATTTAATATTTAATTGTGCAGCTAATTACTTTTGTAATTTTAATTACAATTATACGTGTTCTAATCGATTTTTAATGTGCTTCGTTTGAATATAAATAACTTATGGTTTTATTACTTGTAATATATAAATAATTTTCTTAGAATAATTTATCCGTTGCGCAAATAGTGCAGTGTTTATAATTGTAGGCGTGTTGCAATAATCATTACTCGACTGTACTTATTTGTTCTCATAGGTACGATTATTTCACAAGGTATTTTTATGTACGTGACACTAATAAATACCTACTGGAAATGTAACTAATAGTTTCACTTATATTATTAGTTTTATTAAAAATTAGGTTGCACTACAAATAATAAAAACAAATTTTTGCTAATTATTTAAATGAAAGTACAAAACTATTTGTAATGAAATACGACGCACGACAACATTTCAGTTGGAAAAATTAAATAGAGATTTTGCTTTAGTCTCCAAGTGAAAACTAATTTAATAAGTTACAGAGCTAGCAATACTTTTAAACTATGTATTTGTATATTTGGGTAGTATGTTCTCGAGGGATGCACGTATTGACCGGGAGATTGAAAGGCTAGTGTCTGCAGAGTGCAAGGTATTGGGTGCTCTGGGTACATTTGCTCGAAACGTGAATGTATCTAGAGATGCTCGATTGAGTGGTTCTGAATGTTGGGTGTGGATGAAACAGCATGAACGACGTATAACTGCTGTAGAAATGAGATATTTGAGCGGAGTATGTGGGTATACGAGACGTGATCGTATACGGAATACATTGGTGTATGATGAGTGTGAGATTGAGAAGAATGTTGATAAGAAAATAGGAGTGAGTCAGTTGAGGTGGTTTGAACATGTTGAGCGAATGTCGAATGAAAGGTTGGTGAAACTAATATAAGAACGATTGCGTGGGCGTCCGAGGAATAACTGGTTGATTGATAAATATTTATTTATATTTATTTGACTTTAGAATGACTCAGTTGTTTTGAAAATCGTATGCACCTTGATTTTTATTTATGTCTTATAATATATTTTTACACCCATTCTTATTGGTTCGGAGGTCATAAATTCCTCGTGCATGTAAATTGGTCTTTTGTTTTATTCGGAAATATGTGGGAACAATATATACCATTTTAATAAATATTATCAATACTGAATTGTTATTTTTATAATTAATGCATTTAAATAAAAATATTATTATTCCTGGTATGTATATCGAAGACGTCAAAGAATCCATTGAACAAAACGTATTGTGTTATATAAGGATTTTTAAAATAAACGTATTGTTTCATTCAAATATTCACTCATTAGATTTTATAATTAATTATAAACTACATGCGCTATATAGGAAATTATTTACTGCATAAAATTAATTTTCTTATCCAATTATTATTTTACTTATCCATTAATTTTGATACATTTTATTATTTTAAATATATTATTGCCTTTTAAATATGTCCAAATTTTACAAAAATAATATATATATATATATATATATATATATATATATATATATATATATATATATATATATATACAGGATTTTAAGTGGTACACTATTACTATTTACTATAATAGCTACGAGCTCGGTTAAATTAATAAACAATTTCTACATTATAAAGCAATTAAAATGAGCGAAACAAGAATTTTTTTTAGACCAGTTCTCAACTATCTTATTTTAAATGTCAACCTATTTTTACCTCCCGCCTACCTCTAGGTAAGGAGGTATTGTTTTTGGTCAAAAAATTGGGTAGTGAGTTTTCAATG
This sequence comes from Poecilus cupreus, assembly GCA_963942605.1. Taxonomy (NCBI): domain Eukaryota; kingdom Metazoa; phylum Arthropoda; class Insecta; order Coleoptera; family Carabidae; genus Poecilus; species Poecilus cupreus. Next base: position 10,225,335 of record OZ012731.1, read on the forward strand.
AATAAGCACGTTTTAGGGTCCCTACAATACGATTTTACTATTTTCGCGATGATGTCTGTATGTATGTATGTATGTATGTATGTATGTGTGTGTGTAGTCTGTGGCAATTTTTTCGTCTCGTATAACTCAAATACTATAATACCAAAAAATACAATTTTGTGAATTATTGCTTCTTATATTTAAATGAATAGCTGATTAGATTTTGGATACAATTGGTCAACCGGAAGTAGTAGTTTACTTGAAGCCCTTAACAGTTTTTCGTGAAAAAACACGGTTAAATTTCCTTTTTCAACAATTTATGTTATGTTGAAAGTTGAAGAATATTTAATTTTACATGTGTTTTGATTACACTAATTTTATTAATTTCCTTTAAATTTAGAGATAATAAAATATAAAGAAATTAGATTTTACAAATCTTGCATTCCTAGTACACCATGAAAATATTTAAAAATTTTAAATTTTTTACAAAATGTGACACATGTCATTGTGATTATGAAGCTGTTTTCTTAGTGAAATATGTCATAAAATTAAATAAATATACTAAAGAACATTAAAATTCCCAAATATAAAGAAAATAAACAAATAAGATGGTATGTTTCTGTATCATCAAATAATATTTTGTACCGTTTAAGAGTAGTATTTGGCGGGAGGTTATGTGCTGGCCACATCAGATTTTTTTATTTGCTTATTCGATTCAGTATTTTTTTTTTTTAATTCTGATATCCACATGTAATGACAAAATAATACAAAATATTTAAGAAAAATGCAAAATTAAAAATGTATCATTTTTATTTAAATATGTCTATACAAAGTTTGCCATGGAAGAAAACAAATAAATCAAACTGCAGAAACTGTAATAATATTCTTAAATTTATGAATAATTATTAGTTAATAAACTAGATACAATATGGATTTATTTCTGCATTTTACAAGTGGGCAAAGTAAAGAATTACCCACGAGAGAAATTAGCACCCGCAGCCGAAGGTTGAGTGTGATAATTTTATCGAGTTTGCCTACTTGTAAAGTTAATAACTAATATTCTTTATACATACCTAGTTTTTAATTTTTTTTTGTCTATTTTATGAAAATGGAAAGCAATTTATTTGAAATTAGTTGAAAAGTCCCCACAACCCTATTTTTTATTTGTTTCGTTATATTACCTAACATTGTTAATACTGAATAATTAATATATATTTTTCTGTTACAGGTAAGCCAATTGCGTCCATTTCATTTGTGCCATTTCAACCAAACCGTAAGTGAAACACGACCATTCAAATTTCGCGCGCAATGCTTTTAAAAACAACTATACAAACATTTGAAAGTCACACACCTCACAACAATTCCCAGTATCTCTCTCTCCACACACACACACTCACAAGCACTCACAATGTCCAGCATTCGCGTATCACCAGTCCATAGGGACAATTGCATCAGACCACAGCGCCGTGCAACGGTCCAACTTGATACTAGCTCGTGACGCATGTGGCTTAGGCTGGGGAGTGATGTGGGCTACTGTAGCCAAGCCAACTCTGACAGATCCAACAATACAATAACAGAAACAATGAGGAATCCGCGCTAGAGTCAATGGCTAATAATAATGTCGCGGGATGCAGTGATCCCTGCCGATTTACCCCCACGCTGGGGCTGATTTTCGTGCGTCACGTACTGTTTTGGGGTTAGGTCTTACCCGCGAAATTCAAATTTCACCACTGTTTTCTCAATTGTTTTACCATTCCACCGTTCTTCATTTCTTTAAATTAAAAACTGCATTCTGAATTTGAATGTTTAATAATTACTAAAAAGATGTTTCATTTCATAAATTGTCAATGTGTCATAAAAAAAAAATAGTTTGGTTAATTGAATAACTTTACAGAAGAAACTGATAAATGCGACAATAAAACAAACAGTATTAAAAATAGTAGTAAAAAGTGTGTACATAATAGTAATAAAACCGCAGAAGAACCTAAAACTACCAACTCGTTAGTGGCGTTAAGAAAAGTCCCTAAACATTTTACTAGAAATAGATTTAGACATTGCCAAGAGGTACCTGAAATTAGTAACATTTCTAGACTATCTAAAATAAATGTCATACCAAAATATACAGCCAGAAGCTCAAACGATGTTGCTCAAATTACTGTTGATAATTTAGATGAAAAAATAACTAAAAATGATTGTACTTTAATGACAAATATCCCTGATATAGTATCGTCTTGCACGATTAAAAAAACACCGTGTAGCTCAACTAATAATAAAAATCAGCCTCTAAATAATAACTAAGTTACTAAGTCACAGACACCGGCCAATCCAATCAATCGGTAACTAACTAACGCGTCTCGTTCTTACTGGAACTAATCAGCGAAGTGTAATCCGCCAACTGTTTTGATGCAGTGGCACCGACTGACTGGACCGGCGAGATATAAGATCCCCAACACGTTGGTAAATGTAACTGAGAGGTAACTTAATACATCCAGAGCCTTCTATTGCTTTTTACTTTTAACAGAACTAAATGTTTTCAAAAAGAGCAAAATAACTATGAAACAAATAATATATAAAAAATATAAAGACAAGCACATTGCGCAAAAGTTGGTTAACACATTATTAATTACGACAAATTTCCTTTTCGTTATAGAGTATAATGCGTCAATAATGATGTAGAGTTCAAGATTATGGTGTCACATTAAAAGTAATTACATGCGGCACTTCGTGCGAGTGAAAATTGTCTGACAGCAAGAGTCAAACACTTTCTATGTATATTTTTATTTGCAGACGCAGAAAACGGCAAATAGCCGCTTATTTACTTCAAGTAATTACTGTTTATTAGAAAATAAACATATTGAATTAATTGTATACAAAATCATTTGAAATTTTAACCGCATGCAATTTCCTCTGCAACTAAATTACTCTAATGTCTTTTATTGTGTCGAGCTAAAAATAATTAATTATAATACGCGTGCAGTCGGTTGAAAAATTATTCTGGGAATGATCTCTCTGCCATTATCCAGAAAATTATTCCTTATCAAGTGTTATTACTTTATATTCTCTTTAAATATAATACAATATAATCTTTTGTCAGTAAGCAAAATGAAATGCCTAATGTGGAATTTTAAATTCCAAAATTGAACCAATTAAACTTTACTGTTGTCGGTTTCAGATCTCAGTATAACAAATGTCTCAAAAAAGTATAACAAAATCCATGAAATAGTATAATAATATTTTTTATTTGAAATCGGCACTGAAGTGCTCAAAAATCGTCAGTAAAAGCTCAGAAATCGTCACTAAAGTAAAACATTATACGACGATTTTGAGCAACCCAGTGCTGGCAACCGTTAAATAATTATTGTACAATTAGGATAATTTTGGCAGATACATTGACGTACTATAGTAAATTTGGATGTAACCTAAAACAAAATTTGCAAGAAGAATTAACTAATTAATTCCGATGACGAAATTGAGGACAAAACACATAATTTTGTGGGTTATTTACTATAACTTCACTGTTCAAGGTTGGCAACACTGACTGTCAGTTTCAATTGAAAACTGACAGATGTATAAACTTAACCTATATTGTAATTTTTTTACATTTTTTTCGAATTTTAGATTTCAAATTATACTTAATATGTACCTTGGCACTGAAGTTCTTTTTTATCACTCACATGGTTTATTACGGGCCTCGGCAACTAAATTTCATATTCGAGATAAAAAATTGAACTTCAGTGCCTTGATACATAAATATTATTTTATTCGTTAACTTTTATCTGTAGTTAACAATGTAATTAGTTAGTTGACAGTGCTTGTATGTATGTAACCTCATAATTCACTTATTGAAGGTCTAATGACTGAAACGCGTATCTTAGTTGTTGTTTTAGTGAAAATACTTTATAAGTATATAATATTACCAATAAAGTTTAAACGATAATACGATACTATCAAAAATTTGGACACTAATGTATTTTAGTGTACAACGGTTCATGCAGCATCATTTTATGATTGGTTGAAGTAAAAATAAATCGCGGATAGCTTTGAATTCCCCAACAACAATTTTGTTGTAACAATAAAGAAAAAATCTACATATAAGACAACAGTTGAATGTTACTACGTTTGAAACCAACCATTAAATTAATTTAAATGTTGTTTTCTATTGACAGCCAGTTTAATTCATTCATAAACACAAACATATCTAACATCAAAACATCTCTGGCTAAATGCGTGTATCTTAAACAACACTACAAATGATACCGAAAACTAATAAATATTAAATCGATCCAAGTTTCGTAAGTCGTAACTTACAACATACGCCCACTGCTGCCGAATTCGAGATCCGAAAGTGCGTTGCGTGGCTCTCGGCCGGTAAATTAACTAACATCTCATCCCACATACCGGCTGAACAGTCGCACCCGTCATGTCAAATGAGTTTTATATTAATAATATTTTAATCTGTTTATTAATTATTTATAATAGGTGTGCACGGCTTGCTTTGATTATGAATAATGGAACACACGGATTACTAGATATTATTTCTTCAGGTTTTTATAGTTTTTTTTTATGAATATTTCATAGAAACTTGTTGGTTGTTTAATTTATGGCAAGAAAAAACAAACTGCTTGTAGATATTTGTTTAATATTTTAATAGTATGTAAGTGCGTACAATTTAATATTTTTTATGCTGGTACTTACATATCATATTTAAATGAGTACTTGTTCGTGAAACACTGAAATTTATTGTTCCTTCAGGCGATATAATAATTTCGTGTTGGTGAGAGTGTATGATGGTATATTTATTACAGAATTAGCAGACTTTTAACGTTTACCATATGCTCGCATGGCCGTTGATATAAAACGGATTATTTCTATTGTTTCGTAACTTGAATACTTGATATATCCCACGGTATTTGACGTATGAGTAAGATCATTTTGTACTTTGTAGTTGAATAGGTTCCAGTAATGTCCTCGAACGCTAGATGTCTCTGAACTGTTGAAGGGGAACTATGAAATTCGCATTTTTAAACAAAATATCCTTATTTATATAAAGTATTTAAAGTATCAGTTATTTATATGCCAAGTGCAACAATACAGACAGAGGTTTGTACAAAGGATTTTGTAACGAACAAAAATATTACACGAAATTAAAATTGAATAAAAATACTCAAAAATTTATAAATTCTTTTGCAGCAAAGTCATAATAACCAATTTGATGATATGACACTTGAAAAATAATTTATATATTTTGATATACGAAAATCTGTGTAATATTTTATTAATTAAATTTTGCTGTGAAATGGTTGGGAAAAGCCAGTGTTTTATTTTAAAATTTTACCGCACGACTGTGCGAAATAAAAATTTCTAGTTAATAGCGTGCATCAAATATTGTACGTTCAAAAAAAATTAATTTAAAAGTTCAAATTTCTCATAGTTGAACGAGTTTTTTTTAATTTAAAAAAAATGTATGCTTGAACCAAAGGTGCTCTGTATTTTCAAATAATTTAAATTTTACATTTTAAAAAAAAGGCAAATGTTAAAAGAGTGGGTATTTCATATATTTCTATTTATAATAATAATGATTTATTGCAAATCTATGGTAATAAAAGAATGACAAGAAAACTTTAATTATAAAAGTAAAAGTAATACATAATAAATTGTATATGATTTTTTTTTTAAGTTGTTAAAACTCCCTGCGTGTTTCCGCAATAGTATTTAGATACTTTCTGCTTACGAATTTCAGAACATTGCACCTTTTTTCAGGCATCGATTTTTATAATAAATGAAACATAAGGTGAAACATATGCTATGAGCTATGAAATTAGCATGCAAAATGTAAAAGAAAAGATTATATTAAAAAAAAAAGGGCAGGTATATAGAAAATCAAATGTAATTTTTACTTTCTATGTACTTTTGTAGCTAAAAAGTAAGACGTTCATTATAATAATAATAAGTTTATAAATGAGTTTTGGATTAAGAAATAATTTTGAAAATATAAGTTTTGAAGGTTTTCTCAATGAGTTTTTTCTGGATAATATATACAATATTACCAGATAATAGAAAACAATTTAATATAAAAAATAAACAAATGACATAAAAAAGAAGACAAAATTACTTATTTATTTTATTTATATGAAAGTAATACAATTTAATGTTTGAAGTCAATTTTAATAAATTTTCGATGCTGCGAGAATATGTATGTAATTACAAAAGCAAATTTAAATGTCAAAAATAATATGCGTTAAATGCTAGTATATGTGCGAAATTTTCATCTCATAAAAATGCTACATCTTGTATAAAATAAAATATACAAGATTACGTTAATCGGCTTACGAAAGGCCGCTCTCCCTGTAATTATAAAAATGTGTAAAATATTTAGGCTTAAGTTAATTTGCCCGTGTCAAAAATATGTCACTCCTCTAAACTTTTCCAGGTGCTTAATTGCGTAAAGCTGCGGGAGGCGGCTATATTTATTTATATTTAACCGCGAGCAGATTTCCTAAATTCCCGTAAAAACAAACCAAATACGATTTCCATTCTTGTAAACACAAATAACAAAACACGGCAATCCTTTTAACGTAGCTGGCCATGGAGCATGGAGCGAACACTGAACAGTTGAGAGTCGCGCCAGTGTCGGTGTGTCGCCTGTCGGTCGAGCAAAGCCGCGATGATTTCAGGGATCAGAGGCGGCTTTGCGCTGGCGAAAGAGACAAGCACCTGCGCCACCTGCGACACTCCCCCGATTTCCGCTATGGAACTCGCTTTTCCGCTAGTTTCAGCGGGGGAGGACGCTGCAAAATGGCGCCAAAACATCCACGAACTGGCAGGCCTAACCATGCTCGCCAAACTATGTTTTACAGGGTGTTTCCTTTAAAAACAACCAGCGCTTTTTTTGGCGAACTAATGACTTTTCAGAAAAATGTTATACACAAAAAATGACCAGGAATAGGGCCCTATTTAATAGAAATAACAAACAGAAAATTAAACCAGTGGTTCTCAAACAAAATTATATTTTTTTAAATTAGTAACCTATATATTTTCTTAGTCCATTAGATAGAGATTTTTTTTCTGGTTTCAACGATAGAAATATGATTTGAGATTGTATAACAATTATTTTGAGAAAATTGGTATTAAAAATCAGAAATAATTTTACAATATTGAACAAATGCTAACAAATGATACAAGTTACAGATAATTTTGTTACTTACATTAATAAGTGTTTGTTTTCGTAATTGTTATTTTATATATAAGAAGGTTGTGACCATTTATAGTTGTTTATATATTTTCTCATCATTGAAATCACAAAAAATTCACATTTGATGTCTCCGTATGGTGGCGCCATCTGCATTTATATTTACCTACTACACTGATATCTGTCCAATATTTTAGGACCATATGATTTAGATTAAAATTGTTTATAAAATCATATGATGATATCTCCTGATGAAAACTATATAGTATACGATACAGGCTTTTTCACATGAAATTAAGATAATTCAAACGATACAGTGAATTTTTCCTGATCTTTTCTTTGTCGTGAGTTGTAAAATATAGAAACATTTAAAATAAATTTATTAGAAATAAATTCTCTTACAATCGTGTCATAATTTTTAGTTTGCTTTTCAGCGTAAATTAATAAAGTAACCAAATATGAAATAGGATCCTAATGTGGAATACTGTAAATTTATTTTTAAAATATAAGACTGTTACTAAGTTCAGCGAAAATGGATGACTGATTATGATTACTAATAAACGTCTTTAATTTGTGCAATGTTAAATAGCGGTATTCCATATTAAGACCCTATTCCATATTTGGTTACTTTTCTCTAATAATTCGATTAGCAATGTAGGTACTGAGGGTTTTAGATAAGATACAATATTAACTTTGCTGTCTTTAATATTTATTACTTTGGATACTAATTATACATACTACTGGTCCAAATAGAATGTAATATCTTAGATGAAACTCACGGTACACTTACATTATTATTTTAATATAATTCCTGAAGAAGTCTATTTGTATTCAGTGTACTTTGCGATTTGATCTTGGGTGGAATATTTTCGCTTGTATGTAATAATTTAATAATAAATAAAACAGGTGTATAATCTAGCGAGACACCATTAGCAACAAACAGAGATTTGCACCAAACAGAGTCATTTAAATAATGTGCAAAAAATAGCAAACGGACGTGATAATATAATTCCCAGCATTCCAACTTGGCACTAAGTTAAACTGATCTCGTATTACTGCACAAACACTCGGCCGGTTCAGTTATTTATACGCAATAAGTGTCGTATATATAAATAAAATAACTCTCTTATCATTAGATTAAAATATAATAAATAATATAGCACACACACCGCCTAGCTAGTGTGCGTGAGTGTGTGAATGTGAAGCTTCCTGCGAAGTAATGCTAGTGTTAGCTGTTGCGAGACCAGTGACTCTCAAACGTTCGCGAATCAACACTCTACTCTAAATTCTAATCTAGTCGCGAAACTATTTGCTTGTTATCGGGAGAGTAATGAAGGTGTGGCGAGTGCCACGCTTAACTTGAGCCGAAATTTGGGATCAATCCTCAACTAGAATAATTATAATAATAATAGAAAATGGAAAGTTGAAGCGCATTGTGACATTTATTATTTGCATTTTACAAATTAAATAGATTATTTTTTGACGTTTCTTTAAACCAATGAAATGCTTTATTGTGTGTCACGTGTCTGCGTTTTAACCAATCCTGTCATTATTATACTGAGAATAATGCTCTTGTGATTATTCCCGCCAACATTCTCTGTAGCTTTTTTGTTTTTGTTGACAAATGTCAGATGTCAGATAGTTATCATCAACACAAGTAAAAATGAGCAAAAAAGATAGATTTAGTGACGTGCCTGATGATAAAATCAAAAAATAATCTAATTAAATATAACTCGAGAGTTCGATAAATTAGAAAATAATTCTCCAGTATCTTTCTCAAACTTGTCGCCATTTGACAATAGCCACTCAAGCCCTACGGGCTTGTTATTGTAAATATCTAAATTGCTGTCACTGTGATACGTAAGATAAATTTTTGCTATTGTAACAATTCATTTGTTTTTTATAACGAACAAAATAATTTTCACCACTTTGAGAAGCACTGAGCTGTTCTCCCTCACTCTCTCCTTTCTGTTTTGTCTGGCCTGAGGGAATTTATTCCGATACGATCTCACTCCTCGCTGCTACTACGGCTGCTACGGGTCTCGTAGTCGTAGTAAGCAGTGGAACTTTTGTTACTTATTGATTCGTGTTTGTTTGTTAATGGAGATGTGACAGATGGAAATAAAAAACAGGTGAAGGTTATGTTTTGATTCCCAGATTGTTTTTGTTGGGATTAGTCAATGGAATGAAATTTTTCTAGTTTGTTAAACACACAAGTTGAACGAGAATTCTTATTGGAGATCCCGTTAAGCGTTTTGCTATTTTTATAAGAAATCGAACTTTTTTTGTGCATTTGTTTTTAATTTGGTTTAGTGCGGGAAATTATGTATTATGTAACTTTAATTATAGAGGAGAGACAGTTTAATGAACCCCGAATCATCTAGTTACAGTTTTTTTTTTTTATGTAACAAGAATCACTAATTAAGCAGGTGATTTTGAGCTACTCCTTCCATAGAAAAAAAATTTTTTTCACGACATCTCAGGAAAACGTTCTTCTCCCGAAATAGGGAGGAAAATTTGTTGTTCTTCTCTAGAGAGGAAAATATAGAAGTGTTACCAATATGAATGCTATTTACAAAAAATGTATTGTAAAAATTATAAATCAATGCCTAATTTTATTAAAAATCCTTATTTTAGTTTAAATTGTCTTACAATTATGTTTTATATTTTTCTTTTTCTAGATTAAATCACAATTTGACAACTTTAATTTATATTTTAGATTAGTTCATTGGTAACTCTGCTACATCGCTTTGCGTCTGATAACCTAAGTTTTGACGTGTCAGTTGTGTAGTCAAAGTGTATTTTAGGTCCGAGCAAATCGTTCTTAGAAACATATGAAAAACTGTTGTGTCTAACACGAGAGGCAAGCCCTTTTTCCAATTTCGCTCGAAACTTCGAGCTCGATTGGGAAAAGAATCGCTTTCCTCTTCCTCTATAGTTTGGCAATAGATATTTACGTAATTAATTATGAAAAGAGATATATTATTTAACGAGGTGTAAGTTTGTCAAAACGAGCGTAGCAAGTTTGCAAATTACATTGGGGAGGAGGTGGGTGGTAGTTGACGGCTGGTAAACCGCACTTCACGCGTTTAAAATATATCACTTACCGAAATGTGTGAAAGCAAAGTGCCACCCCCAAAATGGATACTCTGGGAAAAAAAGTACCTTAGAATTTGCCGAACTATTGGGTAAGCTGAGGATATAAGATGCATTTAGTGAAATTTGTCAAACTTTGAAACACTTCTAATTGCTAAGTAAATAATCGTGTGTGATGACATAGAAATATATATTTTCAGAAAGTGTATCTTATTATATCCTGAGTTTCTTTTATAAATTCTAAGGTACTTTATTTTTTCGTGTAGAAGCCGTTGGTGATATTTTATATTTATTCTATATCTAGTAATAATGTATAGTTTTATTCTGAAACAAAAACATTTCATGATGAAAAATATGTTACAATAGATTCTTTTGGGGCAGTTGAGGTGAAGTTACAATTAACAGAGAAAATATTGGGAAGGATCATCGTGATGAAATCGTCAGTTGGCAATGGAATATGCCGATATAAGTTTTATAGTTTAGCAATTGATTGTTAAATGAATCCTGTAATTCAGTGATATATGTCCGGAGAGGGGAGCCTCTTACCCGCAGTAATTCACCCCAACCCTTACCCCTCCACCGCCCTCCCCCTCCCCTTGCAGGTAGGTCAGCCGGCTCGCACAGCCGTCAATTGTTTATCGTAATGAATTGAATGCACTACGTAAATTTCATCATAAATTGATGACCATTGTTCCGATTTCTGATTGCGTTTGTATGCGGATGAGCTCTCGGTAATGGCGGATGCTGTCGCCATATTGTCTGATTAGGGTGACGCCGAACGGTAACGGACGCGGCCGATGCTACACGAGCGCCACAGCGCTGATAACGGCAAGGCACAGCAACGCATTTCGATGTAATAGGCCTACACTTGTGTATTGTATACCAGCAAATATTACATATGCATGTATACAGGATGGAGACCAAACAACTGCAGACTATCACCATCATTGTTCTCATATATTTTGAAGAATTATTCATTTGTTGGTTTTCTCTAACGTGACGATTTAGAAAAATGTGCAGCATATTGTATTCAATGGGGTCTTTCACCATTAAAAAAAAACAAAAAATAAATTATGAAACTTTAACTAAATTGAAGACTATCTACACTTTTAAAAAGTCTTAATTGTTATTCATTAAGCCACAATGATATTTGGGTGTTGCTGGATCTCAAACAATGCATTATCCATATCAAAAAAAAGAAATTAGTTAAATATTCTATATTGTTCAGTTTGTACTACTGTTTCGTTTCCGAAATTAGTTTGCGTCAAAATTAGCTACAAACCCGATATTTTGACTGTGTAAAAGTTGATTTGTTTCCAAAACTTGTCTTATCCATACCCTCTTTGGTAGCACAACTCGCCAAATCCTTAAATTTGTTATTGTGACCAAAACGTGCCTTGTCCCTGTTTCACGTGCCGTGTTTTCACATAGTTTTGTTTCAAAATTGACCTTATCCGAAAATGATTTTTACTTTCAAAATATATATTTGTTTGAGTTTAATCAGGTTATTGTTTAATATTAAGATTCTAACCTTAATTGAAAGCTGTAGTTGCCAAAATCTATTTACCAAAATTGTGTTTATTGTAGTTTTAGATATAAGAAAATGTCTTTGCCAAGAAACGTCAGGGTAATCATAAAAAGTATAAGGAATTGAATAACTAAGTTTTTTTTAATCTAATTTCTCTATTATTTTTCATATTTCATATTTCCCGCATGTATCTCTTTAAAAAATAAAAAAAAAATTAAATTGTTGTAATAGTAAATCATTTTGAATTTAGTTCCATATATTTCCTTATCCACTATGTTTATTTCCATATCCACTATGTTTATTTCCAAAACAATTCTCATTCATTGTTTTGCAACAAAACTAGACTTATCTAATTTTATTTATCTAATATTTCCAAAATCGCTCCATGTTTTTATTTTTCCTTTTAATGTTGTATTAAGAACACTATTTTCTTTGTATTGTAGTATGCAATTACAATCCTACTTATATAGTATGGCAGTAATCGGTTTTTTGCGAATTACTCAAAATCACTTGTCTTGGATAAAGCGAGTTTTGGAACTCCGCCCTTCAACTGTAGTCATATATTTTTTTATTTATTTTATTATTACTATTACAATAAAATAGAACATTTATGTGAGTAAAATAATTTAAATCTCTACTGTTTGAGATCCAGCAACACCTCTACAATGTCGCCAATGTAATGTGTAATCAATACACTTCTCTTCTTTTATTTGAAGAATTGTTGCCTAAAATGGTTTTAAAATATTATTCGTTTGTCGGAGGTTTTGGTGCGCTGGCCCTATAGTGCACCGTTTTGTTTTTAGTGAACGGCCTGTATGTCACATCTAATTCGTGGTCTGTGCTCTGTAGTCTGTACAATGTGTTGTACTACTCGAGTGTGCAGATTACCAATTCTGCATTGTTGCCCGTTGTCGCTGTGTCGATGTTGTTGTAGTCCTGTTGTTGCGATATAATTTGGGGTTTGTTTTGTATAAATTGTTGTGTTTATAACGCGAATATATTAGCTCTCTTGTATTATTATTACACCATGGCACATGGCAGCATTGGATGCCATTGGAAGCATTGCAAGCACAATCCATTACTCTGGTTTCATCGATATTATTATATACCATGTTATTTATGACTAAATTCTTTCCGACCTGATCTATGACCGCTAATCTGTTTTACTAATTAATTGGTTGAATTTCAATTAGCTCGGCGATGTGACTCTATGGCCGCAGCTGAAATGAATTTCCTCTTCTCATGCCACAGCGATAACTTTCTTCTGCCGTTCTGCCATTTCATTATGGTTATGCCGCAGTTTGTATTCTAAACTCAACAGTTCTACAAAAAAATAAAAATTATTTGCTAGTGACCTACATATTTAGGTTTGAACTCTTTGAATAATATGATAACTTGATTATTGCATTGATTTTATGAAAATTTTTAATTATAAATGTTATTCTTGTTTTTCGTTTATCGTATATATTCACATTTAAATTAAATTTCTTGCAGGTATTATAAATAAGACTGAATATAAAAATATTATCTTGTGCAGGCATTCAATTTTAATTTTAATTAAGAAAATTTTTAATGAATAAAATTATTCTTCACAGTCTTGTGCTCCAAAAGTTTTCATTTCTCTTTTTTACTTATTTAACAGAAATCATTTAACTACTGGAGCTTGCACTTTACAATAAAAACATGTCACCCATCCTACACCCACGCATAATAACAAATATATCATCACTCCATTCACCCATACTTGGGTGTGGCACTCTGCTTGTTTAGGTCTATATCCATGGATAATTTTTATGCAGAGCTGGGAGTATCTTACATAAAAAGATATACGACAGTATCTAAAATACTAAAAGTATCTAAGATACTTTATCTTAGATACATTCTATTTTATGTAAAATGTATCTTTTATCTTAAAAAATATCTTATATCTTTCATCTTATAAAGTATTTTTTATCCTAAAACAAGTATCTTTTGCCTTAAAAAGTATATATTATTATATTAAAAAAAAGTATGTTATTTGCAAATATTTAAGGTATGTGCCAGTGAAATATTTTGAAATATCTGATATTTTTTTTAATGTTTAAGCTTACAATTAGTATAAATATTTAAAATTTACTCAAATATTTCTTAAAAGTACTTAAGATATTTTAAAGCTTTTAAGATATTTAAAAGTATCTAAAACATTTCAAAGTATCTAACTGGCAGATTCATCAAAAGAATGAACGCTAATTCCATTTTTTTCAATCTCTGTAACTTTATTTCTAAATTAATTAAATTAACAAAATGTGTCAAATTTTATGTTAACCTATCGTAACTACAACCTTAGTTAACATAAATATGTTTTGAGGATGGTAACTGAAGTTACGACTAATAATAAAAATAGGATTAGCGCTAATTCTTTTGATGAATCTGCCTGTAAGATATTAAAAAATATCTAAAATATTTAAAAGTATCTTAAGTATTTAGCATTAGATATATTTATATCTTAAGATACTTAGAATAAAAAGTATCTAGATACTTAAGTATCTTTAACAAATTTATGTAAGTATCTTAGAAAAGTATCTAGATATTTATTAAAAGTATCTTTCCCAGCTCTGTTTATATTAGCCGTTAAATTTCCTCATCGTCTGAGGGAATCGAACTAAGTATCTTATATTTAACTGTCCGCATATTTATAAAAGTCATTTGACCGGTATTATAATAGTACATTTATTATTACATGAGGGATCAGAATGAAGTTTGCATCACGTGTTCACATTTAGATATATATCTTAACAAACAAATAAAATTTAATAATTATTAGTGTTTCTGGATCTGAGAGATCGTTCACTCTATCGTCTACTGTTTAATCTGCACGTTTTACTGAGCACTATTTGAAAACGTCTGTTTTTCTAACGCCATCATGGCTTGGCAGTTCTTGTGCACTGAATGCACTTGTGACGAGTTCCAAGAACACGCTGGGCACGCCGCCCCTCCGCCCGAGCCCGGGGGCGGAGGGGCAAGCAGGGAGACTTATATAAATAACCGGGCAATTTAAAAAGAAATTCAGTGTAATTGCAGCAGAATTGCTGTTTTCCTAAGCACCCCCCGCGTATCCTGCCCTCCTCCTTGCCCCACTCGTGCGCCACTGCAGCGACGCTGCGAAGATTTACATATTTAATCACATTCTGTTTCATGAAATATAGAAATCGCAATTTTTTGTCAACCCCGCTTCTCGTCCGTCGTCGAAATAACAAAACACGGAAAAAAATAAAAAAATGAGCGCTGAAAAAATAAATGAAAAAGCGAAAAAACTGAATAATAAAAAAAAACAATAGCAATCCACCACGGATATAAATATGTGATGGCGTTCTGGACTGTGTAACTGGACGTATGTACAGCTGCCATTGGCGTGCACGAGGGTTGTCGATCACCGCCGCTGCCAAATTACTTTCTCTCTTCTTCTTGACTATTCTGCAATTGTTTTCCCAGATATCTTAGAACTCTCCCGGCAAATGTTGGTCAATGTCATTAACGCTCCAAAACAAATTGATGATTTGAAGTATTTCTATATATACGACCTAAATTCTAACTTGTATGAAGAAAATTCGACAGTTTTTTTAGTAGTTTCATGCAGTACATACATTTTTGACGTAAGCAATTTGTACACAGTTTTAAGAAATATTCAATCCAGAGAATTGCAAATTTTATTTGGAAATACGATTTGAAATGAATGGAAAACTCATCCATCATCTACAATCGATTATCGTCAATTTTAGCTTTACCCCTGTGGTTCCCCAAAATTTTTGAAACAGGAGACTACATGTCCAAAAATGTATCACTTAAAGATCTGCAAAAACTAGCTGCTACACTCAACGTGGGTAAATGCCAAAATTATATATTTATTTATTTTAGCTTATTTACTAATGAGAGTTTGATTAATATGTGTGGGTCCCGGAATAGATAGCTCATGACTGATGACTTAAATGTGCTCCTCATTTAACTTTGGGGCCATGATTTGACTACGATTCACGCATAGAAATGTTTCACTGCGATACTCAACATTCAGTTCATCAATTGCTTAAAAACAAATTAATATATGTTTCCATAATAGTAGGTCTAAATAATAATTACTCGTACGACTAGAAGCATCGTCATTTTTGACTCGAGTTCCTGAATTATATTTTTCTAAGTCAATACTTAATTTTACAACAGCTATAGAATTTTTTATCAAATAGATTTCAAATAACTGGTACATTATTTCTGTTAACTTCCTTAAGTACGATCGTAGAATGTTTACGCTCAGTTTTGTATTACAGGTGTATTGAATTGTCAAATTGTCATAGTTCCTTATAATGGGCTCTTTCACCATTTTTTTATTTTATTTTATGAAACTTTATCTATATTGAAGACTATCTGCACGTTTACACTCTTTTAAATTATTTTATTATTATTATTACAATAAAATAGAACATTTATGTAACAAAAATTATTTAAATCTCTACTGTTTTAGATCCAGCAACACCCCTACTATGACGTCACAACTTAAAAAAAAAATCATTGTGGCTTAATGATTAACAATTAAGACTTTTAAAAGTGTAGGTAGTCTTCAATGTAGATAAAGATTCATAAAAAAATTTTTTAAAGTGGTGAAAGGCCCCATTATTTTCTCGAGTTGCTGCAAATCTTTCCAAAATGGTTTCTGTGACAAATTCTCCTGGAACTGTCTTGTATATTGTGATTTTAAGAGTGACAACTTTGTACAAAATAAAATATGTCATATATTATTATCTGCTACTGCAAAACAATCGCTGCCTAAATTTTCTAAATTTGGAATGATTACTTTTTTTTGTATAATTGAGTTCCTAGCTCTTCAAGAAGCTCAAATAATTCGAAAACAAGAATGCTCTGTAGAGCACATATAGTTTTCAGTTGATCACGTGACGAATTGAATAAACACGACAAAAAAATCTCGCTTACTTGTCTCACTCACACCAGCCAGTCCAGTGTCCACTGTCAACATATGGCAGCACTGCATCATCGTCGACGCAGCGCCAAGGCCCTTTGTCCGGCGCTGACGGGCGCCCATGCATGGACACGATATTTTATTCCCTTTTTTAAAATGAAATATCGCGGATGGGGGGTCAGCCCACTTCGATATATGAAACGTAAAAATAATTAAACATTTTTCAACCGGCACATGTGGGGAGTTGACTGACAAATAAAAATAACCATTTGAAATATGAGAGTCGAGCGTGTTTGTTGGGGAGAGATGCCCCTCTGCCCACCCCGCGCCTCCGCCTCTGGAGGGTGCAGGACTCGCGAGAATATTTTAATTATTTTTGTATATGCATTTTTAACGGTTCAACGATGGTTCTCCAGTGGTTACGGTTACCCCCTCTCACTGCTGGTCTAGTGGTTTTACGCCGTGAACATTCGAGGGTTTTTGGGGTTATAGGGTTGGTAGAACAACTGCCACTAAATACGCTATTGACTTTATAGAGTTACCATGAGAAATAGATAAATTTAAATCTATTCACGGCATGCTACAATACTCAAGTATACTACTTGTATAATAATTGTTTTGAATTAACGAATTTTATTTTGCCCAGAGAAAACGAAATTGGATAAGTACTTCCATATGGTATGGTTACATTCTGCAATTGCAATTAATAATATATTCTAAGACTAAACGATTGGACGCTTTCGTAAAATGAGGCTATATTCTTCATACTTCAATTCTGAGTTTCGTCTCATTTTTTGAGAATTCTTTAGCCTCTGTGAGTGATAGTTTGACATGACGTACGAACGTAGTTTTTGCGAATAACGTTATTGTGAACAATTGTTTGATTACAATAGTTTATAAAAACTAAATATAATAAATATGCATTGTATATTTATCATTTTAATTATTAATAAGTGAACTTGGACGTACTTTTTATTGATATACTTGCCACAACCTCAATTGTTAAATGTTTATCTTTTGAAATATTAATACATTTTTATTCAACAGTGGTATATATCAACAATAATTTAACAATTTTCTAATAAAATATTATTGAAAAATATCTTAAATTTATGCATATATAGTTTTATTGATTAAAATGGCAGCATGTCAGCCAAATTCTTGTTAGATTATCTCAATTTTTAAGTATTCGAGCCTACCATTTATGGAAATAAATAAATAAAATTAAAATAATTAACAAAAAATGTGACTAACTTTATAACTGATTTGATTCCTTATAGTTGTTTATATGAATACAGGAATTTATTAATTTAATCAAATAAACAACAATAATTTTGTTAGTTTAGTTTATTATTTTTTATCGATGAGTTTATTTAACTAAAATTAGTCATATTACTTAAAAATTCCATAGAAACAAAATTTTAGAAATCACCATTGATAAGAAATTTGACGATAGGACAATTGAAAAAACAATATAGGTACACATTTTTAGATTGGCGATTATCGATGATTATGATACTCGAAAATCGGTGTAATATTTTATGAACCAAATTTTGTTACTTTTAACATAATTTTTCTGTAGATTGTCCGGAGAACGCCAGTGTGTTTTGTATATTTACCACATGAGTGAATTAATTAAAAGTCCTGTCAAATATTGTCTCCAAGACTATGAATAAAAAAATGTTATTTTCATTATTGTATTTAAATAGTTATAAGTGTTAATTTCTTCTTGATTTTTCGTATTAATATGCGAAAAACCCAGTGTGGTGAATACTCCCTCTGCACCGAAAACTAGTCGCTCACTAACAACTCTGTCAATGCACACATTTGCATTCGCCCTGTGTGGACTGTAAACGCGGCTTGGTTTAGTTCTGGGGGCGGCAGCGACGGCGGTTCTTGATAATGACGCAGCGGCGGCATGAGGGTCGCTTGACAAGGGGTGTTTCACTCACTAAAAGGGGTGACTGGTGTCTGTCACACTACACTGGTGCAACCACCGGTTAAAGCTGCCGGCGAACAATCCCAAGCTTAACTGCGAATTAACGAAATTTGGGAGATTTATTTACGCTATTATCGAACAGGAAGAATGTACGAGTATTCATACGAAAGATGAAAAATACATTAGTGTATGTATTTGCCCATTTCGGGTATGGCACTCTGCGTCCGTAGATCTCGGTAAATCCAGTGTGAAATGTAGTCGTCAAGCCACTGCAAAGTTAAAATGATAACTGTCGGTTATGGGATTTGAATTGAAAATGATCCAAGTCAAATTCGTTACTATTTTATCCTTTTGGACAGTTTGAAACCAGAAAAAATGTTCTTTGGATTTGCCCGTAATGCTAAGTTTAACTTTTAAAATACTGAGTATTGTAATGAAGTATGACCATAGAAGTCCACAGGAAGAAGTTATATGTAGCGTAGATGAAAATGTTTAGGTGGATATTGAATAAAACACGGAGATATACAAGATGCGGTAAAACAACTACCCTAGAATTAATAAGATTTTTTTTGGAACCAGGGAGGTTGTTTTGTGGGTTTCAGCATGGGACAATCGGGCTTATTCTCTAAAAAGTTGCTCCGTAAAAACTTGCTAATTGTGACAAAAAATAAACCTTTTTTAACAGATATTGAAATAATCTCCATTAGACAAAAAGTTTCGGAGCGATTTTGTCACCTTTAGCAAGTTGCTATGATAACAACTACGTTACAGAATTGGGCCGATAAGTTCAATACCCGGAGTTGTGGAAGTATCTAAAAGGTGCAAGAAAGAAAAATGAACTGGTTTGGGTATGTGATAAGAAGAAATGAAGACTACGTTGGAATGACAGGTAGAAGAATTCTGGTAGCTGTATATTAAAAAAGAGGTTGAATGGGTATATCGCAGAAGATTTGAGACAGAAGAAATTGCGCGAGGAAGACACACTGGATAGATAAGAGTGGAAAAGGAACAGTGACCATTCCAAATAAGGAAAAAGCCCAAGAAGAAAAGAAGTGTAGCAAATCATCTTCATCAGTCTTAGCACGATAATCCATTGTGCATCTTGTCCCTTCAAGAAATCTTCTTTGGGTTTCATATCTCTACGGCCTTCATATTTTCTCCCATCTGTTCTATGTTTTTCTTCTTCGACCTTCCTTTTATCTTTCTCCCGTTGGTTTCTGTTATACTGCTATTTTCAGTAGTTCTGTTTCGATTATGCGCTCAAAATGGCTCATAAATCTCATCCTGCTCAGTTTTATTATCATCAAAGGCGCTACCGTTCTAGGAGAACTGAGATTTCGATACCCAGATACTTGATTCGTAACCATTTCGTCCTGGTGCAGTCAGAAACTCAATCTGTGTGTCCTTTGGTTACTACTGTAAGCATCATCAAATAGGTTCTTGTACAGCCAGAATTACATTAACAAGTGGTCAGTCTATTCTTGTAGTGCCAATAGAGCATGAAATTACATCTTCTTTTCCAAGACGTGTCCCAAACTTGTGCAGACGGTTCATCATCCCTTCAAGCATACAAAAATGATACGAGAATTTGATTAAATAAATAAGAAAAGAAAGGCGTAAACTTTCCATGCATCGCGTAACCGTTCTTTACGGTAAGTGGCGTGATGATATTTTATTTTATTTGAAAATAATAACAACCCTAGTGCAAGTCGCACACGATACCCAGCACACTTGACATAAGTGTGAGATATTCACAGTCACAGTTGGAAGTTTTACAAAACTGGAAAGTTGGCACAAACACGCGGACACCACAAACATAGAGCGCGGGGCTAGTCATGCAATGGGGCGGTTTACTCGGTCCTGTTTGAGGGTAGTGTTGATGTATTGACACTGACAACCACAAATGACGACTGCTCTGTACTACTCCAAAAACTTTTAAGTTAGGTTCACTATAATTTTATAGAGAGGTATTAAAATGAACAGTTGTTGCTGCAATTCTCTAACGTTAATGAAAAAGATACTCTGCGTGAATTTAGTGACTTTGATGTTACTTGTGAGAAAGAATAGCATCTAGGGGCTTCTGTTTCAAACTTCTTTCAGAATGAAACTGCTCAATCACTGTTTCTATTATAGATAATTGCTATTTTTCATGTGTATTAATTACAAATATATTATATTCTGGTTAAGATATAAACTTATGTATGTGTGTTTTTCTTGATGTATTAAAAGCTACCACTTAAGTATCACTGGTTCTTAATCCACACATACAGAGTGCTTTAGGATAAGTGTTAAGAAACATATTCTTTTCGAGATCATTTTGAGCAAAAATATATTTTTTACTTGTTGTAATCAAGGAATATTTGAAAAACAATTCGTTTTATAGAAAAATCATACCATTATATTAAGATAACAAATTAACTGTTATATCTTCAAATTCCTTAGCAATTCCTGGTTGCTACTAGGAATTTGCAAATTTACGATTATTTGATTAAATTATAATTTCGTTAAAAATAATTTTGTTCGTTACAAAAAGCATTGTCATACGCTCATCGCAATTGTTATGTAACTGTAGCATTTTGATATATAAATGCAATAATAATCATTTTAGTTATTATAAATAAGGTATGATTTTTAGAAGGGATAGGAAAAATAAAATACCTACCAATTTACAATTTGGTAATCTATGCTGCAGTGTCATTGCTAATAACTTCTTATTCTTCGGACAATTAAGTAAATAATAATGGAAAATAATTAAACAAAAATTGAATACTCCCATATTGTGTACCGTCCAAACTCCATATGTGTGTATTTATTTTATTGCACAATACGAAGTAGTATATTACTGCTGATTACTTTATTAATTATTATAGTAATTATTTGTCTCTGCGCGCTTTTTAAGATACCGTGGCCTTGGGTTCATTTCGACGCCTGTCAGCTGGACTCATAATTTTATTTATTTTATTATCTTCAATTTAATTTCATTTTGCACGCATTCGTACATTTTTAAAATAACACATTATTATTTAAAATCCCCTGGTACAATGTCATTAATCCTGCAACAATGTTATAATATAAATTAACTTCACAAACATGCATGCCTTCGGCGGGGTTCGAACCCTCCATCTGCGCAGTGCGTAGTCCATGCATATTTCAATGACTAAAGAAAGCTTGACTATTGGGATTCCAACATTACAATACCACAATAGTGGCAGGAAGCTGAACTAAACGAAAGGTACAAAAATTTCATTGTGTTTTGAACTTAATTGTCCTTTTTAAAATTAATAACAACTGTAGTGCTTTTAGAAGTATTCCAATGTAAGTATTACATTCATTAAAGACGTATTAATTTGTATAATTGTGTTATTTGGTTACGAAACAAAAATATGTAATTAGGTAGTAGAAAAACATAGTACTTTGACCTCAGAATTGCTTTAAAATTTTAATATCTTAATAATTAATAATATTTTTTAAACTTATATTTTATCTACTACGATATTTTTGGGTCTAGTTATAATATACCGTGTGTTCCAATGTTGGCGTAGACAGTTAACATATAAAATCAGTTTTTTGTAAATAAAAAGTGTCTGGCAAAAAATTATGCATCCAAATTATATATCACAATACTACCAATATCCCTACATCTTATTTAATACAGATTAATTTATTTTGATACCGCAATTTAATGAAATTAATAATAATAATTCATAATTTTCCGCCTACTCTTTTTATTGTTACTGACGTGTAGTGCTTGAAATTTCTTTTAAATATTTTAATCTGTCACAAAATACAAAATTTGGATGCATAATTTTTTGCAGGACACTTTTTATTTACAAAAAACTGATTTTACTATGCCAACATTTGCGATTTTGTAGTCAAATGTTTTACTTTGTCTTTAAATGTGCAAAGTACAGACAAATGTAATAATATACATTTAAATATAGATTTAGTGACAAATACATGGCTCGTTTGCATCAACGAACAGAAATTGTAAGTTTTAGGTGAATAAATATTATAACATTGAAACACGTGATATTTACTGTCATAATTATTTCAATTGATCTGAATAATAAATATAAGAATACGAACTACTAAAAATTTTGCCTCGCAAAAAGCATTTTTATAAAAAATCATTTAAGAACAGAACAGCGGCAAAGTGCAGCGAGCTTAGGTATTTAATAATTCTTAATCAGTTGGTTATACTTGCAATCACCAGTACGAGCTAAACAATCAAACCGACAACTTGTGTTTTTGATATCGTAGTGTGAATTTATGTTCGGCGATTAAATTAACATCTGTGTTCTGAGTTCATATTTGTGCTGTATTTAAAAAATTTTTTGAGTGTGTGATATATGGACTTAAATCCGCCAGACTCTAATAAGAATTTAGCTGCTTTCCTTTTTTCTCGAGGGCGCGATTTGAAGGTATGTTTGTAGACTTAGGTATAATGCGAATCAAAATTTTAAAAAATAATTTTATTTAGTTTCTCAGCGAGAGATAAATAATGGATTATTTTTAAATTAGTAAAAGTAAATGATAAACTGGATTACCACAAACTATAAAAAAATATGGTGTACAGCACACAATTTTCTTATACATATAAATCTGAATTTAATTGTTCGACAATTACAATGTTACAAGTTTTAAATGTAGATTAAATAATTTTAGTTCTTGTTTGTTCTCATATCAACATTGATTATTGAACATATGATTAAGTTGATTCAAAATTGGAAGCAGATGCAAGTTTACTGCAATCAACATTTTTTTATCCAAATATCATTGATAACATCCTTTATTTTAATCTTTTCGTCCTTTCCTGCACTGGTTGCCAAGCATGACCAAAATTAACTCAGTACTGCACTTTGTAATGCTATTTCCAATTAAGAATTATAATTTATTCTATTATTTTAAAAGTTTCAAGATTGAAAACTTGTGCGATGAGAAATTGGCTATATTGATTGGTAGTATGTATAGTACATTAATAGTTATTTACGAAACAAGTACGTAAAGCTTTACGTATGTGTATCGTACAATATTTTATCTACGATATAAAGAAAAACTTTTATTTATGAATTAGGATCACAATATTAAGGGAGAAGTTTGCCATGATAACAAATTTTTTGCAAATTTAGCGTGTTTAAAAATTTTAACCACTCGTTGCTCGGCTACCCGTGACTAATAAAGTCGTGTTACTAAACAACCGTTTTACAAACTATAAACTAACAACTAAACATCAATTTTACACACTATCGTAGATAAAATATATACTCTTGTTTGTGTACAACGTCAGATGAGTATGCACAACCGCGAATTTTTCGAGAGAACTGTACATATGGATTGGTGATTTTTTCGTCGTATTGTCATGTCAGCAGTACGTTATTTTTTCGAATATTCTGATAAAAATCGCTAAATATATCAGATTTTTTGATTTTTTGTTGGAAACGCGTGTTGGGGTATTATTTATATTTATGTGCGTCTGGGTCCGAAATTGATATCCGCGCTAGAAATGTATAATTTAAATCAAAATGACAAAAATTACGGATTCTCTAAACAAGCGAGGGAAAAAATCGCATAAAAAGTTTCATTAAACAGTGATTCAGAATGAAATATATATGTAATACACGTATGAAAATATGAGCGGATCAATAGGGAACTCTGCGAAATATAAAAACAACCCTTGCAGCGTAGGGGTGCTGAAGGGGTCTAGCGACTGCCTCGCGCCCCGACCATGAGGGCGACGCGGCGCGTCTCGAGCGAGCGTCGCGACCGCGACGTCATACGTCACTAGATTTAAATGTGCACTCGAATTAGTCTACTCTGCTAATTTGCTCTTGCGCTCTTGGCCTCTTCTCGCTGCTGCTTTTATTCTTCTTTGCACTGCACAATATTCAGACGCGCGTTTACATTATCTGCAAATTAACAAAAATGTTGTACATCCTTCTATTTGGAATATAATTATTTATTTGATGCAGAGCACACGTTTTTTAAATATTTAACCCAATTCACTGAGCACTCTAAGCCATTACCTACATTGCTTCAAAGTTTTAAAAAGTTTAGCATGATTTTCAGTTGCAATATTATTAATTTCTCATATATATTAGTCTAGAATCTAGATTATAAACAAAGGGAAATGTTTCCCAAATGCAATACAGGGTACAAGTACAGTCTTTTGATAGTAGACACGGACACAGGCTACTCGGACCTATTGGTATTTTTGAGTGTTGTATGCGAAAGTAAAAAATTCTTGTGTGGGCACCACACTACTTTCTTATACAAATAAAACCATCTGAATATGTATGACTTGTTCCTTTGTAAAAGAAAGTAAAAAAGAAGCGAGGCAGACCAAAAAAATTAGGAATTAAAAATTGGAAAACCAAAGCAAGAAACAGAAAGGAGTGGAAAGAATTTATACAACAAGCCCAGGGCCTGCAAGGCCTGTAGAGCTAATATATATAAATATGTTATTATAAACATTTATAATAAATAGTACGTTAATGAAAACGAAGGCGTTAATGAAGCTCTTCACTCACAAAAAATGAGTGCGTAGATAAAATATTTTACACATAATTACCAATTCTGGGCATTAATGGGTTAGGCAGATTTAATTACGTAAATTAAGAAAATTATTTAAATTAAGAAAGAAACGAAATTGTTTACTAGAAAATAAATTAAATACTCCTCCAAACTTAACTTGAAATTTATTACTTATGTATAATTTAAACCTGAATAAATTCATTGCTGTAGTACGCATCGTAATATGTCTTATATTTATCGAAATATGGCGATTTGTAATATTTTTCAAAATACGGAAATTTCCCCAAAAATGACTTAAAATTGTAAATTTTTTTTATTACATTTCTTTATAATATTCGCGCCAGGAAACCCACTACAGCAGAGCGCATCGTCATATCTCTAATATTTTTCGAGATATGACGATTTTTTATATTTTCCGAAGAGCAACTTTGAGGGGCTGTAACTCGAAAACTATACAAGATATCGAAAAATATTTCCAATTTTGTGCTTTTCGTGCCATTTATAATAAATTAGTAAATTTTGAAAATTTTGAAATTTTTTTGAATTTTTTTTCAAAATTTCGATTGTAGATATCTCGACAAATATGAAAGATACAGACTTGCAGTGTTCACCAATCGATTCAGCTCGACGAAATACATAAACCCTGAAAATTTCAGAAAATTCGGACAACCGGTTGAAATGTTAGAGCAAAAAGCCTGAAAATGGCCAAATTCAGGCCAAACGTCAAGGGGTACCTATTGACGTTTTGGACAAAAAACTCGATTTTCGGGCTTTTTGCTCTAACTTTCTATCCCGTAAAGCGATTTTTATGAAACTTTGCATACTTATGTATTTCGACGAGCTGAATCGATTGGTGAACACTGCAAATCCGTATCTTTAATATTTGTCGAGTTATCGCCGATCGAAATTTTGAACAAAAATACAAAAAAAATTCAAAATTTTAAAAATTTGCTAATTTGTTATATAAGGCACCAGAAACGCTAAACTGAAGAGAATTTTTCGATATCTCGTGTAGTTTTTGAATTACAGGCCCTTAAAGTTGCACATCGAAAAATACCAAAAATCGACGTATCTCGAAAAATATTAGAGATCTGACGATGCGCTCTGCTGCAATGGGTTTCTTAGCGCTTATATTATAAAGAAATGTAATAAAAAAATATTACAATTTTAAGTGAGAATATTCCGTGAGTTTCAAATTTTTCTATCGGTATGTGAATCTGTATTGAATGATTAATAATTACAGTTTCTGTTATTTGTTTGTTCCCATAGCAACTAAAATTAGTTTATTAAACATATAATTCAGTTTTGTCAAAAGAAGCAAACAAAAGAATTTTGATTATTAGTTAAAATGAGTGAGATTTGAACTAGTGAACTTTAGCTCATCAGTAAGCATCCCATTTCGGAATACGTTAAAAATTACAGTTAAATTTTATTCAACAAGTGTATGATAAAGTATAAAATGTTTTTATTTAGCGTAATTATAGAAGAGAATAAGGGAAATAACAATAAATATAAGTGGACTGTAAAATCCCAAAAATAATTATAAACTCCAATAAATATTCGTCGCATATCTTAATTCCTTGTTTAAAAATGGCCAAGTAATAAATGCGATGTAAAATTCAGAATTCCCAGTATTTAATTGACAAGTAATAAACAGCGCCCAACAAAACAAAAACCAAATTCGCAGTAACAAAACACCTTTAAAACAATAACAATAAAAACCGCATTCCAAAAATTCACCATTTATTAAAACCGTATGAAATATAATTTCCCGAGAAACATGATCTCGCAATCGCGTCATTCAACATCGGATAGCATTTCTTCAAGTCAAGAGATTAAATAAAAGTAACAGGAATGGACAGAAGTAAAAAGACACGTGCAATAAGATACGCGACTGCCGAGATGTACATCGGAAAGTGTCAGTGCTGGTAAAACTGTGGAGTTTGCTCAGAGAGAGTTGGAAGCACTGGTTTGTGGGACCATATCGGGGTAGTTTGAAACACTGCCAATTGCATTTAGCTCGTTCCCTTATCTTAACTGGACCACTCGGATCATTATGTTACCCTCCTCCTGCAGTACTCAAACAGTTACACAAGCTATCAAACTATTTCAACTGCCACATATTATTAACAAAATGCATCAAATTTGACCAATAGTAAATTTTAATCTAGGGCAACATACTTAAATTTTTAAGACTTTGTTTCATACACTGTCATTAAAATTATGAAATTATTGTCCGGTTCCATAAAGAAATTTAATTGTCATTTACATTTAAAGCAAATTCATTTGTTTTTAATAAGTACACATCATTTCAAATTATTATTTTTACCTACCATTATTTGGATAACTTGATGTTTTAGTAAGGAAGTAAATAAAGTGGAGTTTAATTTTCAGTAATAATATAACAAGAGAGTGAGAATAAATTGAAAATAATTTGACAGATCTTTCGACAGGGCTTGAGTGGCTATTGTCAAATGGCGACAAGTTTGAGAAAGATACTGGAGAATTATTTTCTAATTTATCGAACTCTCGAGTTATATTTAATTAGATTATTTTTTTATTTCATCATCAGGCACGTCAGTAAATCTATCTTTTTTGCTCATTTTTACTTGTGTTGATAACTATCTGACATCTTACAACAAAAACAAAAAAGCTACAGAGAATATTGCCGGGAATAATCACAAGAGCATTATTCTCAGTGTAATAATTACAGGATTAGTTAAAACGCAGACACGTGACATACAATAAAGCATTTCATTGGTTTAAAGAAACGTCAAAAAATAATCTTTATAAAACCGGGCATTAGTCTCTTGTTATATTCAAAAATATATAGATTCATTTTCGTTACATTTTCTAGCATAACATTGACAAGAGCAATTTGAACAACTCCAATGAAAATAATGGGTGTTAGCAGTACATGTTTTCTCTTGAACTTCGATTTAAAAATGTCTTAAAATGGTGATCTAAGATATAATGAAGCAAACATATTTGATTAGTAAGGTGCAAGTAATTAAAATTATATATATAAAAAAACTTTAATCTCTTATTGCTTCAACTGTTTATTTAGGAAGGAAAATAATTATCTTACAACAAGGCACAACATTCGTTATTAAACAAAATTGCTGCACATGTCATTTCTTTAATTAGACTGAATTATTCTACGTAAGATGACGGTAAATTTGTTTCATATATCATCAAGTAATTAAACAAACAACTGCAATTGAAAATTAGAGCATCTGCTTCAAAATGCAGTAATTGTAAATAAATGACAAGAATTAAATTAAAATTGCAGTTGTTTCTTTCTCATAGCAATTAAATACAAACACATCGTTGTCATCAAATAGATCTCGAAATAAATAAATATATCATTGCTTCTTTTATCCAACGGAGATCTTTAGTTTCAGCTTTTTTTGAGGTTAGATTAACCAGGCAATGTCCAGCGTGACACAAAATGGGCAAATTAATTTCTCTCTAGAGAGAGAAGTGTTACCAATATGTTATTTACAAAAAATATATTATACAAATTATAGATAAATAAATTTTATTGAAAATCATTTTTTCTCTGTGGTATACATACTTTATATTATCCTACAATTATGTATGTATATATTTTTTTGGTATATTATATTTGTTTCTCAAAAACTGTAAATTCAAATGAAAAATAACCTTAGTATGTTATAGACGATTATATTTATTTTATATACACATTATTTGTATTACTGTAGTCGTTCATGGGAATGTGTGACATATATTTTACTACTTTGAAAATTATGTTCATGTATTCATGTTCATATATAACAAAATTAGCTTTTTAAAATTGATTACAAAACTTTGGACTTTTATCTACAAATTTAGGTATAAAACATTATATGTTCCATTTATTATAATAATGATATATTGTTTCAAAAAAGTCATGTTCATGTTGCGCTATCTTCAGCCCGTATGGTTGACCTTAACTATTTGAAATAGGTTTGTGTGACAATAAAAACATGTTGGTTGTCACTGGTGCTCGCAGCCAGGACAGCGAACCACACACACACACACACACACACGTCTGCAGTGACACACAAGAGAGTGCAGGAGAAAGACGGCTGCAGTGGCTCTGTCTCTGTCACACATTACCACACTCCCTCGCATTTGAATGGCTGTGGGTGTATGTACGTGAGCTATATTAGCACCATCTCTTGATATTAACAAGTATTGTGACGACGCATTTGAATGCACATTCATCAGAGTAGGCCGCGCCCGTGCCCGCTACGATTTTGTTTCTTGCAATGCAGTTTTGAAAATGTATGCTTTTCTTTTTTTACTTGCACTGATGATGTTTTTAGATATTTGTGTTGAGTTACGTTGACAACCACTTGGGCTTATTTCAGATTTATGTTTTTAGTTAATTGAAAATGTGACGTATGTATTGTTTGTTTTACAGACCCTTGAGAATTTTGTTTTTTATAATGTGCATGGAAAGTTATGAAATGGAGGCATTGTCGAATTGCTTCTACAATTTTAATTAATAAACAAAGTATTTTACGAATTGCAACTGCAACTCCTAAGAAGTGATATACATTTATTGACAAATGTAAAAATAAATCCTATACTACTCTTAAACGATACAAAATAGTATTTGATGATACAGAAAAATACCTTCTTATTTGTTTATTTTCTATTTATATTTGAGAAATTTAATTTTATTTTGTATATTTATTTAATTTCTTGACTTATATTTCACAAAGAAAACAGCTTCACACTCAAAATGACGTGTCACATTTCGTAAAAAATTGAAAATTTTTAAGTATGTCCATGATGTACAGGGAATGCAAGATTTATGAAATCTATTTTTTTTTATATTTTATTATCTCTAAATCTAATGAAAATTAATAAAATTAGTGTAATCAAAACACATGTAAAATTAAATATTCTACAACTGTAGAATAACATAAATTGTTGAAAAAGGAAATTTAATCGTGATTTTCAGGATAAACTGTTAAGGGCTTCAAGTAAATTATAAACTTCCGGTTGACCAATTTTATCCAAATTTTAATCAGCTCTTCATTTAAATATAAGAAGCTAAAACTCACAAAATTGTATTTTTTGGTATGGTGAAAATAGTAAAATCGTATTGTAGGGACTCTAAAACATGCTTATTCATTGGAAACTCATTACCCAATTTTATACCTCCCTTACCTAGAGGTAGGCGGGACTTTTTTCTATATTTTGAACCGTTAGAAAATAAAAATAGCGGTTCTTGTTATTTGTTCCTCAAAATCTCAATAAACCAGAAAAATCTTCTGGTCTATATTTCCTTTTTAACCTCTAGAAGAAGAATCGAAATGAGTAATAATGTTTAATTTTACTCTGCCTAGCGGTACATCATACGATTCCAAATACACAAATCACAAATCATTATAGATAATATTAATATCTATAATACTACAACCAATATAATGCAATGTACAATTATACGTAATTTAATTAAATAGTGATACATATATTAAATTTAGCTCCGTACTATCTGAATATATTTAGTATGTTAAAACAGTTGAACAGCGATGGTAGATAACACAAAACATCCAAGATTACAAACAATATTAAAATTTTAAATGTTATTTATTTTATTAACAACTGATTTATCTTTACGAGTCCTTTTACACATTGCGTAAATAATATGAAATCATATGTACACATGAATATGTATTAGCACAAATTAATATCTCCGTCTTATCTGCGGCGGCTTATCAAAGCGATGCCCTCTTTTGTTTTACTCGTAGGTCAGTTCTTCACATAAATACTATATAAATTATTAATTGTTAAAGTAATTAAAGTTATTTTTAATATATAAAAGTGTATTTATATTTGTCTTTCGGTCTGGTATTTTTTATTTTATTGAATATTGACGATAAGCGATGGTGTGTTGTTTTTATTTTGTTTATTTTATTAAAATGAAGAAGTTTTAATGATGTTTGTTTTTATAGGAAATATAGAAATTGTTTTGTTTGTATTGAAAATACAGGGTCGTACTCAGAATATTTTACAATACAATATTGTTGTAGTATGGCTTGTCCTCAATCAACATTTTAGGTATCCATTTGATTAAAAATAGCTATAAATATATTTGTAACGTCAAAAATGTCCCAGAATTGTTATTTCTTTTTTGTTAGATTAATAAACTTTTAAGATCTATTTATTTAAATTATAAAATGGTTTTTAAAAATATTCGCAGTTAAAATTTTATAGTCAAAATACTCAACATTGACAGAATTTTATCAAATGTTTTAGTCCCAGACGATCCACTGTTAATTTTTGTTAATTTAACAAGTTTCAAATTTGTTAGGAAGTAACAAATTATTTTTGTGTATTTTGTAACTAAATATAGGTATTTGTGAATATAATAATTAACATTTATTTTATGTGCTTTTGACTAAATATTTTAATAATTATATTGAAGCTGAACAATAAATCAAAGTTATTATATCAAATTAATTTGTTAACGAAGGATACAAACTTTCTTTAACAATTTCAAATTGATAAATTAGCTAAATTTACTTGCTATTATTGGCGAGTCTATTTGTAAAATTTTATAAATGTAGCAAATAAATAAGAGCAACAATATTTCTTTTTAAAAATTCAGAATTGACAAAATTTTAATTTAACAAATTGTCTTATTTGTTAAATTGTTAATGTTACGCAATGAATTTGTTAATATTAACTAAAAATATTTATTAATAATAATTATATAATTTTACACATGAAGTGCGATTACCAGCCTTGAAATCACTACCCTCAAAAATCTTAGTAGGACAAAATTAAAGAAAGTTTTTTATATGCTGAAAACTATTAAAAAATTGTCGAACCGGAGGATTTTATGATTCATTCTATGCTAGGCGTTTCAATGGAACTATTTATCTCTTAGGTATATTTCCATATAAAGAATAACACATTTAGAAAATCAAACAGTTCGTTTTGAACTAATTGTTGATCGTTTTGTATTTCCTTTAAAAATAGAGTAATAATTATACATATTATAACGTCTGGCGTCTATGTGATAATTAAATTAATAATGTATATATTTTTAAGATAAAATTGACATGTTTTTATGTTGAACGCATGCAGAACAAATTCTTCGTCCATAATTGGAAAAGCAAGGAGGCAATATTTATTTATATAAGAAATTCTTGCACTTGTGTATGCTATTCACATGGACGGTAATGTATTATAATTAATATATTTTAGAATAATTAAGTTTAAAATAAGTAAACAACCGGCGTTGATGAGTTTATCAGGAAAATAATGAATAAATTTGTAATTAAAAACAAATACGTCAAAAATAATTATTTGAGCGCACGGTGAAAACAAAGAATAAATAATATAATTAATAGAATGACGCATAACCAATGTAGGAGTATGAATACAACATTAACATTAAGAATAATAGACATGGGCGTGCCGCGAGTTTTTTCAGCCGAAAAAGGAAGTTTGATTAGTCCGTCCACCCAACCACGCTAATTATTATTTTCATCATTCTAATTTGTACCTCAAATAATACTCCTTATGTTCATTTAAATATTCTACCAAGATTAATTTTATAATTTGCCCATTGTGAGAACACAGAAATTATCAAAACAAAGGATGTGAAGCTATTATGCAGGAAAAGCTTTTAGATAATATAGGAAATTAGTTTTTCCATTATCACTGCTTTCCTGATTTTTTTAGATGAATAAAATTCAAATAAATGTTGTAGAAAATTTAACTATCATATATAAACAGTCATTTTTGTTTTGTTATAAAATTATATTTCAAAGTTAAAATTGCATGAGGTGACATAATTTTTATTAGTTATTATTGTATAAGGTACTCGAAATGCGTATGTATCGAACAAATACGACGAAACTAAATGCATTTCGCGGCGAGGGATTGAAATAGTATATTACCTACCGAAGTGGAAAGTGTTTCATTTCAGACTAAGAGGTGCAAAGCACCAAGCCTGAGACTATATCGATATTAATTTATGTATGTTAATTGTACAATTATTAAGATTTGTCATATTATTAACAAGAATTGTATAATAGTT
This sequence comes from Poecilus cupreus, assembly GCA_963942605.1. Taxonomy (NCBI): domain Eukaryota; kingdom Metazoa; phylum Arthropoda; class Insecta; order Coleoptera; family Carabidae; genus Poecilus; species Poecilus cupreus. The sequence goes on from OZ012731.1 coordinate 10,258,610, forward strand.
ATTTATGTGCCTAGAACGAAAAGTAAAACTTTAAGGTACTAGCAAGTTGAAATTACTTGCGAAGTCTCTTTTCGTTCGAGGTACAAAAACAGTTTTATTTCATACTGGTTACTAAAGTTATTAAATTATATTTATTAACACAAATTATCAAAAATTCGTAGAAATATGAGTTGATATAAAAGGCTAAATAACAATTTCTGTAAGAACAAGTATTTGTTTATAAATAATGTACCAATTAAAAGTCAAATTTTACTTTACAGTTTTTCTTTTCGTACAATAAATAGTCCGAAAAATGTGACATACGTAACCAATATGAAATAAAAAGAATTAATTAATTAATTAAATTATGAAATATTTTACCGATTCCCTTTACAGCAAATGTGTAAATAAAAAAATTGTTTATAATTTAAAAATGCTTGCAATATAAATATTATTTTATATTGCCAAATTAAATCACACGTTGCTCGAAAAATGTTCATGCATTAACAAATATTCTCATTTCGTTTTGAGCTTTCATAAAAAAAAATAGACAAGCCAAGATTTGCAGAATTTTTATTAAGAACTGAGGTCTGATTGAGTGTCAAATAAATTATTTGATCATCCCGGAGTCCTACGATTTAAAAAATTAACGTAAAGTATTAATTTCCTAATTAAAAATGGTGAAGAAATACTCCTTGTAATAAATGAAAAGCACCAAACCAAAAACAACAATTCCACTAAAATACGAAGACCCCATTTAACATCCCACTTTCAAGAAACTTCTAAACGGCCTAAAATTTCAGACACTCATTTCATTTTATATATTTACACAGTACACCCTTCCTGATAGCATCCACGGCCTCGTTCAGTGGCGTCGACACGCGGCGGGGCCGTGGTGGGGGGCTAGGGGGCTCTGCAGGAGCCTCGAAGTCGTCCTGGAACACTTTATATAAAATTATCGCCATTAAAACGCGCATTAAATACCCTGGCGCGCTCGAAGCGCCCCTAGCGGCGAGTTATGTATTTACGTATGCACTCATTAAAAAACAAAACAGGGTTTATATTATAAATGTTATAGATTCTCAGCAACGATGTTGTATGTTATACTTTGTAACGTAAGACGCGAGATGAAAGCTCGAATTGTTCAGTCATAATTTTAAACATTATTTTATTTGGCACAAATATTAATTATTCGTATCTAAGAGCGGTTTTTAACCTCGTCGAGGCGCGACCCATAAAGCTAAATTATTTATTTATATTTATTTTAACTTGTAAACATTAACAAATAGATTCACAAAAGGAATTAGCGCTAACTCCATTTTTATTATTAGTCGTAACTTCATTTCCATTTATATATTTATTTTAACTAAGGTTAAGATTGGATATCATAAAATTTTACATATTTTGTTAATTTAATTAACTTAGAAACAAAGTACATTTGCTCAAAACTCGAATGTATCTAGAGATGCTCGATTGAGTGTGTTTGTGCCTACATTGATGTATGGTTCTGAATGTTGGGTGTGGATGAAGAAGCATGAACGACGTATAACTGCTGTAGAAATGAAATATTTGAGAGGAGTGTGTGGGTATACGAGACGTGATCGTATACGGAATACATTGGTGTACGATGAGTGTGAGATTGAGAAGAATGTTGTTAAGAAAGTGGGAGTGAGTAAGTTGAGGTGGTTTGGACATGTTGAGCGAATGTCGAATGAAAGGTTGGTGAAACTAATATATGTGGGTGAACGATTGCGGGCGTCCGAGGAATAACTGGTTGGGTATGATTGATGGTTTGTTGCGTAAACAAATGATTCTGAGTGTGAAGAATAAACGAGCATGTATGAATCGCACTATGAATGTGGACGAGACGAAAGTGGTGTGTCAGGATAGGAATGCTTGGAGGAGATTGATTGTTGGTTGACTGTGTTTCTGGGTTCGTGCTACCCCACTAAGTGGGATATACCGTGATGTTATGTATGTATGTATGTATGTATGTATGTATGTATGTACAAAGTTACAGATATTATAAATTATTTAAGCAACCTAACAAATTATTTTTGTTTGCATGTAATCATGTACCAAAAAGTTTGGTAAATTTTCAGAAAATTTTTCTTATATTTTCAGCTTACCAAATAGTCCAGTAAATACTAAGAAACTATATTTTTTCGTGTAGACGTGACGAAAGTGATAAATAAATTGCTAATTAAATGGATATAGCATTAGTTTGTATGTGATTTCATTTCATACAACAAAAATATAAAACATAAAAAATTCTACCTATTTGTGATATCGTTCAACGTGTAAAGTACGTACGTATAATGTTAAAATATCTTTCAGTTATAAAGTTTAATGTATTTTTAACAAAGTTTGGAAGATTTTACGAAAGTTACTACACTTTAAAAGCACAGGAAATAACAAACAAAAATGTTAAATTTTATGATAGCAACTAGTCGACATCACAATTGCTTCTCTGATGACATGAAAATTATATTTTCTGGAACGAAATACATTTTAACCCGAAAATTCACCCAAGACTGAAATACCTCAGAAAACATAAACACACTAACAATTAACTTATTTGGTTTTTATATCGCACTAAACTAATTAATCATAGAGTTAATTTTAAAACAAAATAAAGTTAACGGCTTAACCTTTTTGATTTGACAGTTACCCTAAGTAGGAATGCCACACGCAGTAATGGGAAAATTACTTGATAATATATTTAGGTATTTGTTTTTTATTAGGCGAATAGTTGTGGAGAATATATCCATTTTGGAGCTAAACTACTTTACAAAATATTTAGAGCACTAAAAGCGCAAATAATATGAGAGTATTTATTTTTTATTGGCTGAGTAATAGTCGAGAAAACAGTCCGAAATATTTTTATGACATGCTCCATTCGGACAGTCGCCGCGTTGCCGCGAGTAAGACTCTTCAACCAGCATATCGCCAAGTCTACAAGGACAACTGTTATGATCATAGTTACGGTTATTATTATGATTATTTTTATTATATGTAATTCAAAGTTCTAACGATTATTGTTATTATTATTATACGTCGGCCGGATCTACTTTATTATACTGTTATTATTACTATTTTATATTTTATAAATAACATCTACAGTTAACGTCTCAGACAGAGTCAGAGAAAACATCTAGATGAGGAGTTTAAATCAGCGAAGCAGTTTGTTGCAATTGCGTACGTTTTATTGCAAGTAGGAGTTTAATTTTTGTCATTTATCTCTTCCTGGTTCTGGAGAAACTTTGTGTATTCTTTACTTTAAGTTTCTCTCTTTTTTCCTCAACAACTATAGTATCAAAGTTTTTCTTATATATCTGAGAATTGAAAATGTTCATTATTTGTATTTGTGCAAGTTTGGGTATTGTCAATTTTTATATATTACTAGAAGTTCATCCTTTTCATTATTTCAATGTTTTCACAATTGGGTATTCCTTTCTTGTAGAGATAACAATATTGAATTCGCTATAACAATGGGGTAAATAGCTCCGTGGTTTCGCATCGGACTGTGGATCATTAGATCCTCGGTTCTAATCTCACAAACGACAAATTTTCAAAAATATATTTCGAAAATTTTCACCACATAAATTTTCCGATTTTGACGGAACCTGTAACATTAGTTTAGTACGAGTATATGTTGTTATTATTATTTATATTAATTATTTTTCTTTCTTTCTTGGTAAGTCGAGCGTCAATTCTTTTCTGTCCCTTTACTTCGTAGAAACCGTAAGTAAATGCAGCAAATGTTTAACTCTTAATTAGAACTATTTTATAAGTTTTCCTCTAGATACTTATCGTTTTGTTTCGAAATATTCTTCTAAGTTCAGTTTAAATTTTGTAAAATCATCGTTTTATAATATAAGGATTTTTTTTCGCGATCGCCCAGAAAATGAGCTGTTTCTGATCGCTTTTTAGACCGTAAATTCCTTCTTTACCGAGCTAGCTCGGAAAATTCCATCTTTTCCGAGTTGGCTGCAAAAATGTCTGGACAAATTTAACTGTAGCTCAAAAACTGGACTAGGTATGGACTTGCGGACTTCACCGTTAGATTCAGCAGGGATTTCTCAACTTAAGTTGGCAGCAAAAATAGTTAGAGCAAAAGTTCTGATAGAACGTCAAAAAAGGTGAAATTTTTAAAAACGCTACTCGATATCTTGGAAACTAAACGAGATATCTCAAAACGGACGCCAGTTGTGAAATCTCCATGCTTCAATTACCCAACAAGCAAATTTTCATCCAATTCTGAGATTTTTTATCTTTTTAGCGTTTTTTAAATTTTCCCTGTAAAATGTTAACCCGTAAAGATATTTTATTGAAATTTTGCATACTTATGTAACTCGATGAGCCCGATCCAACGGTGTGCTCCGCAACTACGTATCTTGCCTAGATTTGGAGTTATTGATAATCAAAATTTTTTAATTTTGAGAAATTTGCGAAAAATTTTTTTTTTATTTTCTGAAATTTTTGTTATGGGTACTTGGGAAGTTCAATGCCGTGGAGCGCGACCTGATATCTCGCTTGGTTTTTGAGCTACAGGCCGTGAAACTTTGACTTTTCCGATTTTTGTCGAAATCAACAACGATAAATATATCGTCACGCCTTTTACCCATTTTTGGGTGTGGCACTTTTGCACTTTAAATTTCGTGCATCATTGTTTTGAAATGCACGGTTATAACGACACATAAATTATAGTCTTGTTTCGCGGCGTTATAGCCAAGTTAGAGGGTAATTTAAACAAGATATATAAGAAATATTTGATGGCAGAAATACGCTGAAATTTTGATAAGATTTGAAAATGCGCATAAAGAAAAGAGATGAAGAAATGAGAATATGAGAAAATAGCCTTGAGTTCCGTCAATTTTTCTCTTTGGAACCCTTTCTGGTCGGGATGCCTTTAATTCATTAAAAAAGTAAACAGCAGCGAAATACAAACTTTCCCAAAAACATCGCACCGCATCGCACATAAATTTTCTATTAAATTACTTCTTTTCCTCAAGTTCGGATAACATCTGAAAACATGGCGGCGCAAGTGAGACGGAACGAGGCAAGAAAAAGACGCCACAACGAAATTAAAATGAATTCTATTTAATGAAATTAAATAAATAACGAATTCATTTTCTTTATGTATATTCAAGAGATTAATATCTTTGTCATAACACAGACAGCGTCCCTCGTCAGGCGACGAAATAAAAATTATTCTTTAATATAAATCAGCTTCGGGCGAACGTTCTGAAATAACAAAAAACACAGGCAATTTACAAAGTTTAACAATGAATTAAAAAGTACTGAATTATATGACGTCTCGCAGTGGCGGCGACAAGGCCCCTCCAAAGTATCCCTTGTATACTTCCCCATTCCAATTTTTTTTTATTCTTTCATTTCATATCCTAAAGGAAACATACATACAAATATGAGGCAGGTATTGAAATATTGCCATATTTATTTTTTAAAGTATCAAACATCAAGGAATACAATTTAAATAAAAGTAAATTAACGACAAAAGTTTATAGGGCTTGATTTGGTTGAGTATGCATTATGCGATCGTAAGGATTAAAAATACAAAATAAGCAAGTCAAATTTTAAATAAATTCCACTGAAATGAAGTAGGTACATAGACTTTTGTCAAGAAATGTTATTCGCCATATTGCCAGAATTGTTAGTTCTATTTGAGCATTCTGCAAATTTATTCTTCTTGTTCATTTTCATATTGTATACTTTCATAGTAATATTGGTATTTAAAAGTTAGTTTAACACATGATTTGAGCGCAAACAAACAAATAAATGAAACATCAATTTTATACATCTAACATGTATCCAGTGTAATTGTTAAACATTAAAATATTTGATGAATCTGGAGCATCTTGACTGGATGAACGTAAATACAATAAAATAATAAATATATCATCACGCCTTTTACCGATTATGGGTGTGGCACTCTGCCTAAGCAGATCTCGGTAAGTGATATATTTTTTCGTATGAAGTGCGGTTACCAGCCGTCAAGTCATAGCCCCCAAAAATGTTAGTGGAGGAGGAACCACAGGGGTAAATTTAAATTGGCAACTGTCAGCTGTGGGATTCGAACTGAGGATCTCACGATCCACAATCCGACACGTTACCACGGAGCTATTTACCCCATGTTTGTGAAATAATTAAGCTATTGGATAGCAATCAATAAATTTTATTATAAATCGACCTCTACCGGTTTCGACATTTGCCTTCTTTAGGTGAATTTGTTAAAAAAAAATTGTTTTTATACATTTTTTCAAATTACACATTAAAAATTACAAAAGTAATGAAAACAACACATTAGGGCGTCAAACAGTTAAAAAATAAATATTATAAAATGCTCTAAAGTCGTCAAAAATTGTAAAAAAATATAAAAAAAGTTATCATCCTTTGAAATTTTTTAACAAAATCACCTACTGAATAAAGCCGAATGTTGCCAAAACCGGTAGAGGCCGATTTTTAATAAAATGTATTGACTGCTATCCAATAGTTTAATTCTTTCACATTAAAATATTTATTAGAAAGTTGTTTAGTGACCATCTTTCGTTTCGATGTAGGACTATGAACCTGGTACAATTCTAATCCTAGTAGTTTTAAATCTTGCCGAAATGAAGTAGGTATCAATAGTAATAGAATTGGAAGATAGAAACTATTTAATGAAAATATTAGCATGAATGGCAAAGAAAGCAATCTACAGTCGAAATGGTGGCACTACGGGGCAATGACCGCGCTGTCCACCCCACTTGCCCACCACTGCACCACCTGCCACCCTACTCAAATTTAAAATTATCCCTCGTATTTTTATGAACATACATGTGTTCGTTATATCGAAAATATGATGGGGGACGCATGACGTATCGCTCGTTTATTAGGTTAGGGGGGCGGCGGGAATTGCGCCATCACGGATACCCTAATTCTACGCCCATGATCAACTCGATGACGCATCGCAGTTACCAGTTGTCGGTATACAGTCATTGCTCTGCGCTTCTTTCTTATCTTCACGAAAATGGAAAAATTCTTGATGTTATTCAAACCAACTGTTTTTGTTTCTGATTGCATTCTTTCCCAACTTGGAGATGAAAATTAAAATTGTAAATTTTACATTTTTAAGAATATAGTATTAGTGCCTGGTTTTGAACTGTGTTTTACCTCTTGCTACATCCTGGAATCATGCTAAAAATTCGGTAGTGAGTTTTCAGTGGATGAGCACGTTTTAGGTTCCCTAGAATACGATTTTAATAGTTTCGCGATGATATCTGTATGACTGTCTGTCTGTCAGTCTGTCAATATGTCTGTCAGACTGTGTGAATCTCTGGAGTTACGGTTTCCCAAAAACTACTAAAATGAAAATTATGATTTTGAAATTACTGATTTATTAAAATTATGATTTAGTAACGACTTTTGTTATGAGAATAACATTTCAAATATTATTATCTACAATTATTGTTTGAAACATTTTTATCTTACTGTCACCATTTACGAATTACAACACGTTAAAAAAAATTGTATTTTGACATTTTCGTTTAAATCTGCTAACCTATGCTTTTTGATAAAAACAAAACAACGGTTGAGAAATGAAAAAAATGTAATTTTTAACATCTTTCATAATTGAAAACTATTTTTTTAGGGATGAGCGTTTCTTGATAGTGGTAGTCCGTGTTTCTACATTGTTCGATAAGAAATCTACGGCGGGAGGTATTGTAGTGCCCGCAACAAATAAATGAGTAACCACATAAAAAATGTCAAACTCACTCCCCTTCGGTAGAGCTGTGACTGAAGTATTTTTGAATTAAATAAGAACCATATTTTAATATCAACTTTTTTGTTTGCCATTTGAACCGAAATATATTTAAATTTTGTATATTAACTGATTAGAAATTATATAATCAAATGTCTAAAAATAGTATATTGTGTCATTAGGAGTAAAATGTGATACTTTGGGTGCTGAGCATGTAAGTTTGAACGACGAGCGAAGCGAGTCGAACAATTACATGCGAAGCACCCAAAGACACATTTACTCCGAATAACACATGCTATTTTTTCTTCAAACATAGAAAATAAAATTATAAATATTATAAAATGCTCAAAACTTCAAAAAATATTCCGTCTTATCTAGCATTTCAAGTTGCCGTAGAATATGCTATTTTGTTATTTTTGTTTATTTGTTTCATTTTTAACTGTCAAATTATTGAATTACAACCTAACTATTTTTCATAATATTTTACTTTGTCCGCCGCCGGCGTAAATGTGTTGCCAAGGATACAATTTTACGCCGGCGCGGCGGCGACAATATTCAACTTCTGCTTGTTGAATACAAATACATAACAACGTACTTTTATGACGTTTGAAGAAAAAATATTTTTCGATTTAATTTGTTCATTTTGGTTCTCGTATTTTAATTATGATAATCAGAAGATAGTGAAAAGTTTTTTAATATGTCAGCTGAAAACATATATTGAATAGCTTTCAGTGTATTAATCCAGTTATTCATATACTACACGTAGTGTGCGTAATACTTGCAAAAATATAACAATGATTTGCTATGAGCAATTTAAAACCTTATTTTTTCTATTGCGTTTGTGTAAACCGGAGTGAAAAAATTCCCTTATAAAAATGTTCACTTTTTAAAATAAATTATGCATGAAAATTATACATAACTTCTATCATCAGTCAGGTATGACAAATGAAATTATATATACCATTAATATTAAATAATGTAGTAAATTCAATAAAACGCCAGCCATTAAAAAAACAAAACACGCAGTACTCTCTGTAAAAAATAAAAAGGAACAAAACATAATGGCACGAACATATGTCAATAAAATCTGTCAAAAAAAATTTAAAATAAAAGCATTCAACCACAATTAAATCGCGGACAATTTCCTGCAATTTTAACAAAAATCGCGCGTTAAAGAGACACTTAAAACTTCAACAAAAAATCAACGCTTCGTGGCGCCATGACACGTCACGTGACATCGCGATCACGCATTTAAAATTTCCGATTAAAAACCCATTCGACTAGGATTTCCTGCCAATCACCGTTCACTTCAACGATAACGACATTACGGTGCCTGCCGCCCCCTGCCCTGCACCCCACTGTGTCGCCCCCTGCAGTCAGTCAGTCAGCCAGCCACCCCCACCTCCGCCGCGACCCCGCGCTCGCGAATATCGCGCGAAAATGGCTGGCAAGGTGTTGAGGGATTTTTCGTGTTTGAGGATACAAATCTGTGAACATGGAGACAAGCTTGTTGGGGGTGTTATTTATTGGAATTCAATTGTGGGTGGTTGGTGTTCTAGAGAGGGTCATTTCGCGGAACTTTTAGCAATTGAATAACGTCAGGCATTTTATACCAAGCAAGCTACCGAAATAATGCACCATTATAGTACAAGGGTATTAATTTTTTCTACGACCACTGAGAAATCTGCTCATTGTATGTTTGTTGTTGCATGGGATATGAGGTACATTGCAAGCATCGTGCGAAATGAATTTGTTTTGTATTTCAATACAGATCAGTTCATTTAAGTACAGGTGCCATTGCTAGGATACTTATTTAGAATTGTCAAATATTGGAATGGTGAAAGCGAGACAAATTTATTATTAAAATTAAATTAATTTTGAAATAATATCGTGGTCGTAGAAAAAGTATAGTGTACAACTCGCAAGGAGTGTCCATTTCATACTCGTATGATTTGCATCTACAAACTTTCATACTCGTAGGAAATGAGTACCATTCCATGCTCGTTGTACAATATACTATTTTACTTTTATGAATATAGGTATCATGTAGGAATCATGAAAAAAATCGATGATGAAGTTTTAGCATAATTACGTGTTTTGAAGTACACTGAATCTGTTTTCACCTTTTTCACAATGATGTCTGTGTGTGTGTATGGGTGAATGAATAGGTATGTCTGTGATAATTATAAGTTTCATACCAATGTTTCAAATTGAGTTTATTTATTTTCATTTGTTTCAAATATACATAAAGCTGGGTTCCGATGACCCTTACCTCAAAATTCTTCGTTGGTTATCAGTTATCACTTTTGTTTTTTTTTTTCAATAAATACTTGTTCGTTACCTACCTTCTTTTATATACGTAACCTGAACCTTTAGTTTTGTGCTTTATTTTCAGTAATAATATAACAAGAGAGTGAGAATAAATTGAAAATAATTTGACAGATCTTTCGAAAACTTATGCCAGGCAATATCCACGAAAGCCCGTAGGGCTTGAGTGGCTATTGCTAAATGGCGACAAGTTTGAGAAAGATACTGGAGAATTATTTTCTAATTTATCGAACTCTCGAGTTATATTTAATTAGATTATTTTTTGATGTCATCATCAGGCACGTCACTAAATCCATCTTTTTTGCTCATTTTTACTTGTGTTGATGATACCTATCTGACATCTGTCAACAAAAACAAAAAAGCTACAGAGAAAATTGCCGGGAATAATCACAAGAGCATTATTCTCAGTATAATAATGACAGGATTGGTTAAAACGCAGACACGTGACATACAATAAAGCATTTGATTGGTTTAAATAAACGTCAAAAATAATCTTAATAATATTTATAAATTTGTAAATAAAATTACTGATCTTTTATCTTTATCTTTTATTCCTGTACTGATCTGAAAAATAGATCCGATAGTAAAAATTGATCTATGGTCTGATCTAGATCATATTAAATCTTGTTCATATTTAAAATGATCTGTCACTACACTGCTCCTAGGACCTACGATTCTCTGTATATATTGGAGCATTTTCCATGAGGTTCCGGGTTCAAACAATACGTTGTACAAATAGTTGTACTCTTAAAAATATGATTTGATATATCGCAACAATGTAAAATAATGCACGTCAGCAAAAACAAATCAAATAACGTAAATAACTTCGTCGCAATCCTTTAATTCCTGCACAGCCCCGCTGTCCAAGCAAACACATCACCATCGTCCTTTACGTTTACGTTCGCGTTATGTTTACGTCCTTCCCTATGCTGTATGTGTATTCATCGTGCCATGATGAATTGTAATGTTTTGAACCGTATATACGGGGGTAAGTAGCACGTCATTAATAAAATTCATTCGTAATAAATTCCATTTAAGAACTTTCCGTTAAATATTTAAGCCGAACAGCGGGCTGCGTCCGTCTGCCCCCTCTCCCGCCCCTCGCCTACAGCACCGAGCGACGGACCGACACAACACATAAATAGTGAAATATTACATTCTAGAAATCATGATTTATTCACGAACAGTTTGAATTTTTACCAAGCAGCGATGTGATATGGGCGCCGGCGACACTTTTCACTAAGGGGCACTTCAAATACGAGGCATGAGTGATTGATTTTTTTTTTGCAATATGTACAGGATATTCTTTAGGCCCACTAGGCGTACCTTTTAATTTTAAAACGGTAGATATTTATGTTTTTGTTTGTTCCATTATTTTCAATTATGTATTTAGAAAATAGGGTAAAAAGCTCTTTGGTAACACATCGGCCTGTAGAACATGAGATCCTCAGTTCGAATCAGACAGTCGTTGTCGCAACTTTTCACTTTACTTTTTCGGTTCCTCCACCAACAACATCTGTTGAGGCTGGTAACTGTATTTTTTGAAAGTCTCCTGAAATATAAAGTTAGTAATTTTCTTGTTTGAAATGTGCTATATAGGTATACCTACTATATTTGATATATAAAAAATGATATTTAAATTTCGAATTTAGAATAATAATGTAAATTTAAGAAATTCAATTTGTTACAAATTTAATTTGTATGTGTCTTGCAATAACCAACTGTAATATTAAGAAGAGAGTATTATTTGCAAAACTGTAATTTTTTTAGCAACAGTGAGCAAGCTTATTGTAACAGTCTGTGTACTGTTTTTTTTTTTCTGTACCATCTTAGAGATCCATGATTTATTAATAATTTTCGCACAAAATATGTCACTTATCGAGTTTTCGAGATCTGCTATAAGCAAAGCAATACACCCAATAATGGGTAAATGCAAATTCGCTAGTATGGCCAAGGTTTGAAAGCAGCAAAATTTAAAAATATATACTTTTCTTTGAAGAAAATATACCAGGGTTTAATTACATCAACTAATAAATTTCAAATATTGAAGGAAGTAATGCACTTGTGGGCAGTGTAAGTGAATGTCAGGAAAGGACCCCCCACAACGAACGCCACTGCGGCAATGATTTCACTCGCCACACAGAAACTCACACACACATCCAACCAAAGCTGGACACGGCGTATTTTTATAATAAGTCAGTAATTATATTAATGTATTTTATTTATACGGAATAATTACAAAGTACGGTGTTTAATATTCACAAGGCCCGGCTGTTTGACACGAGAGTGGGCGGAGCTGCGGCGCGGGCGAAGGGGGCCGACCCCCCTGATTAAAATATTACCGGGCCGCCTAGAAAAATACAGCAAAGCACCGCGTAAATAATGCATCAAATTGTGATGAATACCTCGTGTTAATATTCTAACAAAATAGAATTTATTATAATGTGTGCTTGGACTTTTTAACTTAACTTTTAAGCAGGATATATGAGCGGCAAAAAGAATAAGTCGGGCTGGATTTTATGAATAATTATACCATCACATGTTGGAGTGTGGATGTTTGTGTGGTCCGCCTCTTGCTGATGGGGGTGGCAATTACGTTCGTCCCTGCTGTGGGTCACGTTTTTAAACACCTTTGAATCGTAGCTTCCTTCCAGGTTTTTCATTGTTCCATTGAACTGTAACTAGTATTTTCAAATTAATTAATTAGCTCTGGTTATTTTATAATTGTTCACGGTGGTTTAATTCATGCAGGAACATTTGAAAATTATTATAATAATTCGCACTAGTGCAAATTACCAAGGTGACTCTGACGTGCTGTCACATGAAGTTTTTAAATTTTGCTTTATTTTTTATGAGAGAAACAGCGTTTGGCTAAATTTTAATCGGGTAATAGTCTTTTGAATATCTCTCGTGCATGATGTAATTGTCGATAATTTGATATGCACTTGGGATATTATATATGATTCAAATATTATTGTGGTATTTATCTAAGCCCGTGAGTTAAATGTCACTTATCCCACTCATTTTGTGTGAGATAAGAGCTTTATTACCGCTCTCGATTTCATTAACGTACTATTTATTACAAATGTTGATAATATCTTTCCAATATGTTTGCAATTCTTTAAATTAATTAATATTTATGTAATTAATAGTTTTTTAAGCTTGTTCTGTATCCAACGATATACTTTCTAATAAAGCCTAATTTATAGATCGTATAAAATAGGTGTATTGATGGTTTTGAAATAGAAACTTGTCAAGTACATTTATAGTTTGCACAGGAATGGAATAGAATGACATCATTTTTACAATTATTTACATAATGGATGTTCGCGATTCTTGGTGCATTTGTTTAAAAAGTGACAACAATGTGGATATAAGAGTAATTCTTTCGACGGACTAACACGAATAGAAAATAAAATTTAGTTAATCTTTGAATGTCTGTATACATTTACATTATTTTATATTTCTATTGCTGTGCTATTCTATTCCATTTCTATTCTATGCAATCTATATATCAAACAATTACTCTTTTTCTCGAGATGTTTTAAAAATTTATTAAAAACAACTACATAATAGGTCAATGTCAAATTGTAGTCGTTACGAATTAAAATATTTTTGAAGCATCTATTTGGATTAATTTTGTACTTGTCAAAAAAATTAAAGTCATATTATTTTATTTTTTAACTTTGGGCGGGCGTAGATAAAATATGTACAATACACGTGTGATAATGCATTTTTAATATTACTTATGTGATTACACAACTCGTTATGCAAATTAACTTAATAATGCTCTTATCCCACATATCGTAAATATCTGTTATATTATTTCTGACAACAATCTAACAAGTCTAAATCTTGAGAAACTTAAATTGAGATTTGACTCAATCTTGATAAAATGTTTCGAATTTATTTAGGTTCCAAAATTATAAAAATTAAACTTTATTCTGACAATCGACGATGGAATATACCGAGAATGAACTGCATTCCCTATATCTTGATTCGTGCTATAATGCAGTGTTTTTAAATATTTTATTGTAACAATTTTTCTTAATTTTATTGCAAGCAATTATTTTTAAAATGTCCCCACTGCTAGTTGTATAGCACACTAAAACCAAATAAAAGAGTTAGCACATAATACTTCGTTAAGCTTGTGCGATACAATCAGCTTGTAGCTATTACAATAACAAGAATTTTTCCATATCATGAGGCATTTAACAACTCAGGGTTGGTACCCTTACCCTGCTCCTAGTTGGTACAGTCCGCGGCCGCACGCAAACATATAAATAATTAATTGATTAGTAGGAGTATCGTATCTCGCATTCGGGATCTAATAACGCGCTGGCTACTAGCTAATCAGCTAAAACAAACAGATAGTGTGCTGCCATAATTCAGCATCACGGATGGCGGTGGCGGCGGCGGCAGAGGGCGGCGGGGGTTGGGGCGAGGGGCTGAAGAGGGCCCGGCGTAGCATGCTAAGCCCTCATGATCAATACGTATTGAATGCACTATGCAAATATACATAACTCTGTGTGTTTCTGTCGATGTGATAGTGTGTATGTATGTGTGTGTGTGTGTGTGTGTGTGTGTGTGTGTACATATGAGGATGTCTAAGGGGTGGGGAGGGGGAGGCATAGGCAGAGATGGATTCGATACCCGAGATATTGCAAAAATTTGATAGGCATTTGGGAGAAATTTCATGGAGCACTGTGACGATAAATCCAATGATTTGAAGTTTAAATTGAACGAGAGGTCTTGCTTTTTGTTTTGGAAGCCACTGCGACGCTTCTGCAATTGCAGATCTGTATAAATGATTCACAGATCTAGGTATATTACGAGAAATAGCGGGTATATTACAGTAAAATTGTAAATACAAATGTTGTTCAGAATGCAATAAGGCCTATTTGGTTACCTAAATATTAGTATTTCATGATAATTCAATCAAATTAGAATGAATATTTATTAGGAAAATTATTACACGGCCATGGAAAATTAAAGAAAAAACTAAAATATTTCCATCTACGAATAAAGTACCGAACAAATTATTCGTCGAATAAATGAAAAATGTCGCATCGAAATCATAGCTCAAATGATACATATTGTTATAGCTGTCATTTTTTGATGCGTATTTTTTTATTTATTCGAAGAATAACTTATTCGGAAGTTTATTCGTAGATGGAAATATAAGCCCTCAATTATTAACTTTTAACCACTTGCTAATATTTTTGACAAATAGAAACAAATGCTACAAGTGACAGTTTATTATGTGTTAAGAATTTTCATTGGATTAAAATTTAGCAAGTGGTTAAAAATTAACAGCTGAGTTAGAGAATTGGGCCAAATATTTGATATTTTTTATGTAGTACCACTGCTCCAATGAGAATAACGTAAATATCTCTGGAATAAAACATTTATGAATATTTACTCAAATGAACTTGTTGTCTTATTTTTAGGTGTTTAATTCATGGATGGGTCTGTTTTTTCAACCTCAGCTAAACTAGGCAATAAATTTGTCAGTGGAATAAACATAAAATATCGCCTCAAAATCATAGCTTAAATGATGATTATTATTCTAGTTGTCATCTTTTGATACGATAATTTTCGTTTATTCCAATGATAAATTTATCTAAGGTTGAAAATACCGGCCCTAAATCTGGGAGGCCATATTGTGTATAATTTATTTGAAGCGTTATGCTGTAAAATAATTTAGGAAACTTTTGACAGTAAAAAGTCAATTGAAGGTCAAAGAAGGAATGCATATTTTTATTATGCCTCAATATAATTCACACTTATTTTTTATGGTTGTTGACTATCGAACCAGAAAATAAAATACGGAAGCAATAAAATTCTCAATATTTCCTCTTATTACAAATTACAATAAACTTTAAACCTTTTCTTCGAACGCCAATCAATCAACAATATATGTTCCTCGAACCCATCTCGCAATATTTACACAACACCGCGCTTTATGCCATAGTAAACCGTGTCTTACTCCACTCCTGCCAGCCGCCCCGCCACACACACACCCGCACGCACGCCACTGTGCTCTGCAACTGTAAGCACGGACGGACATGATTGCATACAATTATTAGTGCAGGTGTACGGAGTACGTACAACGCATACGTACATACATAGATAGACATGGTGGCACACGGACGTAGAAATGCGTCTCTAGATCTGCTGCATTACTGTCATACTCCGCCGCTAGACGGGAGGGGGGGGGGGGGTGCATAATTAGGGGTGGTACAGGAATAGATCGTGGAAGGAATAGAGGTGGACTGAATACTGAATATTTAGGGCTGATGCGACGAAATCCCAATCATGTTCAAAGCTATTTAATTATTTATTATATATACCATAGATAATGCCGGGGATCCATCCTGTTTTTACCTCTAGGTAAGGGAGGTATTGTTTTTGGTCAAAAAATTGGGTAGAGAGATTTAAATGAATGACGTCTGTATGTATGTATGTATGTATGTATGTATGTATGTGTGGGTGTTAGGTAAAATTGGTCAACCGGAAGTAGCAGTTTACTTGAAGCCCTTAACAGTTTTTCGTAAACTAAAACACGATTAAATTTAATTTTTCAACAATTTATGTTATTTTGAAAATCATAGAATAATAAATTTTACATATGTTTTGATTACACTAATTTTATTAATTTTGATTAGTTTTAGGGATAAAAAAATAAATTTTATAAACCTAGCATTCCATGTACACCATGGAAAAACTTAAAAATTTTCAATTTTTTACGAAATGTGACATATGTCTTTGTGATTGTGAATATGTTTTCTTTGTAAAATTATGTCAAAAAATTAAATAAATATACGAAAGAAAATTAAATTTCTCAAATATAAATAGAAAATAAACAAATAAGAAGGTACGTTTCTGTATCATCAAATACTATTTTGTATTGTTTATGAGTATTATTGGGCGGGAGGTTATGTGCTGCCACATCAGATAAGAATGAATTTTTTATTATCAGAAGGATCCTGGTTTAAATTTTGTTGTTTTTCTGTCAGAAATAATTTAAATTACTATAAGAAACCTAGGTTAAATTGTCACTCGTCTAGAGGTATAGAGGTTTATCTAATATGTATGAAACGAAGTAATATGTTAGTCCAATGGAGGGTGATGATTTTGACGTCACAGGCAAGAAAGAGAAAGATGATGTAAAAGTTGAGATGGATGTTCATAATACAAACATCCATGTTTTGACGTTTGAGATAGTGTTTTAGCAAGGTTATGTTTTTATTTTTGTAGTTTATTATTTAGGAAACTTAATAAATTTAACGCTGACCATATATTCTTTATAGTAATAACGATAGTTACTATTGCATAAACCATACACACTTTATTTTTCATATTTAGCATCATTTTAAGGACTATCATTTTGACAGCGGTTTGTTTGTATTTTGCCAATTGACACCCACGTGAATTTCATCATAGTTCAATGAAATCATCAATAGATGGCAGAACGAAAATTTGCTTCTGTACAACCCTCCATTGCTTCTGTTCCTCTACCATCTTAGCAAACATGAAGCATCACTATTAAATAATGTAACAGTTACACAGTATGTTGTGTGTTGTGCGCAATGAGTTAAATTGTGGGTGTGCTCAATTAGCCTGCGCCAAAATATCAAATATCTCAAGTGTAAATTAGAGAAAAAATAAAAATTTAAAACCATAAGTTAAACCAAGCAGATAACATAATCCAAAATCTTAATCCGATTACAACGGTTTGAAACCAAGCATTCCCAAAACGTTGCCGACATTACCGACCGAGTAACCCTAGTAGATCCCTTCCACACCGGCAGAGCCATCTTACCCACACACGCACACGCGTACCAACACAACGGAATGAAACGCACGCACACTTGGACATAAACTCGGGATTTCAATTAAAACTAATTACGACGACCCGGCACACCAATCAATTGATTAATCATTTAATTAATCAACTAATTAACGGAGCGACGTAACTAATGCCCCTGCACAACCGTCATGTATTAAACTAATTAAATTTAAATATACGTTTTACGTGCACTAACGTTATCTACACATATACAGAGACATTCGGCGGTGACATACAGTACTACATGTGTACTACATGCGCGATGAGACCCACTGCGCATGCGCATCAAGCGATGTGCAAATATTGTCACAGTTTAGCCGAAGCCACACTTCCACAGCCTAGTGTGATGTATAGCTCGTGATAATGGTTGTTTTATTTACGATATGTTAAATGTTAAATAAATGAACAAATGCACTTTATATTATATTCATTTGTTACGCGCTGCTGGGGCAGAGTAAACAACTACGGTGCATTGTTCAGTATAATAGATTTTACTCGAGTTTGCATGTCATCTAGTGGTAGAGTTCCGAATTAAATGCCGCTTATCGTGCTTTTCAAATGTGCTGTATTTGTAATTATTTTTTGTTAGAACTTTTTCTTACGAAATTAATAGTAAAATAACTAAGTAGTTTTTCTTTTTCTCATGTAAAAAATCTAATTATCGTGTTATCGAGCAATTAAAATTTTCTTGTTTTTGGTTCGAAAAATTAATTTGTTATATCTTCATAGCTAGAAGAAATGTTTTAATTTGCTTTTTGATTAAATTTGATATGAGTAATTGACTAGCAACTTAATTATTAATTATACGAATAAAACAATTGAATCGCGCAGTGAAAAATTTGCAGAAATATATTTTTAATTCTGTTCTTGGAAATTTGTCGTGCCACATGTTAGAATTAAACTTTAATCCTATAATTCTAGGAATGAAATTTTTCCTTTGCTTCTTCTATAAATATTTCCAGAAAATATATTGAATTAGTTTTAAACGATTTTATTGGCGCGCCCAAGGAATTGTGCTTTTGCATATTTACGGGTGTATTCAACGAAATTAATTTGTATGAACTAGACCTTTTTCGAGAATCGAGGTTTCAGTCTAAATTTATTTTTATTTTAACATCTCTGGAAGCTGCGACTTGAAAGCTGGTAACCGGATATCACGCGTAAAAATATATAACTTTCCGATATCCAAAATAAGTGAACGGCGTGTTGATATATTTATTTATGTTGTTCTCTAAATCAAAATTCAAGACTTGAACAACAACCAATAAAAAAATCAGTGTACCAGTAGTACTCAACTAGGTAACCGCGCCACAGTCGTATCATAAAACAAGTGACTATCCGTAGTGGAGGGGCGAAAGGGGAGCCGCCACCGCAACAACGCAACGCACTCTTGATTTATCGAGACCAATACGCCGGCTATATGTTATTTAAATAATTAAACTCGGTGTACGCTACGCATTTGGACCGCCAGCAAGCAGCCAGCCACTACCATACTATAACCATCGTACTATACAGACCACACCACACACACCACAATGTATGTATCGACGGACTGATTTTTCCTTCTATGCTTTCATTCAGGACCGTCTTAAGGGGATAGCGATCGTGATACACTTTTTAGTCAATGTTGTACAAGGAGCGAGCAAGATAACCAATGATGTTTGTCGTTGTTTTGAATAAATTTAAACAAGACGAATTATATCGAAAATTAAACAGTTAAATCTTTTCTTTTTATTTATGTTGGGTACTAACCTAATTTAAAATTTGGTTTTTGCAACTATTTATTTATTATTTCTACTAAAAATCTCGTGGCGGAGGTTGAACACCCGTATTTGAAACCCGCCACGGCAATGATGCTTGTCGTTGTTTTGAATAAATTTAAACAAAACGAATTATATCGAAAATTAAACAGTTAAATCTTTTCTTTTTATTTATGTTGGGTACTAACCTAATTTAAAATTTTGTTTTTGCAACTATTTATTTATTATTTCTACTAAAAATCTCGTGGCGGAGGTTGCGCACCCGTATTTGAACCTCCGCCACGGCAATGATGTTTGTCGTTGTTTTGAATAAATCAAAATACACAATAATTTTTCCTGTCACAGTAGAAATGTATAACTGCGCCCACAGTTGCTATCGCTGCCAATTACATCTTATTACGGTCCTGGCGGTACCCAGTGTATTTATTATAACTAATGCGCCTCTAAACCGGCTGTAGATGTCTTTGAGCTGCGGTGGGCGAGTCCAGCGAGCCCCGGACCCCAGATACCGATACGATGTGATGTAATGAACAGAGATTATATTGGACTTGTCTTGGTATGAATTATTTTATTGATGGGCATTTTTGTAATGTCTGCTCTGCTCGAGCTCGTTTTAAATAACTGGATTCGGTTTTTTATTTATTTATTGTTATTGAATACCATTTATTCATTCCTAGCTCGCTGATAAATCAGCCGTAATTATTGGACATTATTTTTTACAGATTACTATAGTTAATTTGAATTATTCTCTTTTTTGTTTCTACTATACCACGGATTGTTTGGCAACTAAATTAGATGGTATTATCATTCATTCCTTACAGGACCACTGCTAATAATTATTATATCTATCGGGAATTGGAACTTTCATAAAAGAGTCTGTACTATCGTGATATCACCTTTATCAAAATTATTGCAAAAATGTGCCTTTCAGACCAACTATTTTAAAAGTCGTATAACTATTTTAAAAGTCGTCTTTAACAGAGGAATTACTTTATAAAATTCAAGACGTACTCGCCGGTAAAACATGCTATTTGTATGCCTCTATAACTTCATAATTTTAAGCAATTTGGAATAATGTTGTTATATGTATGATGCAAAAATGAAATCATTAGGGTTTCTATATTGCTTTAAGCTAAAAAATCATAATTTTAAAATATTATTAACTTTGCAAAATAAACAAAAATGGTAAGTAGAAAAATGCGAAATTTCTAAGTAATTTTCTGGCGAATGTTTTAAATATATGAAGATAAAATTTTAGCTTACGACAATCAGGAGAATATAATCCAAAATTCTGTACAAAAATTGAAAATGCACATCATAATTATTTCTTCATCACGAACAAAAAAATACTAGTGAGAGAAATGACTGCTTCTGCTACTAGACTGAGTGTGGAAAAATTTCATTTCCTAATATATACTAATATTAAAAGCATTGAATATCCAATGGTATGTAAAAATATGTAAGAGTTCTTTTCATTTGCTTAAGTTCTCTGAACTTTTGAATCGGTTTATTTATATATCACGGCCTGAATTACAAAATACCGGCATCAAATAACATATGCATAATACACTTATAACACAGCCATCTGAACTCTTAAGGACCAAATTAAAACAGTGAACCCAGTCAGTTTCGTATTACTACAACAACTATAACAAGCGACCATTTTATTCTGTTTAGCATATGTGTAATTGAAAAAGAATATTTTATTACGTATAATTAATCGTGCACGATTATTTTAATAGAACTTCGATGTTCTTTTCGCTCGTTTTGCTTTTGTTCCCAGGCTACGCACTCCTATGGTAATGCGATATCATTACAACAAGAAAAAATGTTTTATATTCTGGGTTTATACACTATTAAATTTAAATGTGCTGCATGGAAAAATATTTCGTTTAGGTGTTGTTGGTGTGGGCATTTACTGCTGCGAAAATATTCAAAACAACTATATTTATTTATGGTCAGATTTGTAATTTATATATTAATTACTTTGTTTCTTTTAGGTAAGTCCAAGTTCGAGATTCAATACTATTCCATCCATTTACTCGCAGAAATCAATCGTAAGTCAAAACAAATTTCCTATACTCAATGTTTGTTTTTTTTTAATTTTTTTATTACTTGTCCGTTTGTCCTCGTGCATATTTTATGTCTTTATCAGTTTATGCCAGGCTATTTAAATATTAATAGGTTATCTTCAAAATATTATTGGATTTTAATTTGTCTCTTTTTTTCCAAAATTAGTTTGATGTATAGACAGTAAAAATTTATTTAGTAATAAATGTAATAAATAGAGATTGGATTAAAGTATAATACTGAAAACAATAAATCTAGAAATTCTAATAAATAATTCAATAATTGAATGCAATATGCTAGAATCAATCTCTATTGCACCTACTTCTTCCAGACATTTTGGTAGTTTTCAAAATTAATTCTTGTTACAAAATATCTCTACAACAAATTGGACATTAAAATTCTTGAATTTTATTTGTGATTACTGAGCACTGTAGCGATGGAAATAGTTTATTACTACAATATTTGATTTAGTTTTTATTCAAATTTTATTATATTTAGCTCAGAAAAAGTAGAAATGATTATTTTAAGGAAATGTACTTGCAAGCTGGAAGAAAATATAAAAGACTTTTGGATTAAATTCTATAATACTTATTTATGATAAGTGTAAAAAAGTGATTTTTTATGAACGAACAAAATAAATAACTTTTTACACGAATGTCATACAGGCAGTTTCTACTCGTATCACCTATCATCATATCACTATCCAAAATGCACATTATAAAAAAAAATTAGCGAACTCTATTTAGTAAATCATCTGTCCTGTGATTATTTTAGGATTTAGAGTAATTATTTTGTCAGTTATTTGTTAAGGTATCACGTGTTAGGTGTTACCAACCTGACAAACTTAAAACGGAAGCAAATCAGGGAGTTAATTACCGCTAATTCAGCCGAACTTACCAAGCGGTCGTTTTCTAATTGTCTATTTGACATTTCATTACCTCCACACACCTTCATACACACACATGCACACCCGCGGTGTCCGCGTGTCTGCCTCTTGGCTTGTCAGCCTGTCGTTTCGTTTCTCTATTCCGTCTGTTCGTCCGTACAACACACAGAACACAGCACACAGCTATTTCCTGTAATTGAGATTGTTGTACAATATTATTAATGTCGACTATTATTGCAGCAATTGCTTTCGATTACTTTGTTTTCTAGCGTATTGAAAGTCTCGTTTACCTTTTGTTTTATTTGAGAAACAGTGAAACAGATGACAGACGGATATTTATTTTCGAACGAATTGATATAAATTGTGAATAATAAAGCTTAACTAATACTAATCAACTTTTAGTCAAACATGAATGGACAATCGATATGTTACTATGAAATATTCATACACTTATTATATTTACATTGCTGGACATGCATTTTCAGATCTCTTTACATTTGTTGTGAAATGATATGTCCTTTCTAATTTATATCCGTCAATTTATGTTTTTCAATGAATTGCTACATACGTTAAGGGTATAGTTTCTGACCATGGACATCCCGAGTTCGTTGTTAGATTACAATCATAGAAAAAGAACTGTTCACCAGAGACATGGGTAATCGCGTGGTTATCTATCTGGCATAAATCTGTCAGATTGTATGTATCCTTTTAATCGGCCATTTTGAAACAGTATGGTGAACATTTTCTACAAATCAAGTTATTGGATTTTCATATAATACAAACTAGGAACAATTTAAAATTAATTAGATTATGTTTACTGAACATTTTGAAATTGTTTTTTAATCAGTTGTTTTCTTAACAGTCCAAAGTACTATCAGCTGTGTTCAGAGTAAAAACGAGAAGGTTTAAATTAGTGCTATTTAAGAATTAAATAAGGCAAGCTCAGAAACATATTTATAGATGCACTTGAACTTTAAGAACGGGGACTAATATTTCGAACAGCCCATCCAAGTTCACACGTTGCTTAACAGAAAATATACTAAATTTAAAAATGTTACTTGTATTAAATTTCATTAACATTCTTGTTTAAAATATGCAAGAAATAATTGTATTTTTATTCTCAAAATAATTTTCCGCCTAAACAAAGTTTATTTCTTTTACAAAAGTTTTATATTTTGTGCTATAACCTCAAATCTTGTAAGTACTTCAACTGTCATGTCTGCCTGGTCGAAAACTTCACAAAATCTAAAGCGCATGCGCATCGATCTAGGTCTTACCTTAATTCAATTTAAGCATTTGGCTTAAACCAAATAGATGTTACTATATGTCTTTGTATTAATATCATTTGCCATGTTTGACAAATTTGATCTCATAAACTAATATTAAAACCAAGAATTTATTTATCATTTCAAATAATGCAAAATAACAAAAATGAAAATGAGAGGAACATTAGATTATTGTTCTACTGTGGACGAAATAAACAAATTTCTGAAGGCTGTGCTCAAAATCCTATAGAGATCCAGGATTCAATCCGCAGCTAAAACAATTTTTTTTTGTTTAATAGCAATCATTTAAGAGTTGAATGATTTGACAGACAAAACTTCATTCTACTGTCAAAATAGATCGTCCATCCCAAATAACTGCAATGATATACTTGTAAATGTAAATATATCATCATCCAATATACAATATTTGGTTACAGCAATTTGCTTTCGCAGATCGTGGTACTCAGCCTACAAGTCACCCAAATATATTTATTATTTTTATTGTATTTTAAGTCTAACCATCTAATCTTTGCATCCCTCACGTAAAAGTGTATCTTTTTCTTTATAATAACTCGTTGATGTACCGTTTATAATCAGTGCACATCCACAACTTTATAAGGTTAAAATTTTCATTTAGACACAGACTGGCATGTAATTATAACATCACGCGATGTGCGATGATTTCTCGGCTGGCATCTAATGCTGTGTGAACTGCATCTGCACGAGCACACCAACACTAAACCACAACGAACTGACTTCGAAGTGGGAACTAAACAACGCAACTTAAACGATTATAATTAACAAAATTTCACGTGCACTGCATATCACGACACGCTACATGAACGAAATCACGCTGCTGCTAATTTTAAACATTAGGGTGATTAAGGCGCTGGTTTCTGAGCCCTGCCATATACTTGTTTTCAACCCACATACGCCATGAAACTCGAAAATACTACTTTCCTATTTTGTTTAATACTTTTTTACATTCTATAAGTAGTATAGGAAGTACAACAATAGATTTGTCGCGGAAATACTCCTATATGTTTTACACATAAAACAATAAATTCATTTTTTCTTCAAACGTCATAAAAGTACGTTGTTATGTATTTGTATTCAACAAGCAGAAGTTCAGTATTGTCGCCGCCGGCGTAAAAGTGTCTCCTTGGCAACACATTTACTCCGGCGGCGGACAAAGTAAAATATCATGCAAAATACTAAGGTTGTATTTCAATAATTTGACAGTTAAGAATAAAACAAATAAACAAAAATAACAAAATAACATATTCTGTGGCAACTAGAAATACAGGATACGGCAGAACATTTGTTGAAGTTTTGAGCATTTTTTAATGTTTTATTGTCTATTTTCTATGTTTGAAGAAAAAATAGCATGTGTTATTCGGAGTAAATGTGACATTGTATACTTCGCATGTAATTGTCCGACTCGCTTCGCTCGTCGTTCAAACTTACATACTCAGCACCCAAAGTATCACATTTACTCCTAATAACACAATATACTATTATGAACTATCAATGCTAAAAACTTTAAGACAGGAAAGTGACATGAATTATAAACTATAATTTTTTTTATAATATTTGCTATACAATATCATCTAAATATGTAATAGTAATAAAATATTGAAATAACAGATTTCATTTAATACAGAAGTTTAGGTTTGTTTCTACGCTGCATTAGGACGACGGACTTTCGTACGGTGAATAAAGCAGTGTTAGAAGAAATCGGTGTATGAATGAGGCTGTGTTTGAACAAAGCAGTGATTGAAAAAAGCAACGTATGGATGAAGCAGTACGTGAATAAGGCAGCGTTAGAATTTTTGAATGTTGCATGCGTTCCCCTTGACAGCTAATAACCGCACTTAATTCGCAAAAACGTATCACAAAATGTGTTAATGGCGTTTATTTTTATATTTACAATTTTTTTGTAACTACTTCCTATTTCAAGTATAATTAAAGTATATTTAAAATAATATATTACAATAATCATTGTTGGTATTAGAACAAACACCAGATTTTTAATTTAGTTAACAAACGAATAAATTTTATTTTGATTATGAATCTGGATTTTCGCGAAACTAAACATGGTTTCATTTTGAAAGTCATGAATATAATTTCGCGATTACATAGTATTTCCGCGAACTCTAAAAGTTCGTAATGAAATAACAATTCACCCAAATTTTAATATTTTTAATTACAAATGCACATTAAACAATTAAAACAAAATTACCGCGGAATAAACTAATATAAATTCTCAGTTCGTTATGAAATTAATAATTAACCATCTCCATGAAGAACTCATTTCATTAGTTGGTCTATTAAAACCGAAAAACAAAAAAGAAGCAGCCACATGTGTGAAAACAGTTAACGAGGAGCAAAAGTTACGCAAACTATCTTCAGTTCAGTTAGTGAACGAGTCGACGAGCGGTCGAGCGGGCGTTCATTGCAGCATCAAACGCGCGCGAGCGAATTCCGCCGCTTGCCGCGGTTTCCACGCCGCAAACACGCTAAAAACATCCGACGGAGGTGCGATGTTGTTTTGTTGCCGCTGAGAGGGGCATTTCAACCCCTGCCAGCTTGCCCAAGACGTGACAAATGACGCAGATTTTGAGATAAGCGCCGTAGTTTTTTCTCTATTTGAAACAAAACTATCACAGATCGGAAGCAATTTTTTGACTTCTTTTGAAGTGGTTTTATAAACATCGTATTAAAGAATATCAATCTAGAAGAAATTCAACTTAAATAACTCTAGAAAATCTTAAAAAATTGGTTGGTAAATATCTTCGAAAATAGTGACAGGCGGATCTGTGTTATAGTAGCGACAGAACAAGAAGGAACGTACTAATAGGATAGAAATGAAATTGAAGAGAAAAGTGGTGAATATAGTGACCTCCCTTTATCAAAATAACGGACAGACAAAGAAGAAACTAGTGTTAACCTTTCGGTGTCATAAAAATGAAGGTAGTAATACCAACTTTTTTGTGTCACTTTAGTGTGAAGAAATTAAAGAATGTAGTGACGACCTTCCTTTGTTAAAGTAACGAACAGGAAAAGAAGCAAATAGTGTTGACCTTCCTGTGTCAGGATAGGGTTTATTTATTTATTTATCAAAAATCTCTCCAGCAGGATTCAAAATCCCAATTACTGGATGATTACACCAAATAATATAAAATATAATAAACAAAACAAAAAAAAAAAAACAGAAATTGTGGTATTTTATGTACATATAGAATTAGAACAGCAAAAATTATAAACAGCGTGATTAAACAAATATGTGTAAAAATAGTATTGTAACAGGAAACTGGAAAACTTAAAAAATTTATTTAAACGTTTAACGTAGTACTAACCTTTCGATGTTAATGTAGTATCAAGAAATTAAAGAATGTAATGCCAAAGTAGCGGACAGAATAAGAAAGAATTAGTGATGATTTTTTTGTCACAGTAGTGACAGGAAAGTTTACGTAGTGATAACATTTTTGCCCTAAATATCATCCAAAGAAGGAGATATGGAGTAAAGACACTTTGTCAAATGTCCAAACGATAGGCAATTGTTTCCTTGGACAAAAGTTTTTAGAAATTAAATGTATCAGTAAAAAGTATTGAAGAACCAAATGATTGTCACTTGTTTTTTTCTTTTTCTAAGTCCCATTAGATATCTAGTGTGCTTAGTATTTGTTTCTTTCTCAGCAGAAATCTAGTATATTTGGTACTATCATATGAAAGGTCTTTCAAGAAAGAACGAATGATGACTGCGAGACCCCATATTTAAAAACAATTGTTTTTTACAAGAATATTATTTGGACCATCAAATAAGTTTGTAGACTTCTTCTGGATTGCGGAAGGTCAGATCTGAGAAAAACTAGTTTTATTTATTAAATAAAATAGGTTTATGATAATCCTTTTAAAACAACCAAAGAAAATGAACAATATTTTAGGTACACGATAATTAAGATAGACCCGGATTTAAACAATATTTGTTTATACTTGGAGGTACACAAATTTCCTTGAACTTAACACAGGCTCTCATGACACTCCGGGTTTCTAATTCTGTTGGTCCTATGTAAAGAAAAGCCTTATAGGAGACCAAGTACATTAGTTCAGTTGGGTTGTTGTTTAAAACTCCTAATTTTCCTCGCGAAGTCACTTCCTCTCTTGAGAAATATGTGCTTGCTGGCCGAGCTGGGACCGGGCGAAGTGAGAAAACCCCGTTTTGTTGTATCCTGCCTCTATCTCCTCCGCCGCGTGAAATTTCACGTTCCCTTTCATTTGTTTAACAAAACGAACGAAACTGCAACACGACGAACATCGAGAGAGAAACGAGTGAGAGACCCAGAGAGAGAAAGCAACAGAGAGAACACGAGAGAGTTGTTGAAACAATTGTGCGGTTAGGGAATCTTCGTGTTTTTTGTAGGATTAATGGGGAATTTGTATCTGTTGATGTGCCTGAGGTGTGAAAGCTTTAGACTAAATGACAAGATTAAGTTTTTGTTTCGTTTCGTTGTTTTGTTTTATTTGACGGTTTGCTTGTTTAGCGACTGTTTATAGGGGAGTATAATGCTATTTAGATTAGCGGGATTTCAATACTAATTTTTATTATTATTCATTATCATTATTTTTACGTTACTCTCCGGACGGAAGACTTGCAATTGTCAACGGATTTATTCCAACTTTTTTGTAATTATCCAATATAAACGGACATTTCTCTCAATTTATTTGCATAAATGTGTCATCTCCTGTATTCCTTGAATTAAAAGTGGCAGCAGATTATTTATTTTTCATTGTGGTTTGAATGATAAAACGGATTGTCAACCTGTAATGTTTCTTCATTTAATTTTAATTTTATAATTAATTATACCGGGGCCTATTTAAATTTCGTATTTAGAACTTGTATATTCAAATTATGAGGTTATTAGACTTTTGCAGTTATCCATCAGCAAATAATGGTAGTTTACTTGAAGGCCTATCAATTATTTTTTCTACGGCCATTTAAAAATCTGCTCATTGTATGTTTGTTGTTGCTAGGGAAATGAGGTACATTGCAAGCATCGTGCGAAATGTATTTGTTTTGTGAGTATTTCAATATAGATCAGTTCATTTCAGTGCTAGAATACTAATTTAGAATTGTCAAATATTGGAATGGTGAAATTTAATAATTTCGTGATCGTAGAAAAAGTATAGTCTACAACTCGCATTGAATATCCATTTCATTCTCGTAAGAAATGAGTACAATTCCATACATAAAATATACTATTGTAGCATATATCAGTAAATAAATGAGTTGTTATAATAAAAAGGATGTAGAATAATATTAGCTACAATTTTTACTTGATTTTTTTCTACTTTTGACCGCTTAAAATTGGTTAATTGTATTGGACACATATATTTTTTTTTAGTTGATTTGATGCAATATATTTGTGGGAGAAGTGCGGATACCAGCTGACTTTGATTTTGTAAAAGGAAACCTAAAGGATAACGGGATTTTGCTGCGCCGCTATCCAGATTAATTGGCGAAAAAGAATATTAACTTTAGATTGAATATTGTTCTTTTAAGCTGTTCTTATTCCATTTTTATTTTCAAGTAATGACAATGCATAAAGAATAGTTTTCGCAGTGTGAAGAACAATAACAAAAATCCTCAAAATTGAACAAGCAGTCCTGTGATTTCAATTACTTAAATTTCTTACTAAAAATTCATTTATATCCGAATGGTATAGGTCCCCAGCAATATAATCGGGAGTTGCATCGTGCGACGTAGAGTCTAAAATAAGTAAATAAATAAGCAGTTCATAATGAAAATCAGGCCTGAACAATCACATCGCTCCACCGCTATCAAACACAAAATCCTATTTCGCTAAATTCACCGGCTTCGATATAAATTGGCCGGGTGTCTGATGATCGGGTGATCAGAGGGTGGAATGGGTTAGTGCTAGTGGTAGTATAGGATTATTCCGGAGCCGACCGGAGCCGAGAGGCCCTTCGGTCGCCATCGGCGCAGATTAAACCCGATGGGTGTATCAGTGCGATCGGACGCGACGCGGACATAAATTACATATTTATATGATAATGAAAACCTGAAATTATTTGCGCCAGTGCAGGAGAACTGAGAGGGGAATTGCACCCGCCGCTAGGATCAAAGGGAAAGATTTTTTAGGGATAATCCGGGACTTTGCGGATTCAAAGAATATACACTATACACTTTTTTTCAGGTTCCATAAAAAAATCCTCATATATGTTTGGATAAAACTTATATTTGTAATGATCAGAATCAAATTGGAATTATTTTGATACTATGTGGTTTTTCAAAATCACTTTTGTGCTAATCAGACAGCTGGTTAGTAGTACTTGTGCTTGTAAAAATTGTAACCAAATCCTGTAGAACTATCAAAAAGAAATTTTCTTACTGATTCGCCTTAGAAAACTCAAGATAATATAACGACTGGCAATCTTCCTTCACTATTAAAATATATTGTATAATCTGCGTGTTACTGAAGTCCCAAGAATAATTTTATTAAAACAGTTGCCTTCTAAAGACGAGACAATGTACATTTTCTCTGCTAGGACCCTTCTACAGTTACTAAAAAACCTGTAGAATTAGCTAATAAATGCGCTTCTCTTTCATCAGCAAAATCAGGGCCACATACAAATAATAGCCTAATTCTACATTAATAAGGAATAAGGGAATATACTGTCTTGATCTTCAATCTCTTTTTATTGCATTTATTGAAATTAATTGGCTACCAGTTTCGATAATTTAATTGTCATCATCAGGCATAGAGACTACAACAATATAATAACAATCAGTTTTGCAACTCTAGAGTTTCAATAAATGCAATAAAAATAGAGTGAAGATCAAGACCCTTGCTTCCCTTACTTTCTTTCTTTCTTGGATATTATTAATTCTTATCTTCGCTGAATTTACAACTTTATCACTATTTCTACAAGTCTGAGGCCTCCTCCAATTCTATCTATTTTCCTTCGTTTTTCGCTGTTTTCAACCAAAGATTTTCTACTGCCCGCTTTATGTCATCTTCCATCTATTGATGTTTTTATATTTAATAGTTATATCGACGATCCTTACTGTTTGTCCTTACTTAATTTCTATGCTCTAAAAATCACTACTATTTCTACTTTCCTAAAGCTTTATCAAATATACTTTCTATTTTTTCTATATTTTTTGTGTGCTCATTTTATAACAAAATACATATTTGCCATGCTCGAGCGATATATTAGACGAATATTTCTCGAGAAATATTTCACGCATTATTTTAAATTATTGAACATATATTTATTTTAATCTGTCACATAAACGTCAAACTTTGATAAATGTCCTTTGTCAAATTACGTTAAAAAAGAGTCATCAGCGTTTTGAAAGTAATTTTGAAGAAATTGATTGCAAAATTGAAGATATTACCCCTTTTGTCCTTTTAAAACGAAGAAATTAAACTATTCCTCATTGTGTTTACAATTATTATAAATATTCGGGTATCGCACTTGTGCAAATACTCAGTAATAATATAACAAGAGAGTGAGAATAAATTGAAAATAATTTGACAGATCTTTCGGGCTTTCGTGGCTATTGCCAAATGGTGACAAGATTGAGAAAGATACTGGAGAATTATTTTCTAATTTATCGAACTCTCGAGTTGTATTTAATTAGATTATTTTTTGATTTCATCATCAGGTACGTCACTAAATCTATCTTTTTTGCTCATATTTACTTGTGTTGATGATATCTATCTGACATCTGACATCTGTCAACAAAAACAAAAAAGCTAGAGAGAAAATTGCCGGGAATAATCACAAGAGCATTATTCTCAGTATAATAATGACAGGATTGGTTAAAACGCAGACACGTGACATACAATAAAGCATTTCATTGGTTTAAAGAAACGTCAAAAAATAATCGATATGCAAAATAGTATTCGATTGTCATTGGCCGAAATTCAGAAAATACTGCAACGAAATTGGTTGAAGTTTTTTAGGGGAATTTTCATATACGAACATCTATTTAATAAAAAAAAGTTGGTTGAAGAGTCTCTTACATTAAAATTCTAATTCTCTCCACATGGCTTACCGTCTTTTAGGAAAAATTGTCTCGGTATATATACGGTAACTAGTCGTCAAATCACTGTCCCAAAAGATGTTAGTGGAGTAAATCCACAGGCCTAATTTAAATTCGTAGCAATTAGCCGGCATTGTGTATCAAACTGAGAATATCTTGACGCACATCACCCCTATCAACTACAACTAGAGTTAATTAGAGTAAGCGTAAGTTGCACTCGTTTGAATAAGTGCGAATAAACGAATGTGCCCCTTTGGAATCGAGCGATGCGGCGTTCGTTGGGCGCGATGTCGGTTTACCGGCTCGCAACCGCAGTGTCGGCTGTTTAATATCCATAATTCCGTATCGTTGCGAATGTCAATCTGCGGATGATTTTCGTATTACGGCCTGACGCCGATACACTGTTTTGTGATACGGGGCATTTGTTATTCGATCCCGCCCATCACGGCTTTCGCCCTGATTCCGATTTAATTTGATTTGATTTTTATTCGCTGATATAATTATTTCGATTATTTTAGGCCGGGATCGGATGAATCTGGACTGCTGGTGGGAGATACTAAACTGTAATTTAATTTTTTTTCACTGTTGCGTTTTTGCGAATGAGAAAAATTGTTTATCCATCAACTGGACTAGATCATCAAAATCTGGAAATATTGCGGATAAATTTTAATAAGTGCTTTAATGTCATGGACTGTTTTTCATTCCCAAATACCCCGGATTTTAACTCGACAATGTATGATATGAATGCGAATGCATACAGAGGCTACACTGTCACTATGGCGGGTTTTACTATTTTTTTTTTTTGTACGATTGGTCTTTTTTTATCAACTTACCATATCTGTTTCTAAGGCGGTATGTTGTTTTTACCGATTGCCATATTAGACAGAATGGTAAGTTTATTGTCTTGGCTATTTCCCTCATAAAATTTAAGCCAATCAGAATTCTGACATTTCTGAATGTCGTCCAATCAACGTAGAATTACACGATAATTTTACACTAATGCAAATTATCGATAATCGCACTAGTGCAAATTACTAATGTGATTCTGACTTGCTGTGAAATGAAGTTTTTAAATTTTGCTTTATTTTTACCTGCCGCCTACCTCTAGGTAAGGGAGGTATTGTTTTTGGTCAGAAAATTGGGTAGTGAGTTTTCAATGAATAAGCACGTTTTAGGGTCCCTACAATACGATTTTACTATTTTCGCGATGATATCTGTATGTATGTATGTATGTATGTGTGTGTGTAGTCTGTGGCAATTTTTTCGTCTCGCATAACTCAAATACTATAATACCAAAAAATACAATTTTTTGAATTATTGCTTCTTATATTTAAATGAAGAGCTGATTAGATTTCGCATAAAATTGGTCGACCGGAAGTAGCAGTTTACTTGAAGCCCTTAACAGTTTTTCGTGAAAAACACGGTTAAATTCCCTTTTTCAACAATTTATGTTATTTTGAAAGTTGAAGAATATTTAATTCTACATTTGTTTTGATTACACTAATTTTAATAATTTTCATTAGATTTAGAGATAATAAAATATAAAGAAATTAGATTTCACAAATCTTGCATTCCTAGTACACCATGGAAAATTTTCAATTTTTTACGAAATGTGACACATGTCATTGTGATTGTGAAGCTGTTTTCTAGTGAAATATGTCAAAAATTAAATAAATATACGAAAGAAAATTAAAATTCTCAAATATAAATAGAAAATAAACAAATAAGAAGGTATGTTTCTGTATCATCAAATACTATTTTGTATCGTTTAATAAGAGTAGTATTGGGCGGGAGGTTATGTGCTGGCCACATCAGATTTTTTATGAGAGAAACAGCGTTTGGCTAAATTTTAATCGGGAAATAGTCCTTCGAATATCCCTCATGCATGTAATTGTTGATAATTAGACATGCACTTGGGATATTATATATGATAATATTTCAGGTATTATTGCCAATACTCAATATTTCTTTGTCTAGTTTCTCTCTCAAGACAATAGCTTAAATATTACCACGACACGAAATTAGTTAATGTATAAGCTTAGTTTGTATCTGTTATAATTAGAGAGTGGATTATATGTAAAGTGCATATATTTTAATTTTTGCATATCTCTAAATAAAATCAATTTTCTGAACGAATTACATTGATTCGAGTTAATGCTAATTACTTATTGCATATATTGCATATTTGGGCATTCTTATGTATATTTTTACAAAAGTTGCATGTAATTGCATATTTCAATATTTTTAAGACTTTGTCCAGTGATAAACACATGGGTAATTTTATGCGGTGTAAATTTTCGATAGTTATTTTCAAAAAAAATTCTGTTGTAAGGATCGAAACAAGCATCTTACAATTAATTAATACATTTAAAATTTGTTTGAATATTCAGTCCTTAATTTGGTTTCAGAAGTATTGATATGAAAATTTAAAATGTTTTTCGAGGTTTGCACTCGATGTCCTGTATGTGTCAATTTTGAAAGCATTCATACCACAACTATAAAATGAAAAGCGCTAAAAATGAAATGTATTAAACGTATATGAAATAAATTTATAGATTGAATGGTAAGTCATGTGCCTATAGAAAGTTCGAAATTGCCGAATTCCCGTAGGTATGTGGCATTAATTCCTATCAATTTTTCCAAAATGCGCGGTATTTGAAAATTATGTAGGCTTGTATTATTTAAACCATTTTTAATTTCTCCGGAAATAATTCCATAAATTCTCTGTGTCTCTCTGAAAAACAATTCGTATAATTCCCAATCAATTACGGCAGACAGATACGCGCGTTTTGGGAATCACATCTCGCGGGACGCAGAGAAAGATCCAAAAACATTTCATCGCGGCAGAGGCCAGGTCCGGCTCAAATGGAGTGAAAAATCTTTCTGCGGAAGCCGGTGTCCGCGCACAATGCGCCCGGAAACCGGAGCCCCGGAATTTATAGCGGTCCAGGGGCGGCGGTGGCGGCGGCGATGTTTGATTTAAACCTCGCATTGTTTTTGCGGCCCGGCTAGAAAAGATTTAAACTTGGAATTATGAGACCGTGGCAACAGCAATGTACAATGTTGTAAATATTTGGGCTGCGGAACAAAAGTGCGATTTATGATTTTGAGGGGATTGTTTCATAAAAAATACAATTAATTGTAGTGTTGCTATATCGAAAATTTACTAATAATACTCCTTTCAAATTTATCCAATAAATTTTCAACTAAAATGTTTTGAATGAGCCAACTTATTTATTATAGTTTATTTGAAATTTTGCGCATCGTTAGCTTGGATTCCATTCAAATTTTAACAATTTACTTCGGGAACGAAAATATAAACATAGCTGAGAGAATAGAAACTGCATATTTAAATTTATTTGTTACTCACTGTACTCGAATTCAATTTCAAATTTTGATGTTTTTGTAATTAGACAAGAAAATAAAATACTTGTATTTTTAAATTAAAACAACTCCATTATCATTATTTTTAAAGATAAAATTTAAAATATATTAATTTTTTCAATGCAGAAAGTGAAGATAAATAAAATGTATACTCAAAATTAATATTTTATTTGAATTGTATCTAATCACTTTGTAATAAATAAAATTTTCTTCAACGAATACACACAAAAAGAAAACTGAAATTCATCTCAATTCGGCTGCTGTTTTCACTTCTACTTTCTAATTTTTTCTGGGTCTCTCTTCTCCGTTCCTATTTCTCTTGCTTCATTGACCTTTCCTCATCCAACCTACGAATATATCCAACCCAATTTTATTTTTTTAGGTAAAGCGGTCTGAACTGCTGAGGTTATATGCCGCTTCGATTCCTTGTTTTCAGTGGTGTGACAACGGCACGCAGTGTTCGCTATTATTGGTTTTCGCAAAGCGGTCACCCATCCATCTATTGACCGTGGGTAGTGTATGCTTAACTTACGTTTTCATATGAATCGGCATCAACGATACCTGTTTTGGTCATTGCAATCTTTTATTAATTAAATACAAATTATAAACACGTTTTTCGAGTGGGGTTTGGTGCCTTTTGCTGTACATTCGTAAGCAGCATATTAAATATGTTAATTAATTAATTAATTAATAAGGACTGGAAAAATTGAGGAAGTTCTGTGCTGTTGACCACAACCACTACATATATTATTTCCATGCCCATGCGCATCAGGTTGTACCTCACCATCAGATTCATCTCCTCATCGACTCATCTCCCGGCAGCGTCGCTATGCTAAGCGTCGCCGAGCGTCGGTCTCAACGCTCGTAAATCTTTTAAAGGTGTGTAAAACGGCGCTCAGAACACGCGACAATCTGAACACCAGCGCATCGCACGTCGTTCATGACACACTCTGTTCTGCACGACACTAAAACTAGTGATTATCTGTTATGTTACATCTAGTGCTCGGGGAATGTCGACTGGATTTTGTATTCTACTATGAATTAGGTGCTACTTTTCATGCATAGCTAGTAGGTAATAGTTAATGTTGAGGTCTTCACACTTTGTAACGTTAAATTTAATGAATATATCGTCTTCTGTTTTGCCTTTTAAACTTGTGTCAATTTTTGAAAACAACTCTACCAACAGTTTTATTTTAATAATTATTCTTATGAATATTTATTTGGCAAAGAATTCAGCCATGCTTAATATAAATTATTATTTCCTATTTCCCTATTCTTATAAGACTATAAACGCACTGCAAACCTCGTTGTTTAAAATATCTATAATCGCACTGTTTTCGGCGCTTTTCATTTTCTAATGGTGGTATTAATATTTTCAGAACTCACAGATAAATATCGTACAACCTCAAAATGATAAGTTATTGGTGTCGAAATATTACTTCTAATTATGAATTTTCTTTTCCTTTCCCTAGGTGATAGGATTAAAAAGAAAATAAATGAATTGCTGTATCAGTCAATAATGAATTTTCAATTACGAAGCGTTACCAACACAAACACAACTAACATTGACACCAGGTTATATTTTTGGAACTAACATATATAATATAACCACAATATGAAAAAATATATAAAAATATGCATCATAGGGCGAGTTATTGCACTCTTCTTTTATAAACCTTAGACTCTTATTTTAACAAATTACCAATGTTTAACTTGTTTTTTAATATGTTTTTATTACCCTTATATAGGATATATAAATACTGTCCCGTTTTTAATTGAGAATTGA
This sequence comes from Poecilus cupreus, assembly GCA_963942605.1. Taxonomy (NCBI): domain Eukaryota; kingdom Metazoa; phylum Arthropoda; class Insecta; order Coleoptera; family Carabidae; genus Poecilus; species Poecilus cupreus. The sequence continues at coordinate 10,295,756 of OZ012731.1, forward strand.
GAAAATGCAGGAATTTCAAATTAATATCACTAATATTAATAAAATAAATAATTAGTAATAAAAAATATAATGAAACAAACCAAGTTACATACATACATGTATGTATAATATAAAAATATGTACTGTAATTCTATTGTATTAAATATATACATGTAGGTAATAAAATATAAATAAAAATCACAAACTACATATAAATTTTTATAATTAAAATATATTTCATAGAATTGATATTTTATAGGAAATATAAAATGCTGAAATGTTATTTATTATAGCGCAAGTATTTCGGTTGTAACAAGGGTATAAAATTTCGTTTTAATTTTACTGTTAATTTTATAATTATTTTTTTTTTTTTTTATTTATGAAGATGAGAGGCGGACTAACTACTATGGTCATATGCCGCCTCATGACTGGATGATTATGAAAGTATGTGAACAACACAAACGACCATGCTCTTCAGTGGGATTCGAACCCACGACCCCTGGCGTGCTAGGCTAGTGACATAGCCACTACGCCACCGAGATCGGCAGTTTACAATTATTAATATATAAGATATGGTCGGATGGTATCTGAACTTTATGTATTAAATAAAAGGAGGCAACAGTTACGGTCTTGTATGTTAATCGCCTTCAAAATAATTTCGAAACTGCAAGAAAGCAGTTCAGATATAATTTTGAGGAATGGCAAGGACGAGAAGAGCAGATTTACTCCAGTGAAAAGTTTGTAATAATGAAAGTAAAATAATGTGAACGTCGATGAATACGGGCCTGGCGGTTGCACATGCAACATTGCATACAGCGAGGGTTTATGTACAATTTAAAAACGTCAGTTTTTAACTGCGTCCGTAAAAGATCCATCACAGGCAATAGAATCGCCGGCAAATGGCTGAAATAGTCCCGAACGGCCTCATTGCGTTACGTTCCGTCCACGTTGCGTTGCGTTGCAAATGGAACCAGCCCAGCCCGACCAGGGACGGACACCCCGGGGATTGCCACGTTGATTTGTGTTTAAAAAACTAATGAAAACGGGGCCTGGTTATTCAATTATAGATGCGAATTGCTTGCTGCCGCTTATGACGTCGCCGCGTTTTTTTGATTAAAAAAATCGTAATAATTGTGTTTTTGTTTGTTGACGACAGATGGGGTAGGGGGAGCAGCACCAACCCGTGCGAATACGTACATACGCATGCCGCAAATACCGGACATGACATCGTTTCACGCAATGCATATATACATAAGTAGAAAATACCACCTAATTTCTATTTTGTTTTAACGAGACTTATTATTTAAATTGAAAGTAGTTTATATGGGACACTTCATTCTTATTTTGATCTCGAAATGGTCAAAGCGATTTCTTGGTCGTGGTAGTCGATAACTTGGTATAACACCGTGAGTTACTGTTACTGTAAAAAGCTCAAGTTACGGTAAATTCTAAGATTTTCCAGTAAAACCAAAGACATGGTAAATAATCTAACCTAACCTGTCAAATCCCATAAATTGGATTATCTGAGGTTTTTGCCAGTAAATCATTACATTTACCAACTCATGTAGGTTAATCCTAATATTTACTGGTAAAACCTAAGATTAACCAATATAGGGGCTTTTACAGTAACGTATTCATATACATACCGTGAGTTTCAGCTAACTAGCGTTTACTAGTGACAGATTCTAGCATATGAAAAGTAGTATGAACATGAACGGAATTTTGTTGGTACTGTCATCTTGTGTCAGTCAAGTTAGGCGAAATTAACATCAAATTCTGATAATAGACAAATCCAAAACAGTATTTTGAAATTGTAAGTAATGGGTGTGAAATACTTCATATATTTCACTACATTTAAAGTTATTTTTATAGTTTTTTTGCAGACATGGTTAATATTGATGACATTACAAAGGAATTTTTATACATTTGACAGTTCTAGAAGGTTCGCTAGCTCATCTAGCGCAAATTTATTTCGCTAGGTCGCTAGTCTAGCTGCTGAAATCTAGTGGTTACCTAGCGATACGTTCAGCTATGACCGCTAGGTTAGCGATCTAGCTGCTAGGTTCGTCTGGTTGAAAGTGTTCAAACATTATTTTACTCAATAGTTAGTCATGAAATAGATTTTATGTACTATTTAAAGCCCTTGTCGCTAGATTTTTCGATTGACTTTATGGTCAACTAATGATTTAACGTTGTTAATTATCTGAGTGTGAAATTTGAGAAAAGAGAGAGTACCTAGATATATGTGGGTGATATTCACTTCGAAAGTTGGAGCAGTTAAAAAAATCAGTAATAATTTAGTTCCATATTTTACTTAAAGTATGATAGTAGCCGCAGCGTAGACTAATTTATCTTGTTAATAGTTGCTAATAATAGTGACATTTATTGTCAGTTCTTAACTGCCAGATGTAGAAAGAAAAGTGTGTGTTTAAAGCAGGTTTCCGATTACGATTGGGTGACGTCACCACGTCAAAAATCAGCATCCATGTTCACATATCGTAACTTGCACATTCCGCCACAGGCTTGGCCGTGGGGGTGGGGGCGGCGGCAGCGGCGGCGGCACAAGGCCCTAATGGACTGCCGCTTCAGAAACGAAGTAATCACATTAGCGGCCATAATTGCGAACCCCTTTGACTACGGAAATGCATCCATATCCTGGCGAGTGCGCAGGCGCAGGCTTTTTTCCGCCGTCGACCGCCGCCACCGCCGCCGCCGCCTCTTGAGCGCCGGCCCCGTGTTTAATGTATGTAATTCGATTAATTTATTGTCAAATTGCCTTAATGCGGTTGTTTTACGGCAAATGGCGGCCGCCAACTTCGCTCAGAGATTTGCCGCCCCCACCGCCGGTCACGACGACGAGTGACGACGTCCTTTTGTTTTGCCCTATGTCGATTTACTTTTGTTTTTTATGATGTTTTTCTCTGTTTCTCTGTCGCAGTCGTTGAAAGTTGATTTTCTGTTTTGTTTCCTGGATGGCTTGTTTTATTTGTTGTGAATTCAGATTCCCAATTACACGCGAATTTTCACGCACTTCAATTTCAAGTATCAATCTTCTAATTACGGAAACAGCGACTTCAATTATAACCTTTAAATATTGGCAGATTTTTTGCCGTACTTTTCGTTCACACACAATATTTCACGAAATATCACTAAAAATTGGCATATACTTTTATTGTATTTCTATATAATATAAACCCTAAGAAACTCAATGCTGTAGAGCGCATCGTCATATCTCTTAAATTTATAGAAAAATGCTACTTTGAGTGGCTGCAACTCAAAATCTATTAAAGATATTGAAAAATAGACTCAGTTCTGTGCGTTTCATGCATTTTATTACAAATTAGCAAATTTTGAAAATTTTGAAATTTGTTGATTTTTTCCCCCAAATTTCGATATGCGATAACTCGAAAAATATAAAAGATACAGACTTGCAGACTGGACCATTGGATTCAGCTCGTTAAAATACATAAGTATGTAAAATTTCATTAAAATTGCTGTACGCTTTACAGAGTTAGGGCAATAAGTGTGAAAATCGCGTTTTTGGCGCAAAACGTCAAAGGGTACCCCTTGACGTTTTGCTCTAAAATTTCAACCCACAACCCGAATGTTCTGAAATTTTTAGGGTTTATGTATTTCGATGAGCTGAATCCAATGGTTTAGTCTGCAAGTTCGTATCTCGTTCTTTATTTGAGATATTCCAAAATTTTCAATTTAAAAAAAAATTGTTATTTTACTATAATATGCATGAATAATACAAAACTGAAGAGTATTTTTCGATATCTTGCGTAATTTTTGAGTTGCAGTTCCTCAAAGTTGCACTTCGAAAAACATCAAAAACTGCCATATCTTGAAATATTTAAGACATATGATGATGCGCTCTGCACCAGTGAGTTTCTTAGGGTTTATATTATATAGAAATACAACAAAAGTATATGCCAATTTTTAGTGATATTTCGTGAAGTACAACATATGATCTGTGTTTAAATGAGTAAGAAGAGGCTCCTTTGATACTTTTCCCCAAGAGTATACATTAAAAATAAAAATTATATAATAGTAAGGGCGGACCCTTAATTTGCACTTTGTTTGATGCACTTCTCTTTAACACAATTCCGGAAAATTAGTCAAAATATATTTTCCCACCAGTAGCATCTTGCATTCACCTTCCCCTTATTCTGTAGGATTCGTATTCCCATAGCCATCATCACCGCATTGGCCCCTCGCATCCGCCGCGATCAGACTCCGGTTAGTTAACAGTCGCGAATCAGTGCGTGTGGTTAGGTCTGGGTGTGCTGTGGTGGCTAATCAACATGGCGGCTGATTGTGATTAGAGCGTCACAGCTCGCGGCGTCGCTAAGGGTTGAGACATCGACAGGTGTGGGGTGAAGGCCGGATGTGGCGTCGCGACGAGGGCGTCGACTTCGCGGTGTCTGCCGAGGTGATTAGACACGGGAAAGGAGACGCCATTTCAGGTTGGGGTAGACGTGGCACGGACAAATGGTTATTGCTGAAGATTTCACTGAAACAATAATAAACCACCAGAATAAATCCAAGTTATTAAATGTACAAGCATACAAAAACTAGAGGTTGGAAAAGAAACATTTAATTCAAATCTACCAGCAGTTTTTTTTTTCATAAGATTTTGAAATTTTTAGTATCTTTTACTTTAATAATTGCTAACTGGAATTGCAATTTGTATTTAAGTCATCTTCTAGACCAGGGGTGGGCAACCTTTTGTATAACAGAATAAGATTTACGTTTCGTACGCGGACCGTAGTTGTTAATTGACACATGTTTGTTACTTATATTTTTCCTGAAAATTAATAAAACAAAATTAACTAAGTACTACATTTATTTCTTAATTTAAACTAGACGAATTATGTCGAAAATTAAACTGTAAATTTCCCCTTTTTCTTTATGTTGGGTACTAACTTAATTTAAAATTTTTGTTTTTGAAAATATTTATTTGTTATTTCTTCTAAAGATCTCGCGGGTCGGATTGAAACTTTACGCGGGCCAGAGGTTGCCCACCCCTGTTCTAGACTAGAGTATTTATGAGCAAATTTTAGCTTACAATATAAAATGTAAATTAAAATAGCAGTTTACTACTAAACTACAAAATGTAAATCTTTGTCAATTTTTGCCAATTCGACTCTTCGAGCATACACTGACTAGAGAAGTAACTCCCTATACCGTAGCATTGCTTCAAAAATATATAGGAATTGCGGAAATATATTTTAATGTGTATAATTTATTCAATTTTTCGAAGGTGTTATTTTGTATTTCATTTTATTATCTATATGTCTGTTTAAAATTGTATAAAACAATAAACACCACTTTAACAATTACTAGTAGTCTTTCATTTAAAATAAATATTTGCATATAAACGTTAATTTAAATATTATTTACATTGGTTGTTACATACAAGGTACGAGTAGAAAATAATACTTCAAATACTACAGACCGCAATCCACCAACACTTCCGTTCCCGCATATCCCCCCTTTCGCATATCTTCCCTTTCGCATATCCCCCCTTCCGCATATCTTCCGATCACAACAAACCATACAAGGCGGCCTCTATTTAGTGTATGCTCGAAGATTCGACTCTAACCCGCTCCTCTAACATCTTTATGGTACCTGACTTAGCGGCTGGTTACCAAGATAAGCGAAAGAAGAATGCCACACCCAAAATGCCTTAATGTCGTGATGATGTATTTATTTATTTATCTATTTCATGTTTGAAGATTATTTGACGGCATCGCACGTGCAACAATGTTACAATCTTTGCTGAACAGATAGCAAAGTCGCGTTAATACATTAATATTTATTTATTTATGATATAAAAATAATCATGCGATATGTTGAGATCAGCATCAGGGATCGGATGAATGATTTACGGTGTCGCGAGCGAGAAGGCACGCGGAAAACATCCCACAATTATCAGCAATTAGTTGATTGGTTGCGCGTACAGAATACCATACAGTATACAGGCCAGACTGTACAGCACAGGCCACATGTGCAGTTTGTGTGAAACTTCGCGACCGCACAACTAATGAAATTAGCAACATAAAATATTGTCTAGTTTTTTGATCAAATTTGCCGGGATACTGCAGATGTACGAAGGTTTTATACAAGATCTTCGCTCGTTGAAACTGCTTCTAAAATATTCTAACAAGTTTTCAATAAACTGCTTGCAAACGGTAACAAATCATAGTCATTTGCAATGTCTAACCCCATTGTTTACAAATTCTTTTATTTCTTCTGACGAATCTACCTACAATTTCGAACTTAACGACTCGTCTCAATTTTTTGACACAAATGGACCGGCCATCGTTTTCTGGAGTAAATGGAGCTGTAGCATAGGGTGACGAGCTGAAAATTAGGGTTAACACATTACACATCAAAACACACTTCTTAGTAGTATAAAAATTGAGATTTTAATAATAATTTTTAAACTGCGAATTGAAAACAATAACAAAACGTAAATTCTGGGTTTTCTTGAGGTTACCCATCTAACTTATTTCTTAGTGACACGTTCTTGACTTCTCCGAAATTTCGTAGTACCGGGTCTCATGTAATAAGTTCAATTAATTTGGATGCAATCACCAATTAGGTATATCTCATGTATTTGTATTTCATTTTGTAAATTTGTTTAATGCTGCATTTTAATATGTTGATTTGTTTATTCTTCTTTATTTTTTGCTCTTCATAAACGTTATAAAAACCAGAGGACCCAGTAGGCAGACGTTGTCCTACCACACCTCGGAAGCAAAATATATTTCTCTGGACTATAAAATTCCAGTGTTCGTAATTCTTCTCCTCCTAAACGACTAGAACGATTTTGATAAAAAAAATTTTGGATGGACAAATGCAGAAGTCGTCAGAAAAATTAAAAATCTCGAAATCGTGCCACCTACCGGGTCCAACCATAGGCTAAGAACCATCCAGGTGGTCCCATAAGTACAAAAAAATTGGACAAACTGTTTTTTTATAAAGATGATAATTTATTTATAATTTGAATTCAGTTCAATTCATTGACGTGACCATCGATTTAAAACAATTAGGAATCTAGAATCATTTATAAGAAAATTCATAATTTGTACGCAGACCACATTATTTGTAAATTGCTAAATTTAAAGATAAATTTGTCGTTAGATTTTTTTTCAAATATTGTCCATAGTCATACCATACCTCTGCATTTTGAGAGCAATTATACCAAACTGAAAGAAGTTTCTTGATTGGAATGTCGTAGTATTTGGTGGAGTTGTATGTGCATTACAAGAGGGAATGACATACTTTCGTGTATGTTTATTATGTAATGAAAAGTATTGTTTACATGACGAATCCGAAGTAGGAATGACGCTACAATGAATTGAAATTATTATTATTGTTTAAATCGTTTCGAACTTAATATAATAGTGATTGTATAGAAACCATTGTTTTAATTATTAATTTACAACAATGTAGTAATAATAATAATAGTAAAGCAGCGGCATTTGTTTAGCTCTAATCAAATAAAATAAAATTGTTCAGAGTTGAGTTGAGAATTTTTTGTTTTGCATGTACAATGAAATCTAATCCCTCGCCGCAGTCGCAGTGTAGTTTCGCGGTGAAGTAATATTGTTTCAAAGTAATGGCTGAATTGTAAAGATTAAGTAGTGTATTTATATATGGATGAAGAGAAAACAATAAATATTTACTCTAGAACTGAATTATGTTGTTTTCGTTTTACGCTGCAGACATTTATGGTCAATTGCACTCCGTGGAACAAGAGAAAATTATATTTAAATTAAGCGTGGATGATGTAACATGCTTTATAAAAAGAACATTTGTTTTCCTTTTTGATGTATTGCATTAAATGTGCTTCTAGATCACATCTAAGATCGACCAGATAAGCGGGTTTTATTATTTTATAAAGTAAAAAGTACATGTAAAAAATTTTATGATTAATTATTTTGTAATTAATTTTATATATTTTTTCCTTTTATTTTCCTGTAATTTAATTATTAATTCTACTTAAATGAGATCGTATAATTGATAGTAACTTTTTATATTAATAATATATGACTTCACAACTTGTATATGCTGCAAAAAACAACGTTTGTTTTAGAACACACACATGGAAAAGTTTCATATAAAAATATATTACTCGAGTTTTATTTATATAGGAAGTTGAAAAATTTGTACATGTACGCTTAAACTCGGCGTGAAGCGACAGCTTTATTTTAATTGTTTTTGATACATACGTACTTTTTACCATTCATAACGTATTTAAATGCAATATATTAATATTAATGACACCAATAATTATTATATAGCTCATTGGAATGTGGATCGTGAAATCCTCACACTTAGGTCGATATTCATATATGCCAGCCGTCAAAATTCGACCCTCAAATATTCTAGTGAGGGGGAAACCACGGGGGTAACATGATAATTGTGGGAATCTAACTGAAGATTTTATCTATAATTTTCATTAGGCTGTAGTTCGTTCCATATGAATTTTAGAACAAAAGTGAAATTGTAAAAAATGTCCAGAATCAAAAACTGCACCAAATGAGCCTAAATTTATTGATGTACCTAATACATTTCTGTCATGAGATAGACGTAAAATAAAATTTATAATTTTAGCTACTTCCAGAGTGCCATGGTAAACAAAACATAAAAACAGTCGTATTGTTTGAGTTTGACAGATGATTTTAATGATTATAGACTTTTGTAAAATTATTTATCAGTAATCATGGACACATTTACCATTTAGAAATAATTTAAACAAGTTAATGATCACTAAAACTGCCAAATTTTATCTGTTAAACTCAAATAATACAACTGTTTGTATGTTTTGTTTACCATGACACTCTGGAGACTGCTAAAAATTGTACATTTTACTTTAAGTCTATCTCATGACAGAAATGTATCACATCAATAAATTTAGGGTCATTTGGTACAGGTTTTGTTGCTAAACATTTTTTATATTCACACATTTGTTCTAAAATTCATAGAGAACGAACTATCGCTTAATGAATATTTTAACATTGTATTTCTTTTGACCTATGAAAAAAGTAGACAATCGGTATAAAAAAGATTTGAATTAAATTCAGTAATAATTTTATTTAACTACGCTTCGAATTACTGAACGTAGTGTTTAAATGAAATTATTATATAATTTAATCCAAAAGTCTTGTCTATATATTTTTATTTAATATTGTAAACAATTTTTAAAATAAAAGAAAATCTGAACGCGTTTATCAACAGATTTAAAAAGACAGGTATTTCATCAAATAAAGATTATGGTTGGAATTTATAAACTTAAGTGATTGTAATGATACTGAAACGTTTTGACTGGATGAATGTTTGGGACAATAATTAAAGTACTGGATAGCAGGCAATCAATATTTATTGAAAATCATCCTGTAATGTGATTGTGTTTATGATTACGTCTAAGCCTAAACCTAAGATTAAAAAAAACCAAGATATACCAAACTGTATAGGACTATTACAATTAACAAAAACTATGGCTCTTTCAATATCAACTATTGGCGAAAGTTAGAGATGTGTTCGTGATTTAAAATGAAGTGTATTAAAATTCAAATTGAAGTAATGTTTAAGAAATAATTTCTGCTGTATCTGGGACGTTTGAGCGAAATCGCCTATCGACCAATACTCGCATGAGGCGAATTGCATTATAGCGTGTATTTTCTCGTAAGTCATAACCCCCTCGGCCACACCCATCCGCCACCCATGGGCAAAAAACTCCGCTGGTAAGTGCGAGCGCTTTATTAATCTGTTATATCAGCTGAACAAATAGGTTCGCGTCTCGGACATTCGCGTTTCGAACGCTTGCACTAAACACGATTTTATTATTGGTAGTAAAACGAATTTCTCAAAATTATATAAATAGTTGTTTAGTGTATTGTATGCTCTTTTGTGTTGGTAGTCGTCGCAGCCGGAGTTTAATATGTCGTTTGGAGACTGACGTCATGCAATGCAATGGTTTTCTTCTTAAGGGCGTGTTGCTCATTTTGATTCGGTTATTGCTCATTATACGACTGCTAGATTAAAGGTTTAACCACAATTATTTTGATATTAACACAGCTCACTAATGTATTTAGAGCTACTGGTACGTTTTTACTATAAGATAGAACATTTACATAAATTTTTACCTACTTTGTATTCTCTTCTTTGACAAATTCAGATTCTGAGTACCTTAAATAGTTATTTGTCCAACTAGAGAGGAAAGCGATTCTTTTTCCTCCTCGAGTTCGAAGTTTGCCTCATGAGCGCAGCGAGTGAGGCATTTCGAACGAGAATGGAAGAAGAGCTTTCCTCTCGTGTTAGACACAACATTTTTTTCACGACATGATTCTAAAACCGATTTGCTCGGACCTAAAATACACTTTGAGAACACAACTGACAGACTGACACGTTAAAAGTTAGGTTATCAGACACAAGGCGGTTTAGCAGTATTGCCAATGAACCAATCTTAAATATCTTTAATAAGTTGTCAAATTGTGATTTAATAAGAAAAAGAAAAATGTAAGACATAATTGTAAGATAATTTAAAGTATGTATATCATTAAAATAAGGATTTTCAATATAATTAGGAATTTATTTATAATTTTTATAATATATTTTTTGTAAATAACATTCATATTTTCCTCTCTAGAGAGGAATAACACATTTTCATTACTATTTCGGGAGAAGAACGGTAGGGTCGTGAAAAAACATATTTTTCCGAAAGTATTCCGTCATCGATTTTTTCCGGATTTCTGTACATCCTTATAGAATGTATAACAAGGGTAGGGGGTAGGGGGTAGCTTGTCGGAGAAGGGAAAACCTGTGGGACGCGTCAGGTCAGCGCGGTCAGCCGAGACAGGAAATAGTCGGCGCGACGCGGATTCCGACGGTCGTAACGGCGCGGAACTGTGCCGAGCGACGTCGAGCGCCGTCGGGGTGTTCACCCTCACTCGACATCAACACTGCACAAACAGGGATGAAATTCACAATCTTCACAGGATTGTTAATGCTGTTAAACGTCACACGAAATCATGTCAAGATTACAATTGTACTGCTTGGGTTGTAAGGATCTCTGTGGCTTTTCCTGATTATCTTTTTTGCTTTATTTAAATGCTTGGCTAAGATTTGAAAATAAGTCTTCAGTTATCGGCAGGATTTGAATCAGTTTTATTTATTTAATATTTTTAAATCTTCCAAGATGAGATGAAATAAGAACAAAATGAAGGGAGGGAATTGAAGATGCCAACAATATTCTTTATTTCTCGATTTGTCTTCTCTTACGTTCATCACTACTTCAGAGCAATGTTAATCATAGTAGAACTTAAAAAAAGCAAATAATACTTGTAGAACGCAAAAGATGCATATGTCTTAACCATTCAGAGTCTACAATAGTTCAGCATGTAATCTTTATCAGGCAGATTCACAAAAAGAATTAACGCAAACTCCATTTTTTTCAACATCTGTAACTTTGTTTCTTAATTAATCAAACTGACAAAATGTGTGAAATGTTATGTTAACCAATCTTAAGTACAACCTTAGGAAAGATAAATATGTTCTATGAATGGAAAAAGAAGTTACGACTAATAATAGAAATGGAATTATTGCTAATCCCTTTTGTGAATCTACTTGTGTAATTTTAAATTTGATGAAATAAGAGTTATTACTATTTCTACCTCAATCAGAGAAAGTTTTTTGTTGTCTTTTATATTTTTTCTTGATAAAGAGGTACGTCTAGTACGTCGAAATCTCAAATTTTTAGACAGAAATAAAAATCAAAATTGTATATTACTATACGAGTGAAGAAACTAAAAATTTGTCACATAAATGAGCGAATTCGTTTCTTCTCGAGTGCTGTATAGATTCCATTACTTAATAATAGATAATCTCCTTAAAATTTTGCCACTTTTATTCGCCGTAAATATATTTGGGGTTGCGGCTTGGCGGTTAGTAACTTCATTTCACACCCAAAAGGGGTTTATATATTTTTTGCAATACCTGTACTAGTAAGTTGCCCATTCATAACAAAATTTAAATACAGTGAGTGGAACTTTTATTGCACAATTGGTTTTCATGGTTACATCATTTACTTACCGTCCGCGGTGGATGGTAAGTGAAACTTATCGTTCATGGTGGACGGTAAGTAAATATATATCATTCAAATTTTATTTTTAACCTCAATCTGACAGCTGCTAATTTTGATACCTATTTTTCCTTTTCTTATATTAACGCAGGTATTGCAAAAAATAACTTACTAACCTCGAACTGTAAGTGATTTTTTAGGTCTCGAAGGTTTAGGAAATCTCGACCCTACGGGTCTCGACATCCCAAACTACATTCTCGACCTAAAAACTATCACTTACAGTTCACGGTACGTAATATACTATTAAACCATTTAATATTTCTTCAAACGCAAACATGTTTATTTGAGAATAATATACGTATCAGGTCGTAATATGGTAGAAGTAGATGTTAGGAATAATTTTAAATTTGTCTGGAGAAATTTACACGGCTCCAATTTTCCAATAACTATGAACACATTATAGTGAAGCAAGCAGTATTCAATAAGGAATTGCGCCCGTAGGCCAAAACGTAATTGATTTCTATCTGATCTGTGTAGCGTCTTACGTGCACTGCGCTCGTCGTAACGAGGAGTGAGACATCAACTTGCATTTAACCAACAATATCCACAATGCAACACAATCACTCCGGTAATATTGCCTCCACTGTTATTGAGATTATATTAGATTATACAATTTAGTTTATCATGTTGAAAGAAAAGCAATAACTTCTGAAAGTGATATTATTGTTGCGTAATTGCGTGATTGGTGTTTGTGCAATAAACATTTTTTAGTGGCGACAAATTTGTTGATTTGCTGCAACTTGATCAAAAAGCGAAAAACAATGATTGAAACCCTGGCGTTAAAACGCATATCAATTGCGCTAACCGCTGTCCACTATGCGTCATGATAGACTGAAGCCCAAATCAAACATGCAATCACTTCATGAAGCCGTGCTCACACCAACACAACCGCCAGCACGCACACAGCGCACCCGAAAACATTCAATAATTACAACAATAAATTAACGCGATTATTTATTTTAATGACGGCGAAATCCGAAAACGTTAAAATTCAATGAGGACACAAAAATAATGGCGCGAGTTTCATCGGGCTCCGTGTAAAACAAATTGAATCATATTTCCATTTGAAATGGAACATATTTTAAATAAAATTTAACATTTAACAACGTAAATTACACTAAACTGCAGTTAATTTCATCGTGTCAGTGCGCCGCGGCGGCGGCCGCGTGGTGCGAACCATGTTGACAGCATTTATTATTCATAACGCTGTTCGGCCGGTAAAACAGAGCGCGCGAGCTGACGCTGACCGACCGTGCGTGAGATGGTTCGCGTCTCCGCTAATTCGCGGAATTTGCCCGTAAGAACGTGACGGTTTAATTAAAATATTACACAGCTTCAACCCCTTTTTATTTTTTATTTAATTGCTCTGTAATAACTCATAGAAAATTAATTATTAGCACTAACTAGTTAATTTCTTCTACACCTGTACTGCTCTGCTTTCCTGGTTAAGACCAATTATTCAGTCGGGATTTCTATATTATTTATTTTGCCTGCAAATACAATTAGTTCCCATTCATGTATGTACCCCGTTTTCATTCACATTTTTGGAAGAGGCTTCATTTATATTTTTAAAAAATAATAAAGAATACATGAAAGAGAATTTCCATATTTTAAAGTCTCTCAATACTCACTATTGAACAATCTAAAGAAAATAACTTAACAAGCCGATTAATGGGCTTCCAAATTATCAAGAGATGGCGTTGATCACAATTCCCAAAATGTACATGTCAAATTCATTTTTATGATATCTTATGATGGCAAATGCTTGCATTAGTAATGGTAGTTTACTTTTATTGGCAGCAGAACTGTTGCCATACACAATGCAAATTTTCTTGTTTTTATAGGTGCTTTTGGAGAAAATTCAATCTTAACCTATAATCTACAAATACAATGAACCTTTCATTTTTACATCTTATTTAAATAACACGGTTAGAACAAATACACTGCTCAAAAAAAAATCGGGCCACTTGGCCGAACCAAGAAAATGACTGTTTTAAAAATGTGGGGCATTTCTTTCAAGGACGTGTAAACTAAAATCTGGAAATTCCCTCTGGAGATACATTCCTCCTCTACGTTCTCCAAAAATCCCGAAGAGATTCGCTCCCCCCGACCCCCTGAAAAATCGCTTTATGTGATGTCATGTCTGAGCAATGAAAAATCTCAAAGTTTGAAGGCTTGTAGCTCCAAAAAATCCTGTCTTAAGGGGGTTGTTCGACTCGATTGTCACAAAGCCCTATCAATTTCCTTTTCAGAGCTGAAAATTTCGTCCTCATCGGTGAAGAATTGAGTGAGGTATCGCGAGAAGTAAAATATTGTCTTGGTACTGTACTGTTCAATAAATCCACCTGCCTAAGTGTGTAATGCATATCATGCTGGGAGTTTCAGTTTGAAACGTTTGAAAATAAGTATTTGCTAGCTTTCACTTTCACCCCACGGCAATCAACTCGATCCAATCGTCAGAATATAGGGGTAATTATGAACCCAACATAATAGTTAGCCCTGCTAAATAATTCCTAATTCCATCCCTCCGCGTTGGACAATTTATGTTGGTCCAATTGATCACCACCCCTTTCCTTCCCTTTGCTCCGCGCTCGATTCGCAAATACATACGAGCGATACGTCTGAGCTGAGGAATAATGGGCCTTGCAGTTTCCCCCTCTTCTTGCCACCCCCCACCACAAACCCCACGTGCATATATCACGCGCACGGACGCTAACACGGCTTGATGGATAATATTAATTACTGCGAACACGCTATCGGCTAGTGATCCGTGATCACCACGAAGCCGCCGTTGGAGATGAGAGAGTAGGTATTGTTTACCATGGGGATGGCCTGTTGGAGCAGATAAGGCGGTGGTGATGATAGGTCAATCAGATTTTTGGTCTGTTAAATTTAGGTGCAAGATTAACAACAAACCGTATAAACCTAACACCTTTCATAAAATTCTTGAACTACGGGGTGTGATCAAAGTTGTCGGAATTGTAATGAAAAATTCAGAACCCAGCACTACTAGACATGAAAGCGGTAAGACACAAATTTACTTTTGAACCCATTGCGCAAATTCTGTTAAGTCAAGAGTCTCCAACTCATCTTGTTTGTTTAGAGCAGCGTTTTGCTCTTTTTTGTATTTACATGTTTATCACAATTATAAAAAATTACCAAGAAATATATGAATGAATATTGACTTTATTATCAAGTTTTGCATTTGAGTTATGCCATTTTCAAAAAGGCAGCAATATTTGCAATAAATTATGCCCAATGCGATAGCTCTTGACAGCTGTGAAATAAAATATAATGTTAGTTATCACAACATAAATAAGAAATTGAACATGTTTATTATATTTAAATGTATAGGTGTATTTGGTACATATTAAAATGTATTAATTGTTTTCTGATTTAATAGACGAATTATTATGTATGTTTATTTTTATAGTGCAACTTTGACAAATAACAATAGTTACTACTGGGAAAACTTCGTTTTTTGGTATGGACTGATTTAATTATTGGCTTTATAATTGTCGTACAAAAAAAATTGAACAAACCTTTCACCTGAAATCTTCAGGAACTCATCTGGGAATAGTTATTTACATTACAAGCAAGGTAAAACAGTTTTTACTGCTGAATGGAGGAAATGACAGGCGAGCCTGTCACCTCCTTGAAGCAGTAAAACAGTTACCTTGCGTGTATTGTACAACATTTTACTTGTTACTCATTTGTAAATCAAATAAAATTATAACCAAGTCCTGTCAGTTACACACAACTGTTCTGTCAAAAAATATTTTAAATAATATGGTATAAGACTTGTAAGGATTACTGTGGTAACGTGCATTGTTTACCTTGTTTACTAACTTGTAAAAAAAACAATGTAAATAAAATTGTTTGGGAAGTAAAGAAACAAGTGACTTTCATGGGGTGGATTTACGCACGTTCGGGAATCCTCGGCAATGATCGTGCATCCCCGCTAAGTTGCAACAGCAATTATTAAAGTTAGTGATTGTGTATGTACACGTTTAGAGACGAACATTTCGCTCCATTTTTAATTATTCGAGCTGGTGTATCTTTTTGTTTTTGTACGTTTTACTGTGTGATTTTTTATGATTTTTTTAACGGAAAAAGAATACATCGAAAACAATTGAAATTTTGTTGCCGTTTGGATATACGTCCGTGTTTTGTTTCGTTGTGAAAAGTTCGTGATTGGCCAATTGTATTTTGTTAGGATTTGAATTTTTTGTGTCTCACTTTTGTGGTACAGTTCCCTTCGAAATTTTGACGACCGATGACAATACGCCGTACTGGGAGTTCTGGTTTACTCACCCTCTCATTTTATACAACAATTATTTATTTTTTAAACCAGCTGCCAGTCTCATATCAACACATCTCGAACAATATCATACATGAGGATACACACACACCCATACAATCAGGTATTTCGAACAGATTCCACTTCGATCAATAATATATTTCACAAAAAATTCTAGCACTTTCATCAGTGATTAATTTTTATTCTGTATCAACAATAAATTCTCCGTCTCTCTCCCTCTTTTTTGTATTTTTATTTCGTACATGTTAAAATATCGACATGTATTAGTGTTTCAAATAACTGTCAAAATACGACAGCTATAAACAGACACGTACATCCAATAACGGATAAGAGCAAATAGTGTGTTGAGAATTTTTTTTTAAAATAAGGAAATGAATATATTATAACATCTATATCTATTTCTAAGCCCGACACTTTTCTTTTAGCAGATTTCCTTTTTCCCTATTGGGTTTCCAAAATAAAACACGCAAACTAGTGGTAGAAAGCTAAACTAACCATAAGGTACATAAATTTCATTTTATTTTGAAATTACTTGTTATTTTTTAATTGATGTAATTGTAAAAAAGGTTTATATGTATACAAATTTCAATTAAATCTTATAAACATGTGGACCTTGACAGCAAGTTATCATCTATTCTCTCCATGTCATCTTCTTTTTGTCGTCATAATTCCCATGTTTATAATAGATGTTTGACAAGCTGTCAACAAATTATTATATATTGTCAGCATGTTAACATTTGCGTCTTCGCTTTCTAATCACAGACTGCTTATTTTTTCATAATAATAAATTAAAAACAAGGTCTTCCTAGAAATTGCAAATAATATGGTAAATAAATGCATTTAGGTATTGTTTTCGAAATCGTATTCATTTTATTGTGCAAAGGTTGCTATGAATCATAGAATATTTATTGCATTTATGCAGGCATTTTTCTCGTTTTCATTCATATAATTATTAGTCTTTTCTAATGTTATATAGATATTATTAAAATAAGTTTCTTTTATTTCGAAAAGTTTAATTGAGTTCCTCATCAGCTACGGGAAAATGTTTCATGAAATCCTCAGTTCGATCCACGTTCAATTTTACTCTTATGATTTCCCCTCATTAACATCTTTGGGGACTAAGAGTTGACGTCCAATTATTACTTTGTATTTATATTGATGCTTCACTCCTGAGGATAACTTATCTGTAGATCAGTAAATTGTTACATTATCTGGAACTACACAATATGGCCCAATTATTTAAACGAGGATTGGGGTTATAATTTGAAAAATGGTTATAATATCTGTACAAATAAGAAAATTTAATACAAGTTCATTTACCATTGACAACAATTACATGTTAAGAAAGTACTTCACAATTTCAGATTTCACGAAATATCACTAAAAATTGGCATATACTTTTATTGTATTTCTATATAATATAAACCCTAAGAAACTCAATGCTGTAGAGCGCATCGTCATATCTCTTAAATTTGTAGAGATATGTCAATTTTCGATGTTTTTCGAAATGCTACTTTGAGTGGCTGTAACTCAAAATCTATTAAAGATATTGAAAAATAAACTCAGTTCTGTGCGTTTCATGCATTTTATTACAAATTAGCTAATTTTGAAAATTTTTAAATTTTTCGATTTTTTTCCCCCAAATTTCGATAGGCGATAACTCGAAAAATATAAAAGATACAGACTCGCAGACTGGACCATTCGATTCAGCTCGTCAAAATACATAAGTATGTAAAATTTCATTAAAATTACTTTACGCGTTATAGAGTTAGAGCAAAAAGTGTCAAAATTACGTTTTTGGCGCAAAACGTCAAATTTCAAATTAATTTGTGTGTTTATATTTATAGTGCAACTTTGACAAATATCAAAAGAATTCCTTGAAGAACTTCATTTCTTTGTATGGATTGTCGAATATTTATCCTAGTAAATAGTTTTTTTTTTTTTCAGTATAGAATATAAAATAAAATAGTATGTACACTGCGGCTACCTATCCGTTAATAATAAAGTAAATTTAAGATTTGTAAATCGCGTATTGTAAAATTAAAATAGTTTCAAATCATTAAATAGCGCTTTGAGTTCGCCATTGGGAAACAATGTTGGTGTTTTGTGTTTTCCTCAAGGTTGCGAATGTGCCGAATACGGCCCTGTCGGTGGGCGGCCAAAGGCAACACGGCCGAGTCACAACGCGGGAACGAACGGCGTAAAATATAAAACTATCAAATAAAATTGTGTGCAAAACGTAATTTAGTCGCTGCTGCAACTTTTATATTCATCCCGCAATAAAAAAGGCGTTATTGGCGTCGTTACGGCTACAAAGTAACGCGAAGTATAATAAATTCAGCAACGTACGCGGCCGCGAAGAGGGGCGGCCAAGGGCGGCCGGGCCCCGTCCTCCTCTACCACTACCGACGTGCATGCAAAAAACGAATTAAAAATGTAATTACTGCCGACACATTCCGTGGGGGGGAATGCACAAATAGTTGACAATCAGAGCAAAATCGAATCGAATATCAGCACTTTTTACTTGCTTTCGCACAAGAAACGAATTTGTCATTAATCTTAAACTACCCATAAATATTGCAGACTTATTATATTGTTTTTATTGTTTTCCCAATTGTTACATTTTCACGACTAGCGCCATTAAAACATTAAACTTTTTGATGTTATTACATGAGTTAATTAAAATTTGTTTGTACACTGAGATGCAGAATTAATTTGTTTACAAACTGTCTAACTAAGATTAATTTGGAAATAAACATTTGAAGACACCCTGTGGATATTTTACCACAAAACATTACCCTTGTGGATTATTTGTTCTTCACATATTTGGGGGTTGTTATTTGACGGCTGGTAAAAGCACATCACAATGTATTTCAATTTCTAGATTAACCTTAGGGTTCTCCAGAAATATAAGTGCTTTCATAGTAGTCAAGTACCATATAACAAATTTAATATTTGTTCATTCATATGCAAATTTTTGCATATTTCTGAAAAAAAAAAATTACAATCTCATCGTCAGACAAATAAAAATAAGTATACAAAAATTTACTTCACAGATTCTTATGTCAAACTTGAATACAAACCTAAACTAACAAACAAATTATTCTATAATACTATTGGTGAATTTATTTATTATTTACTTTTGATAATAATTTATCGAATTTAATGCAGATCACATGCGGAACACGTCTAAAAATATATTCAAAATTATGAAATTATAACCAAATTAATAAATTAACAATTTCGGAAAATTATAATGTATACTTCGACACTAAAATAATAGTTTATTTCTCATATGGTTCACCTCGGGTAATTAATTACATATTCGTATTAAAAAATTATACTTTAGTGCCTTGAAGTTACTGTCATAAATTTAAGAGTTAGTAGTATGACATGTGTAAATTACGAAACAAAATAAAATGTAATTCTCATATGAAAGGGTAGTTTTATGAAACTAACATTTTTGGTACCACTGGACCAGTAGCAATGTATTTGCATTCTTCTGTAAATAAAAACAACAATTTTAATACTTAAAATTAATTTACGTAATGTTTGTGGGTACTAAATTTTTTTTTTGTACACAAATTCTTTAAATCTAATTTTGAATGTATTTTGGGTAACCATATTTTTAATGAAATAATAATTAAAACAGCAATAAATAACCTTCTTTAAGAAAAGTCAAATTTTCTTTTTTTGCATTTAAAAATAGTATATTACGTACCGTGAACTGTAAGTGATAGTTTTTAGGTCGAGAATGTAGTTTGGGATGTTGAGATTTCCTAAACATTCGAGACCTAAAAAATCACACAGTTCGAGGTTAGTAAGTTATTTTTTGCAATACCTGCGTAAATATAAGAAAAGGAAAAATATGTATCAAAATTAACAGCTGTCAGATTGAGGTTAAAAATAAAATTTGAATGATATATATTTACTTACCATCCACCATGAACAGTAAGTTTCACTTACCATCCACCGTGGAGGGTAAGTAAATGATGTAACCATGAAAACCAATTGTGCAGTAAAAGTTCCACTTACTGTGTTTAAATTTTGTTATTAATGGGTAACTTACAGTACAGGTATTGCAAAAAAAATTTTACAGCGTAAAAACAGTTCTCAAGACAAATATTAAAACTGCCTGACGCCAAATTTTAAACATTTTGTTATTGTAATTCTATATTTATAAATATTCAGTTTAAAATAATTCATTTAGGGTACACAATAACAACTTATTATTATTATTATTATTATTAGCTTATTGCATTATATTGAATTAATAGTGGTTAGAATATTGAAATGATGATGTAACCATTTGAAGAAATAGGTATAAATTTGCATTCCTGTTATTAATGTGTCCAGAAATTTCTATAGCCTCATAAAAGCGAAACTCGTTTTAAGACATTTATAATTCATATATTTTGAAATATTATCACCGTATTTTAATTCTAACCTCTAAAATTATCTGTCATGTCTCGTGGGACTTCGTTACCGTCCGCGTTCCTTCGTGCCGCGTCGGCAAACACGCGCGTACGACCTGCCACCTCTCGGCTACTTATGAAGTTATTCACACCTTGTTGCAGATGGCTATCTCTTCGTGGTCACGGTTCGCCAGTGCTGTACGTCGCTCGGGGCACTTTCCTATAACTTAATACGTTAATATAGCTTCATGCTTAAACATTAGTGTAATTTGCAATTGATCGGGTTCGATGACAGGAAAAAATAATTTATTAATTTATTGCCATAACCTAGATTGGGTTGACTTGTACGTAGGTTCCTTTAAATAATAATAATTTGTCATGTAGGATTGTTGCGCAATGTTTAGAATAATGACGAGCACATTTACATCAAATTGACAGAATTCTTCTGTAGAGGTGGGCGAGGCCAATTGAAATGATGATTTTAAAGTAAAAGTAGGCGAATAGACGCAAGAATAAAGTGTAGATGTAGACTCTTGCCCACTAGGCTAAATATACATTACATTTTTAAGTAGGTATGTATTTATTAACCAAAATTAAAACTAAGGTTAAAATAATATTACTCATCTGCGAGAATGTAAATTGTGACACGATTCGTTCTGTATTTTTAATACTGTTACTTTATATAATTTTGCGGGCATTTTTAAATAAAAAGTACTTAATTTTTGTAGTTCTTTTGCAATAGTTTTAAAATTACTTCTTATTTTGATAATTACTTTTTCACTAATCCAACCAATCAAACTTATTTCTGTAAATAATTATTAATAAACTAATCGTTGACGAATATAAAGTACTATTTAATTTATTTCACCTAGAATATTATTAGAGGTATACATCAATAAAACCAGGAAAAATAAGCTTTAATAACATTTAAATTTTATACTTGGATTAATTGGACAAAAACAAATCGAATGTTTTACAGCAATGTCAATTATTCCATATGACATGTAACTTCGGTTTGCTTTTATTTTTTTAAACCAAGTTTAAAATGTAAACTTCCTTGGTGCAAATGGCCATAAATATTTTAACATGTATCAAAATTCTAAATACTATAATTTAACTACAAATAGTACTCAACGGTACTACTTTCTTTGTCAGTGCATTTTATGCGCAAAAATATATCACTTACCGAGATCTGCGTAAAGAGAGTGCCACACCCATAATAGGTGAAAGTTAAGGTGATATATTTAATTATTTTATGCAGTATTTTTTTTTTATATTTTCATCTTTATAACCTGGTGAAAGCTTGACAATATTGCTTTAATTGTAAGAGAAAAATCCAGTGCAGCGTGTAAAGTAACATGGTCCTTGGTACCTTGGTTTCTCGTCCAGGATTAAATTATACAAAAAAAAAGTAACACTGGTAGTGCCTAAGAAAATGGAGTGTTCAACAATGGCACTTTCATTCCTGTTTACTCGTCAATGGGCAAATTACACGGCTCACAAACCCGCTCACAAAAACCCACCATCCAAAAAAGTCCGCTTCCACTGTTTCCAGCTTCCAGCTTGGCTGGAGCCCGTATTACACCGCCGCACTCAACAGCGCAGCCAGTGCCACTATGCGGCCAGCCACTTAATTGTGATGTCACCGTGTACCACATTTTTCTTCCTTAAGTGATATTTATTGCCATTTGTTTTCAACTTGGTGTACGCGTCATCTCCTCTACTCAGGTGCGCGAGCCGTTGCCAGGCAACGCTAACTGCGCTTTATTCTTTTCTTGATCAATAACAAACGAATGTGAATTACATTTTTCTTAGGGTTGGCGAAGTAAGAAACTGCAGCGGAACTACGGTTATTATATGCAGGAGAGCTTGCATTACGGCGACGCAATTTTAAACTATGAAATGTGAATCGTACGCTATTCTACAAATGTTTTTGCTAATGTGGAACACAATGTTACCAAGACTCAGTATTGGTGTTCGCCAAATTTCCAGACAATATTATTATAAAACTGGCAGCCAACTTTTAACCAGTCGTTTGCTCACAAGTAAAAATTCTTTCAATTTCAATTTATATTTAAAATTAAAAATGAGCCTGATTGGTTCAGGGGAACTATGTGCTACGTCACCCTGAAATGGGTAAAAGGCGTGATAGTGTATGTATTTTTATTTGTGTAACCTATTAATTAATAAAAAAAATATGGTGTGGTCAATATTTCTTTAATAAGTTTTTTATCATTAAGAGATGTTGGATAAAACGTTATACTTTACACGTGGGCAAAGTGGAATTACCCACTAGATAAAATTATCACTCTCGTTGGTAATTTCTTACTTTGCCCACTTGCAAAGTAAATAACTATTCCTCTTTCAAAAAGATACATGACTAATGAGTTAATGTCTATTACAGAAACAAATGACAATCGCTTAAAAGTAATTGTTGATATTTTAGTTCATCTCTCCTTTGTGAGACCTTTAATTTAAAACCAAACTCGACAAGATTCAATTACCTATTCTAAAAAACAATTGACGATCGTTCAAAATTACACACACCCCTCTCGAATACCTCCTTTCCACAGCAGTTATACTTCATTCATTTTTCTGTGGAAATGATATTATATTCAAAATAAATTGAACTTATTGTTTTATGTGTGAACTTACACCCATTTCCGGTTCTGAAATTATGACTGAAATCAATTCAGTTCTTTGCATTGGCAATGAACGCATAATTATGAAGTTTGGTTATTCTGTCTTTTCTTATTTTTCAGTTATTGAACGTAGTCGCACATCCATTCATGGGTCAAAAGGATTTAGTTAATTTCAAAACATATATTTCCGCAAAAATCTTGCAATTCATTTATTTTCATGATTGCTGCACTACACTAGTAATAAACTAACCCATGACGTTGGTCAATATAATAGTTATTTACTTTACAAGTGGGCAAAGTAAGGAATTACCCACGAGAGAAATTTTAGCACACGAAACCGAAGGCTGAGTGTGATAATTTTATCGAGTGTGTTATTCCACTTTGCCCACGTGTGAAGTTTAAAGTTTTATCCAACACCTCTTAATAAATTAAAAATTTATTAAAGAAATATTATTTGACAGTGACATTTGCTTTAAATTTTTAAATTAAAATGTCAATCGAAGTAGTTACTAGGGTGTTGTGTATTATTATTATTGTTATAAATAAAAACATACTCACTAGTGACTTTCCTCAAAATTATATCCACTAGTGGGTAATCTGTTACTTTGCTTGTTTAAAATCGCATTTATTGAGAGGTGTAGGATAAATAAATTAAAAAAATTATTTTAATTGTGTGTAAATGTTTTTGGCCGCTCTCGTTTTCATCTAGTATAATTGTAATTTGGAACCCGTGTATATCATGCATGTACCTAATGATAAACTCGAACAATCTATAATAATGCAATATATGAACCATGTAATTAATAATATGTATTGAAAACAACGATTTTGTCGGAAGGTAATACCAAACTGTGAGAAATTACGAGCGCACATATTTTACGAAAGTATGCAGCAGTGGCGTGCGTTTAGGCGGGGGCAGCCGGCTAGAGTCGGGTCAGCCGTGCGGTAAACTATGGTTTAATTACCTGGTCCGCGCGCTGTTGCTGTTGTAACTAATGCACGACGTCGACACAGGGTGCGGCACCATTTGCATTTTTCTGCGAAGACGGAACAACTCAACTTTGCTCTGCTTCTGGAGGAATAGCGTGTTTTACATTTTGCAGAGCGGGGCTTTAGAAAGTCGCTTGTAATAGAAGGAACATTACTTATGTATTTCAGTGTTTCTAAACCTAAAGGAAAATCTGCTGTGCTCATCACACGACTTTGTATTTGCGTGTTTAATAATTACATTTAACACATATCACAAATATAGAATAGATGTTTCACTTATTTATTTGTTATTATAAAATATATCTTTTTGAAATTGTTTGTGAGATAAATAGCTCCGTGGTAACGCATCGGACTGTGGATCATAAAATCCTCAGTTCGAATCCCCCTTTGGGGACCGTGACTTATCAACTCTTCATGCGTAAGAAATATCTCACCTATCGATATCTGCAAAAGCAGACACACTCAAAATGGGTGCACACATTCATCCAAACACACACAGACATAATAGAAAAGGTGGTCGTCGACATGTATTCTGGAGAACTTAAAACAATTATTTTCCTGATACCTATTTACTAATAAATAATGAAAGGATTATGGATTAAGAATTATTTCCGGGAATGGGTCGACAGACTGATATGCGTCCCCCTGTATGAATTCGTTAACTCCACCCACCAAAGTACATACCGAATAGCAGTAATGTATACATTTTAAGTACAGTATTGTAATACATACATAAGAAATAAAATTCTAGTGCAACTCGATTTGATTATATAAAAGTTCTAAAATAGTTAACTGAAACTGATTTAAAAAAAATCAATTTATGTCTACACCTCCTAAAATCTAATGAAATAATACTCAATTTACTGCAGGATAAATAAAACGTAAGATATGCAATAGGTTATGAAAAATTTAATATTTGGTGCAAGCAAATAAAGTTTTAAATACACAAAAATCATTTGTAAACCTTGAGCTAAACAAGTTCATATTGGAGTATAAGAATGAACAAGTTAGCATACCAATACATTCGGAATCGCTCGAACTTACATTTGCGAATAAATTATACAGTTTAGTAGTGCATAGATTTTTAGTGAAAGCAAGTGTTTATAAAACGTCCTCATCAAAATTGTTGATAAAAAGGTTAGTATCATTGTTAATTGTACTGATTTAATTGTAATATTAAGTTAGAAGTCACATCTGTACACCTGACCAAAAAGATCGCGTATTAAACTTTGGTATTTATTATTACAAATAAAATAAATGTTATAAATGAATACACTTGCATATATAACATGCATGCAATAATTAATATACCACGAGTAGTCGTGGTAATCTTTCAAGAGCATCAAATGTTATCTTTATGTATCTAACATATCATTCTTGACATTTATCAGGTAACTGTACGAGAAATAGGAAAATACATTTGAACATCACTTTTTACTCGTTTCAAAATATACTATTATTATATTTAAAATAGGTTTTTGGGATGTTGGTAGAGATGTATGCAAGTTGAATTTCCTAAAACGTTGTAAGATTCTGTGAATGTGATTTTGGGTATTGTGGCTGAAACGTAATATGAAAAGCATGTTGATGAAATCGTAATGGTGGCAGAGAGAAGTGTTGGACGTAGTGTACGGCAAGTGAGTGTTCTGTTCGTATCGGCAATAGCAAATAGCATGTAACCCTTACACAAAAATCAAATTGATTTGGCTAAATTATGGTTATGACAAACGGTGCCAGCGCCGTATATCAACGGGTAAATGGCCATAGTTGTAGCCAATAACTACAATTACCGTAGTGACAACGCGAGATACATGGCCGCCGCCCCGGTGCCATTCGTTATCGTCCAAGTTTCAAATTAACATTCGCAATATCGATATTGGTATTGGTTTGGCTAGGGTTGGATGGTGTGATGGCGCTGCACGCAATGCCGCCGCCATCGCTGACGTCATTACCATCAGCGTCGCAGGACACTTCACACCCTGCATGTAATTATTACATGGAATCATACAAGATGATGGAGGGTTCATTGATTTTACAACCTTTGTGCTTCAAAATAATAAGAGTGATTTTTACAATTATTTATACTTACTTATTTCCTGTGTCCACGGTGATAGAAATAGGTCCGAGATCTGGGATATAGTTCTCGAATTAAAAACTTGGATCGTGGACACTACCAACTTGAACGAAAAAATCGAATAGAAAACTATGATGAAAAAACGCGTTGTGTCCGATTTTTTCATACTAGTTGCTAACTTCATATAGATGTTACCAAATTAAAATTTTAACATTTAATGTTTGAAGATGCTGAAAAATTTTCAATCAAAGCTGAATGTTAGTATTTTCAAACAGTTTCTGAAACATGAAATATATTTTTTATTTATTTCTCGTATAAACAAATTTAATTTACTTATGTCAGCATAATTTCTTGAGCTATATTTTATTAGTTTTTAGTATTGGTAGAATTTACTGAAGCTAACTTCATAAATTCGACTAACCTGGCATATGTAGTCATACAAGTTCACTATTTATGATATAGAACTATATCCTAGATCTCGGACCGATTTCTATCACCGTGGACTCAGGCCTTTAGGTAATGGACCTATCTATTTTTGGTGTAAGTTTAATTGGGAGTTGAGTTTGGTGTTTTTTTTTTTTTTATATAACTTTACAAGTTTTTCTATCCTGTGCAAGCCTTGTTAATTCTATCAAATTACTCTCGATTCAATTGCTGTTTTCACTTATCCTTTCCAAGTTTTTTGCTGGCTTCCTCTCTCCCTTTTTTCTATTTTTCTTGCTTCAATACCTTCCTTACTAGTGTTTCTTTATCCTTTCTAAGAATATGGCTAAATCAATGTATTGTTGTTTCTATTGATAATATCTTTTTGGGTATATAGTACAGTGTTAAAACATTTTTCTTAAAATACCGAAAATTAGAGCTCGTGGTACCAACCAATAGGGCCATATACTTGAATACAATGAATGTCTATTTAAGGGTTGCATTTTATCACTAGCAATCAACGACAAAATAGTTTTTCATGATAGAAAAATAATAGTATCTTCCAATACGAATGAAGATACATAAGTGACATTTGCTTTGCAACTTAACATAACAAAACATTATTTCTCGAATTAACCAAAATTATTGTTTGAAATTGGTTATAGATGTGTTGATAGATTGACAATAAGCAATTTAATTCAAGGTCTGAAGGATTTCAGTTAAAAATCTTACTATTTCTTTCCGTTCAATTAAAAATAACTCTTCTTCATTCATTCCCGCGCACATGCAGCGTTGACCAGCAGTGTGTGTCCCCACCCCCTCGCTAGCCGCCGCCACCGCCGCCTGTTCATTATGTATTTAAATTGCAATTTGAATATGTCGGCCTTGGGTTCCGCACGACCGTCATGTGTTTTGACAATTTGCCAATTAACGACTAGCGACTATTGCCGGTCCGAGTCAGACTAGCTTGCTTCGTGTTTCTCTGTTGATCTGAATGATCTGATGCTTTCAACACTCAGAGTTGTTATGCTTTGTTTTCAGATTTTTTCTAGATGATTTTCATTCTCCACTTTCGAAATGATTTATTATTTTGATATCTGAATGGGTAGCACTCAAGATCAGATTTACTGTTCGATATCTGGTTAATTTTCTGTTAAAATATTTTAAAACTATTTAAATCTGTGCATGGTTTTTCAATCCGATTAGTATTTTTTTTATGAAGATTAGAGGCGGACTAACTACTGTCGTCATATGCCGCCTCATGCGTGGATGTTTGTGAAATTATGTGAACAACATAAACGTCCATACTCTTCAGTAGGATTCGAACCCACGACCCCTGGCGTGCTATAGTATATTATTATATGAGGGATTATGATATTCAATATTCAGGAAGATGAAATTTGCTCAAATCATCCAAGTGAATAATGACCATAATCCCGAATATAATACTATACTTTTTCTACTCCTGTAAATTCTAAAATCACTTTTGAAAATGATAAAAAAAAACACACGTCACATTAAAAAACGACAACATCCAAATATACAATGACAACTGACTACATGTCAACGTCAGCTGTCAAACGGCCGTTGCTTTGTGATCCACATCACGTCTTTAAAATAACTGTGAGTTATGGATTTCGGGCTTTGTGATTGGTCGAGAAGAATAAATTATGAATCATAATTTACTGTCGAGAATTATGGGTACTATAATTCATCGAAAAATTTAAATAATGGGGATGTATTTGGTATTTGTATAGGAGTAAAAAAATTATATATTTACTACTGAGGCTGTTTAATGTTTAATTTTAAATAAATATAATTTATTATCGTCTGATTTTCTTTTAAATAGACGATCCAATTCAACATGAAAAATCGAATTATAAGTCAATAAAAACAATCAATGTCGTTGTTTATTTATAAGCAGTTGTGGTACAGTAGTTAGAACGGTAGCGGTCCAGATGCGAGTTTGCTGGTTTATGTTTGATAAGAAATAAATATATAATACTGAAACACAGTTTTGAATATAATTCTTAAAAGTTTAAAAAAATTAAAACTTAAATGCATATTTTTGAAATACGTGCAAATAAATGTTTTATAAATGTTAAAAAAACAGATAGGTATTAATAAAACTGCAATATTTTTAAATTCGTTTGAGAATTAATTAAATATTGCGGAGAAGAAGACAGAAAATATTAATAAATTAAATAAAAATGAGCATATTTAATTGATTTATTTTCCGCATTCTTAATTATAAAATCAAGAAAAAATAAATTAAATTTCAGAATTCATTTACTTCTTGAAATGAAAAATAAACATTGCGAATAAAATAAATTTAAGGCCAAGCGGAACTCCGGTACCAGCATAATATTTTGCACAGAAATAATAGTAATAATTTTAGGACGAATAAAAGCCATATTCATTTCGTTTAATTTCGTGAGTGCGTAGTTTATTAGTCCGCCTATAAGCCTATATTTATATAAGTAATACTCGAGCTAACATATATCATAGTTAGTTAGTAAAATGACGTAGATTCTGCGCGCAATGCATGTTTCAAACATTTATTTCATTTCATAAAAGACCTTGATTATCAATTTATTCTTTAATTAACGCCTTGTTAATATAATAACTTATGGCGTCATATTATTATTGAGATCAGCGTTTTAAAGGAGATCTCTTCACTTCTTCCAAAAATTATTTTACAGCTCTTTGCCTTTATTATAAATCGTGAAAATATTTATATATTTATTATCTTTTCACACTTATATAATTGTTCTAATTTCAATAGCTTTTTTACATTTGAAACAATTGAAAAAACTTTCAGAACTTATTCATTTGTTTTTCTGATGAAGAAATATGTACAATAATTCGTAACGTATTTAAATATGTTATTTTTATCTACGCTCGTGAGTTAAATGACACTTATTCCACTCCTTTTTCGTTTCATTACCGCACCCGTTTTCTTTCGCGTATTATTTATTATAAATGTTGATAATACAGTCTTAAATTAATTAATAATAATTTTTGAAACTTGTTCTTATATATCCGACGAAATACTTTCTAAAACACTCATTTTCTCGTAATGCTTAAAAAAATTGTGAAAAACAACCATACATAATTGTTTAAAGTCAAACTTGGATTTATAACTGATTTTCATTTATATTAGAACTATAAAATATTAGATAAATTTCTATAATGAAAATGCCCTTGATGTTTTCAAATAGAGCATAGTAACATATTTTGAACGCCTTTCAAGACTGAAATTACAATCTGCAAATACTTCCTGTAAACTTACAAATTTATATTCTTACTCCTCGTTCGCTGTACAGATGTAACTAGTGCTCACATATTCTATCTCTTGTTACAAATACAAATTACTGCTATAATTTCTGACGATTTTATTTTTGTTTGTCTTGTATAAATTGGGGGGATATAATTGCACTGTCTTTATTTATTTGGCGTGATGACGTCACGCGAGAATCGTTTGTGTTTTGTTTTAATGTATTTGTTAATGAAGATGCCTATTAAAATGGAATGTGCTTTAAATTTCACTGCTTAATTAATTTTATTGGGCATGAAATATTTTTAAACATAACAAATTTGTTTTAATTGCAATCGCGAACTCGAAGTGTATTTTTGTGAATATTAAATTAATAAAATTATTAATTAGACCCGGCATCAAACGCAAGGAAATTACACAATTCAGAGTGAATTCGGAATTATTTCGTTTAGCACGAGAAACCTGCGGAAACACTCATGACCCCAAATTATTTTGCTAATGAATTACTTTATTTATAATTAATTTAAACAAGCACTTAATCAGTTCTCACAAAGAAATTATTATTTTATTTTATCTCAGCAACTTAACCGTTACATAACTTGCAATATGTTTGGTTTTTTTTTAAACTAATTTAAGGAAAAATATAGAGATCTATAAGAGCCATGACTTTGATTATATTACACAAAAGTTTACAGACTATTAGGCCAATTTCTAATCTATCGCACTTTCAGAAAAATATTTCATACAGAACATGTACATATTTTTACTGTCAAACCAATGGCGTAGAAAAATATTTTTTCTGATTTTAATGTTTGTAACTTTGTACACTTCTAATAACATTTTACGTGAAAATAAATAAACATTATCGATATGTTTATAAATTATTTTTATATTTTTAAATTACAGTTACATTTAAATTAACAAATACAAATATATAAACAAAATTTAAAAAAAAAAAAACGTCCTTTCCGTGTACCTGATGATGGGTCCAGTAAGCCGAAATATGTGTGGAAAATAAAAATATTGTTTGTAAAGGTGTGTTGATTCATAAAAAAAAATTCATTCAGTATGATACTAATCATATAAGTAAATTAGGTAGACGTCAAATTAAAAACCATTGAATGGAATACAGAGTAGCAGTTTGATATTTTAAATGTATGAAGTAATAAATTTGGTCGTATTTCACTGAACTAATATTTAATGTATAAAGTGTAATAACAGTCGATAAATCAAGAATATAAATGAAGAAACAAATTAAAATTTAGTAGATTTATGTCCTTTATGTTGTCGCTCTGGCTGTCAGAAGTCAGAAGGCGTTGTTATAAAACAGCAATCATACAGAAAAATAAATTCCAGATTATTTCGGACAGAAATTAACAATAAAATCGTTTTAATATCTCCGCACGTATAGAGCTCTTGAAAACAAAACAAAACACTAAAATTAACAGTTGAGAAACAAACGAAAACAAAACAATGCAGAAAAAAGGAAAATAATAAAAGAAATGTACAATTTGTTGTACAAAAGTTATGATGTTTACATCGTTGAACATAAATATGCGTTCCTTTCTTTTTGTCACAGCAATTTATTACTAGAATTTTTACTGCTGTAATTACACTGTTGTTTGTTCGTGTTCCATTATTTTTTCTGTCTCTTATCCTTTGTATCTTTAATAAATAAATCATTCCGTGGACAGCGGCGCTGCAGCGATTCGCACTTGCAAACGCAACATTCGCCGTTCCAGCGCAATGTTCGCGTCGCGTTTACCATTTACTATTTAGCGGCTTTGCGGGATTCCACGAGCACGGCCGCGTTGATTTTATCGCCGTTCCTCTTCCAGGGGCTTTGCCTCTTTGCCACAAGATTCACTACTTGTGTATGTTACTGATTTTTACAGATGGATTTTTATTGGTGATTTATTGCACAAGGTTATTTATTGCGACGTATTGATATGTATAATTGCAGGAGTGAACTTTAATCCTTGCAAATAAGAATGCTGCAAATTGTAACCTTATTCTCGTTTCTTATCTGTACGAGTATATCTTTAAGGATTTCAACCGTTCTTGAATTCCATCTTTATTTTCACGTCTCACATGTAATTTCTGCAAAGCTATTCATAGTTTCGTAAACGCATATTTATAAATTTTTTTTCTTTCAAGATTACATTTTACATCACAATTTTTACGCGATTCAAAATTTTAGTCTAATTTTACCTTTATACGATACATATTTATTTCACACTGTACTACAGTCCGGTCAATGGAACATTCCAGTATTGTTATTTTTTACAGTACTGTATCGTTGTTAGCAATATTTTAATAAGATTTGATCTACAATATCCTTTTCCGCATTCATTTTTAAAAAATGGTGTTAGAAATGTCAACAAACAAAATTGCTATCTTTATTTATTAAGACCAAGACGAACGGATTGTTTTTATGAAAGAAAACAGGAAAGAAAGAAAACAAATCTTCGTCCAAAATGTGACACAAATATAAAATAAACCGTTCGTACCGTATAAACTCATTTACCGGACTAATTACGTAAATAATTTTAACATTATTCATTATTTTGTTTTTTGTATAATAATTATTTTTTACTTTCTTTATACATAGTAAATGGAATTATGAACAAAAATCGATACCGATATTTTCTCAAAAATACATTCTCCGAATCCGTTTTGACTACTGTCTCAATGACATCTGTGGGTGTGTATTGATGGATGTGCGACAACTTAAGAACAAGAAAATGATACTTCATAACTGTAATTATTATGACTATGAGAATGTTCATGGATGATTAGATTTTGTTTTACTGGGCATATAAAACAGTTGAATTTATTTCTAACATGAATCAGCTCCAAAGAAAACAAAATATATTGGCAATGAAAAATACTATTTGCAATTTTTTCTTATATTTGTTTCCAATCTCGAGAAAATTTTAATTATTTCCTTAATCATATATGTCAATAATTATAGTTGCTATGAAAATAAACAACCAACTGAAATATCTATTCTGTTATGTCAAACTTGAGTCAAGTGTAATTATTATACATAAATATCCATATTTATTTGTACAAGAAATTAAAGTGACCATATCATATTTTATAACATACGAAATAAATGGTCATTGTAAATCCCCAAAAAAATATTTAGTAATAAATTGCAAATCATGTAGTCTGTAGTGATTAATTTAGAAAAATAGTTAATAAAAAATAAATTTTTAAAGTAAAAAATTTTTATAAGCTATGACATGGTTATGTACGAATTAAAATGGCGACTACCTACTTTGAGGTTATGTTTCAAACAACTGTCAAAATAATCTTTATAAGTTTGCTATATATTTTATTGTGAATTCTTGTGAAATAGTTATCACACAAGATTACATCTTCTAATGTTTTTGTTTCTTTTGTTTCAGGTAAGTCATCAAACGTTTTCCATAAACTTCTTGAGTTGTTCCCATAAAACCGATCGTGTAAGCGTAAGTAAATCTTCAAAATATTCTATTCGCAAACACCACAACCAAATTCACTAAGATTTTGCTAATCCAGATCCTATAGTCTGCCGGTATTATGTAATTTAACTCGAAATCACATTTTCAATACGAAATAGTAGCGATTTTGAAATCAAATATTTTTATTGGGCTGTTAGCTTCACCTATCACCCAAGTGAGAACTTTACGACTGCAGTTTCATGTCCCATCTCATTAGTAAATTTCAAAGCTACACATCCTGATTATTTTCATCATTGCGCTGTAAAATCTTAGCAGGCCGTTACCATATGTTGTTAATTTGTAAAAACAGAAGACGACCGCGTCTTCGTCTCGTCTCCGCCGCCTGCGATCCCACTGAACGTCGAGTTGCCGAGTTTAATTGCCAGTTGACGATTGACGCGCGCGCCTCTTGTAACGAATTTCAAATTAGTTTTGCAAGATGTTCAACTTTTTATTACTTTCAAAATAAATATTTATCCGGGCGACCAGTCGTATTTATGTTAGAAATATTCTTGGAAATTTAGAAATTAGTTTTATATTTATTGGATGTGTTTAATGATTTTTTACGTGACGAAGTTACATGTGTGAATGGCCGTGTTTATATTCCCGTTTCCGGTTACTCATTCGGAAAATGTGTTCAAAATAATTTAAATTAACGAATTTATTAACTGGAAAATTCGGCGTGAATGTCGTATTGCTATTAATACACGCTTGTATTCAGTTGGATCTCAAAAATAATTCGAATGGAAACAATTCATTGGTCAACATTTTTTGGTTGAAACCATCTACCTGGATCTGCAATTGCAGATTACACGGTACACACATCTAAGGAAATTAAACAATTCTATTGCTTTATGGAAAAATAATTATCAAAATAAAAAAAATACCCTCAATTCCTGATAATATTAAAATTGAGAATTTTATTTATCTACGCCAGTGAGTTAAATGTCACTTAATCCACTCATTTTGCGTGGGTTAATAGCTTCATTAACGCACTCGTTTTCATTAACGAACTATTTATTATAAATGTTGATAATACAATTTTTTCAATTCTTTGAATTAATTAATATTTAATTAATTAATAATTTTTCAAGCTTGTTCTTCTATATCCGACGAAATACTTTCTAAATTATTCATTTCACGAAATACTTTAAAAATTTATGAAAAACAACTACATAATTACTTAATGTCAAATTGCGGTCGACATGGATTTCTAAACCATTTTTACAGCAACTACTTAGATTAATTTTCTACTTGTCAAAAAAAATTCAAATTATTTAAATTTTTTAACCTTGGGTGGGCGTAGATAAAATATTGTACAATATATTTGTGATAATGCATTATTAATATACTTATGTGATTTCACATACGTACCTTAATAATGCTCTTATCCCACTTATATCGTAAATATTAACGAACGGCTGTAACATCTATTAGTACGTCTAAATTATATTATATATTCGACATTCGCCCAATATGTCCAAATCACCTCAACTGACTCACTCCCACTTTCTTAACAACATTCTTCTCAATCTCACACTCACCATATACCAATGTATTCCGGATACGATCACGTCTCGTATACACACTTCTCTCAAATATCTTATTTCTACATTGTTATTTTGTAAATATTTTCATCTACGATTGTGCGATACATCTTACATATCCCACTCAAATCATATAAGTAATAATATAAATTACCGCAATAGTGTATATATTTTTTTTAAATCGTCCTTTTGGTGCAAATGAAATCATTTTGTTTGACAGAAATAATCAATTTTAAATTATTCCGACCCTATTTCAATTTTGTGTAGGATCAAATTTATTTCTTTAAATTCTATAGTTATATACCTGAGTTTAATACGCTCGTGACAGTTCTAGAGTTAGATCTTCGCTTACTTCAACTTGTATCCAATATATAAAAATATATCATTTATTTTAATTGAAACAACAAATTAATTAATTCTTAAGAGAGTTCAAATCTCGTTCCCTCAATCTATAATTTGCGTCCTATAAAAACCGTATTCTAATTGTGGCTAACTTCCTGTTGTACAGAGTATCAAATAAATAAATAAATAAACAACCCCCAAAATCGGGTCAAAATCTTCGTGATTAAAATCGTGCATCATGAAAAACCCGCTAACTGCATCATCATCACATCATTGCGCGGAACACAAACAAATCGCGGTTTCCCAGTGGCCCACATTGCTCCCCCTAATTTTTGATGATTTCGCTTGATGACTTGTTACCCCCACCACAACCACCTGCATTGGTGCACTCGGTGCATTCACGCACACGTGGTCGCCGGGTAAAAAGCGCCGGGGGTGGCGCACAATGAAAACATCACACCGCGAGTGTTTTACACGCGGCGCAACGTGTTACACGGCCGGTGGGGGCGGTGGCCGCGGCGGCTGCATCACTGCATGCGATACATCACTCACCGCACGCGTGGACGATGCAGTGCATGGCAAAATGTTTTACACTGCTTATTTATTATTAATTAAAAATCACGAACAAGACCGTTCAGTAACTAAAGTTTAAATATTGAAAAAAGCTTTCAGAACTCGTAGTATAACAAATAACAATTTTTTTTTTTTTATTATTATTTTGTCAACTTGACTCTTGACTACATATTTATTTATTGTTTTATATTTATATTTCACCTGAAGAAGGCAGCATTTTGCTGTTGAAACGTTGTGTTATTAATAAATATTTACAGAACTTAAACCCAGTTATTTGTTATAAAGTTTAAATACTTACCCCTCCACTAACCACACTTCACGCGCTGAATATATCATTTACGAGCAGTGTTGCGACTGATCTAGATCATCTCGTAAGATCTTTGATCTGATCTAGATCGTTTTATGTTTTCTGATCTTGATCTTAATCTAGATCAAAAGAAAAGATCAGATATTTTTCTATATACTGCAAGCTATCAGCCAGTGTTGCCAGCGTAGATTTGCAAATTCCACAACAAATACGTTCAAATTCCGCTACAATTCTTTTTCTCGCTAAATTATAAGATTTTACCGGAGTTCCGTTACCTCTGGCTTTCTTCGTTACCTACCTTTTTTACATACCTTGAACTTCTAATCATCTGTTCCATTTTCTTAATAAGAATTAAACAATTTGTGAAAAAAATTATTGATGTTTTTTATGATCTAAAAAAATAAATTTTATTTCTGATCTGATCTTAAAAAATAGAACTGAACATAAAAATTGATCTATGATCTGATATAGAACATATTAAATGTGAAGATCTTAATTTAGATCATTTTTAAAATGATCTGTTATAAACCTGATTACGAGATCTGCTTCCAGCAGAAAGCCACACTCATATGGATCAAATAATTAATACATTAATTAATTAAATACTTTATCAGACATTTTCTTAGTCCAGGAACAAAATTTAATGAAATTATTTAAATCTCATATTGCAAATTTTAATGGACCACTACATTCCTTTGTAGAATTTGGCTTCTGTAATTTCTCTGGCTTCTAGAACAAATTCGTTCTGCTCCATTAGAAACTCTCTGTTTGACAACCTTTGGTTACAGAAGGAACTAAAACGATATCATAGAATTGCTTAGAATGCTGATTAAATTTTGGTAGCAGTCCATCAACCAGAAGTGGCAGTTTACTAAAGGCCTATAAACCATTCATTAAATAATTCGTAACTTAACTCTTTAAATATGAAATTTAAACGTTACACCTTTATTAGTTTTTGAGTTATCATGAAAATATATAGACTGTTTTATAGGTATTTTAAAAAGTGCTTAGTTTTTTGTTAGAAATTTCGACCCGTCATAATACTTATTACCAGCATTTCCGGCAGAAACCGAAACCGAAACTTCGTACGGTCTTTACCAATTAGCCATTTTAAGCGTGGTATTCGGATTTTGGTAAGTAAAATATCTTTACGCGTGATATGTAGTTACCAGCCATCAAGTTACACCCACAAAAGATGCCATTGTTAAAGTTAAAAGGGACTGTGGGAATCGAACAGTATCTCATGATGTGTTATCGCGGAACTAAAACAAAACTAGCAAAAAAATGTTGGGCACCACTGCGCCTTTCTCTCTCACACACTCTCCCGATAATATTATAATACAACTAACGCTGCAATGAGCGAACATTCTGTCCACTACCACCACCACACCTTGCATATGTACATCTATGTGTCCGCGCGCTCTCTCTCTCTCTCTCTCTCTGCGTATGTGTATGTGTGTACAGTGTTGGTGTTTGTATGTACATTAACACCATTAATCAATTTATAATAGCCGCACCATTAGGCGGGCCGGACCGCCGCCACCGCCGCCCCGTCACCGCTACCGGGATAGTTTCGGCAGCGGCCGATAGAGGCGCGCGGCGCCGACTAGGGTTTGATGTTGTGTTAAAAGGGCTGTTAGGATTTAGGGGATGGAGCCATGTTGGGGAAGAGGATGGGAAGCGAAGGAGTCATTTGGAAATTGATTGTTTATTGGCATAATGTGTAAATCTTAACCATTGCATTGTAATGATGCATAACCAAGTAATTCTAAAAATTCATAAATAATAAATATGTTCTCTTCTACGATAAGTTCAATTTCGTTGATTTCGCTGGAATTTCTTCATTGTCAAAAAGTAGTTTAACTGTAGGTTTACCAATTAGAAGTAGATTTCTTGATTTTTGTTTATAGTACTAGATTTGAACTTAAATTGTACATAATAGATTCGACAGTATTCGCCGTATTATTAACATAGTATATTTAAAAAAAAAATGAAATAACTAGAAATGTATTTTTGTACTCGCAATCCTGGAAACAATATGTGACGCACGTTCTAGACTAGTCAATAAGGAACTTTCAATTTACGCACTGGTGCGGGAAAATATGTAAAAAACACTGGTTGTTCCTGGGCATATTTCAGCAAAATCATCATAAAAACAATCAAATTTAGTTGGTCACTCGCAGAAACTTTCGAAAATTTATTTTTCAACTGTCATATCCATTATCTTAGTCACAAGTTGCTATAAGCCATAACTTTGTTCCTTTGAATTTGTAAAAAAATAAACATTATAGTAAAATTATACATTCACTGAAATTAACCAAAAAAATTTTTTTTATAAAATGCAATAAATGTCGATCTCGGTGGCTTAGTGGCTATGTCACTAGCCTAGCGTGCCAAGGGTCGTGGGTTCGAATCCCACTGAAGAGCATGGTCGTTTGTGTTGTACACTTACATTCATAATCATCCACTCATAAGGCGGCTTATGACCGAAGTAGTTAGGTATACAATAATAAGCTCGATTATTTCATTTGGAATCGATTCGAAGTTTTGAGATTAAGAAGAAAATCAGAAATCAGAATTGTAGGGTTTTACATGTCCGGATAACAGTAGAAGATATAAAATAATTGTTATTATATCTACACAATAAATTGCTTAATAAAACAGAGGCAATTTTCGAAGACTTACATCTCCATTTATAGGAGCACAGAGCTTCAGCAGCACAACGAATTTAAATTCGTATCCTCACAATCCTGCCCTACCCCAACCTAACCTTAAAAACCCGGGATCACGTTACAGCAGTCACGAACACACGCACCATAGAACTCACACATACATAGAGCGTGCACACAGGCACAGCACGACCGACGACCGAGCTAACACCGCCACAGCGCAACAAGTCGCGATTTTCCAAAATCGTTCCGCGTTTTCACGGCCGTGAGAGGGTTAACACGTGGCGGTGGCAGGGGGCGGCAGGGGCGGTCAGCTGACAGCGCTGAAACCGCCGGCATTCGGCTTGCTTTGCGCTAGAAGTTTACGAGATGGAATCCAAGTTTGCATTTTAATCTCTCTGTGCTTACTTGCTTTGTGACTTTCATGGTTTCTTTATTACTATATCAAGAAAGAAAACACTCATATTCTTTTTGGCAAATTTACAATCTTAGCAAAATTATTTACTTTTTTTTTATAGAATATCTTTATATATAAAACTTTTAACCCTGGAATGCTACACTGGGGTTTAAGAAACCCCACGGTCTTCATTTAAATTTTCATAAGCGCAGCATTCACATAACTTCGATGATACCTCGTTGTAAATTCAGTTTCATCAATCCTAAACAAATATTCAAATTTCTATATGTTTGTTCTCATAATCCAAAATAAAAAAATCTGGGTTGGGCACCATACTACTTTCTTATACAAATAAAACCAACTAAACACGTATGACTTGTTCCTTGCGTATGACTTTATTTTGACAATTATTTGATATATAGATGTTAAACATGTAACTATGAATTTATTTTAAAATAGAAATTAATTAATATCTAGTCTTCAAAACTTTCTAACTAATAATACAAATATTACTTTTAAAATATTTCACACGACACATATTTTTGACAGTTCATAATTATTTGACACGTTTGACTCCTGAGGATAACATATCTGTAGATCAGTAAATTGTTACATTATCTCGAACTACACAATATGGCCCAATTATTTAAACGAGGATTTTGGTTATAATTTGAAAAATGGTTATAATATCTGTACAAATAAGAAAATTTAATACAAGTTCATTTACCATTGACAACAAATACATGTTAAGAAAGTTCTACACTATTTCAGATTTCACGAAATATCACTAAAAATTGGAATATACTTTTATTGTATTTCTATATAATATAAACCCTAAGAAACTCAATGCTGTAGAGCGCATCGTCATATCTCTTAAATTTAAAGAGATATGGCAATTTTCGATGTTTTTCGAAATGCTACTTTGAGTGGCTGCAACTCAAAATCTATTGAATATATTGAAAAATAGACTCAGTTCTGTGCGTTTCATGCATTTTATTACAAATTAGCAAATTTTGAAAATTTTGAAATTTTTCGATTTTTTTCCCCAAATTTGGATAGGCGATAACTCGAAAAATATAAAAGATACAAATTCGCAGACTAGACCATTCGATTCAGCTCGTCAAAATACATAAGTATGTAAAATTTCATTAAAATTGCTTTACGCGTTATAGAATTAGAGCAAAAAGTGTTAAAATGACGTTTTTGGCGAAAAACGTCAATAGGTACCCCTTGACGTTTGGGCTGAAAATTGCGATTTTCCGACTTTTTGCTCTAAAATTTCAACCCACAACCCGAATGTTTTGAAATTTTCAGGGGTTATGTATTTTGATGAGCTGAATTCAATGGTTTGGTCTACAAGTTCGTATCTCGTTTATTATTTGAGATATTGCTGATCAAAATTTTGAATAAAAAATTCAAAAATTTTCAATTTCTTAAAAATTTGTTATTTTGCTATAATATACACGAATAACACAAATCTGAACATTTTTTTCAATATCTTGCGTAATTTTTGAGTTGCAGTTCCTCAAAGTTGCACTTCGAAAAATATCAAAAACCGCCATATCTCGAAAAATTTAAGAGATATGATGATGCGCTCTGCACCAGTGAGTATTTTAGCGTTTATATTGTATAGAAATATAATAAAAGTATATACCAATTTTTATTGATATTTCGTGACTGTATGACTGTCCAGGGTAGAACAGTCTTTATGACCATTTCCAACATCCCTCACATCGTATGTCGTTGCTGATGTCATAAACTTCCTTTAGGCTTCTTTCATGGTTGTTTTGATTTCCTCTTGTCACTTTCAGTGTGACGGTTAATTAATATTTAACGCATCAAATACCATACGATCTCTCTGATTTTCTCAGATAAATTTTTATTTTTAAGCACTCATTTTTATGCCCTTATGTAGTGATGTACTTATTAAAGGACAATAAATTATATAGAAGTGAACGTCCCTTAAACGTTGTTTAAAAATTCGGTACTGATTTACATGTCCGATTTTCAATATCTCGATGAGATGAAGCCCGCGAGAACAACGAAAAAAAATCATTGTTTAAAACAACAAAAACAAGGTAGGCAATGTAACAAAAAGCATCAGACAGCGACAGGGTTCCGTGCTGTCAACCACACAGTGATTGAATTCAGAGACGCAGTGGCGCTGCTAGCACTACACCGTACTCCCCACTGATACCAACCTCGCTGTCATTTCCCCGCGAAACAAAAAAATCGCCTCTCGCCACTTTTGATATTAACAAAACGTGCGATTAATCAGCCCGTTCGACAGAGCGAGACGGCACTAGCGCACGTAAAAATAATTGAAACGGCGTGACGCCAACTGAAGCAGACACCATTATTTATATTTTCAATAATACAGAACGAGAGGAGGCGATGCGGCAGACAGGGGGAGCGAAAAGGACGGCCACAGCGAGAACGAACGCTAGTCGTGAATATATATTTATAGTATATGCATGCGAAAAGTAATTTTCAATTTAAAATACACGGACAGATATAAATCTTGCGTGCGCGCGCGCAGGGATGTGCGGAATGCGAGCGACGACGACGAGAGTGCAGCATTCGGTCATTCTAAACTCCACATCAACACTTAATACTTGCAAGAAAATTGTTACAGATACACCGCGAAATCTGGATAGGTTTGATATCGTACAGTTTTAACGAGCAAGCTAACCTAAAAGAAAATAAATAAATATCTCACTATCCATTCATGCAGTTTGCCTGTAATCTGTAAAAGTCTCGATAAATCATATATTTCTGCACGTAAAATGTGGTTACCGGCTGTCAAATCACGCCTCCACATATGTTAGTGGAGGGGAACCGCCGGAGTAGAGATAAAAGTGACTGCTTTTCTGGTGTTGGGCTTTATTAAGATTTTCTCCATCCCTTTTTATCCTGTGTTCTACTTCGTACTACATTTTAGTGGAAGTTTTTGATTTCCGCATTTCCGTTCTTTTCTTGGTCTTCCTCTACGCTTTTTATGTGTTCATACACATTTCTTGTTTCTCTTCTTCCATTTTTTGCACATCTCATCTGACCTACAATCACTGGTTCACTATTTTTGTGCCTAATTCTTCTCTGTTTTGCATTCTACGTTTCATATAATATTCAGTTTTGCTGTCCCTCTTATTGT
The DNA here is from genome assembly GCA_963942605.1 of Poecilus cupreus. Classification (NCBI taxonomy): domain Eukaryota; kingdom Metazoa; phylum Arthropoda; class Insecta; order Coleoptera; family Carabidae; genus Poecilus; species Poecilus cupreus. The sequence continues at coordinate 10,338,505 of OZ012731.1, forward strand.
TTTATTATTATTATTATTATTATTTCAAGCTTCCGATACGTACGTTAATGTAGAAACAATTCCTTTTTACTCTTGGGTGCTAACATATTGAACTATGATTCTTTAGACTCTCAGTTCAATCCCCATTATCTGCCGAGATCTGTAAAAGCAAAGTCCAAAGTGCCTCTCCCAAAATATTTATTTTTTTCACGACATGCCAGGAAACCCCACCATTCCTCTCCCAAAATAGTGAGGAAAATATGTTTTTCCTCTCTAGTAAGGAAAATATAGAAGTGTTACCAATATGAATATTATTTACAAAAAAATATGTTGTAAAAATTATAAATAAATGCCTAATTTTATTGTAAATCCTTATTTTAGTGCTATACATACTTTAAATTGTCTAACAATTATATATTTTATTTTTCTTTTTCTAGATTTAATCACAATTTGAAAACTTTAATTTATATTTAAGATTGGTTCATTGGTAACGCTGCTACTCCGCCTTGCATTTGATAACCTAACTTTTAACGTGTCAGTTATGTTCTCAAAGTGTATTTTAGGTCGGAGCAAATCGTTTATAGAAACATGTCGCGAAAAAAAATGTTGTGTCTAACACGAGAGGAAAGCCCCTTTTCCACCCTCGTATGAATTACCTTCGAGCTCTCTAGTTTAACAAATAACTATTATTTTATATTTAAAATATTATTGTGATTTGATAAATGTTTTTTCTGGGTATTACTATTAATCCTTATTTTAATAACTTAATTAATATAATTATTCCCTTCATATTATAAGCAATCATAATGCTTCGTTTGCACCAAAAGAACGATTTTATTTTACAGCGTTAAAATTTAGATAAAACCGTTTGTTAATATTTTAAATTTTGACATTTAATCAATTTCTTTGTTTATTTTATTTTTAATTAAGGAAATAGTCAGGATCTTGGTATATTAACTATGAATAATCAATTTAAAACATTGATCTACACCTTTAATTATATGAGATTGTATAAATTTCGTACATAGTTGTCCGCCATTTTGGTTTGTAATGGCGGTGAACTCATTGTAGATATGTATTAGGAGCAAGTCGTATTTGTGATATATTACAAGCTAGTTACTTTGATACATTGCAGTATTTTAATTTGAAATTATAAACGTAGCACATTTCCTTCATGGCCACAATAGTCAGAATATCGTTACCATATATTAATTCCGAACCTGAAAAAATATTCCGTAATGGTTGTGACACAATAGTGCACCGTGCAGCTACAATTCCCCGCTCCACGCGGCGTAATAACAAACATCAGGTCTTGACGCATTGTTCAGGCCCAACTTGAAGCCTGCACACACGCACGCGCGCCACACACGCACAAGAAGCACGCTAATTTCGCCGCTCAAATTACGTCTCCGGCGGCGACGGTGGCGCCTCCACGCGTGCATTTGTTCGCGTGATTTCAGATGTTTCAGGAAACAAAACACATGCACTGCAACGTGCACCAGCGCAACAAAGACAGCACCGCTGGGGAGCCAGCCTGCGAGACAGAGACGCAGGCGAACAACGCGTGAGCTTTTCATATTTGTTATTGTAAAAAGTCGAGCTAGCGTTGCGACTTCCTTTCAAGTTGAATGCTGATAGGAGAAGCAGGGACGAATGGGACTTTTAAATAATTGTTATAGTGGCTAAATACGTTCATACACTCGTACACTGTACAGTGCAATGTAGAATGCGTCGGTTGGGATAAAACGCAGCTATTTTAAGACTGCTATTGATGAATTTTCATTACAAGTTATAGAAATTGTGAGAGAAATATGAGAGTAAGAGAATAGAACAGAAATATATGCTCGACGTTACAAACTAAATTTTACTGGTTAACTCATTACATTAACAACTCATTTTCAAAGTCTTTTCATAGTAAAATTATTATATCGAAACTTTGAAACAAACTAACCCTTGTGCGGTTTGATCTAAAATTATTGGTGTTATTTTTATATTCAGCTAATCTTTTAAAATAACGATGCAAATATTTTGACAATAACCTGTTAACATCTTATTGTAAATAATCTTGCATAGAATACTGGATTGTAAATATTTACAGAATTATCATGATGAATCAAGGAAAAAGTAAAAATAAAATTTTTGTGCCCATACATTGAAATGTGTTGATTAGCGTTGGCTAAGCAACGTCCGAAATGTTCATTTCCCAGGTCTCCACCAGATAGATAACCGGGTAATTTCGACGAAAACATTCCTATTTCAAAAGCGTTTATTAATAAATTATATTTATAATAAAATAATATAGTATTTCAAACATTCCTTTACATAATATTAATATAAACTTTGATGGAATAAGAATGAAATTGAATTAAAAAATAACAAATTTAGTGCATTTGGTTACCAATGTTGGCAATAAAATCTGCCCGATATGACAGCTGTAAAATACATAACCTGTAAATATAATGTTAGTTATCACTTATCTTATTATAAATAAGAAATATAATAAATTTACAAGTGAATACGGTAAATATTATAAATATTTTAATTGTTTTCTAATATATTAGACAAATTAATTTGTGTGTTTATTTATAGTGCAACTTTGACAATTATCAAAATAACTCCTTGAAGAACTTCATTTCTTTGTATGGACTATTATTAGTTTTATACTTTTCGTACAAAAAATATTGTACAAACCTCTTGCGAGAACTCGGTTCCCGGATTCGTTCTCATCCGGAAACCAAACGTTCCCGCATTTGGTATATAAATAACTATTACAGTTTCTGAGTAATACTACGTATTAATAACATCAGAGATTATTTTTCCTTGATTTATCATAATTAAATATTCATTAATTATATCTATGAGTATATTAAAATCCGTCCCATATATAAAGACGTTTTTTTAAAAAGAAAATTGGGCAAACATTGAAGTTAAGTTCAATTCCAATTTATTGCAAAAAATGAGGACGATGTTAATAGACATATACACAACATAAGCCATGTGAAAGGCTTTAAAATGTTATGTTGCATTATGTTAAAGCTACAATGCTGTCAAAAAAATGTGTCTCAGCTATCGAAGCGTGTGCACCTCGCAACTTTCACGTTCTCAACAAAAAGGACGCGCGAATCAACGGCGTCGCGTCTTTGAGCGTCAGTGTGGAGCGCCGCCGCCGCCACTCCGAGAGGAAGGAAACACATTTTAATTACAAAGATTAAAAAATCGCTTAGACGGCGCTGAAAGCCTCTGTGATGCCGACAATATGTTCATATTACATGCAACTCGCAGAAAACATGAAAAGATGCGACCATGTATAGTTTTTTATAACGTGTCGGTGTGTGAGAGTATTGTTTTCTTATATCTTTTGAAAGTAATTTGAAATCGGAACTCATACACGTTGCACCTTTTTAAAAATAATCTGATGTGTCAACACGTCAAACTAAAAACAAAATTCAAAATAATAATTGTATCCAATATTATTTTACATTTTTCTTATTGAAACAAAATTTATTTAATAAATAAAATAAATAAATATATCATTACGCCTTTTGTAATAAACGGTATTTGCGTTTATTACGTTTAAAGATTACAAACTATATTAAGAGATTTCAAAAGTATTTGATTTATATATTTTTTTTGCTTGTTCGTTATTAAATATTATATAATTTTGTTATTATTGAATACGTGTTTGATTCCCGCCTGCACGCATATTTTTCTTCTTCTAAATACTCTTCGGGATCGAGTTAAAATATTCCGTGGTGGCCAGCGACTACGCTACCCTTGCTCTTTCATTTGATCAAGTAAAACCCTTTCGTATGTCAGTTACCTCTTGGTACCAAGTGCGAGGTACCTGTTACACTTTTATCTATTATGGGTGTGGCACTCTGCTTACGCAGATTTCGGTAAGTGATATATTTTTGCGGTTAACAACCGTCAAATCATAGCCCCCAAAGATGTTAGTGGAGGGGAAACCACAAATGTTAATTTAAATTGGCAACTATCAGCTGTGGGATTCGAACTGTGGATCTCAAGATGCACAGTCCGACGCGTTACCACGGAGCTATTTATTGATGCCAGCAAAACCTGATAAACCTTGCTATTGCTTAAAATCGTCGTATAATGGGCTACTTTAGTGACGATTTCTGAGCTTTTATTGACGAATTTAAATAAAATTACAAATAATATTTATTATTCTAAATATTACTGCAATAATCTTTTATTTGAAACTTTTATCGCAGCTGATTTCATAATCGAAACAAATTGAATTGTTTTATGTGTCCAGCAAACGTCTTATTTTTGTTTTGCAATTATAACCAAAATTAACTTAGTTACGCGCATAGTCAAGATTTACAATCTCTATCGTTAATCGATCGCTAGATAACTACGTCGAAAATCCCTCCATGGTTTTCTTTTTTGATTCCTATATTCCTATATTCCTATATTCCTATATTCCTATATTCCTATATTCCTATATTCCTATATTCCTATATTCCTTGGGCTTCCAATATTAAAATACGCTAACTAGCGGCAGATTTCTGAACTACGTCTCGCGGTACATTGTGCTTTAGACGTTTATTCTGAGTTTTTATTTATTTAAAGGATTTGAACTTATTTGTTATTTTTTCTAAATTTATATCAACAGTAGTGACTATAGAAGAATTTCAATGGAAGTATTACATTTATCTATGACGTATTATTTAAATAAGTACTACATTTAATTTGTAGATTAGAGGTTAAGATGAAGTTTTCTCAAAATAAAACCTGTTAAAAACACAAAAATTTGCATTGTTTATGGCTGCAGTTCTTCTGCTAATAAAAGTCGAACAGTTCGATTTCATTCATTCTCAAAAAATATGAAAGACTAGTTTGTGTGAATAAATGGGGTGTCACAATGATGTGTGACAGTGTGACAAATTAAAGCCACGGAAAAGAGCATTGAAAATTGCGATGATATTGTTGATGTACTTCCACATAATATTATGTGGCCACTATTTATTATTTGCTGGCCTTCTACCGTGCTTCTAGAAGATAAAGAGCAACGTGCGAACTTACATATACTATCTAAATCTAAGCAAATACTGCTATTTAAACTAAAAGTAAAATAAAACTACTGAAAACAACAACAAATAACTACAAAAATATTAATATTAAATACTACTAGAAAATATAATATACAATTACAAACTATCAACAAAGAAAAATGATAACCTATCTTAAACAAAATAATGCTACAGTTAATAACTACTTACCTACAATAAAAAACTACAAAACAACTAATGGCTAATGTAAATATAACTATAGTCAATAATTAATAATAAGATAATCTAATCAAATCTACCAAATACACTAATAAAATACAAAATACCACAACTAAAGCACGCATTCGCCATAGAAGACCATACAAAATGAATCTGACATGTACCGCTAGAGATTTGTGATCAGCACCATCTCTTGATAGTTTGGAAGCCCAATATTCCTATATTCCTTTATTCCTATATTCCTATATTCCTATATTCCTATATTCCTATATTCCTATATTCCTATATTCCTATATTCCTATATTCCTATATTCCTATATTCCTATATTCCTATATTCCTATATTCCTATATTCCTATATTCCTATATTCCTATATTCCTATATTCCTATATTCCTATATTCCTATATTCCTATATTCCTATATTCCTATATTCCTATATTCCTATATTCCTATATTTCTATATTCCTATATTCCTATATTCCTATATTCCTATATTCCTACTATACAACAAAGTTTCCGTTAAGAATTTGAAAGGTGGACAAAGTATTCAACCTCGATTTTACATCACGGGGGTCGGCGGGTTCGTACGGGAGGGTGCAGGGTGTGTTACGCGGTAAGTAATTTGCCCGATGACGGCGGTCGCCGGGTCGCCACCACCTAGATCGTATCTCCGCGGATCACATCCATCATGTGACGTATTTACATAACTATTTAGAATATTCTGAGGCTGGAGGTGTTAAAATGCTACCGGAAGTCAGCACTATGTCATAACAACACGCCGGAAGGACAAGGCACATTGTCGCCCGAACGTTTTTAACCCCCGGAACGCTGAGAGAGAGATTGGGATCTCGGAAACTATACAAGTTTCAAGGAGGAAGTTGGACGATTATACGGCCTTAATTTCTAAAGAAATAGATAGAGGTAAGGGAAATTTTGATGATCAATCATTTATTTGAAACTCAACTTCATGATGACAATCAAATTGAAATTGTGTAAATATCATCACGGCATTTACCCATTTTGCGAGCGGCAATCTGCTTTCGGATAAGTCATTTACGAGGTATTCAGGGGACAATGAAATATCATACTGACATAATTTCAAGAACAATAAATGAATAATTTTTGTGATAAGCTCGTATTTTTGTATGTGAAGTGCGGTTCCCAGCCGCAAATTCACAGTCCCCAAAAAGTCACAGTGAACTAAAACTGGCGAATATCGTGTAATTTTTCTTTAGCTTGGGTGTTATATTTAACGGACGGTAAGACGCGCCCAAGAGGTTGGCTGAGTGTCCTATACGTGGATAATAAATAAATCATATGGACATCATTAAACTAATTTTCTTGGTGTCCCGAAAAACAGAGGTTATATACTTGGTGGCCGTGTAAAACCATGAATTCTATTTTAGCAGGATTATGTATGCGCTATTGTAATCAGCGCCATCTCGTAGCAGTTAAAAATGTCAATAGGAAACCTTATCTCAAATCTCGTTAAAAAATAGCAGAACTTAATAACTACGCTACTATTTAACCTAAAAAAAGTCCTAATTTATTATCACTTCCTTCACAAATCAAACAAAACCCCAGATACGAAACTCCGATGTGTATCTGCGTCCGGCTGCGTACGCTCAACACCTAGCTGCGTGCAGCGCGTTGGTGCGACACCATGGGCGTGGCAGGGGCGCGGGGGGCAGGGGCGCGGGTATGCAAATGAGGCAGGAACTAATATATTTTTGTGGTGTGCTAGCAGGCTGGTCGGTACTTAGTTGGCCGATATATCGCTGCTAATTAGCCGCTACATGTGTCCGATCGCACCGATGAAGGTGTGAATGCAGTGGCGGCGACACTGGGTTGTAAACCAGGAGGATTTATTGGAAGTGGCGTGTAAATCAGAGGGTTATTACTGGGTGTTGCTCAGATTGCTGGAGTGTGTATGTAAATATGCAGAAAGAAAAGTTGGATAGTTAAACATGGCAGATATATTACTAGACATCTACGTATTTTTCTATTAGTAATTGTATAAGTACAGACGAGAATAAGAACGCTAGCACCTAGAAGATTATACTGCAGATTTTAGTTTGAGATGTAGATACGTCCAAATTTCATTCGTACAGTCATGAAGGCAAATGCGGTGAATAAAATATTCTATAAAAATGCGAACAATATAGTGAAACGTTAAATACAAATAAGAAATTTGCAGAACTTAAATAAAAAATCTATTTATTTATTACATTGAATTCTGACTGCCCTTTTACCATCCGCACTTATCGTATGTAAAAATTTTCAAAAAATGAGTCTTATTTATTTCAAAATTCTACAGGTTACAGAATGAAGTACATAAATTATTAATAAGTACAGAAAAATGTGTAGATAATTGATTAATTAAATAAATAACAGATTCCTGAGAGAGGAGAAACATTGATTTGGAAAGTGCCAATTTGATTTCGTTTTCATTGAAAACTTTTCTAGATTTAATAAGTGCTCTCATATGAAAATTAATTTAGTTTTGAAGGAACATATCATTATGGGGACGAAGTAGTTTTAATTCTGATACCGTTTTAAATAAAAACATTTTGTTTAAAATTAAAACGACTTTTTTTTCATTATTTAAAAAAAAATCAAATATATTCATTTTCTTTCAATGTAAAAAGAAGAAGAAAAATAAAATTTATATTTTTTTTATTAATACTTCTTTTGAATTGAACCTAATCATTTTGTAAGAAATAAAATTTTCTTTAACGAATGCATACAAAAAGAAAACTGAAAATTTTCTTGAAACAAGAAGTTATTTTCATGAGTATAGAATACAATTTTCACGATAACGGATGTGTTAGTTTTTTTAGACCTATCTTAATAAATAATTAATCATATTCAAACAGATGTGTATAGTTATTTTTATTTGATTTTTTTTTTACACTATTTTGTACCATTTAATAGTGGATTAATCGGGACGTTATGTGATTGTTTTCTAATTGAAAATGAAATGTAAATTGCAATTCAGGGATGCCAGCAGCTTATAGTGAGGCGTCTGATCTAGTGACATTCCCGAAAGTTTCTAAGAATATTTGATGCTTAAATAGTTTATTATTTCTGAAGTATGGGAAAATGTAAATTTTATTTTTAATATTTGATTATTTAGAAATTTAACCGCAGTATCGAAGTTCTTAGAATTGGACGTATTAACCACACACACATAACAACATAAATATATAATCACAAGAAACTGTTCTTCAAAACAAAGTAAAAGAACAGCTTAATATTAAATAAATAAATTTAAGTATCTTGCCAGAATAATAGAATTAAAAATCACCACACTTCTTATACTACGGATATTAAATCTTAATTTGAATATTTAATAATTACATTTGACATTTATTTGACATATCGAGTAAAATAATTTTTGTGAGAAAAATTTTAAAAATATTATTTTTATTCCAAATAAAGTAAAAGTAAATTAAAGTACTTTTATTGATAAATTTATGTAGCTTTTTAAATATTATAATTTATAATCATGAAGTTTTATTACTCTTTTGTTCCTCACTCAAAATTTATTGAACAACATCCATCTATCCACACAAACCCCATTGAGATAATAGTCAAAACGGATTTAGGGGGACCTAAACATATATATCCTTTAACATATTGATACCATTTTTTTTTTTTTTTTCTTAAACATGATATAACCCTATCATATCTGTGTGTGATTCATATTTAAAGCAGATGTTTTTACGCGAAAATTCACTAACTTCAACCCAAAAATGTTAGTGGTATGGGAATTAAATGGGTTCAAAACACCTTCACTGGATGTTAATCTTATTTAAAAATATTATCAGTAGCTATTATTTATTTACTAAATAGATATTCCGTCCAGATATGAAAATTCAGCTGCCAATATTAATATATTCGAAATAGGAATTAACATACACAATAATCTAAACAGAATGTAATTATACATTACTCAAATTTACATTCTTGATTAATTGCATTGCAATCGATATATCATAGTGCGCTGCCAGTGCTTCTTAAAACAATTGCGCGAGAGAGATGGAACAGTGAAGAGGCAGACAGAGTATTGACGTTTCATGCATTATGGAAATTCCATGCTATGGACGCCAGCTAACAGAATTGCACACATGTCCACGAATTATTTATTGTAGTATATTTATCAATAAGAAAATGCTTACGTAGGTAGTTACCAGCGAGAGATACTAAATTACTTTGAACTAGTTTGCTAGGAGATTTTTACGAATTGGTGCTGAAATATTTTACAAGAATTATGCGATATTTATTTTTATCAAAAAAGTTCGATGTGTTAGCTTCCCAAGGAAATTATCAGCTATAGTATCCCTAGACGAAATAATTTTATCACAGTTGTCTAAAGAACGTTGCTTGGTAACCGCCCGACGCCGTAGGCGGAGGGCTGTTACCTTCAAGCAACGTTCTTGAGGTAGTTGTGATCAAATTATGAGTATTTATCAATGGTCCAGGGATATTCGGTGAGAAAATTCCTTGCGATTATTATTATTATTTTCATTCATATACCGTGAAAATGACATTTGGAAATAAATAAATCAAATATTGAATTAACTGTCAACCAACTGTCAACAACTGTTACTTAGCAACAAGTAATAATTTCCCGGTGAAATTATCAGTATAACTGTAACCTGATTGGTTACTTTTGCACACGTGATCAGAAATACAGGGATTCGCTTGGATATTTTTTAACCAAAAAATTTACTTTTATTTACTTTTTATTTCAATTTTCTAATTCACTGTAATAACCATCATTGTGGTGAAATATTTTAAACGACAAAAATAAAAAAATGTGGAAGGTAGTTGAATAAGTATTATATACAAACTTATTTAGTTTTGCAAATAGCTGTAAGCATTATGTGAGACTCGGCAGTTTAGAATCCAAGAATTTCATATTTAGCAAGTTAATATACCGCTCAATTCACAATGATATACATTATCTTCATTCGCCGTCTTATAACAAAATGGATGCCATAATAACTCGTCTTAAAGCTATGACATTAGTAGATAATTTTTGTATTACGATCATATTTTTTCAGAATTGGTACACTAGATACGCTAACAGTTAAACATAACTATTTTAATTCTTAATTGTTTAACAATATGAAAATTTTTTTCAAATATATACGTTAAAGTCTTCTTGATAGCTGGCAAGATAAGTAATGCTATATTTAATCATTTTATCCAACTACTCCCAATAAATGCTCTATAACTATTGCGATTTTAAACAAGGAAAGTAACAGATTACCCACTAGTGGGTATAATTTTGAGGAAAGTCACTAGTGAGTATTTTTTTATTTATAACAATAATAATAACACACCACACCTTGCTAACTACTTCGATTGACATTTTAATTTTAAAATTTAAAGCATATGTCACTGTCAAATAATATTTCTTTAATAAATTTTCATGTATTAAGAGGTGTTGGATAAAACGTTATACTGCACACTTTTAAAGTAAATAACTATTAGAGTTTAGATTTCAGACTCATTTTATTTCAAGTTCCTTAAAAATAAGACATACATAAGACTATAACTAAAACGCCATCGCCGTAGAATACTGCAGTATCTTTCCAATTATTTTAATTAACATTTCTGTATTTTGAGCATTGTTACATAATCATTTTAACTTGACAACGAAAGAATAATCGAAAAACATTGTTTTTCCAATTCTACGGATACTGAAAATGTAAATGACAGAAACAATAATTGTAGTAACGCTTGTCAGGCACATAAATTACATGATGTAACAGGGTTCCGAACGGGCCCCGGATTTAACAACACTCGCTATATCCGAGTTACCAACACTTTACAATATCACCTTACGATGTGACATTACCACACATCTTTATCAAAAATATTCCGCGGTCCATAAAAACGATTTCGCATCTCTCGGGTGCGGGGGCGGCGAGGGGTGGCAGGTAATTTGCATCGGTGGGATGGCGCTAATGGCGCGAACTGCGCCAACTTCGATTCTTTGTGCGCGCGGGAGAAACTTTGATCACCACCGACAAATGCTGATTCGAAAGTCACGGCCGCCGCGCCACCGCCGCAAATAAAAGAGATAAGTAAATGAGGGGCCGATAAAAGCGCGCCCGACACAACCGCCGCCTTTACGCTGATGTGTATAGATTGAAATACGATTTTTGATATCGATACGCAGTAATAAATGTTTAGTACGAATGGTTGATAACTGAATGTGTGACTGATGATGACGACAGGGCCCGTCTTTTGATTTAATTTTATCTTTATAGTCACAAATGAGAAACTAATTAATGCGTTACACTGAAAACATTTAATTTTATTAATAGTATCTACTATCACGATATTTATTTATTTTTTTGGTGTGGCACTCTGTATAACAAAATAACAAATTTTTGAAAAATTGAAATTTCGATCAGCGATATCTCAAATAATAGACGAGATACGAACTTGCAGACTAAACCATTGGATTCAGCTCATCGAAATACATAAACCCTAAAAATTTCAGAACATTCGGGTTGTGGGTTGAAATTTTAGAGCAAAAAGTCTGAAAATCGCGTTTTTCAGCCCAAACGTCAAGGGGTACCCTTTGACGTTTTTCGCCAAAATCGTGATTTTCACAGTTTTGGCTCTAACTCTATAACGCGTAAAGCAATTTTAATGAAATTTTACATACTTATGTATTATGACGAGCTGAATCGATTGGTCTATTCTGCGAGTTTGTATCTTTTATATTTTTCGAGTTATCGCCTATCGAAATTTGGGGGAAAAAATCGAAAAATTTCAAAATTTTCAAAATTTGCTAATTTGTAGTAAAATGCATGAAACGCACAGAACTGAGGCTATTTTTCAATATCTTTAATAGATTTTGAGTTGCAGCCACTCAAAGTAGCATTTCGAAAAACATCGAAAATGGGCATATCTCTAGAAATTTAAGAGATATGACGATGCGCTCTACAGCATTGAGTTTCTTATGGTTTATATTATATAGAAATGCAATAAAAGTATATTCCAATTTTTTAGTGATATTTCGTGAAATCTGAAATTGTACAGAACTTTCTTAACATGTATTTGTTGTCAATGGTAAATGAACTTGTATTAAATTTTCTTTTTTGTACAGATATTACAAACATTTTTCAAATTATAACCACAATCCTCGTTTAAATAATTGGGCCATATTGTGCAATTCCAGATAAAGTAACAATTTACTGATCTACAGATATGTTATCCTCAGGAGTGAAGCATCAATATAAAATACAAAGTAATCATTAAATATGTCCTTAAAAATCATTTAATAATATATTTCTATAATCTTAGTTACAATGGGAACAAAACTAAAACATTTTTAATATCTATGTCAAGATGTGTCAAACGTGCCAAATAATTATGAAGTGTCAAAAATATGTGTCGTGTGAAATATTTTAAAAGTAATATTTTTATATCACAAATGTGTTTGCTGGGAGGTTTTGTGGTAGTCGTATAATATTATTGTGTTATTCCTGTATTTGTAGAAGAAAGTAAAAATACTTTTAATTAGTAATGATACAACTTTAGTAAAAACTGAATCACGTGTAAAGGTACATGCTACCAGAATAACGTGTCTTTTATTTTTAAAGTTAATTTGCGAGATAAAATATAATGGTTCCCGTCTGCGTCGAGATTTTCCACCCTGATCAATTTTTTACTGTCAGAAAATAACAGTGTTCCATTTGATTTCACCGCGCCCTGTGTTTTATAAATACCAGACATAAAAACATATATCAAATAAATATAAATCATTAACCTGCAGTTAAAGAAAAGTAGAAACAACTTGAAAGCCATTCACAAATTGCCCACCTCTTATTTTCTTACCTCGTCGTTATCACAATGCACATATTTCATTTCAATAATTGTGCGGGCCGCCGCCCCCCTCGGCCGGCCCTGCGCGGCTACCGCGCCCGCCCCTTCCAAAGTATATTATAATTACTGTTTTAATTATACCTTGCATCGTCCCGACATGAAAATATTCACAGACATGAAACCTTTTTGTAATAAATTTCAAAGCGTATAATTATCTGAAGTTCAGACATCTCCACACTACGGTTGTTAATATTAAATATAGTGTCGGGTACGCGCTGCGGAGGGGTTTTGTTACATATTATGCGCAGGGGGATGCGGCGCGCGGGACGCCGCACTGATGTTTAAATAATAATAATTGTGTTATGAGTGATGGCTTTTTTATGCCATTAGCTTTGGCGACGCACTATTTACGCTCTTTTGTTTGTCAGACTTTATTTTATTTATATTCACCGCATTTTTTCTAATTAAAACGGTAGCAAAGTTTAGACAACTTGTTTATTTGCCAGGCACTACATTTTATTTTTATTCTTTTTGAGGTGCATAAAATGTAAGAAGGAAAATGTTCATTTTAATGTTTCCCCGACCAAATTTAGGATAAAATTTCAAGATTTTACTTTCTAATTTTTATAATTTATTTATTATTATACTTGCCCTAAGGCTCAGAAACGACAAAAAAAAAATGTAAAAAATATTCGAAATCTCAGTCATACAGCTTTTTATTCTTATTCCATAACCGACGTTTCAGTTTACACTTAAATTAGATAAGCTGTGGGGCTTCGGAAACAGTGTTTTCAGTTGGTACCACTGACAACTAATATATGGCGCGAAAATTTAAATTGCTTTATTGTAAGCTGTGGGGCTTCGTAAATATTGTATTCCTCATGGTCTACAAATATACAACAATAATTAAAAAATTGATGTATGGTTCTGAATGTTGGGTGTGGATGAAGAAGCATGAACGACGTATAACTGCTGTAGAAATGAGATATTTGAGAATGTGTGGGTACACGAGACGTGATCGTATACGGAATACATTGGGGTATGATGAATGTGAGATTGAGAAGAATGTTAAGAAAGTGGGAGTGAGTCAGTTGAGGTGGTTTGGACATGTGGAGCGAATGTCGAATGAAAGGTTGGTGAAACTAATATATGTAGGTGAACGATTGCGTGGGCGTCCGAGGAATAACTGGTTGGGTATGATTGATGGTTTGTTGTGTGAACGAATGATTCCGAGTGAGAAGAATAAACGAGCAGGTATGAATTATTTCTACAGCCGGTATACATCTATATGTAAAAATCAATTTCACAAATTATAGTATGAAAACACTAGTAGTTGTAAATGTTTAGAATATTATCGATTATGTGCCCAGAATGTTATTTAGATATAATTGTTGTAGAAATTCCGAGTTCAATTTAATGCTATAAATTCTATAATTTGTGCATAATGTCATCGTTAACCACGCGTGTCACATAGTATAATATTAATATAATTATAGATAAGCATAAAGTAAATAATATATTAATTCCAAATAATTTTCAGCCACAATTAAATAATCCAAATGATCAAGTATTTATCCCTTCTGCCAATTTCTACTAATCTCCATAAACATGGCAAAGCTTCGTGCGTCAATTGTGACCACCCTGTATAATATCATTAAACGGATCAGGCTTGCCACTGACATGATGAATAAATATCCCTGTAAATAATTACTCAATATTTACGGGCGCGGGCGGTGCGTGGTTCGGTTAGCTGACACTGAAATCATTTATATTATCGCTCAATCACAAACATAGTTGTTTTTTCTACCCCCTGCCTCCTGTACCCTACACAGTACACTCTATATCAGTGGCTTTCAAACTACTCGCAGCGACGCCCTCATCGCCAAGAAGCGTTCTTTCTACATTTTTGGCGAACTTAATTTAATATAATTTGTTTGGAATATTCCTCACTTCAATTTAAAGGAAACCAATGAATTTGAAAGATTTGTACTTCTATTGTTATTGAGATATAATTTATATTAAAAGTTATTTATAGTAGAAGACGACATACTACAAGAACATAATTTAGGGCTGCAAATGGAGTCATTTAAAAAAAAGTTGTGTATTTTTACAAATTATAAAAACTAAGTTCATTCCAGTAACATATTATTCAATATATCTTATAAATTTTTAACTTTTCATTCATAATTTTCTTTATGAAGTTTCGCGGTTGCAAAATCGTGACGTCATCTTGTAATAGAATATACAGCATGGCAAGGCAAAAGAGGTGTTGATAACAAATAATAATTTGCTTTTCAGGGTTGTAATAATTACTTATTATTATTTACCGGTTTCAGGAGATTAAACCTATCTTTACATGCACAAAAGTAGGCAGGGTAAGTATGTCATAACTCTATTCTGTAGGGTAATATTACCTTACTGACCTGTCAAAACAGTCAAGAAAATGAAAATAATACACAATGATAATATAACGCTATTTATTAATACACACGGAATTAAGCTGTTCAGAGATTCACCTGCTGCGTTACAAATATTTTCAGGCAATTCAACATCGCCAAAATTCACTTTTTATCTAGCCATGAAGAACACATTTGACGTTTAAGTAAAAAAATTATTTTAAATATGATACAAAAGAAGTGTAACCATGGTGTTAAATAAAAACAAACAGACTTACTTGATCACCTTCTAAAATTATGACAGACTTTTTTCATAAAAGAATTTCAATAAATAATATTTATTAATGACATTAACGTCTTCATATTCTGAAACCGGTAAACTATTGAACAAACCACGGATGTTATGAGTCATAACAGGCCTTAGATGTCTCAAAATCCTCGCTCTACGAGCTCGGATTTCAACTGTCCAACTGACATCTGCGGCAGTTACGATACTCATAACATCACTAGGAATGTTAATAGCTATAAAATGAACACATGACAGTGACAAATTAAAATATTTTAAAACAAATTTCAAGCGCTATACGTCAGTAGTAATAAAAAGAGTAGGCGGAAAATTATGAATTATTATTATTATTTTCATTAAATTACGGTATCAAAATAAATGAATCTGTATTAAATAAAATGTAGGGATGTTGGCAGTATTGTGATATAAAATTTAGATGCATAATTTTTTGCCGGACACTTTTTATTTACAAAAAACTGATTTTACATGTGCCTATGCCAACATTTACGTGGGACACACGGTATAATACCTAATACTTATGCTAGAATGCTCCGAGTTTGTAAAATTCATGTGTTGGCGGCGGCGAGCTCGTAGTTTTAGAGCCACTGGTGTACATAGTCCGGTGTGAGTGTGCGGTGCACGTTTTTGTAGTTGTTAACACGTCATTTTCACATTACCTGCCCATGTTATTGGTGATTCTATTAGGTTTATTAACAGAGCGGTTTGTAGCGCGCTGTTGTGAATTACAAATTATTAATTGTTCCCTTTTTCAAGATCCATTTGTTTTAAATCATTAACCACGGGCTGCTATCTGACAAACTCATCATTAAATACATTTATTTTTGTTTGGTTCACTATTCAGTACAGTTCTGGATTCATACAATTGGTAATATCGACAATTCAGGAATTTGTGAATAGCAAATAAATAAATACACAATCAGAAAAAGTGCTATTTATTAAATATTGTATACATTTACGTACAATTTTAGCAACCGCGTTTTGCCTAAAAATGTGATTCCCAATAGCTGTACTATCTCGGTATCCCATCATAGAGTGTGTCAAGACATTTATTTTTCTCAGATTGCCAACCTGTACTATATTACTTATTAGTTTATTTTTGGTTTCCGTTTTTAGGTTGTGCCATGTTTTGTTTGTTTCCATGTTCCTTGTGTATTGTTTTTGCCATGTATTTTGTGGTCTTACTCTTTTTCTCTTCCCAAATATTATATTCTAGCACTGCTTTGGTAGTGTCGTTGTTTCCTTTTCTGAGCGTATGTACTATCCAGTTTCACTTTCTTCTTTATACGGTAATTATTACTGGTTCTCCATTGCATATTTTCCGCAACCCTTCGTTTCAGATAATTTATTTATAAATGTCTGCACTGATTTTATATTCCGATTCATCCAATAGGGCGTAGTCATAATAGAAATGGATCAGCAGGAAATTTTGATCTGAGCAAAAATCGCACCATAATATGGTTAATTCTGTAAAGTTCAAAATCGCGAATATTTTAAAAGAATCAAGTTTGACATCAAATGGATATTGACTCTTAACGCGTAGGTAAAGGAAATCTATAACACTTGACATTGTACTAAAAATTGTAATGCGTGGTTTAAAAGAAACAGAGTTTTCTTTGTTTGTATCTTATAAATTATAAATACCTATATAAAATAGTATTTGCCGATCTAAGTGGTGTAGTGGCTGTCACTAGTCTAGCACACCAAGCCGTGGGTTCGAATCCCACTGAAGAGCATGGTCGTTTGTGTACTCATGAGGCGGCATATGACCTTATGTAGTTAATCCGTTTCCTATCGTCGTTTAACAAAAAAACAAGAAGACAAAAATATGTTGATATCATTATAGTTATCTCACAACTGATAATAGAAAACATGTCTGGTACATCAGCTAGTTTACGACACAAGAGAATAAAAGTAAAAATATATCACTTTCTAAGATTACCGAAAGAAGAGTGACATAATCAAAATGGGTATCATATATAGTATAAATTAGATCGTCCTTGTTGAAATCAGCGCGAATAAACTTCAAGTTAACAAATTGTTGTTGGTAGAGCAATATCTCAAAGTTACGCGGTGTGAAAATTTCCTTCAGGAGATCTTAATAGGAATGTAACCCTTCGTGGGGTTTGTACAGCCCTGGAACAACCCCCAACGTGGACCACAACCGCCAGCGTGTTGTAAACGAGCCCCTCGGTGCCCCGATGCACTGTCTGCATCTAAAGCCAGCGCACCACGAATAATTACTCTAGTGTCGGTTGTGATTTCGTACACCCCTGCACGGCGGGGTGTTGGTGTTGGCATAATCGATATGGCAGTGTTGCTGGCTAGGCTGCCCGCACCCTGAAGCCCCCTGCCGCCCCCATACCCGGCCCCCCTAGCCCTACACTTGACTAATAACTATTAATATGTCTTGAAAGTTTCGACGTCAGAAGCGCGTTGCTCGCGCCATGTTAGACGTACTATTATATTAATGTGCCCAGTTGCAGCTTTGTTTGTTGGCGCGGGCGCATGTTGGGTGGAGAAAGCATGAGCATGAGCATGAGCAGGAACACACCAGCGCGGCAGTTCGAGATTCAACTTAATCAAGGTTTACTGTAACGAGCCAGGTTATCGAATCATACTCGTGACTAATTGTTCTTGTTTGCCAACTTCCGACTGACTAGTTGACAACAGATGACGATCGAGATTTTTCACTGCTCGTTTGGGAAGGAACAGATTATACCACTAAATGCTTACTTACTCATGTATGTTTGTACGTTCTCAAAGTAATCTATAAAAAATATAGACTTGAGCTTAGAGGAGAGAAGATAAAGGAGAGAGCATAATCCTGGTGAGGGTAGACGCATGCAAGGCAAGGTTCTAGTTGTAGTGGGGATTTGCGCGGTACATACGTTTATAAAAAAAACTTTGATGATACAGGAAAATACCTTCTTATTTGTTTATTTTCTATTTATATTTAAGAAATTTAATTTTCTTTCGTTCATTCATTTAATTTTCTGATATATATTTCCCTAAGGAAACAGCTTCTCAATCACAATAACATGTGTCACATTTCGTAAAACATTTAATATATTGAAGTTTTTCCATGATGTACATGGAATGCAAGATTTATGAAATTTAATTTTTTTATATTTTATTATCTCTAAATCTAATGAAAATTAATAAAATTTGTGTAATCAAAACAGATGTAAAATTAAATATTCTACAATTTTCAAAATAACATAAACTGTTGAAACATAAAATTTATCCGTTTTTTTTTTTTACGGAAAACTATTAAGGGCTTCTAGTGAACTGCTACTTCCGGTTGACCAATTTTATATTTTAATCAGTTTTGCATATAAATATAAGATGCAAAAATACACAACATTGTATTTTTTTTGTATTATAGTATTTGAGTTACGCGAGACGAAAAAATCGGCACAGACAACACACATATAGACAGACATCATGGCGAAACTATTAAAATCGTATAGTAGGGACCCTGAAACTTGCTTATTCATTGAAAACTCACTACCCAATTTTTTGACCAAAAACAAAACCTCCCTTACTCATAGATAGGCGGGAGATAATTAATAAATAATTAAAATCGAACAATCGTACTTCACACGTTCACACAAAATATACTTTCTCACATCTCTTATAAGAATGTAAAAAAATGTGTAATATAGTGAAAAATTAAAAGTTAATAGTTTTAGCAAAGGATTTTATATTTCAAAGTTCAAGGTGCTATTGCGGAGCTTTTTCTTTATTTACATTACATTACTCTCTAATTGCATTAATATTGCAGTAAAAAAACTCATTCACCAACATTATTTTTTATCTATAAAACGTTATTGAAAACTATTGAAATATTTGTTCTGTTGCTATCTTCACACAATATAAAAAATCTATTGCTGTCTGCTGTCACTATAATTGTGAGAATCTTTACATAAGTTGTACTAAAAACTTGAATAATTACAAAATAACTATGTATACTTGTATAAGAAATGAAGTAAAAAGCCTTATCTTTAATGTATAATCCAGATTATAATCCTATCCTGCCGATATTATTTATCAAGAAAATTATCCAAGTTTTGTGTACAAAACAAACCATTTAATATCCGTCATCAGACATTTTTCGTTTTGATTGCTGCAAATAACATAAATTAACCAGGGATGGAAACCTGACGGGGGTTGGGACAGTCGAAGAAGTCAACCCTCTCATTAGCGGGGTGGCGGCGGCAGAGGAGGCGATATGTTTGTGTGATTAGGTGAAGTTTTCCTCGCCAACACACACAAACACTCACACATGAACTCGGAGCCTGTGTGTGTGAAAGAGGCGGAAAACACATTTGGTTGGTACGGCAGCAAACAGTCGTTTTAATATTATATGACTGCGACATGTGTTTGTTCGTGTTAAGTTGGTGCAACTGATGGCGATGCTAGTGACATGAGAAGTGATTCATTGCGTGTGATTCCCACAAATCTACTCGACTATTTTATTAGATTATTAGTTGTCAAATTAAAGTTTAGTACTTTTGCAGATTTTGTTTTGCCAATTTCTTAAAGTGGCAGCTCTGTTCTAGCAGATCTAGAAAACTGAAATATTTTTCGAATGAAGTGCGGACATCGACAAACAATAAATAAGATCATATTTCAAATAAAGCTCAAAACCTTTATGATTTTCTCAATGTCGTCAATTTGTGTAGATTGATGGATGGATGTGTATTGGTTTCAATTGCTGACGCATCAGACTATGGAATATAAGATCCTCGCTTCGAACCTCACAGCCGACAAATATTATAATTTAAATTTCGAAAACTGCAATAAAAATGTTTCAAATGATAGAAATTTGCAATAATATAAGGAATAGTGTATTGCAATTCGAGTGAATCTACTCTATGTTTTTGAGTTAAATTTTTTAAAGATTTGTTACAAATTTGATTATCTGTCAAACAACTGTAAAACTTGACAGAATTGAAAATAGCTTCGTGCATTGTTTGTTTCATCAACCATAGATTATTACTTATTACTTTACAATTATAACCTAAAAATTCGGACGCGACGATACGGAAAACCCTTACAAGAAATATGACGAATCAGCACAGTGTCTGTGAAATCGCTGTTCGTAAAATCAGGCATTTTTACACATTATAACTTTTTTAATTTAATCGATTTATTTGTTATTGTCAAAATTTAATTGTAAAAGTTGATAAACGTTTGTTTAAACAATTATTTGATTGAAATAATTATAAAAATACCTATCTAAAAGACTCCTTTATTTTTTGTATGGTAAAATGTTTAAGAAATGAGATTTAGAAGAAAAAGTTATCAGGAAATATTGTTGTTTTCGGTGAGTTCTATCAGTGGTTATATTTAATGTACTTAATTCTGTTACTTCCTGTAAATTTGAATAATATTTCTATTTTATTTATTTACCATATTAAATTTTGAAACTTTCAATTTTAATTAAATTTTCCGTAATTAATTATCACAAAAATTTAAGTACTATAATCTAATTAGTAAATAAAACGTTTGTTATTCAAAATATCGCGGATAGAAAATGTTAGTAATTTCTTAATTAATACTCGAATAAAGCTGGAGAAATATAATTCCAAAAACTGAAATTGAAAACATCGCTTATTTTTTTAGATCTAGGTTCCCAAAATTGATGTTTATAAAGTCAGCAAAACTCGTAAATGAAAACAGACTTGAAAATAAGGGGTTCGATATAATATTCTACGTTGTGCTTTATTTGATCAAGGAATATAATAAATAGTTTTGGAAAAATATAAACAAATGAATGAGTTATTATTTTGTTGAGGATCAAACCCGGATCCTGTGGCAACAAACCGTTACTTGATGCGCTGAGCTGTCAAGATATAATTGCAACAATAATAATCCACATAAAAATAAATCTTGTGCTGTGAGAATTTTGCGGGTGATAAATCTGAGTATTATACGTAGCAATTCGCGCTCCATGTGATGGCCATGTCATCTCGGCGAGGAATAAAAGGACAGCAAAATGAAAAGCGACAAATATACACAAAAAAGAGACAACAAGAAAGACGTACACGACAACTTATTCATATGTTATTAAATAAATGACGTTCGAAGTGTATTTTTAAATAATAAACTAGGAATCGCCGTGTCAAATTGGTTTCTGTGAAATGTAACATGCCACACATGGAATTATCTCGCAACTAAATAAACGGTTGATAGATGTCTCTGTTGTCAGCCATGCACAAATCGTAATACGATAGGAATAAATACCGCCATCTTCCTTCTCGAATACGCCCGTCTCTTTCTCTTTCATTAAAGTTTTACTTACCATCTCAAGTTGTGTATTTATAATGATATATTTAGTTTCAGAAACTTTGCGTATATTTAATTCAAACCCCGCTCTACCTCTCGGCCCCTTTTCTCGATCCCCTTCCGCCGCCCCTGCACTGACTTCCGTGATGTAATTGTCTGTATCCAGGGCCGGGATTAGTACGGATTTAATTAAAATTTAAACGGGTTCAAACAATTTTCGAAGTGATTATTTTCCAAGAACAAACTTTATAATTTAAATTGTAAGCTCACACGAATCTTGTAAAAATTTCAGAATTACTTTTGGATTGATTTTCGCGCAGTGTCCAACTTGGGGTGTTTATTTTAGCGGGTGGCTTGTATTGATTTTGGTAAATTACGTAAGTAAATTACGTGTTTTATGACGTGCTATTCGGGCCCGTTATTGAATTTAGGAAAACAATTAATAGATATGAAATCCGTAATTTATATAGCTACTAATAATATGTATGAATAATTAGTTATAAATTACATGACTTTGTATTTAAATTAATAATTAAATTTTGTATGCATTTAAAATCAAATTGTAGGTAGAATTAGTTATTACGCATATTGTTTATTTAAACTGCTCTCAATATTTAATAATCTCTTTACAATATAAACACAGCGTATTTTCTTTTCAGGGCTCGTCCGATCAATAATGCAATTAAACACTTAGGTTTCGCACTTTTCAATTATAACTGAATCACTTTTTATCTTAGATATTTTTACAGTTGCGAGATTAATCATTTTTGTAACATGACTCTCCAAAAGTTTTTACACATCAATTTCAATAATATGAAAGATTTTTCTTAATTTTAAAACTGTTGTTATTGTTAAATATTATAAAATCTGAAATTCATTGATACTTGATACTAAAAAAATACCAGGATCTCTGTTTTTGGGTGTTTTAAGAGAAGTGTTTTAGCCTCGGTTTTAACGCTGTACAATGTTCTAAAAAGTTTCGAATTGATATTACAGAGAATTATATTATTTTTTTTTTATAAAATAATTTTAATTTATACCCAATGTCTTTAAAAATGTGTGAGGTAAATCTCAGCCGACAAATTTTAAAAATTTTTTACCATATACTATTTATTACTCCGATTTGACGGCTGGTAACCACACATTACACTTAAAAATATATCATATTTCATGCAAGAACACACTACCATAAATGAAAAATAATTAATTTATTTTTTGTACAATAAAATGGAATAAAAATTTGTGTAATGATATGCGCAAAGCACGGTAAACCCACTTTTTGGTATATTTTTATTTGTTTCTCAAAAACTGTAAATTCAAATGGAAAATAATCTTAGTATGTTAGACGATCATATTTTTTAAATATACAAATTATTTGCATTACTGTAGTCGTTCATGGGAACGTGTGGTATAAATTTTACTATTTTGAAAATTATGTTCATGTGTAATTTGCAAACAAAATTAGCTCTTTAAAATGTATTACAAAACTTATGAATTTTATCTACAAATATACGTATAAACATTATATGTTTCATTTATTATAATAATATATAGTTTAACTTGGCTCACTCTATTTTTGACTGGTTCATTTTTCTTTAAAATATCCGTCATATAAACTTCGTAAAACAGTGTAAAAAAAATCTACATAACAACTTCACACCATATAAAATCAGGGTAACCTATACTGCACATTACTAAGACCGTGAAATGTGCAATATAGGGTCTTGTGAATTTATATGATGTTAATTTGTTGTGTGGATTTTTTACACTGTTTAACGAAGTTTATATGACGGATATTTTATCTAACTGTTATCTTTTGTACATTTTTTCACTATGTAAAAAAGGAAGAAACATTTTCAGCCAGCAATCAGTCTCTTTCCGATATTCCTATCCTGTCACGTCATTTTCGTCTCGTCCGAATTTCGTTTCGCACAAAAATATCATATTCCGAGATCTGTTTCTATTAAGGGTGCAATACCCAGGAATAAATAAATGTGTTGATATGTTTATTTAAATATTGAATTAACTAATTAAATAAGTTGAATGGAATACCCCATTGATGTGTGCGGTTTTTATAACCGATCTCAAAGTTTGCGCTCGTAACAATTATTAACAACTTTATGAAATTTTTAATATGTGTAGTTCGAGCTAATTCAACTATGAAAGTATGAACATAGAATCGAGTTTATAAGAAGTTAATTCTTTAATAGAAAGAATAAAGTTAGCGTAAGGGGAAATTCATAAAACGAAGCAATTGCAGTAAAATGCGTATATCGTGTATCTCACAGATTGTAGGCAAAGTTTTATACATGGAATTAATCATTAAAATAATATAATTTATTGTTTAACTTGGCACTAAAGTGCTACAGTGGAACAGTGCTAGAGCCCGAGATCCGAACTTCCTGGAATATAAACTTTCGCGCATAAAATAAATCAGTACTCACATAAAAAATAAATTTAACTTTTTCCCCACAACTTGGCCATATCTCCATGATATGTTTATTCATTGGCTGAACTAATACAGTAAAATGTTTATGCTCGCCTCGAAAAAAGGGAAGGAGAATATTCATAACAGATATGATCTTCTTCAAACATTGAAGATGGATTAAAAAAATTAAATTTGCATAAAACCACAGTAAAAATGTCGTGTAGGGTATCATTGCCTTGAGGTGGACATTTATTATTAACGGCTTTTAAATCAAATTAGGAAAAATGGCGGCGAGGAAGTGGGGAGAGTATACACCAATAATTCATTTAATGTTTGGTTAGGTTCGATGTTTCCATTTTCAAATTAAAATTTTCATCAGTTTTTTATGCTGATTAATATTTGTTTTTTTAAAAATAATTTTGCTGTATTGTTGACGCAATTCAATTATCATTTTTTTAATGTATTAGTCACAGGTCACGGGTTGACATTACAAGAAACTGGAACGCAATTTCGGACAGGCGTGGTTACCATATCGATAACATTACTTTTACAGATCTCAGTAAGTGATATAATTTTACGTGTGCACTTACCAACCGTCACGTCGTAGCCCCCAAAGATGATAGTGAAAAGTGAACCACAGTAGTAATACTATGTAGTGACAACTTTCTCTTTTAATTATTTATTTATTTATTTATTACTACTCGTATTCTAAGCTCTAGGGTTTTGAGTCTACACAAAATTATTTATCCAACACCTCTCAATAAATTCTCTAAATATGGCGATTTTAAATAAGGAAAGTGATAGATTACCCACTAGAGGGTATATTTTGAGAAAAGTCACCAGTAAGTAATTTTCTATTTATAACAATAATAATTACACACAACACCTTGGTAACTACTTCAATTAACATTTTAATTTAGAAAATTTAAAGTCATTGTCAAATAATATTTCTTTAATAAATTTTGCATTTATTAAGAGATGTTGGATAAAATGTTATACTTCACATGTGAGCAAAGTAGAATTACCCAACCGATAAAATTATCACACTCAGCTTTCGGCTTCGTGCGCTAAAATTTCTCTCGAGGGTTATTCCTTACTTTGCCAACTTGGAAAGTAAATAACTGTTAAAATAGTACAATTTGAAAATATGTACAAATGTATAATAGTATAGACAGAGTTTTAACGTGAATATATCTCAAAACACTGTTTTTCAACTACTAATATATAGAGAATAGTAATAAAATTTTCATCATTGAAATTACTTAAATTTTTAAAATACTTTAGTCAATTTACAAGATTTCAGTAATATTATTTAATCGATTCTTCCAATTAAATTTAATTACAAAATGTAATTATTTAATGTATTAATTATTTTTTATAAACTTAACTTCAATTTAACTAATATTATGACTTCATAATAAAAAAGTTTGTAATTTAAATTGGACCTGAAGATGGCTGTAATCATGGCCGAAACGTCGTCATAGACATTATAATTTGAAATAAATTTATTTAAAACCATGTTATCCAAGAATATATAGTGATTTATTTGCTATTTTTCTATTTAAAAAGAACTTCAATATTTGATTTATCTAAATACATGACAGTGTTAGTTTGAAGGTTTTCAATAACTAATAATTTTTCTGTAAATAACTCCATAAAGTAGCATCGAAATGAGAATCTTAAAATCCTCAGTTTTCCTTTTATCTTTACCCCTGATAATAGGTATTGTCTCCACTAACATCTTTGGGCGCCGTGATTTCATGGTTTTTCAAGCGAACTTTTTAATATATCACTTACTGATTTCTTCAACCGCTGAGTGCCGCACTCAAAATGGATAAATGGCATGAATATATATTTATTTACTTCAGACACAAGTTTTATTTGATCTTAAACCCAGTAATGAAATGATTAGGAAGGAAAATGTGTAACCTAGCTGTTTGTGTGTTGCAAGCGCTGTGGAAACCATGCAATGTAATTTTATTGGGGCCCTTTTTCAGTGATCTAATTGTCATTCATAACCTTCTGGCGCTAGTATTTTTGCCGGTGCAAGTTGTGCAAACACTCAACGGCAAAAAACGGTTGAAATCCTCTGCATTAGTGCAATTAAACGAACAGAGAGGCGAAGTCTGTGCGACCGCATCCGGTATCGGTGTCGCGGCGTTTTTTACCGACGCAAGAAGCAATTACCGATGATCGCATAACGTGGATGTGCAACAAAGGAACAAACGAAACGAAACACGTGCTCAAACAAAACAACCCACCGGTGGCGGCGCTGCGATCGGGCTACCCGCGCGGGAAATACGAAAAACAGAATCATAAAAACAGTAATTTACACAAAAATCCATTAATTTTTTATGATCGGGAATGCGGCGACGCTCGTCGACGCTCAGAGACGCTGCCAGTGGCGTCGCATCTGTCCGGGAATTCATTTCCAATTAATACATTTCTTCCAATAATATTTCTCCAAATATAAAAAATATAGTACGTTTTTTTATTGGAAAATTAATATATATTTGTTTCCGGTAGTTGTCTAATTATATCATACGTCATCAATTTTTATGACGTACCTATACATTTATTATATATTCTGTAAATAATATATAATAATTTGCGAATAACGCCGTGTCTTATAAAGCTCTCTAGATCCTTTTGTGGGAATGGATCAATCTCCGTTTATTTTTTTTTTTTTTTAATCTTTTTCGTTAGCTTTTTTTTGTATCTTCTTATCTTTTGTTCTACTTTGCAAGTTTATTATTCCTGCTGTTTTTTAATCTTCTTCTAGTTCCTTTAGCCTTGTTGATCTGGTGTACCTCGTCTTCTACTTCCAGTCCTAGTCTCCATTCTACTACTGATATAATTGCATCCTTTTCTTCTACTCTTCATATAGGTCTAAGTCATCTGACTCTCTTTTGTTTGATCTTTTCCACTTTATTCTCGTTCCAACTCCTGTTCCTCTATTTCATAGTTTATTTTTATTCTATATTCGTTTACTGATGTCTTTATTGGTTCTATTATTTCTTGTTCATATTATTTTTCGTTCAATTATTTATAAATTATTATACAGTATTATTTTCCTGTGATTTCCCGGCCCCGCGTGGAAAGTGCCTCGCGGCGCTACTGAGTTCCTCAGCGTCAAGCAACAGCTAGCGAGCCGTCGGTTTTTACGTGTGTTTAATTGTACAGAAAATTTGAATTAAATATTACGCCGTAATTAAAATACAAAGCATTCATCAAATATGTAAATGACGTTGAAATTTTCAACGCTAAAAGTTTTTTAATATTCATAATGTCGTTGTGAGTGGCGCTCTCACACAATCGCGGCGGTGTTGATAACTAATAACCGCCCCCGATATCGTCTTGTAATCTCTGTGGCCGCCGCCAGCGCCAGTGTCGACACCTGGCCGCAGATCTTGTCACTAGCCTGTGACTGAACGGTCACGGCACATTTGATGTTGATGGCGCATGTTTGATGTTGTCACATGTATGTTTTTGTTTTCTTTTCTGGTTTTTAATTTAGCTCTAATTAGTTAGAAACTATAGCAGTTTTTGCTTCTTTTCTTTGGAGCTATTTATAGCAACACCTACATGACTCGGCTGCTGAGAAAGTGACGGATAAATAATTCAAATAAGACAACGAATATTTTTTAAATACAGTAAAAAAAATTGTTTAATTTAACAAAATAAAGTTTCACCAAATTAACATTATCCTGTGCCTCTTCTCCTATATATAGGATGTAACATAAATAAGTACATTAAATTTAACCAGTGATAGAACTCGTCGAGAACAACAATTTTTCTTAATAACTTTTTTTTCTAAATCCCTTTTTTTTAGCATTTTTACCACCTTATAAAATGACGAGTCGTTCAGGTATATTTATAATTTGGTCCAATAGCACAGTATCCATGGCAATAGTAATGTGTTACACGATTTTGATATAAATTTGTCATAGTTCGTTTATGGTTTATGCACCCATTATCTCGTTTTTAAATTTATTAATTATGGTGCTCTTGATGCTATCGTTGCTTTCGATGCTCCCGGTGCTCTTGATACTCCTGGTGCTCTCGTTGCTCCTGGTGCTCTTGACTTTCCCGGTGCTCTTGATACTCCCGGTGCTCTCGATGCTCCCGGTGCTCTCGATGCTCCCGGTGCTCTCGTTGCTCCTGGTGCTCTCGATACTCCTGGTGCTCTCGTTGCTCCCGGTGCTCTTGACGTTCCCGGTGCTCTCGATGCTCCCGGTGCTCTCGATGCTACCGGTGCTCTCGATGCTCCCGGTGCTCTCGATACTCCTGGTGCTCTCGATACTCCTGGTGCTCTCTTTGCTCCCGGTGCTCTTGACGTTCCCGGTGCTCTCGATGCTCCCGGTGCTCTCGATGCTACCGGTGCTTTCGATGCTCCCGGTGCTCTCGATACTCCTGGTGCTCTCTATACTCCTGGTGCTCTCTTTGCTCCCGGTGCTCTTGACGTTCCCGGTGCTCTCGATGCTCCCGGTGCTCTCGATGCTACCGGTGCTCTCGATACTCCTGGTGCTCTCGTTGCTGCTGGTGCTCTCGTTGCTTCCGGTGCTCTTGACGTTCCCGGTGCTCTCGATGCTCCCGGTGCTCTCCATAGAATCTGCAATAATTAAGTATATGCCAATGCCTTCTATGTACCCAGATACGTATTGTGAGCTAAGACTTATTTTTCATTATTTATATTTAATTATTTATTTATTTATCTTAAATGGCTATGCCAATAATTACTTTTGTTTCATACAAAACCTACTTAGTTTTAGCCGTACTATCCGATTATACAATAAAAAATTGGGTTTCTCTCGGCTCACATATCCACTCCTAGTACGCAGTCCAGTATTACTATATTTCAGTGATCACTACCATTGAAAAGTATTCCCGCTCACATCCTGCATCGTAAGCCTCGCTAACAAATGGTTCAAACAATCCGGCAATAAAATCTTTGCACATCAATTAAGACCAACAAAAACATACTTATTTGGTAGAAAAATGCGTAAATTACTGTTTGATTCTTTCAGTAATGTTGGCATCGGGTAGATATGCTCTGCGTCCTTGGTTATAGGTAGATTGGTAGACGCTGATGATTTCTGGAAGATCTGTTGACAATATGATATTTCAATCACTCGTAGATGCTGTTTATTATACTAGAAATATTAACGGTTACTTTAAATACCTTGAACCTGATATAATATAGATTCAAGTCATTTAAATGCAGTATTCCGCTGCATTATGGCAAATATTTATAAATGTTAGCTTAAGTTATTTGTGTTCTGAATTTTTGTAAGGTGTGGCGATACATTCATTTGTTTTATTTAAATGTTGTCGACCCCAGTATTAGCCTTCTATTTGGACATAATAAAAAATATAAAAAATCCTGATATAAATTAAAGTTGTTCGAAAAAACAAAACAATTAATTCGATACAATCATGATGCGTATTTTATATTAATTGTGTCGTTCTCTTTCTTGCAGGTGAGTCTCTTTGTCTGACTACTTGGGTGGGCCGAGGCGTGCAGTAAGTGTATTAATTTCCTTATCCCCTCCCTTAACGACGGGCGCCACTGGCCTCGTCTTAGCCGAAGCCGGGGACTCGCATGCTAATATACTAGTGTCAATAGTGCTGAATAATTTATTATTTAATTAACGTATTCGAATAACTAATTACTTGTATTGATTTTCTTGCGTGCATGCGTGTGCGTGTTACGAAATTAATTTATTAAAAATGTAAGACACGCCATACGCAATTAAACTATACATAAAAATAGTTGATATTTACCCCTCACTTGACAGCTGTCGGCCCTAAATTTTAAATATTGTTTCTCATATAAATTTGACACATTTACGATCACGGATAAGTATGTTTTCACTTAATTTATTGCTAATATAAAGAACTTTGTAGATTTATTATAACAAATGAAGTATCCTCTACTTTTTGGAAATACTTATTTACTAACAAATT
Source organism: Poecilus cupreus (assembly GCA_963942605.1). Lineage (NCBI taxonomy): Eukaryota > Metazoa > Arthropoda > Insecta > Coleoptera > Carabidae > Poecilus > Poecilus cupreus. The sequence goes on from OZ012731.1 coordinate 10,368,977, forward strand.
TGGCTTAAAAAAATATCCAATCAAAACCTTGTATTTCTAATCACATGTGCAAAAGTAACCAATCAGGTCACAATTACACTGAAAATATTTTGGTTAAAAAATTATCCAATCAAAGCCTTGTATTTCTAATCACGTGTGCAAAAGTAACCAATCAGATCACAATTACACTGATAATTTCCCCGGAAAATTATCACTTGTTGCTAAGTAACAGTTGTTGACAGTCAGTTGACAGTTAATTCAATATTTAATTCGTTTATTTCCAAATGTCATTTTCACGGTTTGTGAAAGAAAATAGTAATAATTATTGCCAAAAATTTTCTCACCGAAAATCCCTCGACCATTGATAAATACTCATAATTTGATCACAACTACCTCAAGAACAAGAACGTTGCTTGAAGGTAAAAGGTGGCCTAGGGATATTATAGCTGAAAATTTCTCGAAATTTTATTATTCCTTTACTTCTTTATGCTGCGTACACATAAGAAATGTTAGAAATTCCAATTTGTCCAAATAACAATTTTTCTTAATTTATGCAAGCACTTTTATAATAGCTCTAATTCTCTGTAATATCCGAAAAATTCATAACCATTTCTCGTGCGAGTCAAGCCACAAGAAATTATAGTTTCTTGAACTCGAAGAAAAATGTAAAAATATTACAAATTTGCCGTGAACACCCTGTCATAAATTCCAAAAATAATTAGCGTTTTTCCTGCGTCCCGTGCTTCAAAATCCCAGTGCGTACCGCAACATTCTCGCTCTTTTTGAACGTGCCATTGCGTCCGGTTCCGGCGGGGGTTCGCACGCAAAGTGCTAATAAAATTAGAAACAATTAATTCTTATCTAAACGGCGTGACACGTGTGGCGGTGTGTGGTGTGCGAGTAACGGCGGCGACCGTGGAGGCCTCTGTAAGCTGGAGAATGTTGCACGCTACTGGAGTACAAATCATATTTTAATCATTTTGATGAAAGCAGGAAAGTTTATCGGAGACTGCTGACAAATTTGTTGCAGAAAGATTAATTTTATTAATTAATTCTGACAGTTTACAATGCTAGAATTGATTGTTGATGGATTGCTGTATCTAATACTACTTGCAAATTAATTATGCCTTAATCCGTGAGACAGTAGATTTGTAAATTGAAAATATTAAAAGATAACTTATTTTTGATCGTTCAGTTCGATAGCCAGCACTTGAAATCTTAGTATATTTTTCGAAATTTGTCATATTGGGAGTTATACAAATATTTGAAATTTATAGTAAAGAACTAGTTTAATTTTAAATTAAATTCTACAAAGTTTCGATTGGGGATAAATTGGGGCTGCTATAAGGCCATTCCAGCAGCGGAATACTATTATTATTAATATAATATAGATTTAAGAAATATTATACACAATGCATTACCTTTGTTTTTTTATTTGTGTTTAAACTTTTATAAAGCATTAAGCTAGATTACAATACATTTCGTATTCCATTCCTAGTGTCACTTCTATTTTTTTTTTTTAATTATAAATTAAAGTGGATTTACATATCAAATTAAGTTACCAATAATTTTATATAGAATAAAACTTTAAAATCTCTATTTTATGATATATAAATGAAATTATACCTGATATATTACAATTATATGTATACATTATATCGTATACAGTATTATATTATTAGTAAGTTGGTCACACTTGCATGTGGAATAATTGCCCACGCTATTCCACACAACTGTGCGAAATAAATAATTATAATAAATAATAACTTTGTTTAATGTGGAGAAAGTGTAATTTTCAGTAGTGATCGTAGAAAAAAATATATCTCTTACAAAGATCTGCGAAAGCAGGGTGCCATATCCAAAATGAGTAAATGACGTGATGATATATTTATTCTTTCGAGAATAATTAACGGTTAGTGATAACTATTAAGAGCGAAAAATTCAGCCGAGCACCATTTTCCATAAATCACAGAAAAATAGTTCAGGGAAACGGGTGGTGCGATAATATATTTATTTATTTATATCCCCATATTGTTAATTAAATCTAAATAATGCAGAGATAGTATGTGGCCTGAAAATGCTTATTATTCTATTCCGGAAGCAATAAATTGCAGGGAAATAAAAATTCGCGTATCTCGTAGTGTACAACATAAAATAAAAAGAAATCTGGAATTGTCCAAAGTTAAAAACGCGTGCATTTTGCGTTAGTCGTCGGCGCATGATTGTTATTTTTTACTGCTGTATAAATACATAAACCGGCGTCAGGTCAACCCTTGGTATTTACGGCCTAAAAACACTCGGAACTATTATTTATTTAAAACAAAACAAAGCGGAAACCCGAATGTAATTTTTATAGCAGGGAACAAAGAATAAAAACATAAATTTCAGAGCACAAATTCCCATGAATAAGAAATTAACAGACGCAAGTTACTTAAGAGCGCCACTAGAAACAGGAGAAGCAATAAGAGAAAGATAATAAAAAAATGAGCGCACAAGAAGACCGGAAAGAAGGGGAAAGCGGGGATATAAAACCACCAGGCTCCGAAAAAATATGAATTATGAATTAAAACATCCAAATTACACGGCTGCGTTAAATCCGGGGCACTGGCCCTCTGCCTCCCCCCACCGCGCCACTGGTGGGGTGGGGAACGGGAAGATCACATAATTTCAACGCCGCCTTTGCGTAATTGCATATTACAGATTGTAGCTGGACGCAGCCGACTGGTTGTATGCGTACCATTAAAAATATACATGTATACACGATTTATTCTAATTGATATATAGATGATTCCAACACTTGATTATGGTGGTTAGGCCATGCCAGCGGCTCTCAAACTTTCACAGGATGGTTTTACTTGCATCGCAGTATTTTAAAAGCTGCCATTATCGAAAGAATTACTTTACATACTACCTAAAATTTAGCACATTTTTTTGTGAATTAACCATCGTTTTTTACTATCTTGGGTGTGGCAACTTTATTTTAACAAATCAGAAATATATTTTGTGTATATAACAACTAAGTATATAATAAACCTATACCGTGTGTCCCACGTAAATGTTGGCATAGGCAGTTAACATGTAAAATCAGTTTTTTGTAAATAAAAAGTGTCCAGCAAAAAATTATGCATCCAAATTTTATATCACAATACTGCCAATGCCCCTACATCTTATTTAATACAGATTAATTTATTTTGATACCGCAATTTAATGAAATTAATAATAATAATTCATAATTTTCCGCCTACTCTTTTTATTGCTACTGACGTATAGTGTTTGCAATTTGTTTTAAATATTTTAATCAGTCACTGTCATCACGAATACATTAAATGTAGAGAAACGAGTAAATATTATTAGAATGTATTATGAGGGGCGCAGTGCAAGACAAATATCTGAATACTTCACAGGAATGAACGCCGAATGGTTTCCATCACCAGAAATTGACAGTGACAGATTAAAATATTTAAAACAAATTGCAAGCACTGTACGTCAGTAGCAATAAATTATTATTAATTTCATTCAATTGCGATATCAAAATAAATTAATCTGTATGAAATTATATGTAGGGATATTGGCAGTATTGTGATATAAAATTTGGATGCATAATTTTTTGCCGGACACTTTTTATTTACAAGAAACTGATTTTACATGTTAACTGCCTATGCCAACATTTACGTGGGACATACGGTATTTAAAAACTTGTACTGATATTTATGTTTTACAATGTTTACAAATAAGAAATGAATAAATCATATCTTTTCAATTTTTAAGGCAAAATTCTATTTTTCTGCTTGTCAAGCATAACTTAATTACGAAAAAATGAGTTTAAAAATGATGAACAATTTTAAATTTGTAGTGTGAAGAAAATCAATGTATAAAAAGTTTGAGAAACTCTGGCGTGGAATTACAGTCTCGTCCCAAGGGGGGAAAGGTATATCTAACACCACAGCACCTGATTAAATTATATAGTTCACGAACCAATCAAATTCTTCGAAGCTACTAATACTGATGTTCAGATGTTCTCATAGCAACTTCTGTCTTAAAACAATAAAACAGCAGATGTTCCACCAAGATGGAAAAACAAAAAACTAAGATTTATATTTGAAAAAAAAAGAGTCGGGTAACGACCGAGTCAGAAAACAAAAATATCTGGAGTAATTAAGTGATTGTAAATAAAAATTTGAAGAGCGACTATAATTATACACATGGCGTAAAATAATGATCGAATGTGCTGTGTTGAAACAAACGAATGGCTGCGAATAAGTGGTTTGTGCTGAGAAACGAATAAATATCACATAAAATGGCTGCCTTCGTAGGAGGAAATTATAAATTATTATTCATACTCGATATGTGACAGCGTAAAACATATTGCATGAGAAAATTTGCTACATATTCTAGCGATGCAGTGCAAATAATAATGGGCTTATTACAATAATTTAAACTATGAGAAAACTACACTACGGTACATTGTCACACAAAGAAATTCAATTTGTAATGATTTGATTGGCGCGATTAATATTCACAGTTACAGTAATTACAGGCATAAGAAATAGATCTTGAAGATTCAATCATTTCAATCTAGATTTAATTATGTTATTATCTGCATGTTTCATACGAACAGAAAAATATAAATAAATATATCATCACGCCATTTATTCATTTTGAATGGTTTCACAAATCTCGGTAAGTGATATATTGTACGCATAAAATAATTAAGTCATGGCCCCCAAAAAAGGGGAACCACTGGGGAAAATTCAAAATCATTTACTTAGTCATTAAGAAAGGAAAAGACTTTTCATTGTTCATTTTAATTTTAATACCCGCAAAAAGTTCATATTTTAAATTCACAAAATTAATCGAGTTTTTATTTACTTCTACTGACATCTATAGTTGCAGCTCATCTACTGTGTGAATATTTCGATGCATATAGTATTTTATTTTAAGTATAAATAATAGTTATTTACTTTACAAATGAGCAAAGTAAAGAATTACCCACGAGAGAAATTATAGCACACGAAGCCGAAGACTGAGTGTGATAATTTTATCGAGTGGGTAATTCCACTTTGCCCACGTGTGAAGTGTTGGGCTTCCAAAATTAAAATACGCCAACTAGTGGTAGAAAGCTAAACTAACCATAAGGTACATAAATTTCATTGTATTTTTGAATTAATTGTTATTTCTTAAAAATTAGTAACAATAGTAGTTAGTTTAAGAGTATTTCAATGTATGTATAACATTTGTTTAAGCCGTATTATTTTAATAAGATCTAAAAATGAAAGGTTCATTGTATTTTAGATTATAGGTTAAGATTCAATTTTCTCCAAAAAAATCTATAAAAACAGGAAAATTTGTAGTGTGTATGGCAACAGTTCTGTTGCCAATAGAAGCAAACTACCAATACTAATGCAAGCATTCGCCATCATAGGATATCATACAAATGAATTTGACATGTACCTACCTTTTGCGAATTGTGATCAACGCCATCTCTTGATAATTTAGAAGCCCAATAAGGTTTAGCCAACAACTCTTAATAAATGCAAAATTTATTAAAGATATATACTTTAAATTTTCTAAATTAAAATGACAATCGAAATAGTTAGCAAGGTGTGTGTTATTATTAGTGTCGCCGTATTTGTTTATTAAGAGATGTTGGATAAAATAAATAAATAAATATATCATCATCACTTTTTGGTGGTACTCTTGGTTAGTAGCAAGCCCCCAAAAATATTAATGAATGGGAAACCGCATAAAGTTAAACTGGCAACTGTCAGCTGTAGGATTCGAACTGAGGATCTCCCGATCTAGAGTCCGCTGCATTATTATTTAGATAATATAAGACATTTGCGGAAGCCCGCACAATTTGAAATAACACCCTACTGAGACGATACAATAGAAAACTATTCTTCCCTGATTATTTCCAGCAAATTGAACGCTCAGTGCCCGCCCCTCACCCCGCTGTCGCCGCGGCGCGTATGTGTGACTAAGGGATGGAAATAATCCCAGCCCCCTCCAGTCACGAGCCGCTTTGTCTTGCGGCCGTGTTTGGCCATGTGATCAAGTGGTAATACTGTGCAGCGCTCGGCTTAATGTCTGTCAGTGTATTTTAGTTCTTAGTGATTTCCACCAGGCGGTGCGATGCGGTACTCATACATATACATGTGAGGGAGGCTGTATCGTATTTAGTCACGTGGTTCGGTGTGATTTTCAATGGATTGAGAGTGTCTTACGCATGTATTTAAATGACAGAAAGAGCAAAACAGGATCTATAATTATTTGAAGTGCGCCAGCTTAAAACATAAATAGAATAAATGAATCCTGCTGTACGAGTGTATTGTATTCCTCCTTGTTTTTGTTTTTAGTCGAGCGATTATTATTTCATTATATAAATATATCATACTCATTTCCAGACATAGCACTCTGTTTGAAACAGATCTCGGTGTATAGTTTTGTGTCTGAAATGTTATTTCATAAAATTATTTTAACATAAAAATATATATCCCTGTCTTAACACCACTTATATATCGATCTATATAATTGTGAATGTATGTTTCATGTTCAGAATATATTTAATGATCTTTCTAATGATTACTTTTGTATTTTATATCGATGCTTCACTCCTGAGGACAACATATCTGTAGATCAGTAAATTGTTACATTATCTGGAACTACACAATATGGCCCAATTATTAAAACGAGGATTGTGGTTATAATTTGAAAAATGTTTATAGTATCTGTACAAGTAAGAAAATGTAATACTAGTTCATTTACCATTGACAACAAATACATGTTAAGAAAGTACTGCACAATGAAATTCAATTTCATGAAATATCACTAAAAATTAGCATATACTTTTATTGTATTTCTATATAATATAAACCCTAAGAAACTCAATGCTGTAGAGCGCATCGTCATATCTCTTAAATTTATAGAGATATGTCAATTTTTGATGTTTTTCGAAATGCTACTTTGAGTGGCTGTAACTCAAAATCTATTAAAGATATTGAAAAATAGCCTCAGTTCTGTCCGTTTCATGCATTTTATTACAAATTATCAAATTTTGAAAATTTTGAAATTTTTCGATTTTTTTTCCCAATTTTCGATAAGTGATAACTCGAAAAATATAAAAGATGCAAACTCGTAGACTGGACCATTCGATTCAGCTCGTCAAAATACATAAGTATATAAAATTTCATTAAAATTGCTGTACGCGTTATAGAGTTAGAACAAAAAGTGTGAAAATCGCGTTTTTGGCGCCAAACGTCAAAGGGTACCCCTTGACGTTTGGCCTGAAAAATGCGATTTTCATACTTTTTGCTCTAAAATTTCAACCCTTCATCCGAATGTTCTGAAATTTTTAGGGTTTATGTATTTCAATGAGCTGAATCCAATGGTTTAGTCTGCAAGTTCATATCTCGTTTATTGTTTGAGATATCGCTGTTCAAAATTTTGAATAAAAAATTCAAAAATTTTCAATTTTTCAAAAATTTGTTATTTTGCTATAATATGCATGTATAACACAAAATTGAAGAGTATTTTTCGATATCTTGCGTAATTTTTGAGTTGCAGTTCCTCAAAGTTGCACTTCGAAAAACATCAAAAATCGCCATATCTCGAAAACTTTAAGAGATATGATGATGCGCTCTGCACCAGTGAGTTTTTTAGGGTTTATATTATATAGAAATACAATAAAAGTATTTGCCAATTTTTAGTGATTTTTCGTGAAGTACATCATGAACTGTGTTTAAATGAATAAGAAGAAGAGTTTTACGGAAATAAGAAATATAATAAATTTACAAGTGAATACGGTACATATTATAAATAATAAAATTAAAATGACAACTACTATCAAGGATCAATTTGCGCAAAGAAATTATGTCTAAAAGTTTCGTTTGCATGTATTTTTGTAGGACCTGTTTGCGTTCAAAACCTCCACCTCGCGTGTCCTGTTTTTCTGTCGAATAATGAGTAACATGGCTGTTATTTTTGGCCGCTGTTCTTGTAGTTAATCCTCCCGTGCTTCAAATCTTGTGGCCTGTGAGAATAATCTATGTGGAACCCTGAGTTATGTCGCGAGATAACTGTCAAAGAATAACAAATCTCGTAATAAATTTGTTGTTCTAATTCCTCATGTTCCCAGACACAATTCACACTCGTAAGTTTCTTCTCACCTTCCGGAAACTCGTGAATCAAACTAGAAAATTGAATCTGGAGATGTATGCACGACAACAAAAATATAACTAACGCATACCTGTCGAAAAATTGCATTGTCGAGTGTTGCCATCTATAATTCAGTTCTTGCACTTTTGCAGATAAACAAATTTATCTTGTACAATGCAAAGTTCTGGAGGAATACGTATACAGGCAAGATGCAGCGAATGACGGGTTAGAGTTGTTCTGTTAAACTCGCAAAGTTTAGAAAAATGTCACTGTTGTGTCGCCGCGAAATATATCGGCGCAACTTCTTAAATGTTTTCGCATTTTGACGCAAATTGTTGCAGGAATTTTATCACTGCATTATTTGAAATATTGGGCGGTTGACGCCAATAATTCTCACCTGCAAATTCTGCGTTTTCGAGTCTCGAATATTTCATTAGGTCCACACTATTGCAGATTTCTACAATTTTACAGGATGTATCAGACCATTTGAGAAATCTAAAAAATACTTCTCACCTCACCTGTGGATGTGGAGGGTGTAACTTTATAATATTAAATAGGGTCTCCCTGATAACGCAAAAATATATTTTATAATAATAATAAATAATAATAATGGCGTAAAAATCAGCAATTACTTGCTCTTCTATTTAACCGACAAAATAAATATTGCTATGTCCAAAAAAATTGGGGTGTCTACTTTTTTATAGTACATAGAATAGTTATATATGTATCAAGGCATTGAAGTTCAATTTTTTATCACGAATATGGAATTTAGTTGCCGAGGCCCGTAATAAACCATGTGAGTGATAAAAAGGAACTTCAGTGCCGAGGTACATATTAAGTTTTATTTGCAATCTAAAATTCGAAAAAACTGTAAAAAAATTACAATATAGGTTAAGTTTATACATATGTTAGTTGTCAATTGAAACTGACAGTCAGTGTTGCCAACCTTGCACAGTGAAGTTATCGTAACACTCAAAATTATGTGTTTTGTCCTCAATTTCGTCATCGGAATTAATTAGTTAATTCTTCTTGCTAGTTTTGTTTCATGTTACGTCCAAATTTACTATAGTACGTCAATATATCTGCCAAAATTATCCTAATTGTACAATAATTATTTAACGGTTGCCAACACTGGGTAGAAACTTCCTAATGGTGACAAAATCGCAGCAAAACTTCATGTTTAATGAGAAATATTTCATTAGCTGTCAAAAAATGAATCATTTTTATCACAATTAGCAAGTTGTTACAGTAAAACCCTTTTAAAATAAGCTCGAATATCCTTTTAAAGAAAATTTCAATTTCTTACCAAACTTGAAAGCATTCTATAACTATTATACAAATATAAACGATCGTTCAAAAGCAATTTTAATTATGAAATTTTGTTGTAAAACATACGGATACACATCCATCCATCCATCTCTTCATCCAATCGTGCACACAGACATCATTGAGTAAATAGTCAAAACGGAATAAGAGGACCACCAAACTCGTATTTCTGTGAAAATCTCGTAATCGATTTTGCCATGATTGCTAGTACGTATATGAAAGTAAAAATCGATCAAAATAAGTTCTAAGTAGAGTGCCACGCTCATAAGGGTTAGCGTGTTGCTATATTTGTCTATTATGCAGAAAATCGAAAATTCCAAATGCATAAATCCAATCAGAAGTGATTAAAATAATAAAGCACCCGCTTCAAGTTGCAATACATCATAATATAGAATCCCGACAATGAAAAAATAAGCTGCCATCGACACACCTTATTTCCTCGACAAAGGGGAACTACCCCTGCAAAGCCCCGCCGTCACTGACCTCCCCCCGTCACCCTCTGCCACCCCCTGCGGAATCGGTTCTCGGCGGATTTTTTCCGAAATAAATTTCACCATTTTCGTGATATAGCGCTCCCAGTCGTCGCAAAAAATATTATTAATATTGAATACACGCTTCGCGCGATTCTAGAGCGAGAAGATGCTATAGAGAAGACAGCGTGCGTGAGAGAGACAGCCTCGGGCCGTATTTCGCAGAAGGCGGCCATGTTTTAAATTGACACTCATTTTTTTCTTGTTCTCCCGTTTAATGCGATAAAGAAGTTCTGAGCAGAAATTATTTTTAATTAACTTAATTAAAGTTGATTTATAGTCTATGATAAAAATATTTTTAAATTAAATTAAAAGCAGTCTTGTAACGTATATAATATGCTGTGTATAGATGGGCCGTCTGCAGGGGGGTTTATAAATTAGATTTCGAGCCGTTTTTAATTATATTTTCGTTTTAGGACGCCATTAAGTCTACAGAGGAAATTGACGGAAGGGGAAAATATTCTCGCTGCTTTTCCGAGGCTGCGAGTTGGGTGGGGGGCTTCTACCCCTACGAGGTCAAGATTCCGGTTACAATGAAATGTTTTGTTAGTTTTAAGCAGATTAGTATCGGTACATAATCTAAATTCTGACTGCTGGGCAATTATTTGCTTTTATCGTAACTCGTACACATGCAACTTCAACTTCGTGTAGAGCCAGTGCAGTGAAATTAGCTGCAACTATGTAAGATATTAATATTGCGTTTTGCAAGTAATCACATGCTTTGCTTCTATTCTCTTCTCAATCAATACTTTCCAAATAATACCTACGTGTTTAGCAGATCGTTTTCACGTGATTGAGATACAGATCTGTTCAAAATTCTTGATCAAGCCTAATATTATAGTTAATAATGTGAACAGTTGATCACTGAAATATCAAGAAAATGTTTTAAATTCCATACCTCATGAAATGACCTTTAAATTCTGTACAATCTTTGAATTATCGCGTTTGAAATTAGTCACAGTACTTAGTGTTCACGTTTCAAGGAAAATAAATATCCCAAAATAAATACATCATCACGCCTTTTATCCATTATAGGTGTGGCACTCTGCTTACGCAGATTTCCATATGATATATTTTTGCGCATAAAGTTCGGTATCAGCCGTCAATTCTTGATCCTTAAAGGTGTTAGTAGAGAAGGAGTTAAAATGGCAACTACCCCAAAATATCTTACAGTTTTATTGTATTATATACAATATATAAGAATGACAAGATTTCCGAAAAAAATCTGGATTTAAAATCTGTTTGTGTGGATGAATGGATAGATGGATGTGTGTCCGGAAGTTGAGTCAATAAGAGGAAGTTTTCTGGACACACGAAAAAATAAATTAAATTTGTTTCGAATATAGAATCAATTGCGAAAAAAAGTTTAAAATAAAAGTGTTATTAAAAAATGTTAGTTGCAATTTTCTTGTGTATGCTTCATATATTTCAATGTCAACATGTTTCAAGTGTAATTATTAGGTATTCTAATTCTTATGAATACTAATGCGACACTTTTTTATGACTCCCGTTAATTTTTAATAAAACAGTTGATGATAGACTTTGAAAAGTTTAAAGACAATAAAATTATTGTACCTATAATAATCAAGGAACAATACCATTTTAATTAATAAATGTAATTTAAAGTTAAAACGGGACAAAATTTAAACTAACAGCGATACAAAAATGTGTCCCTCTTTTTTAAACAACAGTGTATATCGTTAGTTTCATCTGGGATGCAAAATTCACTAATCTATCACCTATCAGTAATGTATTATACCAGTTACATATATCATCGTACTATTCCAAATAAAATGCAACATCGATTGATGATTATATTGTTGCGGTTTTTAATCTTGACTTTTCTTTATGTTTCATAATCTAAACATCCATGTTTTTAATTATTGTAAATATGCTCGACACTGTTAAAGGATTTGATTTAGGACGTTTAGAGAATAAATTATCAAACATATCACAAACATTTTTCAAACTACAATCAGAATTGTACCAAGTAAAACTTGGAATTTTTTCTTCATCAGTAAACTTCTTTAAAATATGATGACTAGCTCATTCGACATTGTCAACGGATTAAATCGTATTCATAGTATAATACCTACATTAATGATAGAAAAGCATGTTGCATCTTAGGTGAAACTAACGGCATCTGTATGAAATCAGATTTTTCTTTTTATAAGTAGTTGTCAATGTTCTAAATTTCATCTGTTAAAGGAAGAAGTCATCTGTCTTCTTAGCAATAAGTTTGTGGGACGATGGTCGCTACAAATATAAACAAAATCATTTGTCTCAATCTAGATTCGAAATAAAGTTTGGATTATTGATAATATAATAATAATAATAATAATAATAAGAGGTAATTAATGTAACCACTGGGGTTGATAACCTTTTCCATTTAGCGTATTAGGTGATGAATTGTGGTTTAAACGATGCGGGTTTGATTCTACCCACATCAAACGCATAAAAATCACCCCTACAGTGATTTCAGGACTAATATCTGAAGAACTAAAATGGTAATCGAATTATGTTGGATATTTTGGAAAACAATATATTATATTAAAGTTTATTTGAAGGAAACTATTAGACATTCCAAGAACTATGCAAGGTATCAAATTATCACCCCTAAACCTCAATCACACCCACGAATTCTCCACAAGTCACCCTTTCAGTCTCCAACACCCTTCCTTTTTCCATGCGTTCAAGAGAGACAGCACTAGTTAGAGACATAGAATACTCTCTGAACGGAACAAACGACTAGTTCTCGCATTTGCATCCCTAACTGGTGGGGTGCGCAGTGATACAGCCACTGCCGTCGAACATACAGGGGTGTACAGTATTCAATACAGCACCCCCGCAATTAACACATCGTCTGTGCGGTGTTAGACTCGCGGACATCCCTCGAAATGACCTCGTCTGCTGTGGCTGCCTATGCTGTTATCATTGTTGGACTACTTAGTTCTGTCTAAACAAAGCGTTTTTATTTGTATAAGTTTAATAGTCAAGGTGCACACAGTACACTCACGTCCTTCTTCTTTAGTGTAGACTGTAGAGGTATCATGCTCTCTCTTTTTACTGTCAAAAACGTCTAAACAGCACAGTATCTATCCAAACCTACCTCCATCGAAATGGAAAATGGCATGATACCAGAAATTTTTAAATAAATTATGTAGTTTGTACAACAAATACTGTATAATGGATATTGATGTTTTCATTGCACTACAATGAAATTCACGTGAGTGTTAGCTGACGAAATACAAATAGAACGTTGTCAAGATGACAGTTCTTAAAATGGTGCTAAATTTGAAAAATGAAGTGTGTGTATGGTTTGTATAATAGTGACTTCAACTATTGGTATGAAGAATATTTGAATAATGTTAAATTCTTTAAGTTTCCCAAATCACAAACTTCAAAAATAAAAACATAACCTTACCACAACACCAACCCAAACGTAAAACCTGGATGTTCGTATTTATGATCTTCCATCTCAACTTTTACATCATATTTCTTTTTCTTGCCTGTGACTTCAAAATCATATCCTTTCATTATAGTTCATTCCAGTTAAGAAAAAAGTAGGTGAAACTGTTTTACACTCACACATTCTATTAGTTCAAATTCAGCGCGAGCTGAAAGAAGGTGTTATTAAGAATGCAAGTTGTCATTTGTAGAATAATAATAAACGAATGCATATTGTCAAAATAAAAGAAGAAACAATAGTGGTTTTGCTATTTTCAGGTTATTAACACTTGAAAGAGCAACGGAAAAAAAACCTTTACTCTTGATCAACCAAATTAAATAATATGGTCGCCCTAAATTATCCAACATTGTTTTCTGAAATGAACTATAAATTAATAAAATGGTTTCTCATTACGTGCTTCAATAATATTTCAATAGATGTCTCTTCCACTAGGTGGTAATTCTAAGTATAATTCATTTTTTAAATCGGCAGTTTTAAGATGATCCAACCGATTACTAATTATGGCTTGTGATTCTGTTTTATTTTTCCCATTTGCCGTTTGTGTTTTTGCCCTTAAAATGTGGTTGCCTCAACCCTATTTAGGACACGGCCCACAAAGATCCCAGTACCTAGTACAGTAACGACTAATGTGCTGTGGGGATCTTATGATCCACAGTCCGAAACAGTAGCCCAGTACCGTTAGAACTGTCGAGTTTTCCACTAAAAATTCCCGTAAGAATCTTTTCACAAACCAACACCTCCATTCTCGCGTCGTCGACCCCTCCGTTTCTCGTATCGGAGAAAAACTAATGATGATGTCTGGATCTGGGGGTTGGATGGTGGTTGCAGGAACCCTGGGAAGTGGGAAGTGCGCGCTACTGCTGCGGGTCCCGCGGGTGGTTCAGATCAGCTTCAGCCGCCCGATAACTCGCATGTGGGCATCCGTAACCTAATAAGCGGTTGCGGGGTTCGGGGAGAGGGGCGGTGCCGCTCCCTGACCTGTGGTTGCCAAACTGTTGCCGGGAGAATTAGGGGGTTATAAGAATGGGGTTTGTAACCATTGTCGAATTTAAAGAAACATGTTATGAAATGAGCAAATTGTCCATAATATTACCTCATAATAATAAGAAAAACTATATATAATCTTAGAATTTTGTGGTATTTTTGCGCCATTGAAACGTCATATTGGTAGAGCATAAATTGAGGAAGATCTTTGTGCTTTGAAATTTTCATTTGTTGGATCTAATATACAAGTATCCTATATTTTACAATTGATATTATGCAGAAATTTTGAATAAATATCTATAGTTTCCAGGATTAAAAATTATTTATATCATAGAAAAGCATATTTCTATCTTTATTTTACCAAAACTGCGTCATGTATCCCTTCTCCAAATTTTGAATTACAGAATTAATATCTCGTATATTCTAAATAATTCATCGATTTAAATAATACAGGTTTTTATTTTCTTGTTTAGTATGATCAAAAAAATTCAGATTTAGTTAAAGACCCTCCATTCATTTAGTATTTATGGGGTTAATAGCTTCGTGGTAACGCATCCTTAGTTCGATTCCCATAAACGATAGAGGAAAGTTGTCACTAACATATTGGAGGTCGTGATTTGACGGCTGAGTGCCACATCCAAAATGGGTAAATGGCATTTTTTTTATTTGGTTTGTTTTTAAGTAGAGCCACTCAGGACTAGATTTTACAGTTCGGTCTATTCAAATCTCTGTCCAAATCTATTATTATATGGATTATACCATGAACCTGCAACAATTATGTGCTATCTAACAACAAGGCGAAAATTTGGTAAGATATAAGAACAGATGTCAAACTGTAAGTTTGACTAAGACAGTAAATGATCCTCTTGAATGTAGTTTTGCTAGCATGAATTATTCTTTCGTACCTATACCTGAATATGGGAGCAGATTTCTGTAGGTTGTCGATCTATACCATTTACTTGAATGACAATAGAAAATAATTTTATTCATATATGTTATAAGAGCATCTTTTGGAATCTAGATTGTATTATAGGTTGAGAACCAAAACAGGAATGTACATTAAGTGCAAGTTTAAGTTGTATATTCGGAACCAAAATTCAGTTATTTATAAAACACAGAAAACGTTACTGTTGGGCTATTGCAAATATTAAGTAAATAAATAATTATATCATGAACCGATCTCGATGGTGTAATGGCTATATAACTAGTCAAGTAAACTAGAGGTCGTGGGTTCGAATCCCATTGAAGAACATGGTCGTTTATAATGTTCACTTAATTCACAATTCATCCATTCAAAGCTAGTCCGCTATTTTATCCATGTTGTACCTCCGCGCATCACAAGGCTACATTTCGCTTTGTCAACCTATATATTGCAGAGTAACTTGATTTTAAGGATTACAATATTTTCAGTTAGATCTCCAAAGCGGACAAAGTTTAGAAACAAATTTCCGGAAATTGTCGCGCCTCCACCACAAATTTTTTGAAAGTGTGGTTGACGAGGGTAACCGCACGTAAAAATATAAGTACCCATATACTGAGATCTGCTAAAATCTGCGTGCCATAATGTTATATTTATTTATTTTATTTTTGACAATGTCGCTGCTTTCCTTTGTAGTTGAGTTGCACTAACATCTCCGGAGGCTGTGACTTAGCAACTGGTAAACGCATTTACGATGTGCCACTCCCAACATTGATGGTTGGCGTGATGAAATATTTATAATATATTTATTTTAGTAATTGTTTCAATATTAAAGTGAAGTCTATTTAGCTGCAATAAGTTTCGTAAGACTGCCGTTCGTGTTTAGATAATCTCGTATGAAATATACGATTGCACCTTAAAAATAAGCATGCAGTTTTAATAACCATGAACTATGAAATTGTAAAGGTAATTTGTTCGTAAATTTTATAGTTTCATTATTAGATTGTGTAAAAAAGTTGAGAATTTATCGAAGTAATTTCTGCAAAGTGGGGAACTTTCCTAATGAGTCATATTTTGATTCATAAATTAATTAATAAATAATTAAATGTCCAGTCACGCCTTTTTCCTAATTATGGGAGTGGCACCAGGAGATATTGATTTGTATTTGTTTCATTTCTAAATGAACCGAATGGTATCTTTGGTAATTTTATGTTCAATTAAATGAACACGCTCGCTCGCTCGGTTATGTACACTCTGATGAAAATTAAACACTACCCCCCCAAAGAATATTCAGAAACGTTCGCACCGTCAATTCTAACTACTTCTCCACAATAGAACTAATATTTAATAAACTTAATAAGTTATTCTTTTTTATTTGGTGGTTTATAGTTGTAGTCATTGAATAACTGCACCAATATGAGGGTTGTTCTGAAATTTATTTATTGGTTATACACGTGTTTGTTTGAAATTAGTCTTTGTTTTATGGTTTTATGGTTTTAATAAGTTTGTAGCATGTCTTTAATGTGTAACCGTTCACAGAACTGTATTTGGTTTTCGTTTTAACACAAAAGTTTGTGTTGGTTTTATGTTTAGGTCTTAGGAATCGACCAATAGGAGATTGCGTGAAATGATGTTATCTCTTTCTATCAACTGTCATTCAAATTACGTACATAACCAAATAGTTTGTTGCATAGAAGTAAGCGCTTCTTCGGTATTCATCTATAGGATAATTTGTTTATTAAAACTTATCATCGTTTGTTCATCATTTTATAATATATTTACTATTAAAATACAAATGTAATTTTCTGACAGTTTAGTTTAATGTGGACTATTGCAGATTACTGAGTTACCGATCTAGTTAAATTCATTTATTATATTCATGATGTATGTCGCTACTAACTTAAACCAATAACTAAAACGTTATTTGTGAATGCTACTTGCTAATGCAATAAAACATAGAACATAAAACTAACACTAATTTCGATTTGTGAACGAGGCTTAAGATGATATTTGTTCCTGCTTGAAGATATCCTTATAGTGCATCTTCTGCAGTGGGGTCACTATTTAGTACCACTGTTCGAATCGATAGCCCGACGGGGCTCCCTCCGCCGCCCCCGCTGCCGCGTCGCCGCTCCTGCAACCTGATTGCTAATTTAATAATGCACCGACTGTGTTCCCTGTTTAATAATATAGAATTTAATTTAGACAAAGTTCTCGAGCCGAGAGTCGGTCGGGCCTGGGCTCTGGCTTGGCTTGGCTGTGCGAGGAGCAGAGCAGAGTAGAGTTGTTCTCCTCTCAGTGGAGGCGGCGATGCGATGTGCACCCTGAATCGCCGTCGGCAACGCAGCTAGCCTGGGGGTGGAGAGGATGCCGCTGGTTGAATGATCTTAAGGTGCAGGAGAACGGAAGACCATTTTGTGGTCTGGAAGATTATTTGGTCCTTTTATTTTTATTTATTTATTTGGTACCCTGCGAAACAGGAAGTCATAACCAGTACACTATAGGTCCATAGCTTACACAAATATGCAATCGTTATTTGCTACTGTATATATTTCATTTCCTTTGCGAATCATTTTCGACCTTCGAACGCGAATTGTCTCCTTTCTAGCGGAATTCTTACCACTTGTATACTACCATTGTGGTTGTGGTTTTGTTGTGGTATCTGGGGTCATGTTATGGTTATGGTTATCAGAGATTTCTGACTGTACCAATTCGAATTCGAACCAAGTACTTGAGGCCCTGTTCCTCTTGTCGTGCCATAGAAGAGCAAATTTAAATTAGGTATTGACATAAATATAAATATTTCATCCCCCTATCCATTGTGTGTGGCACTCTGCTTTAGCAGATCTCAGTAAGTGATTTGCGCATGAAATGCGGTTACCAGCTGCAAAATCATGGTTTCCAAAAGTGTTACTGGAAGAGGAACCATAAGGATATTTACCCCATGGGGATATTGACAAAGAAATAAATGAGAATTATAAAAAAAATCAATTAGAGGATTAGCTATTGGCATATGACGTGAATTGGTGAACTTTTCATGACGCCATTAAGGTGGTCAGTTAATTTTGAGCATGGTAGCATAAATTGTTGAATAAATATATAAATAAACAAATCATCACGATGCCGATCTCGGTGGCGTAGTGGCTATGTCCCTAGCATAGTACACTAGAAGTCGTGGGTTCAAATCCTACTGAAGAGCATGGTCGTTTGTGATATTCACATAAATTCAGAATCATCTACGCATTAAGCGATATATGACCAAAAGTAGTT
The DNA here is from genome assembly GCA_963942605.1 of Poecilus cupreus. Taxonomy (NCBI): domain Eukaryota; kingdom Metazoa; phylum Arthropoda; class Insecta; order Coleoptera; family Carabidae; genus Poecilus; species Poecilus cupreus. The sequence goes on from OZ012731.1 coordinate 10,387,608, forward strand.
AGTCCATTTACTCATTGTGGGTATGGCACTCTTCTTATACAGATCCAGGTAATTCGCTAATTCATGGCTCTCAAAGGTATTAGTGGAGAGGGAACTAAATTATCGGCTATGGTGTTTGAACTACCCATTTACCCATTTTGGGTATAGTGCTTTCGCAAATTGTTAAACCTGGAATATGTGAAATCTTCTCATGAACTTTCAAGACGATACCAAATATATTTATGATTAGGAATATGTAAGAGGAGACGAACGTTCGTTGATATATGACTTTAGATTTATAGTATTTTCACCAATTTTTGTTTTCTAAATATCGGAAACATGTATGAGACTAGTTGATTAATTTTCGTATCCGGGCTTCTCTTCCAGTTCAACTTAAAACTGAGAACAGCTGAATTCCAATGGGTGTTTGATTTCACTGTAAAATACTTTAATTGGGATTAATTTCTTCTAAAGAAGAATAGCAAATTAGGTATTCACTGTTTATTGTCTTGTCTCATCTCAACTCGTGACGCCAACAAAGACGTAAAGATTGATCAAGATTTTGCCTTTCAGTTTATTTTAAACACTTTTGACACATGGTAATCCAATCGACGCACATTGATTCATCATATTCCCTGAATATTTTAGTAAATTTGTGTAGTGTTTGTTAAGTGCGTTCATGTCGTAAGGCTCGTCGAAAGCGCAATGCATTTGTCGAAGTGAAGTCATAAGATTGGGCCGAGTTGTAACGTCGTAAGGTAGCGTTAAACTGCGACAATTATTTGATAATTACAGTTGTTTGTTTAAGTAGCTGGGGTCGGTGGGGACCAGGGCGAGTGCCCCGCACCACACCACACCATGGTAACATGACATTCAAAATGGCGTCGGCTTTCGATTGGTTAAGAACAAGAGACATGAATTCCGCGCATACAAAGAGGATATCCGCACGATAAATTAGGTCAGAGTAACGGACGAGAATAGAGCACAATAATTACTAATTATTAGTTAAATTGCGTGCCGTTTGTAATTATTTTGCCCCGACGCTACAAAAGCCAAGTCAAAAATCAGTCCATGCACAGAACTCGTCCAATCGACCATCAAAATCATCCTCATGCCGCCACCCTTACCTCGCGGCGAGTATTCAGCTGGTCGCTTAGCTGTACCGGTTCGCGCTAACGGTAATTATCGTTTTGTTTCTGTAATTAAATAGAAAGAGAATGTGGCGGCAGGCGGGGTGATCTGACACCCGAGTGAGGGGCTGGGGCGGCGGCGGCAGCCACCCCCGTGATCACGTGATCATCGCTATCGCGATCCCATATCGAGAAATTTCATTATTCTCTGCTTTCATTAATCATAACGGGCTGGCGGCGGCGGCGACGGCAGTGGCGCGCTGCTGGGGGCGGAGGGGCGGCGATGCGCACCCTACGATGTGACTGTGTGTGTGTTGAATGCTGAATGTTGGGTTGAAGTTGTACGTTGCACGGTTGCAGTTGCACAGCACGCGTGTTTGTTGACGCGTGCGCGTGACGCTGTCAGCGCCACAGGCGGATGCAACGGGAATTAGTGGTTGACAGGTGACGCTGATTTCTTACTGACAATTACCCAGACTTTTTGTTCCATTTGTTCTTTTAAGACCAAGTTTTTTTCACTGGAACCGGAGTTTGTTTCAACTAGCGTCACCACTTTAAATAATATTCCAGATACTGGCAAAGCAATTGATATACCAAGAAGATACTAAATAACTAAATAAACAGGATCACACATAATTTATAGCGCAGTTTTTTTTTCTGTTGAGTTCGCTTATTAATAGGACGTCCATCTATTCATGGGTGAACCATAGATCACATAAGTAATGTTGTGTGTGAGTAACAAGTAAATATGTTATCTCTTTTCCACCAAATCTACGGCACTTGTCCTTTCTCCCAATTTTTATTAATTAATTTCAAGTAAACTATAAAGAATTTGTCGATTTAAAAAAATATTGTTATTTTATTTTCTTGTCTATAGTATCATATATAAATAATTATAATTTGGGCACAGTCTTCTTTATAATCACATAACCAGTGGTTCTTCCTTTACTAACTTCTTTAGAGGCGTGCTTTGACGGCCGGTTACTGCACTTCGTGTTCCGATAGATACTTTAAGCAGAATGCCACACCAAGAAATTAGTAAATAATGTCATGATGCTTGAATAAATTTGAAAGTTGTACGGCTATTATTAATGATCAGATTTCCAGTTTAATATTCTGTTCAAATCTTTGTTGCACACGGCGATCAAATCTATGTACTGATTTTCGAACAGATTTCAAAACAATGCACGAAGCATTGATTGTAAAGTAAGTCAATAATTTTTCAATTCATTTCATGCACCTATCACATACCTTAAGTTGTCTAGGTCATGTATCAGACTAGTTTTTTTTGTTTTAGCATTAATTTTGTTTTTTAAATTAGAACTGTTGTCTTAACAAATTAGATCGTTAGATTTTCTACAGAAAAATAAAAGCAATCTCTTCCGTTACTCTGAATTAATTCAGATGTCGAAGTAAGCTGTAAAATTGATCGTGAACTCTTGGATTGATTCAAAAATTACTAACGACTTGAAAGTGCAACCCATGGTGCTGTATATACTATACTTTACAGTTTACATAAATGCAATTTACGATCGTCGTATTGCGAGATTAAATACTTGGGCATTTTCCATTTTGCGCTCATCTAAATGAAATTCCGCTGATAGTTCGCTATAAGATAAAGAAGATCAGTTAGATTTGCATGGCTCGATCGTGAGAACAATGCTATCTGATCTGCGGATGGTCGATGCTGCAAGCGGCGCGACTGGATGCTAGTGCTAGTGGATGATTATTACCCAATTTCAACTTTGTAATGGCGGCCGCCAGTAGCAGAGAGTAGTGAACACGAGGCATGACTTGACCAGCCCCTAACCGGGCCTGCAATATGCATGTGTACGGAGACCTGTACTTACATTATCATATGCAACGCATACTTACTGACCCCGTATAGGCACTGCAGGATTTATGAGCGAGCGTAAGGGATTATTGAATATTTTGCGTCGTGCAACAAAGTAAACATGCAGCATAATTATCAAATATTAACCGTTATCAAGTACATACATACGACGATTAAGGGTGACTATATTATGGGATACTTCTAAAACTAAACAGCAGAATATAATAATAAAGCATGTTTGACATACGTACCGGATATAGAACTGAAATGTGGCAGGGATTTCAATGCTATTTTTTTATTTCGCTGTAAATTTTTTACCTATTCAGTTTATAGCAAAAGTCTAAATTCAAAAGTTGTTTAGAGTTTTAAGATGCATGGTTATCTAAAATCCTATATATCATTCAAATTAAAATTAATATTTCTTAGAAAATTGTAAGACAGCCATGGAAAATTAAACAAAAACAGATTTAGATTTTAGTAAACGACAAAAAAAAGCAATTCATAGCTTAAACATCAACATTCTGAATATAAAATTTGAATATTATCAGTAATAATATAACAAGAGGAGTATCTGCGTTTTAACCAATCCTGTCATTATTATATTAAGAATATAGCTCTTGTGATTATTCCCCGCAATATTCTCTGTAGCTTTTTTGTTTTTGTTTTTTTTTGACAGATGTCAGATGTCAGATAGTTATCAACACAAGTAAAAATGAGCAAAAAAGATAGATTTAGTGACGTGCCTGATGATGAAATCAAAAAATAATCTAATTAAATATAACTCGAGAGTTCGATAAATTAGAAAATAACTCTCGAGTATCTTTCTAGGGCAACAAGTTTTCGAAAGTTCTGTCAAATTATTTTCAATTTATTCTCACTCTCTTGTTTATGCTATGAGTATATGTTACTGAGTATAATATGAATACCAGCTGTCGAATTATTGCCTTCAAAGATGTTAGAGCATATGGAGCCAAATTAATAATTAATAATAAACTTGGTGAGAATTTGTCCGAGATTTTTCGTTTTATGGAATCATAATGCTGATGTCATAAAACACAGATACTCTCATATCAAATGTTCTTCAATTCTACGAAGTCTGTCCAACTCTTGGTACAGTGAACAGAAATCAAACCCAAGACATCTCGAGCCACAGTCCGCCTACGATAAAAATCGCTGCTAATATTTTATTGTTAAGATTGTGATTGCCCCTCTCGACGTACGGCACTGCCACTACCCGTGCATGCTACCGGTGAAGTAGAAACAGTAATTTACATTTCGTTTCGATCAGACCGCCGTCCGACTATGCATTATCTGTTCGGTATATCCATTAATTTAACTAAGTATATAGGATAGGCAGTTTTATACATTGCGAACAGATAATATGCAAATACACTCGAGTGTGTGTGTGTGTGTGTGATCAAGAACAGCCTCGGAAACCCGAACGGCCAGCACAAAAACAAAGCACATTATTTACCCGCATTACTTGATTATTTTTACTGAAGATGGCTCCGCGATCAGAGATAGTAATGGCGAAGTAGCACGAAATATTTACACATATGTTGATGCGTCCCTCAATGTGTGGTTAGCGCCAGTCGGCCAGGAAGAACTCTGCAACGATTCATAATTTATCAGGGTGTGATTCGCTTTGTCCTACATTACACTTATCTGCATATTATTTTTATATTTCCTTCACTTTAATTTGATTTATGATACAAATATTATACTAATAGTTATTCTCGTGTTACATTTAATTTAAAAATTTGACATACAAATTCAGAAGGAAAATTCGTGAGTTCAAATTCTGCTGCATTTGTTTAAAACATTAAGTTTTTCAATTAGTTACTAACTATTGTCATCGTTGGCGTAGAGGTAGCAATTCTGATTTATACTCGTTTACCGAGGGTCCCTGGTTTGATCTTGGTCTCGGTTAGAGTATATATGGTCGCATTTGTCTTCGTAGAAAGTACTCCACCTCGTTAAAGTTCATCAAGTGCAATAATGAAAGTAATTTCGTAATAAATAAAAATTGCAAAGCATAATATTCATTAAATGCTTTTAATATCAATAAATGTTAGAATATTTCATGAATTTTCTAACCTTTGTTATCTTACGATTCACATTTCTGTTTTATATGATCGATGGCTAAAATAAATTAGTTGGTAAATAGTTATCAGAATTGATGGTTTTAAAACAACGAATTGACGATTTTAAAACAACGAATATATTTAAAACAAGTTTAAAACAAACTTGGTGTTTAAAACACTTAACATTTTAAACATTTAATGTAAATAAATATGAAATGATCATAATTCTTGGTAATTCTTAATGATTTATATATATTCTCTGGTATATCATAATACATATTATAATTATATAAAGGATCTCGAATATCATTAGTTAGAGTTTCACAGCCGATAAATTTTGCACAAAATTTCACATCTATGGTTTCCCTTTCACTAACATCTTTAGGAGGTCATGATTTGACAGCGTATACGGAACTAAGTGACATATTGGTAAATAGCGCAATGATATTTTTATTTATTTATTCTACTTGTTACTAAAAAAGGGTGTACCAGTCAAGAAAATATGATTTTCGCCAATTCTGGTTAAAATAAACCTAATGAGTGTGTAGAATATTCATATTAAGACAGTGGCTTATGGATGTATTTGAATTATAATTTATAACTGCTTCTACAAAATAACATTTTTTGTCAAGAATCATCTTTGCATTCACCCTTCGCTCTTTGTCCATATATAAGTCTCGGGATCAGAGACTTAGTAAAATCGAGGAGGGATTGGAGAAATAACTCAACACGTGTAGTTGCAGCAAGTAATTACTGTAATTGAACAACAATGAATAGCCAAATGACTTATTACAATATGTAAACATTCATGACATTAACCCTAATACCGTACCTGAATCAACACAATTGTCGGTATTTCGGTCTAACAATATTTATAGTTTTACATTGAACACTTATCCTATATGACAGGTAACAATTGAATGGTCGCTGTTGTTTTTAATGGGATCTTTCTCAGCCACCTTTACGAGTCCGTGTTGTCAACGTCTAGGTGACTAAGTTTACTAGGCGTCAAACTTACACATATTAAAAAGCTGAGGGAAAAATTCGTGAAGATGTTTTGGGAATTAATTATTAAAACTTACAAATTTAAATTATTGGGGTTAAAATGTAGGTTTTGTTGTAGTATTAAAAGAAGTTGTGAGAAAATAAGCATTGAATTTCTGGCAGCAGCTTAATAAATCAGGGAGATACCATGCAAAGTTGATTTCGTTTATTTCTCGTATAATAAATGATTTGAACTGATCCTGAATAAATTGAAAATTCTCCATTTCCTTAAAAACAAATCGATTAATTCAGACGGACACCATGAGAAGCAAGAATCCAATAGCAGAGTTCGAATTCGTTGAAAAACTCACAACCATGCAATTATTATCAAACTACTTAAAAACCGAACCCAGTCGGTACGTCAGATCACGCAATTACCAACCGAGAGGCCGGGGTGTAGAGTGCAGAGGGGAGGGAAAGCGAATCCAGGGCGTATCTCCATTGGAAGCTACTCAATTTATTTTAATTCCTACGGAACGGAGAAAAATTATATTTGTAAGCATGAGAACAGGAAATATTATATATTTCACGAGTCGGCTCGAGAGCGGCCCAGCCTTTGATTTAATTTAATCTGAGGAGAAATATTAGTTTCGCAGGGTTGGGGTGGCGGCGGGGGGTGGCGATGCCAAGGAACGGGAAGTTAATGGCGCTACAGCGACGCTGGCGGACTCTGCCGACGGTATTTACGAGTTCAACTAAAGGCGCGCACCTTAATATATTTATATTGTTATTTATAGACAGCGGCCGCTGAACACGGCTTTTTAGATAATTTTACCCCGAGTTGTTACCCCCTTGTGAGGTTTTGATTCCAAAGAAATGCACCTTGGTTTATGATTGGCACTCGACATAAATTTTCTTGTAAAATGGAAACATATTTCCCCAAATTAATAAACCTTCAAGCTCTAGTATACAGATCAGTGAGAAGATTTCATTGGGTTTGCGAAACTTGAAAGTTTTATCTCAAGTTTTTCTTTCTTCTTGTATTTATTCTTTCTTATACAAAGTTTAAATATTGGAATCGCAAAAAAAATCGCAGACCAGATTTTTGCGGAAATACATATTTTGATTATGCAACTCGGACTTCATAGACTCGCCTTAATTATTAGACGTAAATTATGTACTTGTTACATAAACTACTATTATTAAATTAATTAATGCGTCCGTAAAACATTCTTACTCATTTAAACACAGTTCATATGTTGTACTTCAATTTCACGAAATATCACTAAAAATTGACATATACTTTTATTGTATTTCTATATAATATAAACCCTGAAAAACTCACTGGTGCAGAGCGCACCATCATATCTCTTAAATTTTTCGAGATATGGCGGTTTTTGATGTTTTTCGAAGTGCAATTTTGAGGAACTGCAACTCAAAAATTACACAAGATATTGATAAATACTCTCCAGTTTTGTGTTATTCGTGCATATTATAGCAAAATAACAAATTTTTTAAAAATAGAAAATTTTTGAATTTTTTTTCAAAATTTTGATCAGCGATATCTCAAATAATAAACGAGATATGAACTTGTAGACTAAACCATTGGATTCAGCTCATCGAAATACATAAACCCTAAAAATTTCAGAACATTCGGATGGTGGGTTGAAATTTTAGAGCACAATGTCTGTAAATCGCATTTTTCAGCCCAAACGTCAACCTATTGACGTTTTTCGCCAAATACGTCATTTTGACACTTTTTGCTCTAACTCTATAACTCGTAAAGCAATTTTAATGAAATTTTACATACTTATGTATTTTGATGAGCTGAATCGAATGGTCCAGTCTGCGAGTCTGTGTCTTTTATATTTTTCGAGTTATCGGCTATCAAAATTTGGGGGGAAAAATCGAAAAATTTCAAAATTTTAAAAATTTGCTAATTTGTATTAAGATGCATGAAACGCACAGAACTGAGTCTATTTTTCAATATCTTTAATAGATTTTAAGTTACAGCCACTCAAAGTAGCATTTCGAAAAACATCGAAAATGGCCATATCTCTATAAATTTAAGAGATACGACGATGCGCTCTACAGCATTGAGTTTCTTATGGTTTATATTATATAGAAATACAATAAAAGTATATTCCAATTTTTAGTGATATTTCGTGAAATTTGAAATTGTGCAGAACTTTCTTAACATGTATTTGTTGTCAATGGTAAATGAACTTGTATTAAATTTTCTTATTTGTATTGTATTGTATTTGAAAATTGTACATATAAATAATTTTTTTGAAAGCTCTAAAATTGAACCCGAAAAACTCTTGCAGATATTTAATAATTTACAATTAATTCAATTATATTTGATTAAAATGTGCTTCTTCTTGCCCCCTACTGGTGGTTGGTCCGCGCCACTGGAGCGTCGCGACGCAGTGCACGTGCCCTTTACACGTGCTCGACGCCAGTGTCGGTGATCGCAGTAATCCGCGCTTGGCAAATCAAGATTAATGTTGCCCTCCCTGGCCCCCGCGCAACGTACGCCACTGGGTATAAATATAAACGTGTTATGTCGATATTTATTATTTCTTTGTATATTTGCACGGTGCGCGGGGTACAGAGGCGGGGTGTGGTGTCTGGCTGGCTACAGACGCTCAGGTTTTTTAGTTTGTATTTTGTTGTTTTTCCTCCGAGGCAAATTTAAATTTATTGCCAGAGTGTAATTATTTTTAGGTGTGAATGTAAGGATAATTCTCTCGCTCTTCCTTTCTCGCCTTGAGTGCACGCTGGATTTGTTTATTTATGGAGATTATGACAACATTTTGTCTAAAAATTCTCAAGTGGTCCCCCTTATTTATGCCATACACTTGAAGATTGTATTTCGTCGTATTTTATAACAAAATTATTTGTTCGTTATTTTTTTTAAATAGTCTCTCTTATTTTATGATACTTTATAGTTTAAACGCACATATGGGCAACCCAAACCCGATCCTCGACTTCTTTAAATTCCACCATCTCAGCGAAGTTCTAAAAGACACATTTTTTTATGTACTAACTACTTATGGTAATATATTGTTTAAAGTCAATTATACGGGCTGAAGATAGCTCAACATAAACATGAATTTTTTGAAACAATATATCATTATTATAATAAATGAAACATATAATGTTTTATACCTACATTTGTAGATAAAAGTCCAAAGTTTTGTATTCAATTTTGAAAAGCTAATTTTGTTTACAAATTATACATGAATATAATTTTCAAAGTAGTAAAATATATGCCACACATTCCCATGAACGACTACAGTAATGCAAATAATTTGAATATTTATAAATATGATCGTCTATAACATACTACGATTATTTTTTATTTGTTTTTTTAAAAACTATAAATTCAAATAGAAAATAAACTTAGTATGTTATAGATGATCATATTTATAAATATACGAATTATTTTCGTTACTGTAGTCGTTTATGGGAATGAGAAATACAGTATCAAAATTCTGAATTTTTGACCAACTAGACTTCAACGAATATTTTTTAATAGTTTAATGTTTTAGCTATCCTTTTTATCCACATATATAAATACTAGAATGTTCAAAGACCTTACTGTAATAATTGTTTTGTTTTTCGATAAGAATAATTGTAAGAAATAATTTATTCAAATTTGAATTCAAAAACAAAATTCATGGGATTGAACGAACCCAGCCTGTGACATTGCAATGTACAAGTCACTGTAAAAAATCCATGAAATTTTGACAGATGGAGGTTGTTGGACCATAAAGAACATGAAAATAAATGAAGAATACAGAATATGCTGTTTTTTAAAAAATAAAGGATTCATTCTTTCGACGCGTATGTTTGACATTAATGAGTGGATGATTGCGAATTTACGGAACACTGGGCTCTTCCGTGGGAATCGAACCCACGATACCTGGCGTACTAAGCTAGTGACATAACCTCTACGCCATCGAGATCGGCACAAAATAATTATATCATATGATCTGTATTAATAATATTGTGTCAGGAAAGGATAAAATAAAATGACAATATTTAATATTTGTGTACAATTTCTGAAAGAGTATCTTGAATATTTCATCTTGTCATATTTTATTTCCCATTAAAATTTAAAATGTGCAGTTAAGTATTTATTGCGATATTTTATAAGTGATGTATGACATCTCACACACGTCACAAATACTTTATTTATTTTGCGTTCTTTTCATATATGCCATTTAATTTGAAATATGTCAACTGATAACATAACTCTCCTACCTATAAACATAAATATAACCAGTGTAATGTTAATATATTAAGTGGAATGTTATGAATAATTAATTTTTATTTCCGAGTCTCATTTCATAACAGCCTCGAGGATTGAATTCTGCAATATTACACATACATACATGCTACTGTCTTAAAATTAACACCTGTAGAATAAATAGAAAATTACTGTTGTTTATTTTCTGATTTCTCTATTTCGGCATTTATACTAGGATTAGCTTCATTCTTAAAATGTTTTTGGCGACATCATTTCACGAATTACTGTAGTAAATTTGAACGAAAATAAATATAAACTCGAGGAAAAAAAAACTAAATTTCAGAGTGCCATAACTCGGTGACATTTAGTTGAAATTGGATGATTCACAATTTCACGCCAAATTGTCGTAGGTACGTGAAACTTGAGAAACTTAAGAAAAATGTTTGAATTTTATTGCCCTGTTTTCCTATTGAGTCTACGATTTTTTTGGCACTGCGTACGAGCTGCCAAAGTTGGACTTTTTTTTTTGACATCAGGAACATATTTTGTATATGGGAGTGAGAGGGGGTGTAATGGATTTGATATCATATTGACTTGCATCACATTGAAGAGAACATTTCAAAGTCTCTAAAACTCAAAGAATCATCTATTTTCAACTAAATGCAACAGAGTTATGGCACATTTTTGGTGCATTTTCAAGTGCTGCGTTTTTTTCCTCGAGTTTCAAGTGACGTCAAATTGGTAGAACATAAATTGAGCGCATATTAAAACCGACATTTGTCAAATGTCTAATGATATCTGCTATAATCTATATTTTACAAAAACGTATATACAAATTGGTATCATAAAAAATTTCGAATAAACTTATAGTTTCTAGAATTAAAAATTATGTACATCATAATAGAGAAATATAAAATCTTACCTACCTCTAATACAATAGATAAAATTACAACAGAAGACATTTGTATCTGTCTCTTTCTTTTCAAATATGTCCATCTTCCTCATACCAAAAGTACGTCACGTGTTCCTTCTTGTAAACTATAAAAAATGCATCGATTAAAAATGAAACAGGTATTTTATTTTGTTGTTTGTTTTCTTCATATACATATAAAAAATCAAAATTTGGTCAGTGGCAATAGCGTTACCATTGATCTATTACCTCATAAAGTTCCTGTTTCTTTAGAATTTAGTGTCGCGCGTCCAAAGTAGCAGTTGAAAAAAGCTAGGTGTCGATTGATGAACATGTAACGTACGTCTTAGCGCACTCCAGGCGATGGCGGTGGCCTATACATTTTTATGCTCTCCTTCAGAAAGAAAAAAGAAAAAAACGGGACGCAGAACAGCGAAAACAAAACGTGAATTTACATATTTAAAGTATGTAGATTATACATAGAGGAAATGTATAAAATATATATGGGGGGGCCTCTTCCTTTATACCGCGACGTCAGGCATCCCCCGCGCGTCTCTCCGACCCCCTCACCGCGGGTAATACATCACAATAAAGCAGCGGCTTTGCAGGGCCGGGTTTTACATAATTTATAAATAAACATTCATAATGCACACTTTAAACAGAAACACTAATGCAATGCAAATCGCTCTGTTTCTAGCTGGAGCTGCGTATATACACCGGCGGAGTATATACACGTCGTATACAAACGGTAAACACTTTGAGCTAAGATTGCGCATGCGCGTTTAAGAAACAAACACAGATATCTCTTGCACCCCCTGCCGCGTAAATCACACAACATATACTTCAGACGGTACTACAGGGGTGTATCAAAATACTGCATATTCTACACACTACACAAAGCTATTATTTCACACAATGTATGTGTGTATATATAGTGTTTTTAGTTGCATACTTTGTTTATTAATGGAGGGTTATACAAAAGCAAATTTTCATGCTGCCATCTATTAATGTTTTCATTGAACTACGATGAAATTCAAACAAAACGCTGTCAAAATTACAGTTCTTGAAATGATGCTAAATATCAAAAATAAAGTGTGTGTATGGTTTGTGCAATAGTGACTCCCGTTATTATTATAAAGAATATATGGTCAGTGTTAAATTTATTAAGTTTCATAAATAATAAACTGCAAAAATAAAAACATAACCTTGTTAAAACACCATCTCAAACGTCAAAACATGGATGTTTGTGTTATGAACTTCCATCTTAACTTGTACCTCATGTTTCTCTTACTTGCCTGTGACGTCAAAATCATAACCCTCAATTCGGATGAGCGATTCAAATATACGCGTCTAAATAAAATCTTACTGCCGATAAAATTTATTCTGCTAATATGTATGTTCCTATATGAACCTGTCTTTTGCGTTTACAATCTGTCAGTGAACAGTTAGTAACACTGCGCGAACCTGCGCTCAATGGTCATTTATGATTAGGAACTAGAATTAACAATTGTGCTTTGACTTATAGAAATTAATGTTAGCATTCACACCAACAAAATTAAGATGTTAATTCATAAGTAACTGTCAAAATAAATACCACCAAACATGAACCAATTTTCAAAATGTATTTGAATGACAATCTTCCATTAAACAATATATTTTCTATTTTGGTATAAGGCTATCTATTAACGCAATGCAAACCCGTCGTTAAGAATATCTATGAACGCACCCTTTGCGGCATTTTTCATTTGCTAGTGGTGGTAGGATTGTTTTTAAAACTGACGGACGAATTACATTTTTTCTACGACCACTTAGAAATCTACTCATTGTATGTTTGTTGTTGCTAGGGATATAAGGTGCATTGCAAGCATCGTGCGAAATGATTTCGTATTTCAATACAGGTCACTTCATTTCATTACAAGTGCCATTGCTAGGATACTTATTTAGAATTATCAAATATTGAAATGGTGAAAGCGGGACAAATTTATTTTTCAAATTAATTTAATTAGGAAACAATATTGTGGACGTAGAAAATGTCCATTTCATACTCGTATGATTTGCAGCATTCGCTTTCGGCTTATGCTACAAACTTTAATACTCCTAGGAAATTAGTATCATTCCATGCTTGTTGTAAAACATACTATTTATTAGGTTATGGGACTAAAAAAGAAAGATTTTCATCTGTTAAGCGTTACGGCGAAATAATTGTTAAAGAACCTCAGACTAAGCATCATGAGATGCTAGGAGTTCCGCGTGAACGGAAGAAATATATCACTTTACGAAATCTGCGAAAGTAGAGGGCCACTCACAAAATGGGTAAATGGTGTGATGATATATTTATTTATTATTCATCTAGGTGAAAGATCCTCTGTAATACTAATTAGAGTTTTACTTGATTTTACGATAAATTTTCGTCAATAGATACGCATACAAATTCATTTCCATGTTCTGTAAATATCAGCGAAGAGACTAAAAGCGCGTAGACAGAAATATCTTGAACGTACACTAACCATTCCTATTGACAAGTACATAAGAAATGCTGTAGCAGTATCACAGACAATTCTTGTCATCTCACAATAGTTTTATTATCATCTCGGTTCGTATTTATATGCAACTTTGCGCCGGAGATATGTGCATGTAAAATTCTCCGCGAGACTGCAAGACATTCGTAATGTACGTTGTACACGGTTGTCAAATCGTGCAGGGAAACTTCACATGCTTATCTAAGGAAATAGAAGATACCGGCGAATATTACAACAACGGGAAGATGTCTTCATTAATTTTCATATTCAACAAACATTGTGACAGTCTTGCAATTTTTTAACTATTCTTTTTTTTTACGTTAATTCAAATGAATACATTCGATAAATTCTATACGTACATTTGATATTACAAAAAAATTATGAATAAAATTATTGAAATGAAATGAAATATAACATTGCAATAGATGACACTTGTATCTCTCCCCATTTCTTTAAATATGCAATCTTTCTCCTGCTAAAACTATGTCACGTACCTACCCCTTATCCTGCTTTTTAATATTAAATTACTTGATTAGTATATATTGTTTAAAATAAAAAAATTAATATTTGGTAGCAGACTCCATTATACATATTTTTATGATAACGGATTTATGGAACTTTAGTTTACTTAGTTCTTTGATAGACATATTAAAATTTCATTTTTGGCATGTGGAATATTCGAGTAGTATTGGGCTTCCAAATTATCAAGAGATGGCGTTGATCACAATTCCCAAAAGGTACATGTCAAATTCATTTTGTATGATATCTTATGATGGCTGCTTGCTTTAGTATTGGTAGTTTGCTTTTATTGGCAGCAGAACTGTTGCCATACACACTGCAAATTTTCCTATTTTTATAGGTTTTTTTTGGAGAAAATTCAATCTTAACCTATAATCTACTAAATAATACGGCTTAAACAAGTGTTATATTTACATTGAAATACTCTTAAAATAACTACTATTGTTATAAATTTAAAAAAAAAATAACAATTTATTTAAAAATACAATGAAATGTATGTACCTTATGGTTAGTTTAGCTTTCTACCACTAGTTAGCGTATTTTAATTTTGGAAGCCCAATAGTACTCTACAGAAGATGTATAAATGTAACAATAGTGGTCAATTAGAGCACTTACATTAAAAGATTAAAAGTTGATCAATTGCGGGTTTGCAGCGAGTGGTTGCGAGTGAGTGTTCGGGTGGTGCGCGGGGGTGAGAGGTGGTGATTTCCTTGCGCGTTGTGAGCCGCTCATTACGCGGGCATACAAATCGCGATTGGCCATGATTCGCGATTGAACAAAAGACCATCGACGTGGAGAACAAAACGTTCGCGACGAACAAAATACTTTCGATATTAAACCGTGCTATTCCACTCCCGCAAACAATATGGCCGCAAAGTATAATATATCCTGTAATTTGTGCGCTCTCGGGTTTAAATGTCCCGGTCCTGCGATTACATCGACTTCGGCTCCGCTCGTGTCTTTCCGGAGCGCTCAATGGATGCAATTAGGTTAGGTTCGGCGCATTGTGAACGCTTTGCGGCGCGATTGAGGATTGAGGGAATGCGAAACGCACACACTCGCAAATACAAGACATCGACAGGGGTGGGTGCGGTTAAGGGACTGGGGTTTCTAATCTACAACTGAGAATTACATGCTAGATTACTTCTCTATTGACTACCTACAACAAGAGTTTTCTGTTTGCAGCAATTGCTTCAGATCTTTTTTATCAAAAGAGATTTGCTGCAAAAGTAAAATACGAGTTGTTTTACTTGCAGATGCTATCGAGGCAGACTTGATCTATCACTAGTTTTAAAATAGAAGAAAATAGCAACAGGCCTTCAATACTTTTGTAATTATTAATGAAAAGAACAAATAAATCATCATTCTATTTATCTATTTGTAGAGGTGGCCCTCTGCTTTTGCAGCAGATCTCGGTTCATGCCCAAAGCCATTTTCTAAGAAGGAATCACAGAACTTTCATTCACATTCATAGTGCGATTCATACATGCTCGTTTATTCTTCACACTCGGAATCATTCGTTGACGCAACAAACCATCAATCATACCCAACCAGTTATTTCTCGGACGCCCACGCAATCGTTCACCCACATATATTAGGTTTGACCAACCTTTCATTCGACATTCGCTCCACATGTCCAAACCACCTCAACTGACTCACTCCCACTTTCTTAACAACATACTTCTCAATCTCACACTCATCATACACCAATGTATTCCGTATACGATCACCTCTTGTATACCCACATACTCCTCTCAAATACCTCATTTCTACAGCAGTTATACGTCGTTCATATAAATATATTCACAATTTTAGCAAATTTATCCAACGATTCTTAAATGCTTCAAATAAATATTGCAAAGAATTACCTATTTTATAATTTTTTAGATAGGTAGTGTATGTAGTAAAAATTGGCGTTCACCGTAGTATAGTTACAACAAAAAATGTAGCATCGAAGCGTGCCTGTACCATTCTCAATCACCCTATCCTGTCTGTTCTCCGCTGAGCAGGCGAGCAGGGTTCACGAGGTCGCTGTCGTCTGCTGCACCACCCCCCGCGGCGCGACGCCAGCGACGCCCGCTCTCGCAACCCAGACACTTGTTGGCAACTTGTAAGCCGCACTCTACAGATCCTGCAACCTCCGACCGACGCGGCACGGAACGGTTGAGCGGAGGGTGGCTCGGCACGACACGGCGACCTTTCAGTTTCTTATGCACCCCAGTCGCTTTCACTAGCAATCGTAGACTATGTACAGGTCGGGATCTACCCGGAAGTTGAAAGTAAAAATGATGAGATGTTTGGGAAGCTACGCTCAAGTGTTTAGCAAGCAAAACTGGCTCCAACTTAATTTCATAGAAGCACCGCTAAAGAAACCTTATTTTAATTCAGATAAGTGTCAAGAATATCTTGAAACCCTTTTTAATTTTCGGTAGATTGTTGTTTAATTCTGGTAATGAATTATTTGTCAATTTTTATAATTTGAACCAGGAATTGAATTTATCATTATTTTTTATTAGCTGTACCTTCTTTGATTGTAAAAATAGTATATTACGTACCGTGAACTGTAAGTGATAGTTTTTAGGTCGAGAATGTAGTTTGGGATGTCGAGACCCGTAGGGTCGAGATTTCCTAAACATTCGAGTCCTAAAATATCACTTACAGTTTGAGGTTAGTAAGTTATTTTTTGCAATACCTGCGTAAATATAAGAAAAGGAGAAATAAGCATCAAAATTAACAGCTGTCAGATTGAGGTTAAAAATAAAATTTGAATGATATATATTTACTTACCGTCCACCATGAACGGTAAGTTTCACTTACCATCCACCGTGGACGGTAAGCAAATGATGTAACCATGAAAACCAATTGTGCAATAAAAGGTCCACTTACTGTGTTTAAATTTTGTTATTAATGGGTAACTTACAGTACAGGTATTGCAAAAAATTCATTAAATACATACAGTATAATTTTCTGTTAATAATATATTACTATAGATACCAATTATTTATACGTTGTACTGTTCCAGATAATTATGAAACATTGACAATTTTATTGTTTTTATATTTTTATATATGTAGCATAGGTTGTCAATGTTAAATGAACTTATTATAATTTAGAGATGTATACTAATGAAGAATTATTTTTTTTGAACAGCACGGTACTGAGTGCTTCTGGTATTCATAGTAATAGTACCTACAGTATATCATGTATGTATGTATGTATAGCAATGAGAAAGAAAAACGGAGAAGAATTAGAGATAATAGAAAGAAAAATAATACAAAAAAAAGGTATCAGAAATTAAGTACGGAGTACAAAATGAACCAATTATGAAATTATCTTAAGGTCCATAGACGACTACGCCGATAAAATATATGTGAAATTTATTTTGACATCAAACAGAATTCCTTTGTCAAATTTAGAAAAATTGGTAACAATTCATAAATATAAATGACAAAAACCTAGGCCTGTAGGGATTTGTCAAAGTGTACCTGTATTCAGGTTTATTGGTACACGTTTAATTTCATATTTGAGTGCTTAAAATTCTAATAATAATTTCACTGTAATGAATATTGGTCTCATAATATTTTAAATGAATGTAATGTGCTCGTATTTTATGTAGCCCGTAGCAATAACGAATAATAAACGTATTTGTATGAGTAAATATTTTGATTAGATGTATTTGATAGGTTAAATATTTGCCGGAAGCGGAAACACTTGAAATTGAAGTGAACCACTTAACCTTAATTACAATCGAGGCACTCTTAATTCACTTCTCAAGTCAAAACAATACCGTCTTCTGTCGCTTCGCATTACTTAGAATTACAATGTAATGGTGACCGTGTAATTATCTAAGCACGTAAATACTTCTTAACAATACCGCGACATTCCTCAAACAAGTAAATGCCGACCTATCAAAACGATGCATTCACTCGTAAATTTATTGAAGACAGAGAGGGAGAAGAAAATAAAGAACACAAAATGGAAATAACTTCGGGAATCGAGCGCTTGAAATATTGTTATAAATTCCAATTTTTATTGTTATCATAAAAGCCTCTAATCTTGAATTTACGGTCGGGTGTATTAAATTATTTTGTCCGGACAAATAAATAAATAAAATTGATGCTGTAAAACTGTCCAGGCTTGTATTTTTACACAGAGAAGTACGGACAAATATATTGTGTTCCTGTATGCCAGTGTATAGTGATCCGAGACGATACGTCTTCTCCCACATAGTATAAAAATACCGCTATTAAAGATACAAGTTTATAATCTTATCCATTTTATGTTGCTCGTCTAATAGCCGAGCAGGCGAGGGCGAAGGCTCTGCTTCAGGGCCGCACCCACACAATTTGTAATTTTTATTTTATTTTAATATATTTCAACAAACTTCACAGATTATTTCATAAAATAATTAAATTTGTAACTATCTAACGTAATATTTAACATATCCGCTTGCTCAACGAACGTACTTTCAATTTAAAAAATTGTTTTTTACCTCCCGCCTCATCCTGTAAGGGATTGGGTAGTGAGTTTTCAGTGGATGAGCACTTTTTAGGGTCCCTAGAACACATTTTAATAGTTTTGTGATGATTTCCATGTGTGTGTCTGTCTGTTTGTCAGACTGTGTGGATCTCTGGAGTTACGGTTTCTCTAAAACTATTAAACTGAAAATTTTGATATTTTGTATATATCAATTGTACCCCTTTGGAAGAGTTGATTAGTTTTTGGTGATAATCCAATAATCGGAAGTGGTTGTTTACTTGAAGCCCTGTCAAGTTATTTTTAAATATCTCAGCAAAATTTTGTTATTAGAATAATGTTTAAAATATTATTATCATGAAACATTTTCCTCTTACTGTCACCATTTACAAATTACAGCACGTTAAGTAATTTGGCTCAGTACAGTTTTGAAAATTCTCCGATTTATTAAATTTTTATCGAAAATAAATATAGTCACCTATGACTGTTTTGTTTTGATATCTTTCAAGCCATCTATTTGACGTTTAAAAATTAATTTACGGAACTAAATTACAACTAAATTGTAATGTATTTTACATCGTTTCATTCAGAAAAATGATATCTTTCGATTGATACTACAATTTCTATTTTCCACTAGAACACCGAGCAACAATGATTTCCCATGTTAATCTCCTATGTACACCTTTAAGATACGGTAGAGTTTTATTCTCCTTATCATTCAACATCCAATCACTATTCGTTTTATTTATTGTATACTTGTTCCCAATTCAGCTCCAATAATTGTCGAGTTTTGGTTACTATCGTTGTATTGCGCGCGGAAAGAATTTGGCGAGTACAGTCCTGTGGGGCGGCTCTGGGCCGTGCGGCCGCACCGAGCGGCCGTATTATTGCCGCATCTGAGAAGTTTTTTTATTGCTCGAATTTTGCTAATATCAAATCAATAAAAGTAGCGTAGCCGCCATATTTATTCATGCAGAAACGAAACCGGCCGACATTATATTAAAAACTCAAGTGATGCACGGGGGTGCGGCGTGCAGGGGCAGGGGCGGCTCAAGGAGGGAATACGGGAAGCGTTCTCTGTACGAGTTTATGTAAATTCGTATTTTCTGCAAGGAGAGCCCAACTCATTCGATTTTTTCTGGAATTTCTTTGAGACGAGAGGAAATAGGAAAAAAATGATGTTAATATTTTTATGCATAATTTTTGTGGTAAATTCCTTTTAAGAGGAATACGAATTGTGCTGGGTCTCACTGTCGTACAGTCCTACCATTATTATATTCATACTTTACTCCCTCTTATTTGAGAATGTTTACGCGATACCTCACTCAATTCTTCACCGATGAGGACGAAATTTTCAGCTCTGGAAAGGAAATTGACAGGACTTTGTGACAATCGAGTCGAACAACCCCCTTAAGACAGGATTTTTTGGAGCTACAAGCCTTCAAACTTTGAGATTTTTCATTGCTCAGACATGACATCACATAAAGCGATTTTTCAGGGGGTTGGGGGAGCTAATCTCTTCGGGAATTTTGGAGAACGTAGAGGAGGAATGTATCTCCAGAGGGAATTTCCAGATTTTAGTTTACACGTCCTTGAAAGAAATGCGCCACATTTTAAAAACAGTCATTTTCTTGGTTCAGCCAAGTGGCTCGATTTTTTTTTTAAACAGTGTAGTTATTTACTTTACAAGTGGGCAAAGTAAGGAATTACCCACGAGAGATAATTTTATTGAGTGGATAATTCCCCTTTGCCCACGTGTAAAGTATAACGTCTTATCCAACACCTCTTAATAAATGAAAAATGTATTAAAGAAATATTATTTGACAGTGACATATGCTTTAAATTTTAAAATTAAAATGTCAATCGAAGTAGTTACCAAGGTGTTGTGTGTTGTTATTATTGTGATAAATAAAAAAATACTCACTAGTGTTTTTTGTCAAAATTATACCCACTAGTGGGTAATCTGTTACTTTGCTTGTTTAAAATCGCCATAGCTATAGAGCAATTATTGAGAGGTGTTGGATAAAATAATTCTTGTAGTAGTAGTATACTTGAAGGCCTATCATATTTTTTTTAGTATACTTCAATAAAAAAATCGATTTAGTTTAATTTATAATAATTGCCTACATTTTTCGATATTTTGAACCGTTTAAAAAATAAAATTTCCAAGAGGTTTTGTGTTGGACACATCAGTTCTTTCATATTATTTCCTGGTTAGATAACATTTCCAAATGAACTGTTTCGTATCCAAAAGCATTCACAAACTGTTCCAAAGTCTCGTGGCTGTATTACTGACCCCTCAACCCTTACACAATCCGGAGTTCCGGACATTCCCGGTTGACCACACATACTTGCGGCTGGGGTAACATCTGTGTTGCTCAATCTACCCTGTGCGAGGTCTAGCATCCTGAGACGCAGCTTAAAGCGGATGTGCGCCTGTCATCTTCGCTCGTCTCTTCCGGATTCGCATCGTCGCCGCCGCCCCCGCATAGCGGTGTCTGCTCGGATCACACTCACGGACTCACGGAATGGCGAGGCGCGCCCGGCTCACGTGTAGTGTGTGGCCAGTGGCGGGGAGACAGATTTTGGCTTTTAACGAAAATAGATTAAATGTTAAATATTATTTGAAGAATCATATCTTTTAAACGGTACAAAATAGAGAAAAGGTCTCGAATAAAATTGTTTCTTTTTTGTTATAACGTTATTGAACATAACTTGATTATTAACTTTTCGTTGACGATTTCAAAATTTAAACGTGACATTTTATCGTGAGATTTTGAGTTATCAGTACAAGAAATTTTTAACCCTTCACAATATTTCTCTTACATACCGTGAGTTTCAGCTAAAATGCAATATTTCCTTTCTTGTCATTAATGTAGTACTTAATCCAGGTAGCAAGTGATAATGTTTCAGATTAAATGCAACATACATGATGTCAATGTTAAATAAACTTCTCAACATACTTTAAGGTGTTTACTAGTGAAGAAAAAATCCGAAACTCTGGTTATAGTTTTAAAAATTTTTGTGATATATTGGCAAATTTATTGTCTCAACATATTAGATCAATCCACAGTATCGAGAATATTTAAAAGTTTAACAGTTTTAGTTTAGATATTTAATATAATAATAATAATTTTTATTGGCAATAATTCAGCCGAGGCTGTTCTCCCATATAACCTTTAATAGGTACATTTCAAGCGTAGACAATACAAAATGACAAATTTTACACAAATACAGGTAAGACACCTTTTTACAGAAAAGTAAGTTACGTTACAAACAATCAAAATGATTATGATAAACTTTACAAATTTAGTTATGAATCATAAGAAAAGTACATAATAAAAAATTGCACTAACTAAACAAAATAAATATAATTCACAACGTGGAATAGAAGAAAATAATCAATTGTTTCACAAGCTTTACCTTTACCAAATCAATTACAGACAGATTCACAAAATAAATTTGTATCTTTGTTTCTAAATTAATCAAATTACTAAAATGTGTCAAATTTTATGCTAACCAATCTTGACTACAACCTTAGTTGAAATAAATATGTTCCGAGAATGTAAATTGAAGTTACGACTGATAATAAAAATGATTTTAGCGCTAATTCCTTTTATGAATCTACTTGTTAGATATTAGCAGAACATCAGTATAAAATTTCGTTTAAGATTCAAAATATTATGGTCGTACTGGTAGTGGTATTCATAATAATACATTAATGAAAGATTACTAAATATTTTAGCTGAAACTCACGTTATATGTTTGGGAGGTTAAAAGTCGATTTTATATGAGGTTGGGTATCCGGGTTCTATTCCAGTTCTCTGGATAATACATAAAAAAATATTAGTTTCCGAATAGTCACTGGCTTGACCTATGCCTCACTCCCTATTATTATTTTTTGTTAAATATACTAAATAATAAAAATAAGAAATGTTACTAAAACTACTAGGTACCAATTTTGATAGTAATCGAAATTGTAACGCATCGGACTGTGGAGTATCAGATCCTGAATTCGTATTCCACAACAGTTGCCATTTTAATGAACCCAGTAACCTAGAAACATCTTTGGGGGACGCGATTTGATAGCTGGTAACTACAGTTCACTTGCAAAAATGTATTATTTATTAAGATTTATGATAACAAATTATTACGCTCAAAATTAATAAATGGCACAATCATATATTCAATTTTAAAAATAAAAATATGGATTGAGAATGTAACTAAGTCAAGAAATATTGGCAACTTAAAGTAACTGGACAGAAATAAATTAGTGAACAAATATAAGGTTGGTAATAAACAAAATTAAAACTGGACAAAGAGAAATTGTAAAAGTCTGTATTTTCCAAAATGGGGTGCAAAGCATCAAGCAATCAGCCCGCAATTATAATTTAGAGCACTTCGCACGCCACTGACTTATCCTAGCCCCACCCTTCCGCTATCAGTGTCGCTGACAACCCCATTCGAAAGACATCTTTGTTTATAATTAGCGGGTGAAATGCACGTCTTTGTGCAGCACCCCTCCGCCAACTTTTTCTTTCTGCCCCCGCTGTCTCTGCTGCCACCACCGCCTCCATCACCGCCGCCGCCGACCAACTTGGCGGCTTGTTAGGAATATTCTGCATTATTTATCAGCCTACTGCGTTTTTCTCTCAGTTTCCGTCAATGAAAATTATATGGTAATACTGCATGTGTATTATGTGTATTTGACTTTTAAACTGGGCCGTTAGGGACATTTGTAATGCTAAAAGAATTTAATAATTTAAAATTTATATCAGGGTAAAAGTAGTTTTTATGCAGGGGTCTGTTATTTTATCGTTATTTATTCAGGTCGTGGGAGTTGCTTATCTAACATATGTAACAGATTCTGTAATTGTCTTCTTATGCATATGCACTTCTTGTATCAACAATTTATTACTTTCCAATTCGTTCAACTTTCAATTATTTTTCAGGTCGATTTATTATTTACCTACTCAGATTCAGCGTTTGTAAACATTTCTAAAACTACAACCTTCCAGATTAATTTACAGAGCAATATTTTTGTAGCTAGTTATTCTTCATTTGGAACTAACAATGGTCCAAACTTTCAACTCATTTTATGGTGCAACTAATATTTTTTTCTACGACCACTTAGAAAACTGCTCCTTGTATGTTTGTTGTTGCTAAGGATATGAGGTACATTGCAAGCATCGTGCGAAATGAATTTGTTTTGTGAGTTTTTCAATACAGATCATTGCATTTAAGTACAGGTGCCATTGCTAGGATACTTATTTAGAATTGCCAAATATTGGAATGGTGAAAGCGGGACAAATTTATTATAAAAATTTAATTAATTAGGAAATGATATTGTGGTCGTAGAAAAAGTATAGTGCACAACTTGCATGCAATGTCAATTTCATACTCGTATGATTTGCAGCATTCGCCTTCAGCTCATGCTACAAACTTTCATACTCGTATGAAATGAGTGCCATTCCATGCTTGTTGTACAATATACTATTTTTAAATACCCATGATAAATATCGCTTCGACTTGTTGTGCATGTCATCATCCACCTCATTTTATATTTAAAAATAACAAAACAATTTGAAAGTTTCTTTTGCCATTAAAATTTGCTTTATTTATTAAATACGTCGTAGGAAATGAGTACCATTCCATGCTTGTAGTACAATATACTATTTTTAAATACCCATGATAAATATCGCTTCGACTTGTTGTGCTTGTCATCCTTCACCTTTTTTTATATTTGAAAAGAACAAAACAATTTAAAAGTTTCTTTTGCCATTAAAATTCGCTTTATTTATTAAACACGTTTATTTTGATACCAATACGTCAGGTTTATGATAATTTTTGGTATGGACAATTGATAATCAGTTGACTGTCTTGCTAGCATGCCTGTTAGACATTCATCTACAAGACATTCATTTTCATTCTAAATACGATTAGTTTCTCAAAACTTTTGGCAAAATAATTGCCTGTCGCTCGAATATTTTGACAAAAAAAATTATCGTACTACAATCTTCCTTTTCCTATTTCTTTCCAGTAACCACTATGGCAAAGGATTGCCAATATATTCCTTCCGTTTCGGTTATTAGGTACTTTAGCAAAGAAAGGGCGTTACTACGTTCATCTCTTTCCTGTTATTACCTATTGCAAGTAGGTACATTTAAAAAGTTCAGCTATTTTTGAAATAGTTATATTGCGCCGAATTAAATAAGAATGTCAAAAAGTGTGTTAAATTCTTGTATTGTAGTATTTTATGCGTTTTGCTTGCGTTACATTTTTCAAATATTAAAATAATAAAAGCTGTCTCGGTGGCTGATATAAATACCGTAATGTATCTTCTAAACCAACTCCGGTTCTGGCGATAAATCTTCCACATATAAACCTTCTCTTTTAAGTATCCATTTTGTAATAATGCCCCGCGCATTAAACCGTTTCTTATTCGCTACACAGAGAGCAGCACTGAGCTGGAGCTGCTTCGTCTATACTCTATAACACTACCCATACACATCTAGAAGTAGTGCACATTGTAATGTAAACACACTGAGCCGAGTTATAGCTCACCGACAATGCAATCATTGGGTTTTATTCATTGTATGTAGAAATACCTATAACTTGAATACTCATAATAACTGTTACAGTTTATAGACATTTTGCTGGACGAAAACTGACACTTTCAGCTCTAAAACACTCTATATTCGCAACAAACTATTTTCATCTAATGTTCTCATTTACAAATAACAGAAATTAATACGTAGAATGCGCCAAGACCCACCTCATACAAATATATATTGAGACAGTAGCTGATTTTAACAAAGTTAAGAAATGAAGTTGGTATGATAATGGTTAAAGTGAAAGAAATGCAATAAAACACAGTGAGTTTTAATAACCAAATTCACAAAGATATAACTTGGTATCACCAATAGTAAAAAATAATTCATCCAAGAACAAAATCATCTAGACTTATAACTCTAAATCTTATCGAAAAGTTTCACCTTTATTAAAATGTATATACGAGTATAAAGTATTAAATATGTTAAACCAATATTCCACTCTTATTAATTATCTATCTGTACTTCTAGGAAACATGTCAAAGCTATATTTATACTATTGGTTTGCCATTTTGCAAATAAATAAATATATAGGATGATGACTGACATATGTTAAATAATATTTATGCAGTTTCCTGCAACCTTAATCTTTTCAGAGAAGAATGTTTCAAATAAAAGTTAAAATTAATTTAAAATCTTCATTTGAATCGATGAAAAAAATTCGTTGTACTGTACGTATTTAATTTAAAGGTTAAAAAGTCGTTAAAATATATCATTATTTCTGTTTTTATATAGTAACCATGGAAATGGAATTTAATTCGAGCAAATATTTAGCGTTATTCATAAGAAAATGAACATTTTATTTATTTATTCAACACTTCTCAATAAATGCTCTGTAACTATGGCGATTTTAAACAAGCAAAGTAACAGATTACGCACTAGTGGGTATAATTTTGAGGAAAGTCACTATTGAGTATTTTTTTATTTATAACAATAACACACAACCCCTTGGTAACTACTTCGATTGACATTTTAATTAAAAAATTTAAAGCATATGTCACTGTCAAATAATATTTCTTTAACAAATTTTTCATTCATTAAGTGGTGTTGGATAAAACGTTATACTTCACACGTGGGTAAAATGGAATTACCCGCTCGATAAAATTATTGTAATAATAATAATCATTTAAGATTAATTAAACTAATTAATTCATTATTCTTCTTCAAAAATAAAAACGGAAAAACTCTGTTGCTCTTCGGAAATACTAAGTGAAAATCGTAACAACGTGATATTGGATAGTACACAACTAAATGTCGTCGGGCTGTATAAAAATACGCTATAACATCAACCCGTAGGGGTGTCAGGGGGCGAGACGTAAGCGGGGGTAACAGCGAAGTCTCATGATGCATGGCACCGAATATATAGCTAATATTTTGTTTGTTAATATAAAAAGTTTTTATAGCCGCGTGTATTGGAAACCGGGCAGTTAGGCGGGGGTTTTACGGCCTCGTTCCGGCCCTGCATATGGCAGCAGGGCCGGCGCAGGGGGCGCACGCAACATTGTAGCGTAGCAGCCATTCCGGCGGCACTAAAACTGTTTAATGTCCGGTTACATTGCCCGACACGTTATGCAACTATGTTTATTGTAATTATCTTTACTTCTCTCTCTGCACGGCACTGTGTGTGTGTGTGGGTGGGTGTGTGTGTGTGTGTTTGTGTATGTACGATACCTGGTGCTCGGACGTTTTATGATTATGAATTTGTATCGTATTGTATATTGTGTTGTTGACGAACTTGTGCGTTAAAATATATACATGACTCGCAGTTTATTATAACTATTATAAGTAGTCGTAAACGCTGGATATAATTCAAATTCAAAGTACTCTTAGCTACCTGTACAATAGAACCACTAGATAAATTCAGAATCATTGCCTATTTGATGATTATCTTTCGACTAACTTGATTTTTTGAGGGTGCTAATTTGTAGAATTTATGACAGTGAAAAACGAACCTGAGATACCCAAATGCTTTAAGGCTACCCTTCTTTATCTAACATTTGTTTGTGGAACGATTGCTGTGCGTTTGTAAAGCGGTTCTTCTTCTCCTAAAGTGATAAATAATATTTAAAAATGCATTTTTCAATTATTTGTAAATTTCTTTATATTTACATATTTCTGTTAATGTATGAGAAGTATTTAATTTTTATATAAAACATTTATATCAAAATCTCGAGTGGTATTTGGTAAGATCATTTTCAAAAGGTTAACAAATATTTTTCTTGACACTTGCTAATAGTACTTTTTTTTATATCCGATGTCAAATTGACAAAAGTGATGTTTCATACATGAGGTTAATTATCAATAGTTATATCACGAGTGTTAAGAATTTAATCGATTTTTGACATGTCTAGCTTATGCATAAAATTTTGCTTAAAAAGTGTTTGAGTACATAATAATTTGAAAAAATCCCGAGGCCGCAGGTCGAGGGATTTTATCTTAAATTATTATGTACGATAACACTTTTTTAAAAGCAAAATTTTATAAATAAGTTAGACATCAAATTTATTCGATTCAATTCTTTAGCACGAGGGGTATATGTCAAGATTATTTCATGAATTCATAGTATAAACTTCAATTTTTGGCGATGAAATTGTACTAATACGTTGATTTTGACACATTTTCACATAAATAAATCGGTACACACATAAGCAAAAGGCACCATAAAATGTTGTTGTTATAGTGTGACTATAGCAAATTGTTTGTTTTTCTTTTTACTTGTCAAATACATGTCAAAAATTAATAAATAAAAATAGCTTGAAATGAATAATTCAGCATGTTTAAAGACATAGAATACCAGTATAGGTAGAGAACATGTAAGTATCTTGCTTCTGCAACTAATTATCCGGCTAAATATGCCTTCAAAATGTTCAAAATTTGCATATAAAAGCTAGCGTCAATTTAATCGCGATTAAACAGCATGGTGATATTATTTTTATATTTGTATTTAATAAATGATTTTCAAACTTATGTTTTGACAAATTGCGTGTGTACCTTTACAATATAACGTGCTCTATATTTATATTGTTCTCAATAAATGTATACAGGAGTCGAAGTTCATTATGGACGTCAAGCCGACATAAATATATCGATTTATTTTTATTATAATCTTGAGGAATGTGTTTTTGAATGCAAATGTAGCAAAGGGGAATAAATAAATAAATGAACAAAGATCCCGTATCGCTCCAATAAATTATTTCCTAAGCCGTCAGAATAAAAAATTCAGATTATATTTTAAAAAACAGAATAAAATATTCCATCGGGCCATTCAGGCCAACAATAAAAAGAAATGTGTACGAAATACATTAAGCAAAGCAAAAATATATAATATAAAAGGGTCCGCCTG
Organism: Poecilus cupreus; assembly: GCA_963942605.1. NCBI lineage: Eukaryota > Metazoa > Arthropoda > Insecta > Coleoptera > Carabidae > Poecilus > Poecilus cupreus. Next base: position 10,416,252 of record OZ012731.1, read on the forward strand.
TATATTATATAGTCGGCGGCAGGGCGGAAGAAGGCGGCGGGGCGGGAGGGAGGAGGGTAGTTACACCGCAAGTAGGGGCCGCGACTGAGGACGAAGACCATAATATGTAAATTTATGACGTCATTGTAAAAGTTTGTACGCAGAATTTTGAAATATAAAAACAATTTATATGCGTATACATAAACCCAGAAAGGACTATAAATACAGCCCGAACATAATGTATTGTGGGACTTTCGTACTAAAAAGTAAGCGCGCTAAAAAAGGAAAAACACGACAAAATATTAGCATTAACAACAATTGAAGAAAAAAACCATTTTCAGTGTTTCATAATTTAATTCAGTATATCTGCATTAATTACCGACGGCTCGGCTCAAGTTTATATTGTCGCTGTAACAAAAAAGAAACGAGACGAGGAATAAACAGAGACAGCGCACAAGAAAAAAGAGAATCAAAGAGAGGCGGCGGCAGCGGCGGCGGCGGCGGCGGGGAGACGCCATTATGAATTTCATGAATATGGAATCGGCCGAAAGTAAGGCGAAATAAAAAAAAATCGAGTGCATAAATTAGATTAATTTCATTATTTTTATCGTAATGGAGTGCGACAATAAGACGCAGCGGCGGCGGCGGCGGAGTGGAAAGGGGGCAGCTGTCCCCCTCGGCTCGCCCCTGCAGCGACGCCCTGCGCGAGGGCGTTGGCCGGAAATATTTACACAAGAACTTAGTGCCGCTTCGAACCGTAATACAAAAACTCAATAAAAATCTTTCGCCTCGCGGAAAAGGAAAGTTCGAATGAAGTAAGCGTGAATCGCCGAGGAAAGTGTGGGAAACACTAGTCACTTAGAATTAACACTTTTATCTATTCTTCATTCTTGCATGTTGCTCTAATTCGCTGAAATACAGGGTGTTTCAGGACTAGTGTAACAAACTTTAACAGCTTATTCCTGAGGTCATTTTGAGTAAAAAATGTCATATGAACATATGTCCTATTCCTTCTAGTTACCAAAATACAAGAGGTTGAAGTTCTATAAATAACACGAAATTTTCTAATTTTTGTAATCAAGGTACTTTCGGAAAACAAGAGTTTTAATTAAAAGTCATTCCTTATTTGTCTTAATTAATTTTATTTATTAATACTAACGAATACAATTTAGAGAACAAAATACACAATGACACAATTAAATAGGCAAATAAATAAATTCTAAACACAGAACAACATAACAACAACATGGGAAGGTTAGCGTCTGTTTGGGTATCTGTCTTGGTATTCTCTAGACACGTAACGGGTATTACCATTACATAATCCATAAATAAAAATCATATCTGCGTATTCGGCAGTACTATAACCATCCATTACAAAACAAAAATACAATCAAAAGTACAACAATTTTTAATTAAGACAAATAAGGTATGACTTTTCAATAAAACTCTTGTTTTCCGAAAGTACCTTGATTACAAAAATTAGAAAAATTCGTATTATTTGTAGAACTTGTATTTTGGTAACTAGAAGGAATAGGACATAGGTTCATATGACATTTTTTACTCAAAATGACCTCAGGAATAAGCTGTTAAAGTTTGTTACACTAGTCCTGGAACACCCTGCAACGATAATTTATAGACAGATGGCTTCTCCCGGTCGCATTCCCAACGTTCCAGTATTATTAAATATCAGTGATATAATTACACACAATGTTCATCAAATATTTAATGAGGTATTGACCCTCTTGCAACTGACCTTTAATTGGCAGATTAAATATTGCTAAACATACTTCGAAAGAACAAGCGAAATAACTGCTACATAATGAGATTCGATATATGTGACGTTGGTATTGGTAAAACAATGGAGCTAATTGTATTTCTTAATCACTTTTCATTTAATTCACTGATCGATTACTATAAGAAGAATTGACAATGGCCACTGGACTGTTTCAATTTATTTCAAATTGCTGGAACAGAAACCGATAACATAATATCTTTATAAAACTGTTAGCAAACTCAAACATTGCCTATGTTTAGTTCGACGTCTTAAACCGTTTGGACTCAGTCAATCTTTTCTCACTCCTTGAAATAAACGTTTGAGATTGATATTTCAAACCGCTTGATAGTGTCAAGTCTAGCACATTAAATAATAGGCTTGTATTATAAAGCTACTTCACTTCAGTTAAAAGAAATAGACAAACGTCAAATAGTTTTGAACTTGAGATATCATTTCTTGTGTCTGAAATGTAATAATTATTATTAGTAATCTTGACAAAAGTGTGATCGTAGAAAAAGTATAGTGTGCAACCTATTTATCAGATAACTTTCTGAACTTGTTATATAATATACTAATTTTCTACGACCACTTAGAAATCTGCTCATTGTATGTTTGTTATTGCTAAGGATATGAGGTATATTGCAAGCATCGTGCGAAATGAATTTGTTTTGTGAGTATTTCAATACAGGTCAGTTCATTTCAGTACAGGTGTCATTGCTAGGGTACTTATTTAGAATTGTCAAATATTGGAATGGTGAAAGCGGAACAAATTTATTATTAAAATTAAATTAATTAGGGGAAATAATATCGTGGTCCCATTGGAATGTCAATTTCATACTCAAATGATTTGTAGCATTCGCTTTCGGCTCATGCTACAAACTTACATACTCGTAGGTAAAGAGTACCATTCCATGCTTGTTGTACAATATACAATTACATATGTTTGCGAGTCATACATAAGCACTGTCTCAAAGAATGAAAAGCAAAATTCAGGCGCTGGAAATGAAATACTAATAAAAGTAAAAAAAGTAATTATATTAGATAGAATAATAATGAAGGAAATAATAAGAGGAATATTTCAATATATGTCAATACCAGTTGAATGGGTCATCTATAAACAGAGCTGGGAGTATCTTACATAAAAAGATATTCGACAATATCTAAGATACTAAAAGTATCTAAGATACTTTATCTTAGATACATTCTATTTTATGTAAAATGTATCTTTTATTGAAATACTTTTTAAAAGTATCTGTATCTTTTATCTTTAAAAATATCTTATATCTTAAAAAAGTATCTTTTATCTTATAAAGTATCTTTTATCTTAAAAAAAGTATCTTTGTCTTAAAAAGTATCTTTTAATTAAAAAGTATCTTTTATTAAAAATAAAAGTATCTTATTTGCAAATATTTAAGGTATGTGCCAGTGAAATATTTTGAAAAATCTGATATATTTTTTAATGTTTAAGCTTACAGTTAGTATAAATATTTAAAATTTACTCAAATATTTCTTAAAAGTAACTAACTAAGATATTTTAAAGTATTTAAGATATTTAAATGTATCTAAAACATCTCAAAGTATCTAAGATATTAAAAAGTATCTTAAGTATTTATATTAGATACTTTTAGAAATATTTGTATCTTAAGATAAAAAGTATCTAGATACTTAAGTAACTTTAACAAATTTATGTAAGTATCTTAGAAAAGTATCTAGATATTTATTAAAAGTATATTTCCCAGCTCTGTCTATAAAGATAGATCTACCTAAAGAGGTAGAACGCATTTTTAGGTGGACCACATTCTGGTATAGTATGTATATATGGAATGAAAACTCGGCTGGTAACAACGCTCCTCATCTCGCAAATATATACATTATGTACTCGGTTCGTCGCTTCGCTCCTCACCTCGCTAATATATAGGTTATATACTTGGTTAAGTTATGTACTCGATAAATTTGAAAATCATGAACATTACTCTGAATAACTGAAACGTTACACGATGCACGAAGGTTGGTGATGAATAAGAAAGTTGTGCAATTCTAGCCTTAAAACAAAAGTGACAACTTTAACAATATGCCGGTGATTTGTTTGTATTCTTCCCATCTATCTTTTCTACTCTGTACCGAATACGTGACGTCAACTGTTTAAGCCTATTGTTGTATGCTTGAAGCCGCTTCGACCAAAGATATTTTAAAAATGAATTATTTTTATTATATTAATGAAATTTGCTATTTTTATTGTGACCTCAGTTAAGTGTCAGATACTCAATCTGAAGTGAGAGAAATTACAAATGATTTAGTTGCAAAATGAATACAAAAACAATTTACGCGTTAAAATGCAACTTTACATCCTTAATCTTCACGTCAGTAACGTTTAAATCAGCGTACAACAACTGGCCTCAGGGCTTCTGTACATCAACATAAGCGACGAAGAAGGAAGAAGAACACAGCAACACGACTACCGCTGCTGCCGGTGCGTCGACATTAAAATGCCAAACACGCCGAGGAGAATTTTAACAGCGGCTTTTAGCTTTGATGTGTCGATAACACAGACGCTGTATTACCGGCCACGCGACACCTGTCACACGCACACACTCGCATGTGCGTGGATGTGTGCGTGGAGCATTACAGAGGATGCGTGTGTGTAAATGTGTGAATGAGAAGATACAAGATTAAAGCGATCACAACACTTGATACTACTTGATGATGACATAATGGTAATGGACCGGATGCTCCAACCTGCGAGAAACTGAGATATACATATATTCATGTATATATTATACTTAAGATTATTGCTGATAACGCGTTTCAAAAATTAATGGAATCGTCACTTTTATGGTTAATTTGACAAGGATGCAGCAAGTATTTGGTTTGAGACCATATGCTGTTTGTTCTTCCCCACCGTTTTCTCCCGAAATAGTGAGGAAAATATAGAAGTGTTACCAACATGAATGCTTTTTACAATATATGTAAATTTACAATATATGTTCATACTCGTAGGAAATGAGTACCATTCCATGCTCGTTGTACAATATACTATTCTAAAACACTGTTTTGGAAACTACGTATTCAACAACTAAAAATTGTATTGGAACAACTATCGTTCCATACGCCGCGTTTGAAATAAATTCGACGAATCAGAGCCACATATTAGCACAATTTTATTTATTTGGTTTGATGTTTTCAACAGTTTTGTATTTGTATTTTTTGTATTATTTCCAAAACCTTGTTAAAGAAAGTATAGTCTACAACAGGTAACGGAATGGCATATCCCACACTCGCAAAGCGTAGTCCGAGCCGTACAAACTTTTCACTCGTGTGGAATATGTGCCATTCCATTACTTATTGTAGAATATACTCTTCTCTATATCTTTTATTCGAACAATTTTTTAATAAAACAATTTTAAAAAGTAATTTAAACGAAATTGTAGTTTTGGATGTAAGTTGATGAGAGCGAAGATTCAATAACGCTTAGCACATATACAGATCAGGAAATCATTCTGGAAATGAAGAAGAGAACCCACTTAATGCTATAAAACCATTACCAGAAACAGTCATGCACCGATCACAACTCACTATCGCAGTCGGCTACACATTGAACGAATTTCGCGCGTGAAAATGTCATCACGTTCACGCGGCGTGGACCGTGGCGTCCGCGTGGTGTGGCGTGGCTCACGCGCGCACTATTTCATAATTAACATGATAGGGGGAGGTGGAGGGTGGCAGATCACTCGCGGATTATCGGACGAACGATTTGCGGTTCGAATTGTCGGTGAGGTGCACCTGATTTGTTTGCATTGGGTGGCTTTTGGTCGGTTAGTTGCGGCGGTTTGCTATACAGTGGCGGGGAAAGAATTCGTTGCTGCTTTTTGTTGGAGTCACTTTTCACCGTTGAGTTGGTTAACAAATTGTCTATTTTTATTCATTCCTCTTAGTTGTATTAAAATGAGAATGTAGTTCTCGATATATTTTTGTATTTATGTTGCAGTTCATTTTCCCTTTTTTGAACGTGGCATGGTGCTTATAGCAAATGACAGAGTATAATATACGAGCCCAGAATCATTTTATTTGGCCCAGTTAAAGTCATAAAAAGGAAATTTGTTTAATTCGCCTTATTTATATCTTAAATTCTATAATTTTTACATTCCGCACATACATATATGTAATAGAGGTATTGTTTATGCTGCGAATTAATTAGATTTTGGGAACAATTCATCAATAGTAACTTGTTGATTATTTCAAGGCCTATCAGGGTTTTTGGGCTTATCATAATAAATAAATGAGATAGAGAAAATTTCAATGGAATCAAAAAGATGTAGAATAATCTTACTTACAATTTCTTTTTGAAACAATTTTTTGTATTTTGTTGTCATCAGATTTAAAAACAGTGTTGATATTATTTCAGTTGTTATTATTGCTTAAAATATTCTTTAAAATAACAGATTTTATGATATAAATAAATTTAGTACAATAAATTCTCCCTTTGTTTCATCAGAACTATTTTTTTAAAGCTATTCTAAAAGTTTTAACTGGGCCAAATAATATGATTTTGGGCTCGTATATCTTGAGGTATGTGCATACATTTATGAGGTTATCTGAAGTTTCTCAATTACAATTTTACTATACAATTAATAATTTCAGTTAGCATTAAGTTTTGACAATAACTTTCGATTAAAAATGATGCATCTCGAACTCTATGGGTATAGGTACTTGTTGATCCCAATAGATGGCACACTTAATATTGAAAATATATATATTATCTTCATCCTTCTGCCATTTCTGTGTAGCTAGCCTGCAGTAAATTTTTTCCATTCTTCTCTGTTCGCCGCTTTCTTGTCCGCTTCTTTTTTTGTGATTTCTTTACTCTGCAAAATTTTGTCTATCGACTGGTCCCATGTCATTTGTGGTCTCCCTACTTTCTGTTTTCCTTGTATCCTTGATTGCCATATTGTCTTCACTTGTTTCTTATTATCCATTCTGATTAAATGTCCGTACCAATTAAGCTTTCTTTCCTCTATGGTCTTGTTTGCTTCTTTTGCATTCAATTCTGTTCTTATTTGTTCATTTCTTATTTTATCCAATTTGGTTATCCCCTTAGCTCTCCTTAAATATTTCATTTCTGCTGTTTGGATTTTTTGCTTTTGTCTTTTGTTTAACACCCACATTTCGCTCCCATATATTAGGGTTGGTAAATATATTGTCTTATACACTGTCATCTTCGTTTCTTGCTTTACCATTTTGTTTTGTAGTATAACTTTGTTGACTGCATGTAGGGATTTGTTCGCTGCTCTTAATCTGTTATTCAACTCTTCCTCTATTTTACCTTCTTGTGTTATGATAACTCCTAGATATTTGTATTCTTTAACCTGCTCTATTAATATTGAAAATAATGGGGTTAAATTGTGAGAAAAGCTTAGAAAACGAAGCTTTATGGTCGTCATTTTGAGTCAAGATGGCAGATTAAATTGTTATATTCTACTCCTTTCAATTTCAAATTTCAAGTTGAAAGTAGCAACGGATCGGCGATGGGGATTATAACAATAAGACTTCTATTTATAAAGGTGCCTAACATTATAACCTGTAAATTTCGTGTTTGTATACAAGAACCCACGCAATATACCAAGGATATAATACATCTCCTGTAACATAATTGCAGCATTTTATTTTTTCTTAGTTTATTGTTCTAAATACTAATGTATTCGTGATACAAAGTACCTACGTACTTACGTATATTGTTCTAATTAGCAAAATGTTGAAAATGATTTTATGCTTATTCTTATTAGTACAATAACTCATTACTCATTAGCAGTATCAATCGACAAAATAGATTTAAAAATTTAATTACATATTTAAGACAAAAGATTCTGGTTTATGTACACGCATTCGATATCATGTTCAACTTAATACTTATTGAACTAAAATATAATAGCAATTATGTTTTGTAATTACAGCTAATAATTGTTGATTGATATTTTACAAAAAATTCTTTGAATGAAATAAACGAGGGGCGACGTAATTATGAAACACTGATTAAGAAATATGAATGCGAATGGACTTATGGTAAATTTGACCTATTTATACATATTTTTTCGGTATTATTTATGAAGCTATATTTTGCAATATTATACGAAACAACTTTTTGAGATATTAATATAAGAATGCGCTTGTCACGGTGAGAATTGGAAGCAAAACACGAATTGAAATATTTTCGAAAGTGGTGTGTTAAAATTATACGGATGAAGAAAAAAGTTATAGCTTTTTCTTCTCGAAGTTGGCGTTTGGTCTCTAGCGTGGTTTACACGTCGAGTAACCTTGACTCATTTCCTATGTCCTGATAAAGTTCTTCTTCTCCATAATGGCAAGCGAAACGTTGATCTCTGTCTCATATTATGGCTGGGTCTTAACTAGAGTTCATCTACTTTTTAAATGGAATAAAGCAGTAATAAATAATGCAATTTACTCTTTAAAAAATCAGAATTATTGTTAGCTAATAGACAACTAAAAATTACTTAATTTTTGTACTGTTACAGCCTATCATCTATCGTTATATATACATAACATGGATAGACCTATGTCCGCAACACGCTCTATGAGACATGACATCCCATGTATGTAGACATCGTAACGTTAATGGTACATAACAAAACTATTGGTATAAACAACTTTGAATATACGAATGGAATAGTTGTTTCTGTACATTTTTGAGTAAGATCTTTGAAAATGTATATTTATTTATAAATTAACAATTTCCTTTGCATAAATTACGATACGGAAATATATAACCACTTATCAAAATTAAATAAAATATATTTCTAAGTTGTTCAGTGTACACTATAAAATATTTAAAATTTCTTTGCTATATGTATATAAAAAATATATAAAACTTTCTAATTAACTGTGAATATGTTATAAGTACGGTAACATAACATATACATGTTGTAGGTATGTACCATGTCCAAGACCAATGTGACATACCAACAATATAATTTTACGCTCTCTCAAGAGATGCCCGATATGGTATATGTATATTACGTTATTAGTACGTATATAAATGATATACTACTTAGGTTTCAGATATTACATACCAGTTACATCAATGTTACAACTGTGTTTGCTGGGTCTGTGAATTTTTATACTATGTCATGATAGATGGTTTGTACGAATGGTTTCAAGTACAAGGAATAATATGGTGTGCTAGAATAGGAATGTTTGTAGGAGATTGGTTGTTGGATGAATGTGTGTATGAGTTTATGTTTATGCTTTGGAAGTAGTGTGATATTATGTATGTAGGTACATATATTTAAACAGTTTTACAATTCGAAATATTCAATAAATAAATTTATCATCTCGCTATTTACCATATTTGGGAATGCCACTCTCCCACCCACGCCTCTGGATAAATCCGCGGTACTTAATTTCAAAACTGTTAGCACCACACCAAATCCCGCGTAATAGACACCTGTATGACGCACGTACAAACAGTACCTCTGCTCGCTGGTGATAATTAGTGTCATCCCGATCGCGATGACGGTGCAGGCGACCGGGTTCGAATCTTCGTGTGAGCGCAGCGATGCCGCGGATTGTAATTCCACGCAGCACAGATTAAGAATTGAATTTGCGGAGTGTAATTGATATTGGATGTACCGGGATTAATTTTAAAGTATTGATAGGTTTTTGGGGACATTGGTATTATTAAGTTGCCCTATTTTACAAAAATTGTAATCAGGGTGTAATTTAATTCTTTTTAAAAGCAAATCGCATTGCGAGGAGGGTTTTAAAAGGATTATTATTATTTGTTTGATCAGTTTTTTTATTTAAAATGATAGGTGTATCTGATAAAAAATTAAAGAATTTCAATTTCACGAAATATCACTAAAAATTGGCATATACTTTTATTGTATTTCTATATAATATAAACCCTAAAAAACTCACTGGTGCAGAGCGCATCATCATATCCCTTAAATTTTTCGAGATATGGCGATTTTTGATGTTTTTATAAGTGCAACTTTGAGGAACTGCAACTCAAAAATTACACAAGATATCGAAAAATACTGTTCAGTTTTGTGTTATTCGTGCATATTATACCCAAATAACAAATTTTTGAATTTTTTTTCAAAATTTCGATCAGCGATATCTCAAATAATAAACGAGATACGAACTTGCGGACTAAACCATTGGATTCAGCTCTTCGAAATACATAAACCCTAAAAATTTCAGAACATTCGGACGATGGGTTGAAATTTTAGAGCAAAAAGTCTGAAAATCGCATTTTTCAGCCCAAACGTATTGCTCCAAAAATGTCATTTTCTCTAACTCTATAACGCGTAAAGCAATTTTAATTAAATTTTACATACTTATGTATTTTGACGAGCTGAATCGAATAGTCCAGTCTGCGAGTCTGTATCTTTTATATTTTTCGAGTTATCGCCTATCGAAATTTGGGGGAAAAAATCGAAAAATTTCAAAATTTTCAAAATTTGCTAATTTGTAGTAAAATGCATGAAACGAACAGAACTGAGTCTATTTTTCAATATCTTTAATAGATTTTGAGTTGCAGCCACCCAAAGTAGCATTTCGAAAAACATCGAAAATTGACATATCTCTATAAATTTAAGAGATATGACGATGCGCTCTGCAGCATTGAGTTTCTTATGGTTTATATTATATAGAAATACAATAAAAGTATATTCCAATTTTTAGTGATATTTCGTGAAATCTGAAATTGTGCAGTACTTTCTTAACATGTATTTGTTGTCAATGGTAAATGAACTTGTATTAAATTTTCTTATTTGTACAGATATTATAAACATTTTCAAATTATAACCACAATTCTCGTTTAAATAATTGCGCCATATTGTGTAGTTCCAGATAATGTAACAATTTACTGATCTACAGATAAAGTTTCTTAGATACTATCCAATATATTTTTATATAAGATACTCCCAGCTCTGGATATACCAGCCGTCTGAATTAGTTACCTTTAATATATATTTGTCAGAATAGTTTCTTATTATTGAAATGTCTCATTGGACATATAATTCAGTATTGCTTAAAACTTAAGAAGAGATATAGGGGACATCAACACATATATCTAGTTATTTTTGTAATATTTACTTCCTTCCTTATACTACGTGTAAGAAATTAGCAAAGTGTGAATTTGTTTAATAAAATGTCTAATTACTGTTTTTTTCTGTTCTAGGTAAGTCGAGAAAGACCAAACCTTCCATCTAATCCAGTATAAGACCTTAAGAAAGTTAGAAGTTTAATAGAAATTTCCCCGAATGATTTCCAGGTAAGTATTATAATAGAGCCATAAATTGAGTAATGTAGAAATATTATCGTATCTGCCTCACAATATAAATACGTAATGAAATAAGAAGAAACACATACATATTTGATATTAAACATACGAACATTACCTTAAGTATATAACATATATTTTATCGAGTTAACATTTTATTTAAATGGATTGTATATTTATATTACCCAAGTTCAATTTCTCGTATAATGATAATGTTTACTCAACAACAAGTACTTTCCTAGAATTACAAGAAACTTTGTTTTTTTATGGAATAAATGTAGTATAGTTAGTTTTATTGCTGTATTTATATTATGAATAAGTCATGAATATAATGATATTTCTTTAAGCTTTTAAGCTCGCGTTCAGTAGAACTCTGAAGTAATTGATTTGGTTACTTGTGTTACTTACAAGTGTTTTCAAACTTTCCATATTGAGTATCGACCACAGTTTTGTACAAACTTTAAAGTTGAATTTAGTTTAAGAGGAATTCAGGCAACTTTTTACTATGATAATGTTTTATTTAATTTGAAAGTATCCAGGAAATATATTGCGAACCTAGGGACACTAATAATTATGGATTTTTGTTATTATTATATTTTATATTCTTCTTTCTGGCATCATCCGGTAAGTAATAAATAAAGATATTTGCGGAAATACATATTTTGACGTCCACTGAATCCTTTATGACCAATTTCTCAATGATGTCTGTTTGTGTGGATGGATGGATGGATGCAATATCTCATGAACGAGACAACATATGTAAACGAAACTTGGAATATGTAAGTTTCTTGAAAAAATGAAGAACTGAGTTGATTTTGAATGAAATTGAAAAACCGGAAGAGAAAGTTTACTGGACATACAAAACAATAAATTCCGTTTATTTCAAAAATAGAATCAGCTATGAGAAAAAGTTTCAAATGAAAGATGTAAAAATATTTGGAATATAAAATGTTATTTGCTCTTTTCTTGTACATGCTTCTAATTTTGAGAAAAACTAAATTATTTGTTTAAGAATATATTTCTATAATCTTAGTTACAATGGGAACAAAAACTAAAACATTTTTAATATCTATGTGTCAAGCGTGTCAAATAATTGTGAAGTGTCAAAAATATGTGTCGTGTGAAATATTAAGAAAATAATTTTTATCCAACACCTCTCAATAAATGCTATATTACTATGGCGATTTGAAACAAGCAAAGTAACAGATTATCCACTAGTGGGTATAATTTTGAGGAAAGCCACTAGTGAGTATTTTTTTATTTATAACAATAGTAATAACACACAACACCATGGTAACTACTTCGATTGACATTTTAATTTAAAAATTTAAAGCATATGCCACTGTCAAATAATATTTCTTTAATAAATTTTTCATTTATTAAGAAGTGTTGGATAAAACGTTATACTTTACACGTGAGCAAAGTGAAATTACCCTCTCGATAAAATTATCACACTCAGCCTTCGGCTTCGTTTTCAGACTAGATATTAATTAATTTCTATTTTAAAATATATTTATAGTTACAATGACAATAAAAAATTAGGCAGGTTTAACATCTATATATCAAGTAATTGTCAAAATAAAGTCATACGCAAGGAACAAGTCATACGTGTTCAGTTGGTTTTATTTGTATAAGAAAGTAGTGTGCTGCCCACACCAGATTTTTATTCTCAAGGAATTAATAATAGTTATTTACTTTACAAGTGGGCAAAGTAAGGAATTACCCACGAGAGAAATTTTAGCTCACGAAGCCGAAGGCTGAGTGTGATAATTTTATCGAGTGGGTAAATCCACTTTGTCCATGTGTGAAGTATAACATTTTATCCAGCACCTCTTAATAAATGAAAAATTTATGAAAGAAATATTATTTGACAGTGACATATGCTTTAAATTTTTAAATTAAAATGTCAATCGAAGTAGTTACCAACACACAACGTGTTATTATTATTGTTATAAATAAAAAAATACTCACTAGTGGATTTTCTCAAAATTATACCCACTAGTAGGTAATCTGTTACTTTCCTTGTTTAAAATCGCCATAGTTATAGAGCATTTATTGAGAGGTGTTGGATAAAATACATTATATTATAGTGAAGAAATAATTTAGCTTATATTAATAAGATAAATGAGGAGATAAAATGTTAATTAAAGATATAAATATCGCGGCATCAGGGCCATCAATTCACACCACTTCCTGTCGGTGTGCAAATCACCCCTTAGTTCTCACCCCCGGCACCTTTACCACCCTTACCTCCGTGGAGTTCGCTCGCATTATATCGGATGCACATTAATTACAAACTTGCGTAAAACGTAATATTACATTCCCGCCGTCATCCGAATGTTAAATTACATCAAAAGTTTCCTCTACCGCCGCCTCCGCCGAGCGGTGTTTGTTTCTGTCGCTTGGTTACACGCCGCCGCCGACGCCACCGCCCCGACCCGCCCCACGGCCCGGATTATATTATAATGGAAATTAAGTTTTAATTGACAGTGCGGATAATTTCCAGAATTGCATTTCGCGGTCGCTTCGGCGCTGTGTGCTATAGTAATGCAGCCTGGTGCACGAGCACCACCTACACAGCACATAGGTGCAACTCGGAATTGCGTATGAGCTTCAAACTATCTATTCATTATCAGGGTTTTAATATAATCTGTACCAGATACCTTCTAACCATTCTGATTTTAAGATAATAGATTCGACTTCTTTTCGGGCTTCTATCATAATAAATACAAACCTAAATATTGAAAGGAGCATTCAGAACTCATAATATGATCAGTTAACAATAACTGGATAAAAATCGTTTTTTTAAAATAAATGATGATAATTACTAAACAAATAATGTGGCAATATTAAAGAAATAAACTAGTGCGTTAATGTATCAGTTTGAAATGAGAGGAATATTTAGGACATATAGCATGATTATCAATAAAAATAACAATATTCCTGTAGAAATAATGAAATTACTTTGTTGTAAACATAATTAAACGTTAAAATTATATTTGAGAAATTAATTAAATATATCATGTCAGTTACCCGGAAGGGGGGGGGGGCACTCTGCTTAAAGGAAGTGATATATTTTTGCGCGTAATGTGCGGTTCCTGTGCGTTGTGTAACAGCCAACGCTAGTATTAGTGGAGGGAAAGCAACAGGGGTAAAGTTAATAGGTTCAAACAGTAACTAATTTTTGCACCTTACAATTATATTTCATTTATTTCCAAATACTCTCGTTATTATGTATTAAATATTCCTAACTTTGGGAGACATGGTTTAACAGCTGTTAAATGCACTTGACGCATAATAGTATATTCTACAACAAGTAATGGAATGGAATGTGGGATATGCCATTCTGTTACACGTTCTAGAATCTAGACTATACTTTCTATAACAAGATTTTGGAAATATACAAAAAATACAAATATAAAACTGTTGAAAACGTCAAAATCAAATAAATCAAATTAAAACAAACAGACGTAACCATAGTAACTGAATCAAGATACTTCATATATCGTGCTAATATGCGGCTCTGATTCGTCGAAAATATTCCAATGTTAGTGATTCCATAACAATTTTTAGTTGTGGATGGAATATTTCACTTATCGAGATCTACGAAAGCAGAGTGCTATTTTCCCAATAGGAAAATGATGATATATTAATATTTTTATGTATTGAAAATGTAATTCACAAAACGAAGTTTGCAAATGCGTAATTAAAAGCAAAATCGGATGGACGTGTGGGTATTTGGCCAGATAGACGTAGCATTTATACATTGGACGTAAATAGTTATTGGAACGGCAAAATGATGTAAAAACCTATTAATTGCTTGTGAGATCTATTTCCTGAAATAACATTCCGATTACAAATATATCCAGCATTAGATTGCTTCCATAAAGGATTGAAAGTTTCAAATGAACAGTAAATTCGTATTTGCGAAATTTTCCGGGATTACATCCATCGAGCATCGTCGAATAATCGAAAATTAATTCAAAAATCGTCTCTTTTCCCCCGTTGCCGTCCCGGTGGCGGCGCTGGCCGTTAGATTACATTCGGTGGAGCGTCGCAACGCGTCGCGTGGCCGATTAGCGACCGTGCTGCCGCCACGGCGTGAATGTGTACCGCGCCGGAAGAAATAATCTGACAGTTCATCGCTTCCGATCGGCCCGGACATCACACGATCACCGGCATGCGGCGGCAGGGGGTGATTTTCACGTTTGCACACATGTGTACCTATACCAGAAGAGAGGAGACACAGATCAGGGGAAATGTAGTGTGATGAGCAGTGTGAGGATTTTGTTATTGTTTTTTATTTTTTTGTCAATCGATTGCTACAAGCATTTTCATAAATACGATTAAATTTGCAGAGCTACTTACAAAGGTTACTTTTTCTCAATAATCTCTACGAGAGTGGATGAATGTCCGTATGTAACAAGAAAAAACAGACTAACAAAAATTCATGATATCAAGTTTTAGTACAATACACAGAACTAAGTTGATTATTATAAATTTTGCTCATCAAAAATTTTTCAAATGCCACTCGACCTTTGTTCTCGTAGTGTTTTTAATGTATTTTTGATTCGCGAAACTTTGACATAATAATTTGCAAAAACAAAAAATTTTCGAAAAATATTTACTTCTAGTAGTACTACCCTTGAATATTTCCCTCGAAAAATTTCAACCAATCACGTTGCAGTATTCGACCAATGACAATCGAATACAGTGAATATTTTGCATATCGAGTATTTGCACAAGTGCAATAATTGTAAACACAATGAAGAATAGTATGATTTCTTTATTTTGAAAGGACGAAAGGGATAATATCTTCAAATTTTCAATCAAATTCTTCAAAAGAATTACTTTGAAAACGCTGATGACTCATTTTAACGTAATTTGACAAATGACATTTATCAAAGTCTGACGTTTATGTGACAGATTAATAATTAAACATTTGGTATTAATTACATTTACTTAAAACAGTAAATTGATCTGGAATATAAATATGTATGTACACTAATAAAATAACGTCGATACTCAAGGTCTATTATTATTTATATAAAAAGAGTTTTTGAAAATCTTACATGCACTCCCTTCAAAAATATTCAAAAATCGAGATCCGGATCTTACAATTATCCGGATACCAAAATGTAGGGATCTGAGATCCGGATATTTCGGATAGTTGGCAGCCCTAATTTATAGGGAATGACAGTGGGAATCGAGCTCATATTTCAGCACAAAAATATTTAATTAATAGCGAAAACCTTTTAGAAAATTCGCTTCCATATTTAATGGCGTTGCTTAGCGTGAAAGGTCCTGGATAAAAGTTACACTTGTTAAATAAATAAGTTGTTTTTGATATTAAAATTATATAATTCATAGAATGAGCTGGTGAATGTTTAATGCGGTGTATTTTTATGTGAGGTAAGTGAATTTGATTGGACGCGTTAAGTGGGTGCCTATGTACGGCGGGCGGAGAAAATTCGTGTATCCGCATCATCAAAGTTGCATGAATTACTTGTAGCCTGGCACAGCCAACTAATTAAATAATTAATCATCATGATATCTTGCATTAATAACGCGCTCGGTGTCTACGTGAAATATCCATGAATACTCTCAGTTACAACAAACAATTTTTTAATTTTTTCACGGTAAAGCTAAATAATAAAACGTAGCGTACACAAAAACTTTTCCTGCACGTATTTTTAAATAATTTATTCATCAATTAGACCACATAAAAACTTCTAATTATTTTTCTATAACATATCGATCAGATGGAAATAGCTTTGCAATAATCTAATACCAGTTTACTTGAGTGCCAGTTTCACATATTTATCATCGTTTTTGTAAATTTTTAAAATAATGCACACTTTTCTGAACTGGCTCTCGAGGTGGTGCAGTTAAGTGTTGAAATCCTCAGTTCGAATCCCACTGCCGAAAGTTACCAATTTAAATTTATCCCTGTAGTTCTCTCTCCACTAACATCTATGGGGGCTATGATTTGACGGCTGGTAACCGCATTTCATACGAAAAAATATATCACTTATCGAGATCTGCGTAAGCAGAATGCCACACCTATAATGGGTAAAAGGCGTGATGATATATTTATTTTTTTATATAATCTTAAAGAGCTATTTTGTCTGTTGTTCCCGATGAACAATGAACATTACAAACATCCGCCCCCTCGTCGTAGTTTGAACCCAGACCCTCGCTATACTAAACAGTTTCGCTATTTCTCTACCAAGGGCGGTAAAGCTCCAAATTTGTCAAGTTCCGGAATAAAATGTTTGTTTCGAATTTAATTCTCTGTGTATTGTTGAGTATATAACCAGAGAACGAATTTGTAATAATTTCTCTTGAAAATATCAATCATATGGGAATAATCTAATCTAGGTGGCTGTGAGTAGGCATTAAGGATTATCTGTGCATGCTTGTTTGCATGGAGGGCGCATGTAGGAAATGACGAACCTCCCCGCTGCCGCGCCTTCGTCGCCTCCATGATGGATGGGGCGAATTTGATTTTAAAATTGTCCTATCTATCTGTGTATGGTATATTGCTTAATATAGGATGCAATTCTGCGTTGTTATTACATGTCGGCGGCGGCGGACACGTGCAGTGGCGGCGCACAGGGGAATTGCCGTGGGATGATTGCCTATCGCTCCAATACATCGATTTGATGTAATTTGAATTGGGTTATGATAGAGTTCTGGAGTACGACTGTAAACTTTTTTAAATACGACTAGTTGGGAGAACTGAATTATTAGTTTTGCATTTTACAATATTTTTCGATTTAAACTTCTATTTTGCAATTTTTTTCTCATTACTCTACCCTCAAGTTACATCTGCGTTGCAAATATAAATATAAGTTGATATAATCAAACTATGAAACTATATCTCTCGAGGTTTCAGAATTCCTATGCGACTACGCAAATAAAGGGATCACGTATATTTCTGGCTTTCGTGTTAATTTCATGTTTTCACATTTCGGTGCAACGCGAAATGAAGCCACAGGTGTTACTGTCCATTAAACATTTTAAAGTATCACATAATATTTTATTTATATTACATGATTATACACTGCTCAAAAAAAAAAAAATCGAGCCACTTGGCCGAACCAAGAAAATGTTTTTAAAATGTAGGGCATTTCTTTCAGGGACATGTTAATAAAAATCTGGAAATTCCCTCTGGAGATACATTCCTTCTCTACGTTCTCCAAAAATCCCGAAGAGATTCGCTCCCCCCGACCCCCTGAAAAATCGCTTATGTGATGTCATGTCTAAGCAATGAAAAATCTCAAAGTTTGAAGGCTTGTAGCTCCAAAAAATCCTGTCTTAAGGGGGTTGTTCAACTCGATTGTCACAAAGCCCTGTCAATTTCCTTTTCAGAGCTGAAAATTTCGTCCTCATCGGTGAAGAATTGAGTGCGTGATCGCGTTTCAAAGGAACTCCTTTTTTAGGGTCTTTTACGTCCACAACAATAACAATAAGGGACCAATTAAATTCTAATATAGGCAACAGCATAAATGGCACACGAAAAAAAAAAAAACTGTACAATTTACCGAATTACGCGGTAAGTTGAGGATATGAAATATATTTTCTGAAAATTTCATAGTAATAGAGAAACTAAAAACGATTATTTATTAAGCAATTAGAAGTATTTACCAAATAGTTTGGTAAATTTTCGAAAAATGCATCTTATATCCTTAGTGTACCGAATAATTCCGTAAATTCTAAGATACCCTTTTTTTCTGTTCAAGTGGAACAGATTTCGTACCGGGAACGGTTAACTAAGTAACCAAATAAAGAAGGGGGTTAGTTATAAGACCGGTCGTATTCTTGTTGCGTTTTCGTTCGCTCGCTTCTTTGATGTTTCACTACAATAATTATTACCCTAACATAACCCAAGTTCTGAGCTGAAGCTGTATGTTTTATTTTGTATTCCATCATTCTCGACTTGATTCATGGGTAAGTTGCAGTCTTAGTTGAACTGTAGAGCAACACGTATATATTTAATTTAATTTAGCAAGTCTTCCCCGCGACGAACGCCGCTGTTTGGCGTTTACCTGCCCAGCCCTCCGTCGGTGCCGTGGCACTCAACATTCGCACTCGCACCCATACATATGCATGGAAACATTGATTGCCAATTTACAGCTCTAATATATTAGAGCCGTGATTGAGTTTTACTGTAAAACTCAAATAATGCTGACGCGAACGCGACAAGGACTTCCTCCACACCGGAGCGATGTGAGTGTTGTGTGGTGGCAGCACTGCAGACACTGCACACGCAGACGAGGAAGTGACAAGGCAATTGCAGGAGTTAAGTTGCTTAGGATTAGGATATGATTTAAACTGAAATCACTGGAAATTACTTAGTCTGGTTATGTCGCAGTTATCAGAAGTTTATGCCAACTATAATCTATATTTGTATTTAGCCATTTTATGAGATTCATATATTTATTTGCTACTTATAATGGAATCCGAGCCACTTGGATATTTGTTATTTATAAAAATCCATCCCGTTTGTCATAGACATAAAATTGTACACAGCAATTCTTTAACATCATAAAACAATTACTTAAATAAATAATAGTTATTTACTTTTTGTACTCATACATTGAAATGCGTTGTTTAGCGTTGCCTAAGCAACGTCCGAAAACTCCATTTCCCAGGTCTCCACTAGATAGACAACCGGGAAATTTCGACGAAAACATTTCTATTTCTAAAGTGATTATTATTAACTTATATTTATAATAAAAAAATATAGTATTCTAAACATTCCTTTACATAATATTAATATAAACAATGATGAAATAAGCATGAAACTGAATTTAAAAGTAACAAATTTAGTGCATTTGGTTACCAATGTTGGCAATAAAATCTGCCCGATATGACTGCTGTAAAATACATAACCTGCAAATGTAATGTTAGTTATCTCAATATTAATAACAAATATAATAAATTTACAAGTGAATACGGTAATAATTATAAATATATTAATTGTTTTCTAATATATTATATAAATTATTTTGTGTGTTTATATTTATAGTGCAACTTTGACAATTATCAAAATAACTACTTAAAGAACTTAATTTCTTTGTATGTATTGTAATTAATTCTATACTTTTCGTACAAAAAATATTGTACAAACCTCTTGCATGAACTCGGTTCCCGCATTTGGTATGTAAATAACTATTACGAGTAGGCAAAGAAAGGAATTACCCACGGGAGAAATTTTATCACACGAAGCCAATAATAATTTTTTTTTAACAAGTGCAAGATTATTGATACTTAGCAGAGCTATTGTTAGTTTGATATGGCATTTATGACAGATTAGGGCAGTTATTGAATTATAATTTACCTAGTCTGTACTGTAATAAATGCCATACCACCCTAAAAATAGGTTGGTAAGGCATCAATAAGCGTGCACGTGCTACCAAAAAGAAATTTATTGCTGTGTCAATCAACAATGAATTTTCGTGTGTGAAACGATACCAACACAACACATAAAAAACACCAAGTTATATTTTGGACAAGTCTCTTGAAAATTTATTATTTTTTAAGCGGTCTCAACTGCTGAGGTTATATAAAATCTCGGTACCTCGGTTTCGGTGGTGTGACAACGGCAGAATATGCTTAACTTGAGATTTATTTATTTATCCAACACCTCTCAATAAATACTCTTACTATGACGATTTTAAACAAGGAAAGTAACAGATTACCCACTAGTGGTTAATGTTGTGTTAATGTAAAACGTAAAACTAATATTTATGTTCACGATAATTTCTAATTTCGTGTTGTGAATACAGTTTAAAGTATTTAAACGCGTTTGTAAGTTGAAATAAGCGAGACGAGCCTGAATTCTTCTTCGGTAAAACCAGGAAGCTTGCAGCAGGTGTGCTCATACGGCACCTACTTACACATGGTCGTGTCACCATGATCGATTTAGTAGCGCAGTCTTCACGTGCGATTGTCAACAACAATCGTCGACATAATCCCTCAGATTACTCCTGCGTCCTTCCCCCGCCCTGCGCCCGTGGTGCGCACGCGTCATCCCTCTCCTATACGGTAATGTAACCCCTTCGGAATAATTCAGTTCGCAATCATAAAAAATTCAGACATATCGATGCGTCGCATGAATAGATATTATACACTTGGAGCGCGCATGAAATATGCAGCGAGCGCGCGGCCGCAATACATCTTAATGTCAAATACAGAGTACAGCCGAGACGTTAAACTTTCATGTTGCTCATGGCGGTGGTGGAGGAGGCAGTGCCGTGCAACTGGGGTGCAGTGTGCGGTCATGGGGAGCGGCTTACCTTATACATATGTATACAACTCAAGATGGAAGCAGCTGCTGATTGAATAGTACTGCCACTGGAGTTGCCAAGGATTCAACATTTACTGATTCATTTCTCTACTTTTGAAATTATAAATGTAATTATTGGTTTTTAAATGTTTTAAATAACATGCTTGTCAAGTAAGTCATACCTAGCCGGTTACTCCTATATTATTCTTAAAGAAATATACGAGTGGAGTAGAATTTTGCTCACTTTTTTTTGAGATTTCTAGTGGAGATGTTTTACGTTAACTTAGTGAATCTATGTTGATTAATAGTTATTTATGTATCAAGACTCAGAAGTTTAACTTTTTATCACGAATATAGAATTTAGTCGCCTAGGCCTGTAGGGCCGAAGAAAATAAACCATGTGAGTGATAAAAAGGAACTTCAGTGCCGAGGTACATATTAAATTTTGTTTGATATCTAAAATTAAAAAAATATATTAAAAAAAATTATTATATAGCTTAAATTTATACATCTGTCAGTTGTCAATTGAAACTGACAGTCAGTGATGCCAACCTTGATTAGTGAAGTTATCGTAACACTCAAAATTATGTGTTTTGTCCTCAATTTCGTCATCGGAATTAATTAGTTAATTCTTCTTGCATATTTTGTTTTATGTTACGTTCAAATTTACTATAGTACGTCAATATATCTGTCAAAATTATCCTAATTGTACAATAATTATTTAACGGTTGCCAACACTGGGTTGCTCAAAATCGTCGTATAATGAGTTACTTTAGTGATGATTTCTGAGTTTTTAATGACGATTTCATATAAATAATAAATTGCGCACTCGCTTAGGTTTGGGGACCAATGTTAACGGCTCTTTTTTTCCAATTTCACTTAGATATGCAATGGGTTACATATGTATTTACACTATATGTAATACTGTAAAGGCCTCAGCTATGTAAAGAAAGTGTTAAAATTAACCTTGGCTAGGACGACTGACCTTAAATTTTACACATTTTGTTGGTTTAATTTTATCAACTATAATCTACAGTGTTATATTAGTAATTTTCAGGTGTACAAGGCTATTGCGCTTATGTTTCTAATAATTAATTATTAGTACAATACATTTTATTGAACTTATGCAGATTTGAAAATTGAAATGTTAAAGTTCATACATTTATTCCATACGTTAATTTTTTTTTATTTCCATTCATCTTTTTTTTCTGTAGATAATCATGCTTATTTTTAACATGTAGGATTAACCCTAACAGCTACTGTTACCCTCTGAAAGTGGCAATTTTTATAATTTCGACGCGAATTCTATAATTTAAATTATATTACTTTATAGCACCACCCGCAATTCCTGTAAAATCCCATGGATGCAATATAAAATCTAGTGCATCCATCTTGAAGTATATTCGCTTGACAAAATCAGAACATAAGCGTTTAAAGTTTCATGGCGCTTACGCTCTTAGGAACACGAGTACAATTCAGACAAAATATTGGGTCATCCTCACTTAGAATCCTTCCTTCTGTTACTAATTCAGCGCGGTTCGGCTTGCGAATCTGAGGCTACTTTCGATACCTTGGCTGGTGGAGTTCAGTTTCTTTCCTTCCTCTTGGGGTTGAGCACACGCGCCTGCGCACACGGCACACGTCTCTCGTTTAATAATGCACCGAGTCGGTTTACACTCATGCATGTTGGAACAGTACGCAGATAGCGGGATGTATTATAGATGTGGCTGAGCGTCCCGCATGTAAACATGGAGCCCGAGGGCCCAGGGTGGGGCAGTGACGTCCGTCAGGAGGGGGATGCTTTCAACGCAAGAAAGGAGGCTTTTCAACCGAGGAAGGAACAAAAAGATTTATTGTAAATTTCTTACAGCATATTAATTGCTCTGAAATGTGTTGCTTCCCTCGCTTTCGAAACGAGCTCGTAACATAATATTCAATAATAGTTTCTCCTGAGGACCACACGGATCACACTTTCCTGAAATTTCGTTGCTCTATCTTTTCTGGTTCATGAGTAAATTACTCATACAAACACACATTTATCCATTCAGACACACACACTCACACACAGCCCTCACTGAGAAAAAGGTTAAAACGGATCCAAAGTTGATAAACATACAACAGAAGTTAAATAGTTTCAATAAAAGAAAATGTGATAATAATCAAAATATTTTATCCAACACCTCTCAATAAATGCTCTATAACTATGGCGATTTTAAACAAGGAAAGTAACAGATTACCCACTATTGGGTATAATTTTGAGGAAATCCATTAGTGAGTATTTTTTTATTTATAACAATAATAATAACACACAACACCTTGGCAACTACTTCGATTGACATTTAATTTAAAAATTCGAAGCATATGTAACTGTCAAATAATGTCTAATAATTTTTTCATTTATTAAGAGGTGTTGGATAAAACGTTATACTTCACACGTGGGCAAAGTGGAATTTCCCACTCGATAAAATTATCTCTCTCAGCCTTCGGCTTCGTGTGCTAAAATTTCTCTGTGGGTAATTCCTTACTTTGCCCATTTGTAACGTAAATAACTATTGTTTTTTTTAGAACAGACAGATTCCTCTTAAATGAAGAGAAAAATTGATTTAATTGATTTAGTTTTCAAGGAACATATCAAAGTATTCTGGGGACGAAGTAGTTTGAATAGGAGTAGTTTTAATTCAAAATTATATCATCAAATAAATAAAAACTATTTGATTAAAATTAAAACGACTTCTTTTTCATTATTTTTAAGAACAAAATTTAAAATATATTCATTATCTTTCAAAGCAGAAAAAAGGAGATAAATAAAATTTATATTCAAAATTACTATATTTTTTAATTGATCCTAATCATTTTGTAAGAAATAAAATTTTCTTCAACGAATACATGTAAAAGGGAAACTGAAAATTTTCATGAAATAAAAATAATTTTTATGAATGTAGGTAGATCATTTTTATGTCCAATAGTAACTTTTTCGGAAGATTGATTAAATAGATAAATAGTTTGAAAAATAGAGAGAGATATAGCTTCAATTTCGCCAATAGACATTTCACTTAAAGTCATTCGCGTTTCGAAAATAAAACAGCAAGTTCTACAACCAGACACGTTGTCAGAGTCCAGTGCAACAAATTATTATTTCAAATAAAATATAGCACTTAGCACGCCCTATCCTAGCGTAACTTGTTAAAATTACTATCCATTTATGTGTGCGTTAACTATTCGCATTCGCCATCAGCACTTCATTTATGCGGCGCTTCAAATGCACTAAGAGCATTCTCAAGCGTTCGATCGTTCGCCAGAATAATCAGCAGCTAGTTAGAGTAACAAGCAGAAAATACTGACGCGTAAAGACACTCGTAAACCGTCACTTGCATGAGTTACATTTGTCAATTTTGATTTACGACCACCGTAAAGTCTGTGAAGTTTACGTGTTGTAAATTGTAAACCAGTAAAAACGTGCACGTGTACATTACCCCCTCCTCGCGGCGGTCACCAGTCACGTGACACGTGCATCCCGCCGCGGTGACTCGAACTCGCGATCGTGCCGTGTTTTATTTTAAGGTTTATGGATGAATCCCATTCGAATGTCTGTTAGAATATAGCTTTATTTGCTGGCTAAGATGTTGGTAAACAACATAAAATATATTTATTTCCTGTGTTTACCGGATATTGAGGTATTTGTGTAGCTATTTCTATATTTGGGGTATAAATAAATTGTTTTCATTAATCGAGTAAATAGCGGTAATTTATTTTTATTTATATTGTTTTGCAAGACCAACGAAAACACTCACATTATTCGACGGGTTTTATTATAGATCTGAGATATTATTTTATATACAATTTACGCAATGAAACATTAACGCCATAGCTTTCACAAACATGCTATTAGAATTTATTTATCTCTGGTAAATTTACCTTGTATGTACATCAAAATCTTTATATAATTCGTCCACAATAGTTTTTTTTTCATATAACATATTTAACATTATATTTATTATTAATTTTTTTTTTTTGGGAAAGTGGTCTCAACTACTGAGGTTATATGCCGCCTCGGTTCCTCGTTTTTGGTGGTGTGACAACGACACGCAGTGTTCGCTGGTATGGGTTTTTGCAAAGCGGTCACCCATTCAACTATTAACCGCGGGCAGCCTTGCTTAACTTGCCATGTCGTTGCCAGTATTCCATTATTTCATGTGTTGTCTATTAATTTTAATTCGGCTCACTCAACAATCATTTGACTATGTTTCTAGTCTAGTCTAACCGGCTTCACTATAGGTTGCTAACACTCTTCTTTATATCTTTTCCTTCAAGGTTTTGATACTTACTTTGGATGATATTCAGAATATTATATTAAAAAATGTATTTACTAAAAACCTATACAAATGTTATATTTTCAGTCCGCAAAGAGTGTAATATTTTAAAAAAACTAGTTAGTAATTTTGCAGGGAACTTTCTCATTTTTTAACGATATATATTTCCCTAAATTTAACCCTCTATTGCATACTGTTCCCGATCGGGAACATAAAATTTAAAATTCTTCTCTTCTTTTCTTATGCAGTTTACATTCATGGCAATCATGTTGTAACATTTGGGAACATTATATACACTTTGTCAATTGCCAATTAGGTCATTCCTCCCAATTTGACCAACATAAAAAAAAATTTGAAGTGGAAAAAAGATAATTACAGAAACTGAGATAGAAAATGTAAAATTTAAAGGAAGCAGCTTATTACCTGCTGATATATTACAGCTAAATACACCTTTACAAAATTTCAAAAAAAATTTTTTTATCTGATGTTTTCCTAGAAGAGGTTGTTTATCAAACAATTTTGTATAGTACGCAAAGACGACCCAATAGTTCAAAGTTCTATTGTAAGTTGAATTTGTTCATAATGTTCCCAATAGTGAACAAAACTTAAATTTTTTTTTTTTTATTTTTAGAAAAAAATTATGTAAGACACTTATTTTAAATATGAATATTTCTTTTGTAAAAAATATTTTTTTTGAGCCCTTATTTAAAATAGAAATAATTCATGCAATAGAGGGTTAACATAAAGTCAGATTTTTTTTATTTTAAAATATAAAAATGAAATCTGGGCGCATTCCGGTGAATATATCTAGCTAGATTTTGCTGATAGTCTTAATGACTTCAAAAATAAATTAAAGTTATTAATTTAGCATTAAATATATGTGTATATATATATATATATATATATATATATATATATATATATATATATATATGTAACTACTCTACTTCACTTATATATTATTCTGTAATTGGGCTTGTCCTGTTGAATAATAAAGCATTATTATTATATAGTCGAGTCGTCACCAACCGTCAAAAGGATAACTACAACTTTTAGTAGAAATTTATAGGTACCTATAGGAAATATATTTCAGTCCCGAATGTAATTTGAATTTAAATATATTTTAGAGAAGAATTCTGTGGATCGACAGAGGGGATGTGCGAATGAAACCAAAGCGGAAAAAGAAGAAAATCCTTTTGGTAGTACTCGCACAATCGTACAAATCTCTGGTACAATTTTACGACATCATCGTTGACACTTGACTAACCCACTCCCGCTCCGGTCTCCGGTCTCGGCTCCGGAGTTCCGGACTTGTACGATCCGTGTCTAACCGCTTAACTAAATATCCGACATTGAAAGTGAAAATAAAACCGACAAACTAATGGTCTTAACGAGGAGTCGACCCGGGCGCTGCGGCGAGCGCATTAACTTAATGCAATCTCCGCGGCGCGGCGCTAGTGTCGGTGGTGTCCGCGCGAGGCCCCGCCCACGCCGGTAATGCAGCGCGCTGTACTGTAGTACCGACACCACGCCAGCGCTTTATGGCGCAGTTATCATCTCGTTACGGGACCGACGCGTCGCGGCGCCTCGTAAAACTGTTGAGGAACTGCTGGTTCGATGTTGAGGTTGTTTTGTTTTAGAGGTTTATGTGGTTTTTTGCAGACGGGTTTGTTGGAGCTGTAAAGGTGATGAGATGGTTTAGGTAATTGGTTTATTCTGATGCGGGTGCTAAGAGACATCCACGCATTTCGTTGCATATTTTCTGCTCTCTTCTTTCAATTTGTACATTTGAAACATCAGTTATTTTAGACTCTGACGATACTTGCCCATGTGTGCAAGATGAATTAGTAACACACATCCTTAACCCTTTCGTAATATTTCTCGTTTTTATTATTTTTGCCAATGCACTTCTGTTTTTAGATAATTCTTAAATTAATTTCTTAGACACAAAAATCGTAAATCAACAGCAAAAATAAAATGTGTCACAATTTTTTTTTATCAAGAACATTAATTCATGCATTGTTAATGTTGTAAACATTCACTGTTTCTGTTCGAGACATAACTGCAGTAAAAAATGTTTGGCGAAAAAGCTCGTATTCAGTCCATAATTTGGAAAATGCAATTTAATTATATAATATACACTGATAAAAATGTTTTCTTGGAACAAACAGATTCCTCTTAAATGAAGAGAAAACTTGATTTAAAAAGTGCAAATCCGATTTCGTCCCCAATGAAAATTTTTGTAGGTTTAATAAATATTCTTGTTAGAAAATTAATATAGTTTTGAAGGAACATATCAGAGTATTCAACTGAGACTTATTATGGGAACGAAGTAGTTTGAATAGGAAAAAATTCTAATTCAAAATGATATCGTTAAAAAAACGACTTCTTTTTCTTTATTTTTAAAAACAACATTTACAATATATTAATTTTCTTTCAAAGCAGAAAAAAAAGATAAATAAAATTTATATTCAAAATTAATATTTTTGCAATTGAACCTAATCATTTTGAAAGAAATAAAATTTTCTTCAACGAGTGCATACACAAG
This sequence comes from Poecilus cupreus, assembly GCA_963942605.1. Taxonomy (NCBI): domain Eukaryota; kingdom Metazoa; phylum Arthropoda; class Insecta; order Coleoptera; family Carabidae; genus Poecilus; species Poecilus cupreus. The sequence continues at coordinate 10,444,455 of OZ012731.1, forward strand.
GAAAACTGAAAAGTTATTTTTGTGAGTTTACCATACTCCACTAAAATATTTAATTGTTATTTTCATAACCTATCTCATGGCATAAATTTCTAACAATTGTTAAAGGAACGTCAGACCAATAATGGACAAATAAATGAAACGACACGTGTTAAACGTATACCTTTGTTAACCCGTTTTAAAAGTAAATCTTTGGTGTATGTAAGATACCCCTTTTGGCCACGGAAGGGTTAAAAGATAAATAATAATTAAGAAATATCGTTTATCCAACACCTCCCAATAAATGCTCTATAACTATGGCGATTTTAAACAAGCAAAGTAACAGATTATCCACTAGTGGGTATAATTTTGAGGAAAGCCACTAGTGAGTATTTTTTAATTTATAACAATAATAATAACACACAACACCTTGGTAACTACTTCGATTGACATTTTAATTTAAAAATTTAAAGCATATGTCACTGTCAAATAATATTTCTTTAATAAATTTTTCATTTATTAAGAAGTGTTGGATAAAACGTTATACTTCACACGTGGGCAAAGTGAAATTACCCACTCGATAAAATTATCTCACTCAGCCTTCGGCTTTGTGAGCTAAAATTTCTCTCGTGGGTAATTCCTTACTTTGCCCACTTGTAAAGTAAATAACTATTGGTGTACTATTATACATTTTTGTACATAACTGAAAATTAATATTTAAACACATTTTAATAATATTTTAATTATAGCTACATGTACACATTTCACTATTAACTATGATGCCCAGTTCAAATTTTTATTTCTGAATACACTGTTAGTTCCATCTACCTTTCATTCTACATCCCCTTGAGAATGCCAAAGCACCTTAACTAATTCACCCCCACTTTATTAACCTCATTCTTCTCAATCGTATATCACACACTGTATACCCACACACTTCTTTCAAATACCTCATTTCCTCAGCAGTTATTCGTCGTTCATATTTTTTCATCCATACCCAACATTAAAATATAAATGACATTTAAAGAAACATGGCGGCCACCCGATAAATATTGAGACCACTGTTGCCGTCTCTCTGATATTAAATATTTTCCAGTAATTATTCTGTGATATTACTGCGAAAAAATACATAATTCATTATTTCAGCGGATGGTTCTTGGCAGAATATTTAGTTGCAATTTCAGTGAAAACAAATGTACCCTGAAAGTGAGCATGAGCGAATGTGCCATATCGTGTTTGTAAAAATAAACATGCTAAAATCTTTCACCATCGGTAAAAACAAAAAAAAGCGTATGCCTCGCATGAATAATATGTACGAATGAACACATGACGATAAATTTTCCTTCGCTATTATAAATAAAGGTAATAGCCTCCCTATGCCGCCGCGGCGGCCGCCGCCACGCAAAAGCCTATTAAAAGCATCAAACGCAGCGAGAAAAAAATTGTATATAATTTGTTTAAAAGCGTAACAAACGAGCGGCGACGAGGGCCGGGGGTGGGAGTAAAACAAACATCAAGCGTAAAAACAAAACACACGCACAGAAACAAAACATTAATGGTTGTAAAACATCGAAGCATCGATAATGCGCTGGCTTGAAAGAAGTACGGAGCCTACTGTGTATTCGTACGAAATACACGCCACGAACTTTGTTGCTGTACCGCACATATTTAAATTTCTAGAGGGCTGGAACAAATGAATTTTTCTCGCTGTATTTATGCAAAGTTCCGCCCCTCGTTCTGCAACCCGAATGAGATCGATTTGAGATCAGCAGAAATTTCACAAATCCTAAGCATTAGATAAACTTTTCAATAGATATGCTACGACCTACGACTACATAATTAATAATTATTTACATACCAAATGCGGGAACGCTTGGTTCTCGGATGAGTGTGCCATAGAACGAATCCGGGAACCGAGTTCTCGCAGGAGGTTTGTACAATATTTTTTGTACGAAAAGTATAAAACTAATAACAGTTCATGCAAAGAAATGAAGTTCTTCAAGGAGTTATTTTGATAATTGTCAAAGTTGCACTATAAATATAAACACACAAATTAATTTGTCTAATATATTAGAAAACAATTAAAATATTTATAATATTTACCGCATTCATATGTAAATTTATTATATTTCTTATTTATATTGAGATAACTAACATTACATTTGTAGGTTATGTATTTTACAACTGTCAATATCGGATAGATTTTATTGTCAACATTGGTAACCAAATGCAATAAATTTGTTAGTTTTAAATTCAATTTCACTCTGATTCCATCAATGTTTATATATTTTTTATTATAAATATAATTTATTATAAACGCTTTAGAAATACAAACGTTTTCGTCGAAATTTCCCTGTTGTCTATCTGGTGGAGACCTGGGAAATGGACATTTCGGACGTTGCTTAGACAACGCTAATCAACACGTTTCAATTTATGAGTACAAAATAGTATATTGTACAACGAGCATGGAATGGTACTCATTTCCTACGAGTATCAATCGGCTCATGCTACAAATCATACGAGTATGAAATGAACATTCCATGCGAGTTGTACACTATACTTTTTCTTCGACCATTATATTTATTCCTAATTAATTTAATATTTAATATTAATAACAAAATTGTCTCGCTTTCACCATTCCAATATTTCACAATTCTAAATAGGTATCCTAGCAATGGCACCTGTACTTAAATGAACTGAACTGTATTGAAATACTCACAAAATAAATTCATTTCGCACGATGCTGGCAATGTACCTCATATCCCTAGCAACAACAAACATACAATGAGCAGATATCTAAGTGGTCGTAGAAAACAGTTATTTACTAAACAAGTGGGCAAAATAAGGAATTACCCACGAAAGAAATTTTAGCACACGAAGGCGAATATTTCTAGGAAATATTAATTTTAATAATTGTTGTACTGCAAGAAATCAAAACGTATTTCTCTAATAATATCAGCAGCAGTGAATGTGGTAGGTGGTATCATTACTATTGTACCTATCTCACATCGAGTGGTTTCTCCTAGCGGCAACTGCTTGAGTGATCACTTCCGGACGCAGTGAACGCAACGTCCGTGTTTACCAGCCGCCACTGAGATCAGTGTGAAGATACAGCACAGAGCTGGGAAACCGCCGAGTATTGTTTACTGATCGACGGCGGCAGCGCCAGCGATAGACTTGATGTTCTATTGTTTCCAGTCCGCGACCAGCCAGTGTGTCAATAAAAATTAGATGGACGTTCACCACTACTTCCTTTAGGTTTCTACTGGACTTATTTAAGATGGGAAGCACATTGGGATTTAAAAATAAGAATGCGCTCAATGCGGGAAGAAACAAACTTATTTTTAAAAAAATATGTTTTTTTCGATTTTTTTTTTGACATTTCTTCAAACCAACGAAATGTGTTATTGTTTATCATTTGACTGCGTTTAAACCAATCCTGTCATTATAGTAAGAATAAAAGCTCTATAGATTATTCCCGAACATAATTTGTCTAGCATTTGTTTTGTTGACAAATGTCAGATATTTAGATTAAGGTAGCATGACAGTAACTTAAACATATGTTAAGTTCGTTTCTTAATTTTGGTTTTAATTTGTGGATAAAAAAAGATCTTAATTAAATAATTTAAATATAATTCGAGAGTTCGATTAATTAGAAAATAATTCTCTAGTTCCTTTTTCAGACTTGTTTCCAGAGTAAAGTTAAGTGACAGATTAAAATATTTAAAACAAATTGCAAGCACTATACGTCAGTAAATTACAAATTATTATTATTAATTGTAAAATTTCATTATCAAAGTAAATTAATCTGTATTAAATAAGATGTAGGGATGTTGGCAGTATTGCGGTATCAAAATAAATTAATCTGTATTAAATAAGATGTAGGGGTATTGGCAGTTATGTGATATAAAATTTGGATGCATAATTTTTTGCCGGACACTTTTTATTTACAAAAAACTGATTTTACATGTTAACTGCCTATGCCAACATTTACGTGGGACACACGGTATATCATCACGATGACGCCTTTTTGTACATACTGGGTGTGACACTCTTTTTTCGCAGATCTCGGTAAATGATGCGTGAAGTATAAGTAACCGTCTGTTAACGATATCAAAAAATGCTTGTTGAGGGGGAATGACAGGGGTAAAGTTAAAATAGCAACTAAACAAAAATAAAAACAAATAACTATAGATATATTCAAAAAAATCTTTTAGAAAGTTGAAGCATTGCAGTTGGAAGTAAATGTAATATATTGCAATTCAGAGTAACGTTCTATGCATTTTAATCGTAGAAATGTAACATGGAAACAGCAGAATTTCCAGTCTTCTCAATATTTTTGAAAATTCTATGACAAAATTCCCCGCCAATGGCATGCATCTCGTGTAACGCACATTGCGTCGTTGCGTGGAGTAATTGACGAGAGTGTGGCGGATTGGTGGCGGTGGAGTAGCGGCGGCGGCACGAGATCAAAGGCGCTTGGGCTTGGCGCGACGGCGTGAGGCAGGTCGCGTCGCCGCGTTTTTGTAAACACGAGTTTCGGCACCGCCGTCGTCTGCGCCCGGTGGCGGAAACACTGTGACACGAGAAAGGGGCGAGTGGAGCAAGCGCCCTAAGTGAGACAGTGGCGCAGGGGGAATATTTTTTAGCGAAGTAAATTTGGAACAAAAATTTGAAGCATGTTAGTTTATTTACTGCTCTGCACAACGGGAAGGTAACAGGATTGGTGGATTGGGAACATTTTATTTTGAACATGTTTCAAATAAACTTACTGTTTAAAATATGTATAGAAATCATATTTTAACAGATCGTACACTAACATAGATTTAATTTGGCACAAAAGTATTGGCTGGTACCACGAACACTGTTTTTGATCTGATAACAACAAAATATAGAAAATTGTTTCAAATAAAGATTAAAGGTAATATTATTCTACATCTTTGTAATTCCAATTAAATTTAGAAAAGGTTATTAAGCCGAAAAATTGTTGAGTAACATAGTAAATTAATCACTATGTGTTATTGGATATCATGGCTTTAAGTAAATTTATTTCAATTTATATCGTCGTTGACGACGTTTCGGCTATGGTTACAGCCATTTTCAGGTCTACAAGTTTACAATATTAATATTTATAAAAAAAATACAATTCAAATGTGCTTACCTAAATTGTGCTTATATAAATTTACTTAAAGCCATGTTATCCAATAACACATAGTGTTTTATTTACTATTTTCCTCACCAATTAAATTTTCTCTATCTTATTTATTTACTCAGATTTCCCCAAAAATCCTGATATGCCTTCAAATAATCTACCACTCTGTGTGAGGTAAGAGTGATAGAATTTAAGATATAAATATGATGACTTAAAGAATTTTTCTTTGTATAATTTCAACTGGGCCAAATAAATATGAACTGGACTCTTATTTAAAAAAATCTAGTAGCACTGGCTAATTTTTCTATATTTAATACCGTTTAAAATTTTGTCAGGGAGTTGTGTGTTAGTTAAATACTCTATGGGATTTCGGACTCAAAATTTATATTGGTAGCACTGATTTCCAAGCAAAGTAATACAAACTAATTCAAACGAAATATGTATACATTTTTTGATACCTCTTGGCATGACTGACCATTATATCCCTTATTTATAAAAATTATTTTTCGTTATTATATGTCGTTGTAGTCCCTCCCATACACTAACATCATTGTGGTGGCGATTAATTAAATAATTTTCGTATAAATATAGCGTTCGGGATTGGCTGTCCAGAGCTACACGTTACAGTTTGTGACAAGTGCACGTGCGATATTCATTTGATAATGAGAGTGTCGTAGCAATGACGGTGTGAAAGTTCGTGTATTTATAGTGTAAGTTCCGGTGGAAGGGTAGCGATGGCATTGGTGGCGCTAGTCAATTGTTCGTTGCGGCAACGGACCGACCAACGAGCAACGACGTTCTATTGTTTCCCGCTCTGGCCGCTCGTAAAATATCAGCAATTTCGGGTGAATAGCTGCGGTTGTAAACACCGCTAGTGTTACACACCCGCCGTTATTTAAACGTGCGGCTCATTACTGGAGCCCTGGAACCCACCTGGATCGCAGACCCGGACTCACGAGACACGAATAACAGAAACAGAAACAGAAACTTGACACTATATAAAACTACCCCCATAGCTCGTTCTTCATTAAATATATGTAGGGGCAGTGGTTTTACAGTTGGTCTTTTTAGTGCTTGTATTTTTCAAAGCAATTTTGACAGTAAAACAATAACAAAAAATCTGTAAATTAAATAAATTTTAAGTAGACCAAAAACAATAACCAACTAGAAACACCTCGTAGCCTAGAGAATACTGCTTCGTAGTGTAGGAGTACCGGGTTCGAATCCCGGTTGGAGTATACATGTTTATTAGCCATCATTTCAGTGTTCATTGTTGTTGTTTTTTTCGATTTTAATGACAGTTTATGAAACAAAATCTGTCAACATTTTACTGTTAACTGTTGCCTAGGGTACTAATTATCATTCATTGCTCGAATTTCACATATTTTGTAAATGATATGACGAAGTTCCAATTTCATTTTGGGTCACATATTTTCCGACTGAGCTGTATAAGTGTATATAGTTTTGAATAACTTTCAGGGATTTAAACCCGGACCCTCCTATTGTCGCGGTGGAAGCTCAAACCAATTGAGCCATCAAACCTCGACTACAGCTAATAATTTTTTGCATTTCTAACTCCGTTAGATTTGTAATAAGACATCGCAAACATCTTCAATCATAAATAACGGCAGGTGACATGTGTAGGATGTTAGCAGAGTACTTGACTGATGTATCAATATCTTTTTACCACCCACTTATGTAGGAGAGGTATTGTGACGGGTCAAAAGTTTCGATAGTAAATTTTCAACAGATAAACATAATTTAGGTGGCTCTTGTATTTAACTATTTTCACGATGACGTCTTGGTGTCGAAATTGTATTCTAGGGATCCCGAGCTTATCTATTGATAAATCACTACCGAAAGTTTTGAACTATCACAATACCTCTCATATATAAGTATACTTGTTTACCTGACTAATGCTCGATTTATTAATCAACTGTTAATCAAATGTTAACTAACAGCAACATAAATAATACATATTTCTCTATATTTAACAGGAGGATTACCATAACAATAACATAACAGTCGATTGATAAAGTAATTCGAAACGTATATAAGAAAATGTTCTACAAAAGTTAATCCCAAAGTCTTTTAAATTTACCCTGAGTTCTGAAAGTTTTTACAACTTATAAGTTGTAAAAGATGTAAATTTTTTGTACGAATTTGTGTGAATATGAGACAAATTTTGTGTTCATTTTGGATTAACTTTCTCTGTTTCTTCTGTTCATGGACCACAATTGCCTCTTTGTTTCTTATGTGCAGTACACCTTAAATTCATCAGATTTTACTATATTGTGACATTTATCCGTAATCTCCGGATGAAATGTCGTAGTTTACCAGTAAGTACTAATGCTACAAGATTTCAGTTAATGTACGTAAAGTCTATATTCAGAATGTATCTATTGTACGGCAGATGATATGATAAAGTTAGTATAAAATGCACTAAAAGACATTAGTGGTTACAATAACCAATTATTCATATACCATTCGAGCTATTCTCAAAAAAGTTGCTACCGTAACAACTTGCTAATGGTAACAAAAAATAATCGGTTTTTGATAGCTAATGAAATATTCTTCATTAAACATGAAGTTTCGAAGCGATTTTGTCACCTTTAACAAGTTGGTACGATAACAACTTTGTTAAAGAATAAGGCCGAATATTTAGGTGTAGTCAAACCAGAATCCTGAAGATAGCAGGCAAGCAATTTAACGCACTCAAACGCAATAAAAGCTAAACAGCGTCGTAAGTTATAAATCAGTTTTCAAACAAATTGCTGATTATCTTGAAGACTGAGCGTACATCTCCGGGTGCAGACGCTCAGCCTCTTCGACCCCGGACTCAACTCCGGTCGCGAGTCCGGAACTCCGGCAAGGGACACGGAGGAGGGAAACGATGCAATCGTGTATATGTAATAAATATTGCATTATATTAAATTCCCGTCCGAGCGAGACCCAGGTCTCGAGACCTCCAGACTCGAGAGCAGCCCATTGAAAAGTTTCACTTCGCAATTCACGACGAAGTTATTTCGAGGGTTGGAGAGAGGTGAGGTGAGAGGGGGTACAACCCCTGAGATCCTGCCACGACGCACGGAAATGCACGAATATGCTCGGAAGAATTCGCAGCATAAACATAACACTATCTATACATATAGATTTCCAAACCTTTTTATCGTACTTGTTGTTCTAAAAGTAGTCTATAATTGTTTATCAAATAAAATTTAACATTGCAAGTGTTTCCAACTATGGTAGCATGACTGTGGTTGAAAGTAATGTATGACAATTGGCAACAAGTGTTGTGTTTAATTTCTATGGAGATATAATAATTATAAAACAAATCGATGACTAGATTTTCGCGGAAATAAATGTTTTGAGGTCCCCAGAATACGTTATCTTCTTTCTCAATGATGTCTGTATGTGTGTGGATGGATGAATGAACAAGAATAGATGACAAAATTTTGCATACAATTGCTAAAGCGTAAGTGTAAGTGCTTTCAATTTAAAATAAAAAAAAAACTAAATTATATATTTAATAATATTAATAATAATAGCTATGAGAACAAACAAGTAATACTTAAATTCAAAATAACGTCCTATCATTTACAAATTAGTTATTTTGTACTTACAACAAATTTCTGGATTTTAAATAATATAAAACGAAAATATATTTTTTCTGGAAGAATTTACGATTTGACAGATAAGAGTAAAATGATAACGAAAGTCCGTAGATATCTGCTAAGTGTCGTGTGTTATAAGTTAACAATTTATCACATCGAACCATATTTCGAGAAACGCAGAAACACACCTGTGTATTTCGCAAAATTTAAATTACTATTATAAAGAAAAGTTAAACTACGTTTAATAATAAGATTAAAGATTTCTTAGATCGCGATTTTGTATCAAGATGGCAGAATAACATTGGAATAACCTATAATATTTGCAGAATAGTATGGTGAAAAAAATACCATTATCCTCATATAAAGGCTCATATCATCCAAGGACAATGTCCTTCACTTTTCCGTCCCGTGTCTTCTCCGCCATGTGACAGTGTGCAAGAGGGGTGGAGAGCTGCATACAGGCCCCCCTCTCGCCGCTCACGACTTCTTGCAACTTGTGCCATGTATAATTAAACAGATGCGATGTAGGATCTCTTTATCGAAATGAAAAAAAAGAGGAAAATGTCAAGAGTTTCCCCTTGCGCCCCCGCGCTAACCGCCAGCGAGGGTTTTATCCGCTGAGCGCTCTCTGTTTTATCGACTAGGTGCATGTAGATTAGCCCTATACACTCATAAGCGCCGGAGGTTTTTTTTTATATAATTGCATCATCTTACTAACACAAGAACTAGATTGCACAAATATGTAGATTCATTTGCTAATATAGTTCTTCAATATTAAAAAGTATGTAACAGATTAAACACTTTTATTTGTATCAGTAAGATTTTGAAGACTGTCCTAAAACTATATATAAATTGTCATTATCTTAGGCCCAACCTGTACTGTAATTTGTGGATTACGAGATTTGACAACGATTAAGTATAAATTCAAACAAATCTTGTGTGGTACACGGCACTCTCATTATATTTTAAGCACGAAGATCGGTTACAAGCCGTCGAGTTAAGTCCCCAAATATTTTTTACAAGGATAATTACAGGGACAAAGAAACAGTTGCAAACAGTTGCGAGTTGGCGACTAGAATTTGAACTGTAGATCTCGTGATTTACAGCCTGAAGCGTTACCACGTAGCTTTTTAGCTTTTAACACATCGGACCCTGGATCCAAAGCTTGTATTCCACAACTGACAGTTGCCATTTTAACTTTACTCCGCTTGTTGGCCCTCTACTAACAATTTTGGGGCATGACTTGAAGCTAATAATCGCACTTCATACACAGAAATGTATTACTTATGTAGATCTTCATAAGCAGAGTGCCACATCCATAATGGATAAAAACATGATGATTTTTGGCAAATTGGTATTTTACTTTAGTAAAATCTCGACCAAAAAAGTAATATATATTTGTGAAATGCGACCAGCAAATGCGGCCCTCCCAAAAATGAATGAGGTGTTGAGGTTTTAAGTTGAATTAAATATGTTTGTATCGCATAATGAAAGCTAATCCAATCGTATTTTCATTTAGTTGTAGAAACATGGTTTAGTTAAATTTTTGTGAGTATTGTTTGAGAAAGTGATTCGATATACTTATCAGGCTTAACTGAATCTATTTTGAGCTTTTTTGTTCATGTATATGGTTAGAGTGTCCTAAAAAGTTGAGTGTTCATGATGGTGTATATATTTCTTTACAAATAGGAAATATGTAGTGTCCCACATGTGGCGCTACTGGTTAGCATCGTTCGCAAAGCCGTGAGTGGTGTGAGGCCTGCAGGGTAAACTCTTGAAAACTCTTGCATTTTTACGTGAAATATGCCTTCCGCCTGAAAATATTCTAATCCGGGAATATGAAATGCCTGACTCTACGCGCGTGTGTTGTGTATGTGTGGCTGGATAGATAGATGGATGTCCGTGTGCACTATGTATGCATGTATATGTGTGAACAGTGTGCGTAAGCCTTAAGGTTCCTCTGGGGAAATAGCCTATTTGAGTTTTCTATGCGTTGGTTTTAAAGTGTGTTGTTTCTTTTATGAATACGGCTGCAAGACATGCAAATAATGGAATTCTACTCTTTGCGGCTACAATACCATCTTTTATTAATAAATACTACACACTACTTATTATGGTCTCAAAAATATTTAATATTGTTATATTAATTAACAAATATCCCGCGTAATTCTGTACTGTCAAATACTAAAAGATTGGCGTTGATCATACTATCGAATATTCATTTGTGCTCCATTGTTGTCAGTTTATTTTTTGTACAACTATTTATAGGGCATTATTTATTTATCTGTTACACTGCACAACATTAACTTATCATCATTATTAAAAGCAAAATTACACAATTTTTAAACTATGTCAGTGATCAAAATTGAATAAAACTTAAAAAATAAAAATAATTAATTTATACTAGAACGAAGCAATCAATCGAATCAAACAGCAATAATAATCAAGATAATATGTATTTAAATATTTTATAATATTTTAACCCTCCGAGAGTACATATATTTTGCGTATAAAATGCGGTGACCAGCCGTCAAGTCATAGGCCCCAAAGTTGATAGTGTTTGGGGAACTACAGGGGTAAATTTAAATTGGCAACTATCGGCTGTGGGATTCGAACTGTGGATCTCACGATCCGATGCGTTACCACGGAGCTATTTACCCCATATGTTACTGTCAAATTCTTAAACTCTTAATTAATCTGTAAATCTGTAAATTTAGTCCATAATGAAGATCAAAAGATTTATCAAAGCTTCAGTGTTAGAAATTCAAGTTTGAATAAATGATGGTGAATTAAGCTGTTAACGAACGATGTGTATGTTCGTAAGAAAATGCAAAAATATTTGTGCATTCGTCCGAGTTTAACACCTTAGTATACTTGCAGATACTGTAAGTTTGTGAGGTTTAGAAATTCTCAATTGAATTTACTTTTGCGTCTAGTTCGAACAGTCTGTTTGGATATCAGTTCGATCTGTGCTATAAGTATAGCAGAACAATTGCAATTTTATATTGTAGAAATTACAAGAACGCATGGCTGGGTAGTATTTATGTTATACATAATTCCTGGAACAATTAGATACGTCCTGTCCGTCGGTAGGCTATGACGACGGCGGTCTTGGCTCCATATATTTAAAGTCAACGTCAAGCATAAACATAGCGACCAAATTCGCAGAAATCAAAGTGCATCGGCTTGCTCCCGCGCAGCACGTCCTACTTGTCAATCACACCACAACATATGCATAGAGTTCAGCCTTCCTTGAATTTATGAAAGAAATTTTACACTTCTGTCTTTCTCTAAACCCAAAATTTATACAAATATTGACAAATTGACGTCATTCATAACTTTTCGTATTTAATAAACAATTTAAACTGCTCTAACAGGCCAATAGAGAATGCTAGTTGCAATAGTACACTTTTTGCTAGTTCTATAGGAACAGTACTTAAACTTAACTCGGATTTTAAAAACATTGGTCTCGATAGTTATTTACGTTATAAGTCCGGCAAATTATTTTACGGTAATAATAAGATGTTTCCGGACAAGGCGACAAAGGATTACCATGAAAATGATGTTAAAATTTCGGTTAAATATTGTTAGTGTATGTATATCAAAAGTTAAATTTAAGTCACAATGGCTTGAACTGAAAGGTTTGTTTTTACCTCCCGCCACATCATGTAAGGGAGGTATAGGAATCATGCTAAAAATTAGGTAGTGAGTTTACAGTGGATGAGCATCTAAAACAATAGAAACGACTTGGTATCTTGGTCTTGGAGGAAATAATATAAAGGAGAGAGTGTTAGCAAGCAATAGTGAAGCCGCTGCTCCACTACAATAAGAACCGCTGTTATTGCGTTGTTATAGCAACCATCAGCATTTGGCTGTCGTATTGTTTTTTTCTGAACGTATGTATCGCTCAATCTCCACTCCAACCAGAACCAGAACTTGCTTACGTCTGCCCTCACCAGGTTACATTTCCCTTGTCGTTAATAACTTCATTCCTTGAAGATCTAGGTGTATATCAAAAACAGTGCATGTTTCAAACAAGATAAAATAATTTCTAATTATGTATTTTACTTATACAATTCCTACAAAAGCAGGGACAATGTTTCTTCATTCATTTCTGTCACGTGTCCCACAATCAATCGATTATGCTATGGATATATTACACACATAAACAAAAGACGTAATAGAATGGGAAAAAGGCATAAAACAAAATTTCCCCATCCCTGAACCATTTAACTCCAAACTTTAATTAATTAATTATATTTATTCACGCAACTTGTCGTTTTTATTAAAACACATGTTAATTATCTACCGTTTAAAGTACAAACATCACACATGCAACACACACATGCAAACACAGTGCAACACATCGAGGTACACATGCACGGACTGCACTCTGTGACATACACGAACTCCCCGTGCCGGCGTGAAAAACAGCGCGTGAGCGTGAGCGCGCGTGCCAGCGCGTGACTAATCCGCGCCGCGTGATTATATTCGCGACGCATCCCGCGTAAATCGACTGCAAATTAAATCGGCGGACATCAATTTTCCGAGCGGTAATTACCGGTTCGGGGTGAGGGTAAGGGTAAGCGGCAAGGGTGGCAGGTCAACCTGCAACACCGACCGTGACACTGGATTGCCGAAGATTTAAGATTTCATTTCGCGGTTTTACTCTTATAACAGTTTTTGTACTTTTAATTCAAGAACCCTTACATGTTATCACACAAAGGAAAATTGTTTAATGCACCATATTTATATCTTAAATTCTATCATTTTTACCTTCCGTACATACATATACGATGTATGTAAGGGAGGTATTATGTTTATGTTACGAATTGATTAGATTTTGGGAACAATTCATCAACAGTAACTGGCATAATATTTGAAGACCTATTAGGCGTTTTGGGTCTTAATAAATAAACGGGATTACCGGATTAGTAAAATTCCCTAAAATCAAAATGATGTAGAATAATATCTTTATTTGAAACATTTTACTATATTTTGTTGTCATCAGATTCAAAAACAGAGTTCATGGTACCAGCCAATACTTTTGGGCCAAATGAAAACTCCATCTTAGTGATTTTTGTTAATTTGTTATTATTTCAGTTGTTATTATTAAAAATAACAAAATTAAAATAAAATGAGTACTACAATTTTCCTTTGTAAGATTAGAATATTTTTTAATGTTATTCCAAAAGTCTTCATTGGGCCAAATGACATGATTTTGGGCTCGTAGCTATTATTTTACGGCTTTATGTCCTACTGTACTGTAATAATTATGAAGACAAACGAAAATAACTGGATTTCAATCAATTTTATTATAAACTTTCTCTGTCGACCGGTTTCGGCCCCACTTGAGCCTTCTTCAGGAGATGAGAAAATCTAAATTGATATTGTATTTGATATATAACATAATTTAAATTTAAAGAAATAATTTAAAAGTAATTGCCATATGGAGCAAATGGATTACGTCCAAAGTATAAAACTTTAACATAGGTCAAAAATAACAAACTAAGGCCAAAAGTTCTACTTAAGTAGAGTTCCATGGGTGTGTCACGCAGAACTTTTGTTCTTAGTTTGTTATTTTTGACCTATGTTAAAGTTTTATACTTTGGACGTAATCCATTTGCTCCATATGGCATTTACTTTTAAATTATGTAATATATCAAATACAATATCAATTTAGATTTTCTCATCTCCTGAAGAAGACTCAAGTGGGGCCGAAAACGGTCGACAGAGAAAGTTTATAATAAAATTGACTGAAATCCAGTAATTTTTGTTTTTCATCAACCCTTCCAGTCAAGGAAAATTGTATGTTGTAATAATTATGTCTTGTAGAAGTGGGGCGAAATTTCATAGGTTTTGTTAGCCGAATGTGTTAAATTCGGGTACTTGCTCATCAGATTATAGATTGCAAAGCAGTGTCCTCTTATCTTCTTGACTACAGTTACTATAAAAATTCACCATTCTTTATTAGTTCTTTGCACTCATTCGCCATCTTTCATCCTATAATATATTTGTCTCAGTACCGTTCTCCCTAATATCTCCATAAGATTTTGATATTTTTTCTTTAAGGTCCACAGTTCGCAATCCCTAACACATTTCTTGTGTAGTACAACATCAAGTTAGAGTCACAGTTGAAGAATCACACAAATGTTTCTTGCTTTATCTGCTTTGCATCTTACGGTATTTTATGCTTTACTTCATTATAAATACCGATTTAGTGCCTTAATGGGCTATAATTGAAAAGAAGGATATTGAAAGAACATAAATTTGAACAACGCGTAGGTATATGTACATATATGCTCGAGTCTAGCATCATACGCAACAGTGCGTCAGGCAGGTATATTGCAAATTTCGCAAAATAATTTAGATCTGCGTAATGACAGAATGATTGAACTGGTCGTCGTTGGCGGCGGTTGCTGGTTGACAGTACAGTGGCGGCACATAGGGGGTAGTTCACGTCCACGTTGTGTGTTTATAATCGCATAAATTCGTTAGCAGCTGTCGGGTGTGCGCTCGCGTGTAAAATGACGTGGTTGTCGACGGTGGAAGCGACGCCGGGCGACGCTTCCATCTAGCGGTCAAGTCAGCCGTGCAGGTGCCGCCAACCAACCGGACAACTGCCCCTCGGCAACAGTGAGGGCGGCTTACCCACCCCCACGAATATTACACACATGCTGGGATGCAGACTCATTGCCAAAATTACGAACTCTGTTTCAAGAAAATTTTCAGTTTTCCTTTTGTATGCATTTGTCGAAGAAAATTTTGTTTCTTACAAAATGATTAGGTTCAATTAAAAATAATTATTAATTTTTGAATATAAATTTTATTTATCTTCTTTTTTCTGCTTTGAAAGAAAATGAATATATTTTAAATTTTGTTTTTCAAAGTAATGAAAAAGAAGTCGTTTTAATTTTAAACAAAAGTTTGCTAGTAAGAACGCTGATTAAGGGCGACTAACTAGCAGTTGACTATCTGTGTTTTTCAGCTGTCAAACCTTCTTACATGATTATTGAGAAAAATATTTGAAATAGAAGTGGTAGAATATTTAATTCTGTATGTCTTTTATTCGAAGCTTATATCTCTAAAATAATTTAGGAACGCTTGACAGCGTAAAATAAAATTAGTCAACTGCTTGTTAATCACTCTTAATCGGTTGTTCTTACTAGCAGTCAACAACGTTTTTATTTAAAACGATGCCATTTTGAATAAATACTACTCCTATTCAAACTACTTCGTCCTTATAATGAGTCTTCATTGAATACTTTGATATGTTCCTTCAAAACTAAATATTTATTAAACCTACAAAAGTTTTCAGTGACAACGAAATCGGATTGGCACTATTCAAATCAATTATTCTTTTCTTTCAAGAGTCATCTGGTTTTTCCAAGAAACTATTTTCACTAAGGATTCTGAAAGTTTTTTCAACTTATTAGTAGACTTGAATTCACATTCAAGTCTACTAATAAGTGTAAATATGAAGTAATATGTCATTGCGATACATATGGCGAGAAATTGAATGGTGTTGGAATTTGTACAATAGTTTGCACCAGAAGCATGAAACAGTAAAGACATAAAGGCTGAAACAAAGCAACGGATCGGTAGAGTTCGGAGCATTGACTTGGGTGAAACAGAAATTTCGTAGGATTTACGAGTTCCGCGGACGGAGCTTGGAGCAAGGGTTAATCAATTTCTTGTGTAGAACTTTTATTGTCGCCGTTAATGGCCGAACGAAACTATTGAAATTACAAATTCAATTAAAAACTCGTCATATTTAATTTGGCTCTAATGTATTTTGATAACCGCGCACGATAAAGCGTTTGGGAAAGCAATTAAGACGGCGAGTGCAACTCGCTCGCCCATTCTCCGTTCCCGACTCGACTCGGGATATTGTTTAATATTTCATTTCTGGTCGGTAAAGTAGAACTCTTGCCGCCAGCGAGCGCTCGCAAACATTATATTTACTTTATGGCCAATTTAAAAGCACGTAAAAATTTATATTAAATCTTATATTTATTATAAAACTGTGACACTTTTATTGCAATATACATTGTTTTTTATTGCGTCTGAGAGCTGCTATCATGAAGAAAACGTTGCAATATCATGTGCTCCAGACTGCCACATTTTTTACTTTTAACCGGTGCAGAAACAGTTGTCTGCCTTCATCGACCGATCATGCCACTTTCCTTGCTCCCGACCAAACTTCAACTAGCCGAACATTCGCATTCTCCATCCGCATTAAATGTCTTACACATTAACATTGTTTTCAAAGATTTATGAGCGACTAGAATATTGCAGTACCTATTTGAACCTTGTATATAACAATCTGTAAGAATTGTAGTACGGCGGGACGTGACTGAAACTTAGGGGTTAACAAACAAACACAAACACTATTAAGATGATAAAAATGATATTTAATAAAATATGCTTAAATAGTTCCAGTTACCAAAACATATTTAACGACGAATTTATTTAAAGTTCTACATTTTGTAGTGCACAGCAGACTGAAAACCAACTTTCTGTCTTGTGCTGGCCATACACTTTCAACTACCCCATACGGGTTATGGTTGCAGGGTAAGGGAAAACGTTTATCACAGAACTAACACAAAAATTACGTAAAATTAAAACTAATCTAGGGTTCGACCAGACCTCTCCGTAAATCTGTCAACCCGGGATGACATCTCAAGCCGATATTTCAGAATATTTGCCGCGATAATCTAAAATGACTATTTATGATAACTAAAATTCTAACACACATGTGTAGCAATAAATTAAACTCAAGAACTCCTGTCAAGACGATTTTCGATGCGTTCAAGTCCAAACGCAGTTTGAAACTTGATATTTTAAAATCGTTTTGACAGTAAAAACAATAAATCGTATTCTGAATGTTCGCCTTGTTACAGAATGATCATTTTGCTGATTAGCTGTGAGTACCTATAAAAGCAAATCAAAATGGAGGTGTTCAATAAATTTGTAATAAAAAAATTATTTATTCATTTCTTTATCAAATTAAAAGCGTTGCTAATCTGGAATTTTGGTTAGGCGAAATATTTCTCCACCGGTATTTAATAAATAATCTAAACTCAAAACAGAGTGATAATAAGAATTGATTAAAGTTTATATAACCTTCATTTTAGATTGTAGTTATGTTAAATTAAATTTGATAGTGCAAATCGGGGTTATCGGGTAGTCGAGCTACCGTGGGTAGAAAGCAACATTACATATATTAAAACCAAAATTACAATTGCGTTTCAATACAGATATTCACGTACAATAAGTATAGTACATGTCGTTTAATTTGTTCACATTGGAACTTTTGATAACAATAGCCGATTGAAAATATTATTCCATGCAAATCTTAAAAGACTATATAAATACGTAAATATTAACATGTCTTTTAAATTTTGAAAATATAAATAAAAGTTTTCTAATATGTTAAACATTTAATCTTCTGCATGTACAACTTTTAACGATACAAAATACAGTAAAAAGTTTCAAATAAAGATTATAACAAATATAATAACGAAATCTATAAAGCCTTTCGGTTGATGGATTTCAATGAAATTCTAGCCAGATCAAAACATGTAAACTTTAAGTATGCAGTTTCAAAATGATATCTGCATTAGATTTAGAATTATCGTGAACGAAAACCCCAAAACGTGCTTATCCGTTGAAAAGCCACTATCGAAAATTTTGACCCGTTATAATAACCCCCAGGAAGTAATAAATATATCATTACGCCATTTTCTCATTTTGGATGTCACAAATCTTTGGTGTGATTAAATGGTTACGCGTAAAATGCGGTTACCAGTCGTCAAGTCAAGGCCCTCAAAAATGTTATTGGACGGGGAACTACAGGGGTAAAGTTAAAAAATCTTATGATTAAATCAAATTAGAAGAATTCCAAAAGAAATACAAGGAAATAAGATACTTGTGGACGAAGTTAAGATTACTATAAATAATTTAATTTATCTACGCTCGTGAGTGTTAAATGTCACTTGTCCAACTCATTTTGCGTGAGTTGTGAGCTTCATTACCGCACTCGTTTTTATTAACGTACTTTTTGTTATAAATGTTGATAATACTATCTTTACAATTCCTTAAATTGATTAATATTTAATTAATTAATAACTTTTGGAGCTTATTCTTCTATATCTGATATACTTTCAAAATCACTTCTTCAAAAATTTATGAAAAACTACTTGGATTAATTTCTTACCTGACAAAAAAAATATTAAATTATTTAAATTTTTTAGCTTTGGGCGGGCTTAACACTGATACCATATTTGAAATAAATTGAGTTGACTGTTTTGTGTACCAGTGAACTTCCACTGCGTTTTGAAATTTTGACCAAAATTAATTTTATAATAATGTAGTTTCGTTACTCTATCCTTTCTTGTTCATGTGTTATACGTATATCACATACTCATGGATTCGGAGTATTTCAAAACATGTATTTCTATTTCTACATAAATTTCGACACCGATATTTTACGTTCAAGAACGTAAAAAAGTTGTAATTATTCTATCAAGATTCTAAACAGCAACTGTCTTCTTTGCAGCATTGCAATGCTTTATTCCCAGAATTCTAGAAAACATCAGCAACTTACTCCCTGCATCATGCCACATTTATTTATTTACGTATATTTATAGTTTGAAGCACTAGAAGTTTCTCCATTTTAAATAATTTAAAATATGATGTATTAGCGAATGAATAAGTAATGTTTGTTGGTGAAACGGGAAATTGATGAAGGAGCTGTAGGTCTAGAGCTAGAGTGTTCTCTCTCGAATCTTCGCGTGCAGGGGTGGGTCAGGGCAGGCCGGAGGAGGGGCCCAAGCGCGCTAAGTGGATAAATAAATATTTCATGTCGCGCGAGCAACCGATGCCAAATGGATGAATTGTTCCGCGCCCAACAACGACCGATCATACAGCCAAGCAAAAACCACTGAGTCGGTTTGTCTACAGGACTTAAAACTGTGTTGGTAAATGATTCTGCCAGCCTTTCATTTTTAATTTTTAGTATTTTTGTGGCAGAAGAGAGACAGGCACTAATGGAAGTAGTTGCACTAAAATGTTGCTTATATTTAAGTATATTCAGCGAACTATTTTGTTTCTGGTAATACTTTCAAACTGTTTACCTCTCACAAATAGGTATGTTAATATTCCTTGCAGCATGTCCCAAGGTACATTCAATTTATAGTTTAGAGATAAAATAAAGCTAATTAGAATTACACCTATAACAATTAAAATCATACTGATAAAAATATCGTACCATTCGTCAGTGTTAGCCAAGATGTGTTAGATGTAACTGCAACTGATGTTGTCTCGTGGTGTGTATGTACATGGGTTAAATTTTTGATAGCGAGTATTCAATAGATAAGCAAGTTTTAGTGTTCCAGAAGAATACGAACTCACTATTTTCACGATGACGCCCCTATGTGTACTATAATTTTTTCGTCCACTACAAATCAAATTCTAAGGACATCATATTATATTTTCATATGTTTTAGTTATGAGCTGATTAGATTTTAATAGTAGCTTTCTCCCTAGTAGTCACCCTAAATTGATAGTTTACTTGATGGCCTATCAGGTTCTTTTGGCATATCTTAGTAAATAATTGAGTTAAAACTAATTTTGTTAGATTTAAAAAGATGTAGGTAACATAACAATTAGTTAAACTTTTTATTTGAATCTTTTTTCCACATTTTGTATCATTTAGAAATAAAATTTGTAATTAATTCCGTGATAAGGTTTTTAAGATCGAATCCTACAGCCGACTTTTGCCATCCGTAATGGCTGAAAGACGTAATGATATATTTTTTTTACTTATTTAAAAATAAGATTTGCGATTATTATGTCATAAAGTTTCAGATAATATAATACCTACTTGTTTGAAATTTTATTTCTTAATATATGATTTGAGAGTGACAATCGAAAAATGTTGAAACCCTTCATGGATTGGGTCGTTACTTTGGCAACAGCGTTCCCAACCTGCACAAAAAATATTCCATTAAAAAAGACTCTTTTTCGTTTGCATTTCCATCAAATTTTCAGCCGACTTTTTGTATCTTTTGCAGTTTAATTTAAAGTAAATAAAATATACAATTTCAGTCTCGTTTCTGGTTTAATAATAAGTTTGTTAAATTAACATCATTACCAAAAAATTTACATTCCGGTACCATGTTTCATAAAAACTGCAATACATCAACAGCCAAAAATACGAAGAAAAAAACCCGATCGAGTTATTGATTGGGGGTGAGTGCCGCCCTTGGCCGCCCCGGTGCACGCCTCTGTAGGCGTACCAGTAGCGTACGTTCGCCCGCCGCCGCCAATTTAAATAATTGAATACATGAATCCGTGATAAGCCACGGCGATGCATAGTGCATGAAGCAAATTTGATAACAAATAAAAATAAATAATGCCAATTCTGGAAACGGACACGATAAATATTTATGTCTTTCGATATCGTGTATGTAAAGTAATAAACGGATCGCGGATCGCAGTGGGCCGGGAGAGCGTTTATTCAAATGTTTTGTTGTGTTGTGCGAGCCGCCGCCTCTGATGATGGCGCCACCGTACTACAGCCACCGTCTCCAGCCCTTAACGGCCGCTGATTGTAATCGGCTAAAGTTTTTACTTTATTTTATTTATAACTACATCACCGATACCTTTTATATTTCATATTTGATACATTTGCTGCCATCTAGTATCGTTTCTGTGAAGTACACGGCTTGTACTCACCTTAAAAACATCGATTTTAGCTAAGTATACATCGATGAATATTATTGGTTGAAAATACGTTTGAAATACAGTAATATGCAGAGACACTATTTCCAAACACTTAAATTAGACTTCATAAAATGCTCTTAAAAATTCTACAACCTGGTTTATACTGTATTTAATTTACATATTTTAGATTTAGAAATTTAGTTCAGATATTCATGATTTACCTTCGTAGTTCATACTGAATTTAATTTAATACCATTCCGGATTAGGATACAGATTTTGACGTATGCATTTAACAACAACAAAAATATATTGACTGTGTGATGTTCTTGAAAAGAAGATATTAAATTATTATAATTTTTGACACTCTCCACATTAATGTTACAACAATATTTTATGATCACAAATAAATTAGTTTTGACACAATTTACTGTTGTCAAAGTTTTTTCTAGTTACTCAGCTGTAATTGACTGGGTTCAGAAATTAAGATTTAAAATATGAAATATGCTGATATTTTAAATGTAAATTATAAATCATTAAATTAGTAAATCAAACCAGTAAACTTACTTACTTGTTTGTAATTTATATTTTATAAATTAAATTTCAAATAAAAAGTTGGAAATTAAATCCAGAATAAATCAGCCATTAGAACATACAAAGTTAAAGTTTGTAGTTATCCATGATGTAAAATTATTGTTTACATGAAAAACTACTCGTTGTATCGCAAATTAGATTGCGAAATCGTGTTCAGAAGATTCAAATTATCGACATACTATTTTCGACTCAAAAGGGAAGATGGTTTAGAAAACTTTAATATGAAATATCTCGGAAAGAGTTAGGGCTGGTTTATAATGGATTTAATTTACAAATTCATATTTAGAAATTTAGAATTTATAATTTCGATTTACCTTCTGGTTAATACTGAATTTTTTAAATTTGAAATTTAACAATTAAGTTTATATATTAACGACAAATAAATAACCTTAACTTGTCATATGTAATGTTCTTCAATCAAAGTTATTAAATTAATATCATATTTCACACTCTTCGCATCCATGTTACAACAATATTTTATGATGATCACAAATAAATCAGTTTGATTGATAATCCTGACACATTTTACTGTTGTCAAAGTTGTTTTTAGTTTCCCAGTTAATTTTATTGGTTGAATTTGGAAATTTAGATTTAGAATATAAAATATTGTGATATTTTAAATGTAAATTATAAATCTAAGTACTTATAAATATGTAAATGCAGCATAAACCAATAAAGGTATTTTATGTTTTTAAAAATAAAGTTCTAAATTTAAATTTGTAAATTAAATACAGTATAAACCAGCCGTAAGAGATAAATAAGAAAATAACAAAATTTTACCAAAATTTAATGTAAAAGAACAAACATAAATATTGCGTGGAATGTTACGATAAATTCACGTCATGTGTGACTTAAGCAGAATCACTTATATGCTGCATTATACTAATATTATTTGTAATAAATGTAAGTTAGGATATTTCTTATGAAAATTTAGCGTTAGTCACGGCGCAATCAACGATATCTTTTTGTAGTAGTTTAAAACACCCGTATCAAGAATATATTTTGATAGGAATATGTATATTGTTTGATAATAAAATTCAATACATATACACAGGATAACGAATTACCTAATAAATTGTTCGAAACTGTAGACTTCAAAACTTGTACAAAATCATTTTTCATGTCTGCCCTTTTGGCAAATTGTCAATAATAAGTTTTATTGCGCTTGTAGTTTCGAATATTAGTTCACTTTTAGTCTGTTGGTTTTGAAGAAACAATAGTTTTATTATAGCTATTGCCTTCTTATTTATTGATAAATATTTTGGGAACAACGTGGCGTTTTAATGGAGTAAAAAAGATTGGTTTATGTTTTGAAACCAGTGATGATGTACAATTATAAAAGATGAAAATTTGCATGAGGATATATAATATTATTAATTACACTTCATGTAAGAGATAAAAAACTGTTTTTTAACATCTATAATATCAAAATAATTTCGATAAATATAGAGACCATGCGTACAAAAAATGTTAAGTGTATAATATAAAAGAACCTTTCCAATTTACAGTATCTAATTTTCAATAAAAAATTACTGAAATTATTCGACAGGGCCCTAATTTCAACGAAACGCATTTAAATTTTGGAGAATCGACCGTAATGGCCAACAATTTGAACTGTTAATAGTTTCTATATTTTATTTTTATTTTTCCCCGATAAAATTTAGTGAGCGATCATATCGGCGTATTTCGTTTGATTACGAGAATTATATTATTTATTAACATGTGTACAAAATGACTATAATGGGCTCGACCCCAGTATCTCTAGATTCTAATAACATATTCACGTGTATGTAATTATTATATGTTGACCAGGGATGCACAAAATTACCCAAATATTCAAATTGTCTGCCTTTGTTTGCACCCCTAAAATAAATTTTGTTTACTTTGTAATTGTTGTACAAAGAGTAGCTAAATACGAAACATATATGTACAGGAAGTTCGCTAAAATATTATAGAGCAATTGTAAATTATTTTTAGTAGACTGTCTGATAAAAAAAGGCACTACATAATATTTCTCTGTGGCTCCATCATCTATTACCATGATTAGGGGACGTGATATGACATATAGTAAATATTTCTTAAAAAAAAAATTGACTTAAATAAATGAATACATACATGTTTGATTGTGCCATGCTGTGCGTGAATTGTGGTTACCAGCCGTCAAATCATGCCCCCTCATCCAAATGGAGGATGAACCACAGAAGAAATTTTTATGTTGATTATTTTTTGACGTTTCTTAAAACCAATGAAATGCTTCATTGTATGTCACGTGTCTGTGTTTTATCAATCCTATCATTATTATACCTGAGAATAAAGCTCTAGTAATTATTCCGGGGAATAATATTTGTAGCTTTTTTGTTTTTGTTGACAAATGTCAGATGTCAGATAGTTATCATCAACACAAGTAAAAAATGTGCAAAAAAGATAGATTTAGTGGCGTGCCTGATAATGAAATCAAAAAATAATATAATTAAATATAACTCGAGAGTTCGATAAATTAGAAAATAATTCTCCAGTATTTTTCTCAAACTTGTAGCCATTTGGCAATAGCCACGAAAGCCCTACGGGCTTTCGTCGCTATTGCCTGGCAACAAGTTTTCGAAAGAGCTGTCAAATTATTTTCGATTTATTCTCACTCTCTTTTATACTATTATACTATTACTAAGAATATTTGTTCAAGAATTTGGTTTTAGTTAGAATTTTTTTTATTAACATATACAATAGATTAAAAATAAGGAAATTCAAGGATATGATGACTCGTACCCTCTGAGGACACAGGTATAATTTTATTTATTTCCTATTAAAAAAATATATATACTTCCTTTATAAATCAATTCTCTCAGTTCTTTGTATTTTATTTGTAATTTTTGATAAAAAAAAATAAATAATAGATTATAATAAATTAACCGTTGTTGTTTTAAATATATAAATGATCTAAAACAACTTAAATTTTTAAGTTAAATTTGTGCCAAATTGGTAATGTTAAAAAATCGATTTAAATTTCTCTTTTGTAAGCGGGGCAAATTTTGTGCAGCCCTGTTCTATATAATGTCGTACATATAATCGAGTAACTTGGTTATTATTTTAATAGCCAGTCAAATATTTTCATTCCATTAGCGTCCGTTATTTTCCATTTATTTTAATTTTAATGCTGTAAATACTAGTATATTCATATAATGGATACACGGAATCATTTAGAGATTTACGTTTGGTAAGCTTTCGCAATTATGACATCATCGCAAAAATTAGTTTGGGAAATTACTTGGAAAAGGTATTAAAAATATTTACGATTTTCTTGAAATCTAAATAAAATTAAAAACATTAAAAGGTTTCTTGGAATTGTAAAAATACAATATCAAGTAAATAATCTGTATTTGTATAGCTGAGTATGCGAACATAATTGTTTAATACACAAGTATAAATGTGAGGCATTTATTTAATAATAAACAATAATAAAAATCATTAAAGTCCGATATTCAGTTGATTTATGGTTTAATGTAATTAAATTCAAATCAAATTTGATATATTACATTAATATATTTCAAACACGCAAGCCATATTGAAATTATGCGCGACATTTATTTTGTTCACAATCGTATTAATAGATATTTTTAATAAGCTATGCTTGACAGTTGCGGTTAGAGAACAAATTTATGTACGTCACACATTGCTAGCATTCCAGAAGTACTGGGTGGCATGCTTCCTTCACGACTAATACATTTTATTGTAAACTTGTGAGAGATGAAAATGAATTCGTCAAAACTTTCTTATACTTTGAGCAACAGAACAAAAAATTATTGCCTATGACACTATAATATTACACAGTAAACCTCAAGCCGTTTTGACCATTTTCGTAACAATGTTTGGATGGATGTGTGACCGTATGTTCAATAACTCATAAAAGCAAGAGGAAGAGAGCAACAAAAACTACGAAATTGAATAATCGGAAATGGGAATAGAATAATAGTTATTTACTTTACAAGTGGGCAAAGTAAGGAATTACCCACGAGAGAAATTTTTGCTCACGAAACCGAAGGCTGAGTGAGATAACTTTATCGTGTAAAGTATAACGTTTTATCCAACACTTCTTAATAAATGAAAAATTTATTAAAGAAATATTATTTGACAGTGACATTTACTTTAAATTTTTGAATTAAAATGTCAATCGAAGTAGTTACCAAGGTGTTGTGTATTATCATTATTGTTATAAATAAAAAAATACTTACTAGTGGCTTTCCTCAAAATTATAGCCACTAGTGGATAATCTGTTACTTTGCTTGTTTAAAATCGCCATAGTTATAGAGCATTTATTGAGAGGTGTTGGATAATAGTATATTGTGTCATTAGGAGTAAATGTGATACTTTGGGTGCTGAGCATGTAAGTTTGAACGACGAGCGAAGCGAGTCGAACAATTACATGCGAAGCACCCAAAGACACATTTACTCCGAATAACACATGCTATTTTTTCTTCAAACATAGAAAATAAAATTATATATTATAAAATGCTCAAAACTTCAAAAAATATTCTGTCTTAACTAGCATTTCAAGTTGCCGTAGAATATGCTGTTTTGTTATTTTTGTTTATTTGTTTCATTTTTAGCTGTCAAATTATTGAATTACAACCTTACTATTTTTCATAATATTTTACTTTGTCCGCCGCCGGCGTAAATGTGTTGCCAAGGATACACTTTTACGCCGGCGGCGACAATATTGAACTTCTGCTTGTTGAATACAAATATATAACAACGTACTTTTATGACGTTTGAAGAAAAAAATATTTTTTGCAATTTTCATGTACTGCTGTAGAGATTTAAATAATTTTTGTCACATAAATGTTCTATTTCATTGTAGTAAGTAAAAAAATATATGACTACAATTATTTACAATCTGTACTGTTTAAGATCCAGAAACATCTCTACAATGACGTCACAACATTTAAAAAAAATCATTGTGGCTTAATGAATAACAATTAAGACTTTTTAAAAGTTTAGATAGTCTTCAATTTAAAAAAAGTTTCATAAAAAAATGGTGTTTGATTGTATGGTTTTTCGGACAAACTTTTGTCAACTTTTGCAATTTTTTGATCAAAGATTTGTGGAAAGATATGTTCAGATATCGAAGTATAAATTTGATCGCCACTAGCAGGCGTTTAAATTATGAGAAAAGAATGAAGCAAAATTAAATATGTAAATGAGAATGCAGAGCACATACAATTAAACGGGAGCGAAAAGTTATTAAATTGTAACAATCCACATTTATTGCAGTCCATTAAAATGAAAACAAACAGCATTAAAAATATGTAAAACCAATATTGGAAAGATCGCAATAAAATAACAAATTAATGAATGAAAATTACAAAATTAAATAGCTAAAATGATCATGTATCAAAATTACTTTAATACCACAATCGAATATTCAATCATATCAAGCATTTACCATCCACTGAGCCAATACACACACACCACGCACAAACACACACACACACACACACACGGTTTATTACCATATAAAGACTTGTGATTTCCTGGTTTACCGTTGAATAATGCAAACGTGTTACATTCGATTGCATCATATATTATATAAATAATTATAAAGGCAGATTCATATCGACCGGCGGACATTTGCATATGGAATTAGTGTCCTCGGACGTAGCGTAATGGCGCCGTAACATAACGCAATGCTGTGTGTGTAGAGGTTAGGTCGTCGCCGCCATGTTTGGTTTGCACAAGCAGTGAACTAGCCAGGTAGAGTAGACTATACTATCTGTTTAGCGGGACATATGGATAGCGGCCGCCATATTGTTTGATTATTGTTGCTGAAACCAAGGGCTGTGTTCGCTGCTAATTGGACTGTGATAAAGTAAACGTGATTAATTCGCGCGCCAAGATATTTTTCTAATGTGGTTTGCTATTAATTTTCACCCGTACACAAACTATTGTTCGGCCGTTATACTGAAATATAACCTTCAGGTTCACCGTTTCACACTTTTTGCAGCTAACTCTTGCTTTTTTGGTAAATAATTGCACACTTAGCGAAAAGGTTTTGATATACAAAAATGGTACAGTTTAATAAATACAAAAAAATAATGGACGGTTCTCATAATAATTGCCTTCTTCGTCCTTCATCGCTTAACCAATTTTAGATTAAGAGAAAGAATCAACATACTTACAAGCTTAACAAATTTATGTCCTATTACATATTGAATATGTAATAAATAAGTAAAAAATTCGGGACATTTTACAAATCCAATTTCATTGTAGGGACTATACGAGTACAATACAAAAATTTACTTAAAAATAAAAAAATAAACTTTTTAAATTCCTTATCAAAATACGAAATAATGCAGAGATATATTTTGTTACTTACTGAATAGAACTTTAGTCCTGGTTGTATAAAGTGTTGTCGATTAATTAATAACTACGGGAAAAAGTTTAATTGATAAAAAATAATAATAATGTATTAAATTCAATCCTGTATAAGTTCAATACAATATAATACATTAATAAATAAATAAAAAAATATATCATCACGTCTTTTCCCCATCATGGGTGTGGCACTCTGCTTACACAGATCTCGGTAGGTGATATATTTGTACGTATGAAGTGCGGTCAAATCATAGCCCCCAAAGATGTTAGTGGAGGGCAGTGGGATTCGAACTGAGGATCTCACGATCCACAGTCCGACACGTTACCACGGAGCTATTTACCCCATAAATAAATGATTAATTATGAAAAATATTAGTGCGTTATTATTGTTTACCTAAAAATGGGAAAGTTTAACAGTAAATCGAATTATAATAACAAAATCTTGACTATTGGTATAACTGGTTTTAGCTCTAGGTCTGTTATACTTATAAAATTGCTCCAAGAAGATGTGTTTTTAAAGATATTGCAGATTTTTTAAAATTCTATCCTTTAGGCTAAATCGAGTTTATCCTCCAAGCGGTGTACATCAACATGCTATTCTTCAGCGTCATGGTAGGACTTCCCTGGCGACCCGAAGAGAGATGAGCAGCGCTAAGTTCCTCTGGCCCCTTCTACGTGGTGGGATAGATGCGCCTTTCCTCTTGTCGCGGGTTCAGATCCATGTTCCACGCCAGGCAGCTAGATTTTCAAGCACATTTCATCTTCCGTCCTGCCATTCAGATGTACTCCAGCGTGCCCCCCTAACAATTATGTCTCGAAATGAGAACAATTTGTTTATATAAATAATATATCATCATCATCACGCCTTTTACCCATTGTGGGTGTGGCACTCTGTTTACGCAGATCTCGGTAAGTGATACAATTTATTTATTGATATTTATTAGTTTAAAACATATATTTTTTGTCAGTAATATATATTTTTTAAGGCATTAATATATATTTTGTAATCCGTAATATATATGTATTTTTGGTCCACAATAAGTATTTTTTAATCCTTGATATAGATTTATAGTCTGTAATATATATTTTTAGTCTGTAACATGTATTCTTTAGTCCGTACTATATATTTTTTGATATGTGATATATATTTTAGTGCGTAATATAAATTTTTAGTCCGTAATATATATATTTTTTGCCTGTAATACATACTTTAATCCGTAATATGTATTTTTAGTCCGTAATATATATTTCAGTCTTCAATATATATTTTAAGACCGTAATATATATTTTTTGATCCGTTATGTATATTTTTAGTCCGTAATATATATTTTTTAGCCTGTAACATATTTTTTGTCAGTGATATATATTTTTATGGCATTAATATATATTTTTCAATCCGTAATATATATTTTTAGTCCGTTATATATATTTTAGTCCGTAATATGAATTTTTGGTCCACAATAAGTATGTTTTAGTCCTGGATATAGATTTATAGTCTGTAATATATATTTTTAGTCTGTAACATATATTCTTTAGTCCGTAATATATATTTTTGGACATGTAATATATATTTTTAGTACGTAATATAAATTTTTAGTCCTTAATATATATTTTTTTAGTTCGTAATATATATTTTGTCCATAATACATACTTTAATCTGTATATATCTTTAGTCTGTAATGTATATTTTTTAGTCCGTAAAATATTTTTACAGCACAGTACAGATGCAATTAAATTCCTTTTCTTTGTCTATGTGTTAATTATACTAGAATATGCTAGCCTCATCTGCTTCCCTTATTATACTTATCAACAATTGGTAAATGATCGATCGCAGATTTTTTAAAATTCTATCTTTAGGCTAGATAGAGTTTATCCTCCAAGGGGTGTAGATCAGCATGGCCTCCTTCAGCGTCATGGTATGGCTTCCCGGGTGTCCCGAAGAGAGAGGAGCAGCGCTAAGTTCCTCTGGCTCCTTCTTCGTGGTGAGATAGATGCGCCTTTCCTCTGGTCGAGGGTTCAGATCCATGTTGCACGCCAGGCAGCTAGATTTTCAAGCACATTTCAACTTCCGCCATGCCATTCAGATGAACTCCAGCGTGCCCCCATAACAATTATCTCCCGAAATGTTTATTTACAATTTATTTATTGATATTTATTATTGCCAGTAATATATATTTTTTAAGGAATTAATATATATTTTTTAATCCGCAATATATATTTTTTATAAATAAAATAATTGAATATATCATCACGCCTTTTACCCATTTTGGGTGTGGCACTCTGCTTACGCAGATCTCGGTAGGTGATATATTTTTGCGTATGAAATGCGGTTACCAGCCGTCAAGTAGTTAGTGGAGGGGAAATTTAAATTGGCAACTGTCGGTAGTGGGATTCGAACTGAGGATCTCATGATCCACAGTCCGATACGTTACCATGGAGCTATTTACCCCATTTTTTGTCAGTAATATATATTTTTAATGCATTATTATATATGTATTTTTATATTTTTGTATATATTTTGTCTATTATATATGTAGTTTTGTAATTTTGTATATATTTTGTCTATTATATAATGTAGTTTTGTATTCTAAATGTATTCAATATTCTGTTTTATATGTATTGTCCTGTAAATGGTCTTTACTGTTGGGCAATAAATTACTATTATTATTATTATTTTTATTATTATTGTTATTTCAGGTATTTATATTTGAACTTATGGCCAAAAAGGTAGGTACGAGAAAATGTTTAATTTAAAATTCTTTCAGAATCCTTCGAATGATGTATGTAGAATAATTGCACTTTGTATGGGCATACATAGTTTTTTTTCAGCTTTAATGTGTCCAAGCTCTTGAGGAGTTTTTCTGGTAGGTATTTCTCCTTTGCATCCCAGAACTATTGGAATAATTTGAACGTGCTCCATGTTCAACAATCATTTAATTTCATCCGTTAGAGGTAAGTATTTATTAATTTTTTCCGTGTACTGATTATCTGTATTGGCACATAATAATAATAATAGAACAGCTATATCAATAATGTATGTTATTCTCTCTTGCTTGAGTGTAAGTACAATGGCCGGTGTGTTGTTGTCTATCGTCTTACATGTTTATTATTATTATTATTATTATCTGTGAAACATCAAAAACTGATTGTGTAAAGGCCTGTGTCCATGGTGATAGAAATCGGTCCGAGATCTCAGACTTAGTTCTCGAAATTAAAAATTTTGACGTTTGATATTTGAAAAGCTGCAAAATTTGCAGTCAAACCTGAAAAACAGTATTATTAAACAGTTTCTGAAACATGAAATATATTTTTTATTTATTTCACGTATAAACAAATTAAATTTATTAGTTTTTGGTATTGCTGGAAATGGCTGAATCTAACTTCATAAATTCGACTAACCTGACATCTGTAGTCATACAAGTTCACTATTTATGATAGAGAACTATATTCGAGATCTCGGGCCGATTTCTATCATCGTGGACACAAACCTTTACACAATGTGAAGAGTTACACATATATTTTGATATTAATACAATAAAAGAATTCTAATTGTTTAGGTTTGTGTATATTCGCAGCGCCATCTTGATCTCATCTTGCGGCAACTGTACTGATGCCACACTCGATTTCACCTGCGCACAATGCAGGACGCGCGTTATAAACGCTACATTTAAAATACCGGCAGATCCAGGGAAAGCCATTAATGACACGTTTAATTATACACAGCACCAGAGCCGAGGTACAACACTACACGTGTGGGGGGACGTGAGGGGTGGCTATAGCTGCTGTGGACGGTATCATGTAATTTTCACCTGGCCCTGATTACGCGGGTTATCAATTAGAACAGCGGGCCCCGCTGCTAATTGTGGCTAAGCGGATCGCGTTGGCGCTGACCGCTCGCCAGTGATGCCAGCTTGTACACTAGCACCACCCCACTGGCTTGTTGATGCCCCCTGGAGGACGCTGATGCCTGCCGTCGGGGAGCATTAGTCCGACCAATAAGATAGACAAAGGTTTTGTTTTTGTTTTGCGTCTTACATGATTCAATATGAAAATATTATTGTGCTGTATTCACAACAATAGTTCACAAATATTGTGATAGATGGCAGCACTACCTGGATGCGTTAACTCGGCACTCACATTTTTTCGAATTGGTAATTAAAACTAATTGAAGATGCTTGTTTTTAAACCCTTGGCCCTACGCCCTTCCTACTCTCATATGTTGTAGAGAAGGGTCGATTCTATAGGGTACTATATCTCTTACCATTTCCGAGATATGACGCTTTAAAGTTTTCACAATAGTTTCCCTTAAAAATCACCCTTAATATTAACTTTAAAGAGCTGGAAATGATTGTATACCCCTTTTAGAATGTGCTGAACACGATTTCATCATCCATTTTGCGATAGGATGTATAGTTACATAATTAGAGCAGTACTTACTTTGCTTTATTTAATTACATAAGATTTAAGGGTGAGCGCCAATTTTCGAGACCGCCACGGGAGTTTTTAGGGCTGAATCTATAGGAATCCACCCCTAACTCGATTTTTTTGGGTTTTTGCCAACAAAAAGTTGGACTTATAGTCTTGGTGTTTTTACTATTAAATTTTGGGGTAAAAAAAATTGAGATAAGAGCGCTACACCCTTCATTAAAGTCCATAGATTTCGAATCTGTGATTTAAAATAGCGTAGGGTTAATATTTCTTGCGTAACTCGCATTTGAAATCTGAAAAAATCAGTGAAGTAAAAAATGTTGATGTTTTGGTACAAAAAGACGACAAATTAGCGATTTCGGGAACCCTTGGCCCTACGCCCTTCATACTCACATATGTTGTAGAAAAATAGCGGTTTTTCAGGGGTCAAATCACAGGGGACGGCGAAATTTCGTTATTTTTGCGATATCTCTTACCGTTTTCGAGATATGACGCTTTAAAGTTTCCACAATAGTTTCCCTTAAAAAACACCCTTAATATTAACTTTAAAGGGCTGGAAATGATTGTATACACCTTTTAGAATGTGCTGAATACGATTTCACAAACCATTTTGCGATAGGATGTGTTGTTAAATAATTAGAGCAGTATTTACTTTGCTTTATTTAATTACATAAGATTTAAGGGTGAGCGCCAATTTTCGAGACTGCCACGGGAGTTTTTAGGGCTGAATCTATAAGAATCCACCCCTAACTCGATTTTTTTGGGGTTTTTCCAAAAAAAAGTTGGACTATAGTCTTGGTGTTTTTACTATTAAATTTTGGGGTAAAAAAATTGAGATAAGGGCGCGACACCCTTCATTAGGGTCTGTAGATTCCAAATCTGTGATTTAAAATAGCCTAGGGTTAGTATTTCTTACGTAATTCGCATATAACTTTTATATGTTATGACCCACTACGGACTTGTGGTTCAAATTTGTATCACTGCTGACTTGCCGTTCATAATATATAAAATTGCCGATACGCTGAGGAAATGTGACATGCAATAATGAACCTTATATACATACTACATAAAGAACCTAAAATTGGATATGAATTACCCCAAATTTAAGGGTGAGCGCCAATTTTCAAGACCGCCATTGGAGTTTTTAGGGCTGAATCTATAGGAATCAACCCCTAACTCGATTTTTTTGGGTTTTTTCCAAAAAAAAGTTGGACTATAGTCTTGGTGTTTTTACTATTAAATTTTGGGGTAAAAAAAATTGAGATAAGGGCGCTATACCCTTCATTAAGGTCCATAGATTCCGAATCTGCGATTTAAAATAGCCTAGGGTTAGTATTTCTTGCGTAACTCGCATTTGAAACAACAAACAACCCTTAAAATACTATCCTATTTTCACCTTTTTGGGGGTTTTCTCTCGCTGATCAGATAGAGCAGGGCTGTATCTAGGAGCGTTGTTTTCAGATCCGCGATACCTCTAAACGTATCAGAGATATGACCATTTGAATTTAAGTAGTGCACACAGATTGGCTACATCGCATTTTAAAAGCGAATTTCAGATTTCGTACCAGGGCAGCAAAGATTGGAAGAGCGCTCTTTTGGATAAGAAGAAGAACTTGTCCATTTTTGCTATGGTTGGCAACATTTAAAAAATCAATGTTGCCAACTATAGCAAAAATGAATCTCTTATTCTTATCCGAGGGCTCTTCGAGTCTCTGCTGCCCGGATACAAAGTTAAAAATTTGAGTTTCCAGCCAAGTATCCCAGAGTCTTCTGACAAATGTGACGTCATTTTTTCGTAACGGGAAGACATTATCCCTTAATTCAAAGGGTTACTCGATAAAACAAGGATGATGAAGGATAAATATATGAAACACAAGCATCATTTTAATTATTTATTGCAATAAATAAAACAATTTAACAAAATAAACAAATAACCAATAAATATAACTAACAATACAACATGAACATTTTTAATTTGCCAATAACTTATTAATTAACAATAACAAATTAACAAATGTGCTATTTAATAACTCTACGACTAATTAAGGGATGAAAATTTCAAACTATACAATTCTAGCTGAAATAGTTTCAGAATTATTAACAAAAGAAAAATGGCCACCATGACAGATAAATGAGCATTTTTCTATCGACTGTATCTTCTTAATTAACAATAATAAATTAACACATGCGTTATTTACTAACTCTATGACTAATTAAGGGATGAAATTTTGAAACTAGACAATTGTAGCTCAAATAGTTTCAGAATTATTAACAAAAGAAAAATTGTCTCCATGACAGATAGACGACCATTTTTCTATCGACTGTATCTTGTTAATTAACAATAATAAATTAACAAATGCGTTATCTACTAACTCTATGACTAATTAAGGGATGAAATTTTGAAACTAGACAATTGTAGCTCAAATATTTTCAGAATTATTAGCAAAAGAAAAATGGCCGCCAAGACAGATAGACGAGCGTTTTTCTTTCTACTGTATCTTGTTAATTAACAATAATAAATTAACACATGCGTTATTTACTAACTCTATGACTAATTAAGGGATGAAATTTTGAAACTAGACAATTGTAGCTCAAATAGTTTCAGAATTATTAACAAAAGAAAAATTGTCTCCATGACAGATAGACGACCATTTTTCTATCGACTGTATCTTGTTAATTAACAATAATAAATTAACAAATGCGTTATCTACTAACTCTATGACTAATTAAGGGATGAAATTTTGAAACTAGACAATTGTAGCTCAAATATTTTCAGAATTATTAACAAAAGAAAAATGGCCGCCTTGATAGATAGACGAGCATTTTTCTATCCACTGTATCTTGTTAATTAACAATAATAAATTAACAAATGTGATTATTCCTAACTCTATGACTAATTAAGGGATGAAATTTTGAAACTAGACAATTGTAGCTCAAATAGTTTCAGAATTATTAACAAAAGAAAAATTGTTGCCATGACAGATAGACGAGCATTTTTCTATCGACTGTATCTTGTTAATTAACAATAATAAATTAACAAATGCGTTATTTACTAACTCTATGACTAATTAAGGGATAAAATTTTGAAACTAGACAATTGTAGCTCAAATAGTTTCAGAATTATTAGTAAAAGAAAAATGGCCACCATGACAGAGAGATGAGCATTTTTTTATCGACTGTATCTTGTTAATTAACAATAATAAATTAACAAATGCGTTATTTACTAACTCTATGACTAATTAAGGGATGAAATTTTGAAACTAGACATTTGTAGCTCAAATAGTTTCAGAATTATTAACAAAAGAAAAATTGCCGCCATGACAGATAGACGAGAATTTTTCTATCGACTGTATCTTGTAAATTAACAATTATAAATTAACAAATGTGCTATTTCCTAACTCTACGACTAATTAAGGGATGCAAATTTCTAACTAGACAATTGTAGCTCAAACAGTTTCAGAATTATTAGCAAAAGAAAAAATGGCCACCAAGACAGATAGATGAGCATTTTTCTATCGACAGTATCTTGTTAATTAACAATAATAAATTAACAAATGTGATATTTCCGAACTCTATGACTAATTAAGGGATGCAAATTTCTAACTAGACAATTGTAGCTCAAACAGTTTCAGAATTATTAGCAAAATAAAAAACGGCCACTAAGACAGATAGACGAGCATTTTTCTATCGACTATATCTTGTTAATTAACAATAATAAATTAATAAATGTGATATTTTCTTACTCTACGACTAATTAAGGGATGAAAATTACAAACTAGACAATTGTAGCTCAAATACTTCGCAAGAAATTAGCAAAACATTAATGGCGTAATATACAAATATATTCTATTGCCAATAAGTCAGTAATGTTTTGCAAAATTCTGACAAATCTACTAATTCTTAATACTAAACACCGTGTTCCGTCCATCTCGTTGAGGAAGCTGCTGCAGCTGTTTATCTCGGGCTCGCAGGTGTGTCATCTGTTCTAGTAGTTCACCGGCTGGCTATTTGTATCACAAGAACTCAGCAGAATCCCAGCGAGCAATTTTGTTGTCATTGAACCCTGAAAAATGTAAATCAAATGTTAATAAATAAATATGGTTTTATATTGAAATAAATAAATTACATTTTCAAGCACGAAGATACGGCAGAAGAATTGTCAAATTTGACAGCTGCTACTGGTGATGACTTTAAGTTGATCTAAAAGGATCATCACGGCCATAAATGATCTACCAGATGATCTCACATACTGGAAACTGAAAGAGAACAGAAAATTAGTTTGTGTTTGTATCAATATATAATTTGGTTAAATATGTGTTTTGTTTTATTTATCTGAGCCTTCTTGATATTGGACAGACAGTCAAATAATATTTAAACAGCTTAAATCCTCTGGATTCATTATCCTGGATCTATTATACGTTGTGGCACTGCCACAACGTATAAGTTATTATACGTTATGGCACTGACACAACGTATAAGTTATTATACGTTGTGGCACTGACACAACGTATAAGGTATTATACGTTGTGGCACTGACACAACGTATAAGGTATTATACGTTATGGCACTGACACAACGTATAAGTTATTATACGTTGTGGCACTGACACAACGTATAAGGTATTATACGTTATGGCACTGACACAACGTATAAGTTATTATACATTGTGGCACTGACACAAAGTATAAGGTATTATACGTTGTGGCACTGACACAACGTATAAGGTATTATACGTTGTGGCACTGACACAACGTATAAGTTATTATACGTTGTGGCACTGCCATAACATATAATTTATTATACGTTGTGGCACTGCCATGACATATAATTTATAAAAATAGATAGTTTAATAATCTAGATACTAACTAGTCATCAATCATGCTGATGTTTTGAAGTATTTTATTTTTTATTACGAAGATGAGAGGCGGACTAACTACTATGGTCATATGCCGCCTCATGATTGGATGATTGTGAATTTATGTAAACATCACAAACGACCATGCTCTTCAGTGGGATTCGAACCCACGACCTCTGGCGTGCTAGGCTAGTGACATAGCCACCACGCCACCGAGGTCGGCAAATATTTTTTTTTAACACGGTATTTATTAGAGGGACCTTAAAAACTCAAAGAAATCCTGTAGAAAAAATTTGAACCCTAATTTACTTTAAATGTATTCGTGTTGAACATTACCTATTACAATAAACGGCCCATTTAAATTAAAATACCAGATACGTTTAAAATAAACCAGAAAACAAACAGCACAATTTTCTCTTCCCTCCTCTCGTTAAAGACCTATGGCTCCTGTGGCTCACCCTCGCTCAGAGTAAACACTGACTTGTCATTGTGCGCTCATAAATTCCTAATACAGTGTTATCCGTATTGATTATAGTTTTATACCGACGAGATGTAAATGCCTCAAATATTTATTGGACGTTTCGTATGTTTTTATATCGATTGTGACTTGATTATAACGCATTAGAACGTTAGAACTTAAATTATAACGCAGTGGAATCGTGCCAAATATGTGGAAAGGTATAGAGTGTGAGGAATCGTTTTGAAAGTTTGTTTATTTTTAGGATCCTGCAGATTTATGGGGAGTGATTTTGGCGGTTGAGGTTTTCATGCAGCTTTGCGAATTTTAAAGGGTTATTATTATTACAACAATAAGGAGCACAGAACTTTCTTTTACATGATACATGTTTGTAATATAGAATAGATGTTTTAGTTGTTTATTTGGTCTTATATCAACTGCAATGGGGTCTTTCATATATTTTTTATTATTTTTTTTATGAAACTTTATCTATATTGAAGACTATCTACACTTTTAAAAGTCTTAATTGTTATTCATTAAGCCACAATGATTTAAATGTTGTGACGTCATAGTAGAGGTGTTGTGGATCTAAAACAATAGAGATTTAAATAATTTTTGTTACATAAATGTTCTATTTTATTGTAATAATAATAATAAAATAAGTAAAAAAATATATGACTACAACTATTTACAATCTGTACTGTTTTAGATTCAGCAACATCATGAATAACAATTAAGACTTTTTAAAAGTGTAGATAGTCTTCAATATAGATAAAGTTTCATAAAAAAAATTTTTAAATAATGGTGAAAGACCCCATTATTGAATTATTTAATTAAACATATAATTAAATTTCTCGCAATATTGGAAGCACTTCATACGTAAAAATATATCACTTACCGAGATCTGCGTTAGTAGAGTGCCACACCCATAGTGGGTAAAATTAGTGATGGTATATTTATTTATTTATGTAATAAAAATTTCAAATAAAATCTTCTGAAACTTTTTCGGAATTGATTCTATATTTGAAATAAATTAAGATTATTGTTTTGTCGGGCTGCGCTTGGCAAAAAACATATTTACGAAATTTCCTTCCTATCTTTTCTTGTTCATGAGTTATTGAACAATAAACATACGTATACTTCATTGATGAAATAGCCAAAATAGATTCAGGAGACTTGATCTTGTCATAGATTTTCATGATTATTTCTTCATTTTCTAATACTTATTTTGTGTATTTTTCCAAATTTCATTCAACAGTTTTAGCTTAACAATAATATTGAATTGAAAATTTAAAGATAATTAATATGACAGTTATATGGTTAAATTTTGGTATTGCATTGTTTATATTTTTTCTTACAAACTACGGCTGGTGCCAAAAGCTCTGTTTTTGGTTATTTTAAAAAAGTATTTTAGCGCTGTACAATGTTATAAATTTTTTTTTTAATGTTTCAAATAATAGTGGTAGTTATATTTCTCTGTAACTGTTATACCAAATATTTTTTTTTTTATAAAATAAATTTAGAACATTGTATAGCACTAAAACACTTCTTTTATTGTTAGTATATCAACAAACAGAACTAGTTGTACCGAACAATGTATTTTGTGTTTCTAGCATCATAACAGGTTTTAAATAATGGTAAAATAAATATTTAGAATGTCTCAATTTCTGGGAAAGGCTTTAGCGGTAAGAACAAAGCAGTAATTTAGGTGTGTTTGTAAATAAATGAAATGCGAGTAAAAGATTAAAATCTAGATCAGTCTCAACTTTTGTTTTAGGTCCAAATAGGCGAATAGCATTGAAACAATAGACAATCTTGCCAGTTTACAGCTTCATCCGTTCTGTAATAAAACAATTACAATCGGAACAATGTAAAGATTTCTCACAAATTACGGCAATCTACGCGATAAGATCTCCCATCGTCCAATCGCTGATTTACGATCAAAAATCAAGCAATCCATGGCCGACAGTCAACTGTTCCATGTCGCAGTCGACAGCAGAGCGTCGAAAACAAAAGAGTAACACAACGAAACAAAAACATGCGAGGTGAGGTTGACGTGGTGGCGATGCGATTTGTATCGCGTGGCGGACCGTGTCTTTAGCATAAATTAAAACAACACGTCTTTTAATTTATTATAAACGGTTACCGGAAATACTAAAGCATCTTAATGGCACGTAGCATTCACGTGTTGAAGTAATTACATGGCTTGCTATGATTAAAACAATGGAAAACGTTCGTTGTGGACTGTGTTTTTCTGGGCTGTTGACTTAGGCGTTTTGTTCCTTCATTATATGGAAATATATATTTATTGTTGCTGATATCTATTCTTCTTTGTTTGCTTTATAACGTATTCCAGTGCGGTTGTCATTTTTATTATGTCGGCTACGATATTATACACTCACTGCTAGAAATTTACTGTCTTCTGTTGTATTTTAGCCAGCCTATCGTAAACATACATCTCAGAAGAATAGAACAATATTTTATAGTCGCAAAGAAATTTTAAATTTAAATCCTAGCGCATCTGTGCAATTTGTAACTGACGTATACAAATATTATCATTCTTACCCATTTAAATAAGTAATTAAAGGAATTATATTACGAATTTGTGTAGTTTCAGAATGTTGCAGTTTACAATTAAAATATCCCGAGTTATTTTTTCATAATTTGCCAAAAAGAGGCTACAGTTGTATTGAACAAGAAAATTATTTTGAATAACAGAAAATTCGATCGACAAGATGTGTGGTTAAAGAATTAAGGTATACAAAGGAAAATATGATATTTCATGCTTCGTTATTTGCTCCTTGCATTTTACAAAAAATTATTTCAATTTTGCATTTAGTTTTAATGTATATTTTGCTATATAAATATAATAGGAAACATCTATTAATAATGAAGAACTAGAACAATTCAATAAATGTCAGTATCTTGGAACCATAAAAGAAAATAAAGGTAAGCAGGACATTGACACAAATGAAAGAATAGACAAGACAGCAAGAATCATTCATTCAATGACACAGCTTCATAGGGAAAGAATGAAGACATCAGTACGAAAATAAAAATATGTATATAACACTATATACAAAATACAGATCTATATTGACATATGATTGCGAATTATGGATCAAAAGAATGAAAATGTTACAAAGAATGAGAAGCAATGTAATGAAATATCAAAGAAAAGTACAAGAAGCAACAATGTTGGAAAGAATAAGAAACAAAATAATAAGAGAACAACTACAATTCAAGTCAATACTAGACTTAATAGTAACTAGACAACTAGCATAGTCATATGAGAAGAATGAATGAATCTAGACCCTGCAGCAAATTCGGATGACAAACTTGAAGAAAAAGAGGGGTCGTGGAATGATCCAGGCACCTGGCATAACATCAATAATAAGACTCTGAAGAAGACGAACGTTACACTAAATCATTACAGCATGAACTAAGGGTGGCGATGAATTAGAAACAATGAAAAAATTTTTGCACGATTAAAGAGACTTTTTACATTTACGGTCGAAAGGTTCTTGACTATATATAGTAGATCTAAATACACCGTAATTATTCTAATAACTTCTTATCCTTCTTTTATATTTTTTGAAACTGAAATTTGCAAATATCAAAATCTCATTACATTTAACTATTAACATTTTTCCCCTTTACACTGGTACAAGTGTATTTCTTCTTAATAATGGCGTGAGAGAGGCTTTTGCTTGTAAAGCTAATACCCTATTTAGTGCAGCACGAAGAATGTTTACAATTTGATGAATTTCAATTCCTGTACAGAAAAATTAAATGGGAACTGTAGCTGTGTAGTGGTCGATGTCCCCCTAATGCGCCCCTGTTGGCTTCCATCGCGCGCCACTAAGAAATGACGTCGATAAAACAAACAACGTAATTTTAATACAATCTATTTGATATAATGTTATAGCCATAAATCATACTTTATGTGTGTTTTTATTTTGACACGATGTTTATATTACATATCGACTAGAAATTATAAGCTGTATAAGTTGTGTGAGGTCGCTGTCGCTTTCAAGCCGACTGGAATTTCGAGCCGATGTAAACGTGGTGTGTGGTTTGAAACCACCGTGTGGGGTACACTAGAGGTTTGTTGTTCTTCAAGTCGGAATTCTTTTACGAGGATTGTAACTTGAGTTATTAGCAATCGTTTGGAGATCCAGACATTCGCTCAAATTATTTGACATGTTTCATTTTACTTCTTCTACTTACTGGAGAAAGAGGAAACGGAGAAACATACGTAAAAGAAACTAAAATATTTTTTATTATATGCTCATGAATAGTGTAGAACTGGACATACGAAAAAACACGTAGTTCTATAATAATACTTCATTAAAGAGGTTTATAATAGTCATGTGATTTTGTGAGAAGGGAATCCTTCGAACAAAAGAACCGAGTATTACGAAATGAGTTCTTTATACTATTTATTCTTTTTTGCGCCTATTATAATCTTTTTAAACAAAAAATCTTAGATTCTTAATTCTAAATCGTCGATAACTACAGAGAGACACAAGAGCCAAATAAGAAACATCGAAATGAGATTCCTTAAACAAAATAATTGGACGTAATCAGAAATAAAGTGGGAATGAAGAATTTAAATACAAAACTAGTAAAATACATACTAAAAGGACAGCTAAGATACATGCAAAATCAAAGAAAACGCTGTTTTCAACTATTCAAACTGACAAATTCATTTTTCTGTCATACGGAGGAACGGCAAATATCCACAGAATTAGAGAATGATAATGAAAATAAGATAGAAAACAGGTAGACCTTACACCAAAAGGAAAAAAGGCATACGGATTTTTAAATTTTGTGTCACATCTATTTTTTATGTCAAATTATTTAACATTCAACTAAAAATTGTAATGATGTATATAAATACCTATGTAGTATCCTGGTTAATCAATTTATTTTCAAAGTAAAATCCTTCGCACTATGACTGATTGTCCTAGGTCCTGTGACGTACAATGGCCAATTCTTGCGTTGTCCAATTAAAGATTTGGAAACATAACGTGATTGGCTCGATTGTCCCTGGTCGAAAAACTGTAAAAAAATTTAAATTGCCCACCATATTAACAGATTAAAGATTAACTATGGGAAAAACGAATCCAAACCATGTATTTTTCTTCTACGAGGGTCGTCCCAAAAGTACCCGTCCTGACATATAGAAGGCCATGCTGTTTAAAAACAATTCCTCCGCTAGAAAGTACCAACTTTGTAAAGGTTTGAAGACGCTACGTTATTAAGTATTTGTTTGACAGCAATCAATATTGAACGCTATCAGTAAATTTTGAAAATATGGAAAAAATTGGTCATCATTATGTGATACAATAAATACATTAAATCGAGGAAAAAGGAGACTATGTAGAGAAATAAAGATAGATTTCTTTGTTAGGTCGGGTACTTCTGGGACGACCCTCGTATCAAAACAGTTTTAATTGTGAAAGTAGAATTTATGACAAGTTATTAACAATTAAAAATTACGTAGCTCACAGGCTCAGGACCGCATTTGAATAAAATAATTATATAATTCACACAATAAAACATCATTTAGTGAATAAACATGCATTACAAATTTATAGGCATTAAATCATCGCGAAAATGATTCGACGCGGTCTGCTTTCACACCAAGTTTAAAAATCTTATGGGGCCGCGTAGCCGTGAGAGTTGCCGCCGCCAGCGGGCTGTCATCACAGCGTCGGGGCGGCAGCGGGGGCGGGGG
This sequence comes from Poecilus cupreus, assembly GCA_963942605.1. Lineage (NCBI taxonomy): Eukaryota > Metazoa > Arthropoda > Insecta > Coleoptera > Carabidae > Poecilus > Poecilus cupreus. The sequence continues at coordinate 10,488,366 of OZ012731.1, forward strand.
CGGCTAATGAAATTATTATGGGATAATGTGCTGTTTGCTCTCGCCAGCAGCCGCCCCTCGCGTCCCGCGCCGCCAATACAATATAATAATTAAATAAATACATATACATCGGGACGTGTCGCCACAAGGCTAGCTAATTAACGTCAATATTGTATGATTAATGTACGCTGTGCCGTGCTCCGTGTGTGTAATCCAAACATCCCCCGCGGCGACGGGGGTGGGGGCGCTGCTAGTCCACCCCCCACTGCCTGGACTGTTGACATTGCGCCTAGTATTGACATGGTATCCGGTAGACTGCGCCACTGCGTAAGACAAATCTTCACTTGACGGCTGGTAACTGCACAAAAATAGAAAATGTTTTCAGAACTCATAGTAATAAATGAAAAAATCTCTTATATTTATGAAAGAAATCTCTTTTATATATTTATCATATTTTACATACTTTTATCGCTTCTATTTTGGAGAAGGTTATTAAGCCGAAAAATTGTTGAGAAAAATAGTAAATAAATCACTAGGTAGACCTGAAGATGGCTGTAACCATTGCCGAAACGTCGTCAACGACGATATAAATTGAAATAAATTTACTTAAAGCCATGTTATCCAATAACACATAGTGATTTATTTACTATTTTCCTTTATACCTTCTAGTTATCAAACCGCTGAACTCGCAACTTTATACATAAAAAAAAACTACACATTTAAAAAAATAAATACTGATATACAAAAAATATCACATTAAAACTGTCTCAAAATACACATGCAGTATTATTAGAAGTTTCAAAAATAATGGAATGAAAGAAAATGAGAAATATATTATGAAATATACCATGAATTGGAAGAAAAAGACCTAGGTAATTAAAAAGATCAAGTAACTGAGAGTCAAATGGCTTGGGCATATACGGAGAACAAAAGAAAAGGATGCAATTAAATTAAAATAGAAGAATGGAAACTAGCAGGAAGAAAATAGCGAGGTAGAAGGAGATCAACCTGGCTAAAAAGAAATGGAAAACAATTTAATAGGAACAGCAGGAATCAAAAACTGGCAAAGTAAAACAAAATGTAGGTAAACCTAACAACAAGAATATAAAGGAAGTAGTATATTGTGTATCTCGTAGGAAAAGTGATTTATTCCCGGACGATAGTGGAATTGCAGGCCTTCAACGCCAGGAGTCCGGGAAGTTTACTTTTCCTACTTGGTACACAAACTATTTTTTTTTTCGCTTTATACTCAATAATTAGTTATTTTATATATCATTTATTAACTTCAGACAACCAACAAGACATCAAAATATTGTGTTGTTTTAATAAAAATATCTAAGGATGATAGCATATCCAAGGTTTATTTGTTTATTTTCACAAGCGTCAAAGCTAAATCGTACGGGAATTCTTTGCAAGTGTCCGGAAAAGATATTCCCATACTGTTGTTTATCGTCACCTAGCAACGAGACTGAAATATCTGATTAATGTAGTCAGTTTTCGTACGATAAAAAAAAGAATTTTTCCAGTTAGATTAAAAATTATACAAATGATTAGTCCTAAGTTTTAGGTTTCCTAAACCGCAGAATTAATGTGACAACTCGTTAAATACGTACATAGTAGAAAATAAATTATTTAAATTTAAATTCGATTTAAATTTTGCTATTCTATAAACAAATTATTGAAGTTTTTTGTAGTTAAAAAGTTGGAAATATGTTTCGCTTACATACGAGGGCAGTTTGATAAGTCCGTGACTTTTCATATAAAAAAAAAAATTCGGCGAAAAAGCGTTTTATTTCTCTACATAGTCCCATTTTAGCTCAATACATGTAGTCTACCGTTTTTCCAATTTTTTAATTCCTTCCAAATAAAAGGTTTTCTCAAGACCCTCAAAATAGGCGTTTGTTTCAGTGATGACCTCTTCATTAGACCCAAATCTCCTTTTACCCAGCCATTTCTTCAAGTTTATTAAAAGAAAATAGTCACAGAGGGCTAAATCTGGAGAATATTCTAGATGAAGTAGCAGTTTGTAGCCTAATTTATAAATTTTTGCCATGGTGAAGTTGGTTGCGCTTGTGCTCGAATGTAAGCAATCGCGGCAGCCATCGCGCCGATAGCTTCTTCATGTCCAAATATTCATGTAAAATGTGATGTACCCGCTCAGTTGAAATGCCCACAGCCTCAGCCACCTCACGCAGTTTCATTTTCCTATCGTTCAATATCATTTCATAAATTTTATCGACAATTTCTGGCATGACGACCTCTTTTGGGCGACCTGAACGTTCGGCGTCATTTGTACTGGTACGACCACAACAGAACTCAGTAAATCACTTCTTAACCATTGAAATTGATGGTGCAGAGTCCCCATAATATTTATTGAGCTTTTCCTTCGTTTCGGTGATGGTTTTTTTACGCAAAAATTAATGATTAATCAGCACACGAAATTTACTTTCTTCCATTTTCGTTAAAATTCACGAGGTAGACTGCTTTTAATGGCTGACAAACAAAAACGCAACGACGCAGCTTACTCAAATTTTGACTTTAGTCTATTATTAGATGTTAGTTAACGGGAGCAGTGTTACCATCAAAGTTACTACACGGGAAATTCGAAAAGTCACGGACTTATCAAACTGCCCTCGTATATTAATATTATTTTTGAGTATATTGTAAACTCGTATTTTTTCCACAAATAATTTAAGAACATTTTACACTTTGTGAAGTATACTGGTTAGACAATATGTATGAATAGTTAATATGTATTTGTATTGTTCTAAAGGTATTTATGTAGGGTTGTAAAATGTGGAAAATTATAATACTGTGCAATGTAGATTGTGCAAAAGGAATAATTTGATATTCCTGGAAACAACGCAATCTCATTGTGCAAAGTTAAATCCTTAACTTTTATGTCGCCCTTCTTTAAATAGTGTCACCCTAATTACTTTAGTTCCAAACTCATAATCCTAAAATTCCAACAACGAACGAACAATATAAAAAAGTGTGAACATTCATACTACGTACTTCAAGATAAAAATATATTAAAACAAAAAGAATAATAATAACAATAATAATATAAACGCGAACATCTCGACAGCAGCGCTGTAGAGCTCCGTGTGGCGGGAACAAGAACTATAAAAGAAATCGCAGCAATAACAGTTACCATTTGAAGGGCGGCGGCGGCGGCAGTGAGATTAGTACGTGGAGTGTCGCTAGGGGCGCTGCCGTCGTGGTGCTCTGCGGCAGGAGCAGGAGATAGTTGGGAAAGTTTTTTCTGGTTTCTGGTTAACACGCAGGATGTTATGCTAGGATGATATTGGAGGTTAAAAACTGACATTTAAATGGATGTTTTACTTTAGTTTTGAACATAAAAGTATTTTTAGAATTACTGTATTTCATTTGTGTAATATTTTCCTGTTACTTTACTTGCATTTAGTATACAGTAGAATACAATTTGGATAACATTAAAAATAATTACATTCTTTTCTACAAATTTGATTAAGTTACTGTATTCCGTCTTCAAAATAGTTATTTGTTTAATTAGTAGACACCAAAATACTAGATATACATCAAATACTGCCGAATCTGTCTGCGTTGATACACATTATTTAATTGCCGTTTTTAGAATTTATTTTAATTTACTTGATATTTTTAATAGATATTTCGAAAGTTTTTTAAACGGATGCTATGCGTTTATAGGAGTTGCTATGTGAAGTATTTTTAATAACTAGGCAGTAAAAGTGACAATTTACAGACTGGTAGCTGTAAATAAATACGAACTTTAATGTCAATCGACAAAAAATATTGTTTTTAATTAATATTTTATTTCTGTGATGAGTGATGAGTTTGGAAAATGAAATTTTTAAGATTTCAATCCGTTCCATTTAATGGGAAAACAACCCCATTATTTGGAGTATCTGAATTTCATCCAGAAAAAAAAAATTTTAATTGAATGTTTAATAATATTACTTGACATATAGAATACATATTTAACTTAATTTCTTGTTCTCAAATATTAAAATATACATATTATAATATTAAAACATATAATTACTTTATTCTCAAATTTTGAAACATAAGAAAACTGCAAATAATATTTTGAATTTCAAATTTCATTTAAAACTTAAAGTACCTATTTGAAATAAATCGAATAATAATTTTCGTCCAAACTTCCACTTCCGGTTTTGAATGACCAAAAAAACTCTGCAAGCAGATGTGACAAAAATACAAAGAACATATCTTTATTTGAAATTTTTTTTACAGTTGAACAGAAAAAAAATGGATTGTTACTATAGCAAAAATTTATCTTACGTATAGTGACAGCAAATTAGATATTTACAATAACAATATTTACTTTAATATTAGTAATATTATTATTATAAATATCTAAATTGCTGTCACTATACGCAAGATAAATTTTTGCTATTGAACAATCCATTTTTTCCGTGTGATTATAACGAAGTTAAATTAATAATTTTGTATGTCAAAAGACAGCAATTTTCGGTTTTTCAATTATAATCCAAATCAATTCAATTCTTTGTATTGTCATTAAAGTTATAACTATAAAATTTCTTTAGGTACTGTTTCCTTTCTCGTTCATAAGTTATAGCACATATGAACTCATAAATGTCATTGAGAAAATGGTAAAAACGGTTTGAAACAATCTGAAACTTTTATTTCTGCAAATATCCCGCCATCGATATTTTTCATAATTCCTTATACCATGTATAAGAAAATAAAAGCATGTCAGAGTATAGCACAGCATATCCGTTTTGGTTGTAGGGGACCAAAGCAATCGCATTTATTTAATTTCTTACGCTCCCAGAAACAAATTAAACTAATTAACCCTCGCGTACAGCCAATCAAACAGTAAATACTCCACACAATTCAGTCAGTTCCAGTCGTTCATAATTAAATTAGTGCAAACGACGACTTATTTCCCCGTCAATTATATTATTATAAACACAAACAACAAACGTTCTAGTGCGTTGATCAGTAGGCAGTAGCTCGCCCGCGGATCAAGTCTTTACTGATCCAGATCCATGCTGAGTGATCAGAATCACAAAGCTGTAATATTGAAATGGAAGCACGAGGCCTATTAGCTGTGCCTTGTGTATTGAAATCCTTTTAGTGCAAGGGTGCACTGTCGTTATTATAGAATACTGCGGTGGGTTTTGTGATCTCTGATGTATGATTGATTATTGTGTAGGATTTAATGAAATTTTTTATTTTGGTGATCTGACAGCGAATTTGTGTTTATTGTTTTACGGTTTGAATTTGATGCTTGACGAACCAGTGATTCCTAAACTTGAAGGTTTAGGAATATCATACCAGCACTTTCTTCATAGTTATTCTAGAGACCAAGCTATTGATAATTGGCACATGTTTGATACATAGCATAAATCTTTCACTTATTTGAATTTATACGACTCCAAATTCACATGAGTTCGTCCGTATCAAATTTTTCGATTAATGTTTTATAAAGGCTTAAATAAAAATCAAAACACGCAGATTATGCATTGTATCTTATATTTTTTAAAGCTGAATTTTAATAATAATAATAATAGTATTCCGTTGCTGGAATTGCCTTCTAGCGATTCTGATTTATCTCGACTATAGAAACTTTATAGAATCAAATGGAAATCATCTTGCAGAGAAGACTATTGGTACCAATCAGTTTAAAATATGTAGATGGCGTTAAATAGTGGCAAAATAGATAATATTTGATAGAGCCAAAACTACGTTGAACAAAAAAAATGTTTGCCGGCTATAATGCTTATTATTTAAATTTTAGTTAATGTTATATGCAAATAAATAAATTGTACTATTGTACTATTTACTTTTGTAAAATTTTAAAACGAAAAATTAGAAACATATACAGTTCTCCGCATAGTCATAAAACTTATAATTATGAAGTTTTGTTCGTGAGTTTAGAGCATAATTCATCTATATTACACACAGAAATCATATGATCAAAACAGATCCAAAAGGCCTCAAAACCATGTATTTTAGGCCATGTTAATTTATATTATGTGAAAACAAACAGTTTCAAAGCTTACCATATACAGTTATTTTTGATATAATCTTAAAAGTGACAATTTATGAGTAAGTGGGGAAGTTTGGGAAACAACCCCACGAACGATATAAATCATTTTTAACACATATCATACAAAATTTTATCTACGATCTTCGTACTGTATTAGTAAATACTAAAAAATGTAGATTGAAATTTTGACAGGAAGGGTTACTTTGTTGATTTATTAATACAAAACGTTAGCAACGTGTTAAAAGTAACAATGAAATCACTTTTAATACTAGTGTCAGAAAGTGATACTTTTAACTTGCTAAGCAACCGTTAAAAGGGACTCTATTAACAACGGTCGTAGATAAAGTATTTTATGCTAATATAATTTAGGACCAGTGACAACACATAATAAATAACGTTAAGTAAAAGATGAAAATTGCCCAGTAGAATAAAACTGCATTTCAATTTACAGTTTCTTGCACATTTCTCGAAATAGTTATAGCAGATCGCGCTATCATCGTATTTTAGGTATTTTGCCTCACTTCTAAAATATCTTGTATAATAAAATACCCAAGTGCATATGCGCGACGGATGTTCACCACCTCCGCCATCTTGAGGCACGTCTGCGTGCAAGTCGAGGCCTACTTGACCCAATTAATCCCGAGATAGGGCACACGGTGCAGGTCGACCGGGTGTCACCCCTGCAGGGTGCGGAGGGTAGACCTCGCTGTCGACGTCGAGGGCCCTCCATCCCGTGCCAAGTAAGGGTGCTTAAAAAATTAGCTGTTATTATAAAAAGTTATATTGGAAATTCGGAGTTTTTCTTCTATTGCACTCTGCACGTTCTCCGCATATTTTTTTGTCTGGGAGACGAAGTGGTCTACGGTTAAAATAATTATTGGAGCTCAAAAGCACTAGGAAATTAAAGTCGAAATATTACTAGCCCCCTTTTAGGATTTTTATTCGAAATAATTTAGCTAGGAACAAAAATACAATGTACTTTTTTTCGTTGTCATTTCGTCTTTGGAGCATTCTGCTTCATATAAGATCTTACAAATAATTGAATTCTGTATTTAACTTAGTAATGAAATTTTATGTACACCTTTTGTAATATATAAAATCAAGTTTTGAAAATTGTTTTTTCTTTAATTCCAAACTAATTTACGAAAACCCAACTAATTTCCACCAGAATGGTAATTCTCATAAATTCTTACTGCTTCCCTGTAATTCCTAACTAATTTAAAAAATGGGGTCTTTCACCATTATTTAAAATTTTTATTTATAAAACTTTATCTATATTGAAGAAAGACTATCTACACTTTTAAAAAGTCTTAATTGTTATTCATTAAGCCACAATGATTTTTTTAAAATGTTGTGACGTCATAGTAGAGATTTTGCTGGATTTAATGAATAATAATTAAGACTTTCTAAAAGTGTAGATAGTCTTCAATATAGATAAAGTTTCATAAAAAAAAAATTAAAAAAGAAATGGTGAAAGACTCTATTCCTGTAATATTTAAGTAATTCAAGCAATTTCAAATAATTCTTAACAATCCTTGTAATTCCTAACCAATTTCTATCTAATACATTCAGGTAATTCTCTATAATTCCTGTATTTCTTACATAATTCAGGTATATATTTTAAAACCTAATTTTTTTTTATTATCTTCAAAAATTTAATTTGAAAATCTCGAAATTTTATTCTGAAGACTCGAAATTGTAATTTATAAATCCACGACAGGTTATCAAAAATTTCAAATATTAATTCTACAACCTCCTATTTGTTTACTCTATTTCACTTTAGAAAATAGCGACAGTAAATAGGGTGATGTTATCCTGCAGCTATTAATCAGGATAAGAGGAGAATTTAAATTAGATATAGCCAGAATTGGTTTCGGTTTTTCGTAGCGCGCAATAAACATAACCTTTAAAAAGCTAAAAACACGTGTGTCCTATTTTGATTGGACAAATAATATGACATTTTCTTCTACAATTCCGCAGTGCCATCTGCTATTCTCTGAGATGTAAGTTTTCCAAAATCGGTTTCCATTTGAAATTAGAATGCTGAAGAATCCGCACAAATCTCTGACGTCCGAAGAATTAGCAGAGCAAGGTGCGGTCTCTTTCTCGGCGATCACAAAACAAAATGTATCGGTATTTTGACCCCGGAGCACAGTGAGGTCTACAAGTAGCGTCGCACTATGAGCGCGGCGCCGACCGTCTCCGGCTCCATAAACAACCTCTGCATAAATATTATACAGTTATGTACACGCCGTTTGTAATTAAAGTGAAATATTATTTCTGGGAGTAATGTAAGCAAGTGAGCTAGCCAGCTAGCGCCATAGGCGCCGCCTGCAACTGGACACAGGGAGTCGCTATTTTCTTCGAGAAGGGGGATTTTTTCACTACGTTGTATCATCGTGGTTCTTCAGTCCATATTTGATAAGGCTGCTCTGCAACTATAGACCTAAATGGAGTCATGCTGTTAGCAGATAAAAGTAGTGTGAACTATTTTTTTTTGTTTGGTTGTATTTGGTACTTGGTAGACCTACAATGCTTAATTGGTCCTAAATTTAAAGAAACTACCTAGTTATAAAAGAAGTAAATGAACCATATTGGTACCACGAGCTCTGTTTTTGGGTATTTTAAGAGAAGTGTTTTAGCCTTTATAAAAAAAATGCTTTGAATACAAGTTAATGTTATAGAGAAATAAAATAATTTTAGAATAATGTACTGCGCTAAAACCACTGATTTCTATATAACACTAGATTGGACATAAGCCGCTACGGTGCGTTCCCATTTGAACGTTGCCTTGTTAGTTAAAATTGAGGTTTTGTGATACTTCAATATTTAAAAAACTATCTCTCTTGTCTATGGGTATGACCATAGTTCGTGGCATGACCTAAACAGAGGTGGTGTCACAAAACATCAATTTCACCCATTCAATTGGGAACGCTCTCAGATGGCAGAATATGGCCTATGCCCAATCTAGTGTTATATAGAAATCAGTGTCTAAAACCGATACTAAAATATTTCTCTTAAAACACCCAAAAACAGAGCTCGTGGTACATTCGATGCTGTTATTTGAGTGTTTTTTACTCTTTACAATTTACACAGTCGAGATAACATCCAGTTAAAAAAATACATGTATTTTATTTTATTTATATAGAATATAATAATTAAATCACAATTTGGTCACAGAGCTCATTATACAAAATGTTATAAAATTAGACCATCATTATATTTTAGTTTGTTTAAAATTATAGTGAATTCACTTGATTTCCCAGTAGGGGTTGCTACAAGTTACTAGTATGTGTTCTCAACTTATATTGAATATTTTGTTGCTGTTAGTTGAACAAACAAAATATGTGTATTAATTTAATAATAGTTAATATATTATCCGACCATTTACCTTTTTCTAATTGTGGTTCATATAAATGTATACGTTAAATACACGAATTAATAAGAAAAATTACATTATTTGAAATAGATTGCCATATTGAGAACAATACCTATATGTTTTAGCCCGGGTAATTAATGAGATTTAAAATTAAAGCGCTCTTTATTACATTTAGAATATTTCTTAAAAGATTTTAATAGTTCTTTACATTAAATTTCATCAGAGTCCAACATTGCAGTTTTGCAAAACTGCAAAAGGCTGCAGAAAATTGAAAAACGAATCACAAATTGCACGATATGAAAGTAATGAAAGGTTTCTGTGTCCATTAAATTTCAATATATTGCAGATCAAACAGGCTGAGTAAATAAACATCGATGCTCTTTTACCGGGAACGCGAGCGGGGCAACTAACGCCAGAAGTGATATTCCTCATCAAAGATTTGTAAAGAGTTGCTGATCGCTGCAAATTAACTTCACAAAACATTTCAACGCAAATATTTTCGTTATTAGTTTCACGTTTCCTCGCAACATGTTGCTCAAATAATGGCCGTAATTTAATGGAGTTAAGACGTTATCGAGTTCGAACTTATTTTGATTTGGGTGAATTTTTATCGCCTGTTGGGTCAAACCGTTTCTGATCGAATGTTTTCCCAAATTTTGTCGTCGTGTTAGACCAATTAAAACTAAAGGTAATACTAAAAATCAACATGAAATAGTATATTGTGCACTAAGGTACAAGGCGTCAAAATTCTTCGTTGTAAATAGTGCCATTTTTCTTCTGGTATTATGAAGCAAGTTGATATGAAAAACAAATTCATAAACCCAAAAGAGCTCAATAATGGTCGTTAGTCTAGTAGTGAAAATTGATTCTATTGATGAATTGTTGTGTATTCTAGTTTCTAACTAAATTTATATCTAATTTCAACATCATATACATTCAATTTATGGTTAAGTTTTGATGTAGCAAACCTGTGAAGGTCCTACTTCCGGTTGCGTAATTTTCATTAAAATGTCATTTAAATGTAATATATGTAAATAATTTAGATACACCCTCACAAACAATTTGTACAAGTAATCAAACCAGCACAAAGGGACTATGAAATTAGCTTCATTCTTCATGAATATGTCACAATAATACAATTAAGTATTAATTAACCAATTCATTACCAATATTCCACTGATGTTTTATTGAAAGGAGAAGAACTGCTAACATATAGATAATAAAACATAAAACAATTCACATTTGATTTACTATATTATAATTTTTATTTTAAAAATTTTCTGTTTTGTGCCATGGTTTTTTCGTAAATTTGTTTTACTTTTTCGAACCTTAACTCCATTTGTTCAACATCTGTAACTTTGTTTCTAAATTAATTAAATTAACAAAATGTGTCAAATTTTATGCTAACCAATCCTAACTACAACCCTAGTTATAATAAATATGTTCTGATAATGGAAAATGAAGTTACGACCAATAATAAAATTAGAGTTAGTGCTAATCTTTTTTGTGAATCTATTAGTAAGAATATGAATATTTTGTACCACTTTATATCATAAGTAGAAGGGACAAATTTAATTTCATTCCTGTGGTTCTTCCTCCTCTAACAACATGGGAGATGTGGATTTATATTACTTATCGAAATATGTGAAAGCAGAGTGCCACATCCAAATTGGGTACATGGAGTAATGATGATATTCGTATTTATTATTCTAATTGTACGATTGCTAATGGATTGGACAGTGTTTCTTTAGTACGTCTACATTTTACCCTGACTGAAAGATATAATTTGTCAATAAAATGTACCTAAATAACTAACAATATTTTTTCTGTTCCAGGTGAGTCAATTTCCAAAACCATGCAATTCCATCATCAGCACCCAAACTGACCTGAAACCACCGTAAGTTACTTAGAACAGAATAATTTAAAATGTCGTCGCGTCAGTCACAATGCATTCATGTCCGCCATCAACTTCTTCAGAAGAAGAATATGACAGTGAAATCTCCTGCATCCTGCACGCGTGTGTGCATTGTTCTTCACGTCTTGTTAGAGCGACTTGTTTATTGGCGAAGTCCTCGGATTGTTCTCCGCGGTTAAATATGCGGCATGCGATGCGAAGAACTCAGCGAAGTTTAGAGTGATCTAAGCGATTGATGGTCTATTGTCTGCGTAGATGCTGGTATTGCCGACTGCTACGCAGGACGTGGTTGAGTTATTTGATTCGCGGAACGGACTACATTTAAATATAGGTATAATTTGAGGTATGCGACTGGGAGTTGATATACTCGGCGCAGACTTATACACAATTCAAATGTCTTTCAATTTTTGTTAAACTGAATATATACATAGCTGAGAGATGATTTTGTTTTAATTAAAGACTAGTTGTCCAATGTCAAAAAAAAATTAAATCTGAAGAATACCACTGAGGTACATTTATAGTTCGATGTAGTTTTGTTTTTGGGTATTTTAAGCCTCGGTTTTAGCTCTGACAAATGTTTTATAATTATATTACAGAAAAATACATCAAATAAAATTGGTAGATTATCTACCAATTTTATTTTATTTCTCTGTAATTTATATTTGAAGCATTATTTTGTAATTTTAGAACATTGTATAGCACTAAAACACTCAAAAGCACAGCTCGTGGTATCAGTATGTTTAAAACAATTTTCTTATACAGGGTTTAACAGAAATAAGTACTGTAAATTTTACCACTAACAGAACTCGTTGAGAACATATATATTTCTTAACTTTTTTCTTATAAATCCTTTTTTACCTTTTGCATTCCATAAATTATCGAGTCGTACTTTCATAATAATTTGATGAAATGAAATGAATGATTTTGACTTTTCAATGTATTCAATAGTTATTTGCAAACTAGAGAGGAAAGTGCTTCTTTTTCCCACTCGAGCTAATGAGGCAATTCGTGCGAGAGTGGAAAAAGAGCTTTCCTCTCGTGTTAGACACAAGATTTTTTCACTAAATGTTTCTGAAAATGATTTGCTTGGATCTAAAATACACTTTGACACCACAACTAACACGTTAAAAGTTAGGTTCAAATGCAAGGCGGGGTAGCAGTGTTGCCAATGAACCAATTTTAAATTTGAATTAAAGTTGTCAAATTTGATTTAATCTAGAAAAATAAAAATATAAGACATAATTGTAAGACAATTTAAAGTATGTATATCACTAAAATAATGATTTTCAATCAAATTAGATATTTATTTATAATTTTTACAATATATTTTTTGTAAATGACATTCATATTGGTAACACTTCCATATTTTCCTCACTAGAGAGGAAAAGCACATTTTCCTCACTATTTCGGGAGAAGAACGGTGGGGTTTCCTACCATTTCGTGAAATTATTTTTTTTCTTTGACAATAACTATTAAATCGATGAGTAATTATTTTTTCACATTCAGCCACTCATGAGACCAAAACCCACATTCGTAAAAAAAAATCTGATGTGGCCAGCACATAACCTCCCGCCCAATATCTACTACTCTTAAACGGTACAAAATAGTATTTGATGATACAGAAACATACCTTCTTATTTGTTTATTTTCTATTTCTATTTGAGAATTTATATTTCTTTCGTATATTTATTTAATTTTTTGACATATATTTCACTAAGAAAACAGCTTCACAATCACAATGACATGTGTCACATTTCGTAAAAAATTGAAAATTTTTAAATGTTTCCATGGTGTGCTAGGAATGCAAGATTTGTGAAATCTAATTTCTTTATATTTTATTATCTCTAAATCTAATGAAAATTATTAAAATTAGTGTAATCAAAACACATGTAGAATTAAATATTCTTCAACTTTCAAAATAACATAAATTGTTGAAAAAGGAAATTTAACCGTGTTTTCACGAAAAACTGTTAAGGGCTTCAAGTAAACTGCTCCTTCCGGTCGACCAATTTTATCCAAAATCTAATCAGCTCTTCATTTAAATATAAGAAGCAATAATTCAAAAAATTGTATTTTTTGGTATTATAGTATTTGAGTTATGCGAGACGAAAAAATTGCCACAGACTACACACACACACACATACATAATAATTCACATACATAATAATTCACAAAATTATCATACATACATACAGACATCATCGCGAAAATAGTAAAATCGTATTGTAGGGACCCTAAAACGTGCTTATTCATTGAAAACTCACTACCCAATTTTCTGACCAAAAACAATACCTCCCTTACCTAGAGGTAGGCGGGAGGTAAAAATATTACAAAAGTTATAATCTGTAAAAATGCTTGATTTTACGAATAGTGAGTTCACAAACATTGTACTAGCTTACAGTAAAGCACAATCAGTAAAATAAATTTAGGAATATAGTTTTTAAGATGTATTGTTGCTGTCGACGAGTTCTATCACTGATTAAACCTAATATACTTATTTATGTTACTTCCTGTATATTTAAAAACGAAACTCCTAGTGGTCTGAAAGTACCCGTACAAATTCTATAGAGTCTAGGTATTATAGAAAGAATACGATTTAGCGAAGAATTGAAGCACAGCAGCAGCAATTTCAAGCATTTTTCTTCGTAATTGATCAGTGGTCGTAACCGTTTAACGCCAAATGTCATTGAAGCGCAGAGTTCTCAGTAAATATGTCAAACATCCCTGTGTTCAAGTGTTTAAGTGGTCAGGAGTTAGGTTCAGGTTGATCACAGACATTAGAAGTGAGCACGGGCGGGCAGCAAGTAGCAAGTAGCTCGCCGGATGACACTCTGCTTGTTAAGAAAAAATCGAGCGCGACCTGGACAGCCCACCGTTTTACAGAGGTGTATCATGAACAGACTCAATGATCAGAGCTAAATGATCATGTGTCTATGTTAATGTATGTATTAGTATTCGATGATGGAATAATAGAATGAATAGTCGTTCAAACCATAAATTGAACATACATTTTGAAGGCATTGACAGTTACGTGAAAATCTGATGTGTCTTCGAAATTCTTATAAATTGCATTTAATCAAAATTTTTCAATCTATTTTCCATTTCTGTACTTTCTTATATCATCTTATCATTATCATGGCAATTAACATGTAAAATCAGTATTTTGTAAATAAAAAGTGTCCGGCAAAAAAGTATGCATCCAAATTTTATATCACAATACTGCCAATATCCCTACATCTAATTTAATACAGATTAATTTATTTTGATACCGTAATTTCATGAACTTAATAATAACAAATCTTAATTTTGCGCCTACTCTTTTTATTGCTACTTACGTAAAGTGCTTGCAATTTGTTTGAAATATTTTAATCTGTCACTGTCATCAAGAATACATTAAATATCGAGAATCGTGTAAATATTATTAGAATGTATTATGGGGGGCGCAGTGCAAGACAAATGTCTGAATATTTCACAGAAATGAACGCCGAATGGTTTCCATCGCCAGAAATTGACAGTGACAGATTAAAATATTTAAAACAAATTGCAGGCACTATACGTCAGTAGTAATAAAAAGAGTAGGCGGAAAATTAGGAATTATTATTATTAATTTCATTAAATTGCGGTATCAAAATAAAGTAATCTGTATTAAATAAGATGTAGGGATATTGGCAGTATTGTGATATAAAATTTGGATGCATAATTTTTTGCCGGACATTTTTTATTTACAAAATAGTTATTTGTATCACAAGTTTGGAAACTGCTATTTTGAGAGTGCGAGTTTATTTTTATAGGACGAGCCGTAGGCGAGTCCTACAAATACGAGCACTCGCAAAATAGTTTCCAACCGAGGGATACACAAGATTTTTCGCGCCAGCATTTATGTAAATTTAATAAATAAATTTAATTTATTACTCATTTTCTTAATGACAGGGAATTTTTTTATGTTGCTAACTTCACAATATTTGAATGTCAATTATGTTTCTTTTCCAATATCATAACCAAAAATATCTACATATTTTTATTTGGATTTTACACTGCATATTCAATTATCATTACTTACAAATATGTTTAAAATCCATAAATATTCTGTTTTCTTGTATTACAAATACTTAATTGTAAATATATTGCCATAATATTTTTATGTCAATGTAACACTTTGACATTTCTAGCGTCAGAAGTTAGATAAAATTAGTGAAGTGATGCCAACATATAACCATAAAAAGTTAGCAATTTTTGTCGAACTAGTACGACAAAAATATGATTTCCGACCGCTTGTATGTAATTGTATTAATGTCGGACGGCGGTGCGAAAAACTTATTTTACATGTTAGCTGCCTATGCCAACATTTACTTGGGACAGACGGTATATGTGAAATGCTGTTACTAGCCGTCAAATCAAGGGTAAAATTAAAATGGCACCCGACTGCTGTGCGCTTCAAACTGATGATCTTATGGTCACAAGATAGGATGAAAATTATTTAAATAAAGTATAGGCGGTTGGTTGTCAATAAAATGAAAAGGCATCACGTGCCGCCTGTGAAACATTTTGAGTGGCGCGCATTCCAGAGCAGCCTTTGATAATGCTCACATCGTTCATCGCATCGTTGCAGAATATAAAACTACATATCGCTTGTAAAAAAATTAAACGTTTTCAAATCGATAGCATTACAGGAAAACCGACATTTCCCTGTGTGCACCCCCGCTGTGGTGACACCCCCTCGCCCACCGTCACATCACATACAATAACCCTCCACTGGTGACGTCACGGCGTAATAGCGCGCAGGCGTGTGCGTGCGCATTCGCATGCGTGCCCGTCTTTGTATATAATATTTCTTTTTCTATAATAGAGTCGACTCATGCGACAATATAATTCGAAATGGCCAACATGTTATTATGCGTATGCAGTCTATATGCATTTGAAGCGCAAAAAATGGTATTATCTGGAGAAATTGGGCTCATCCGGAATGACATTTCCATGGAAAAAAATAATCGTTGGGCGGGTAGGCCTCCGCGGGCGGGTGCGGCACTGCGGGGGGCACAAGTAAACCGTTGCACTTGCAGTTTATACGGAACGTGCGTTTATTTCTCTCTCATTATTCATTTTTCTCTTTCCTATAAATTGTATTGCTATTATTTTATTCACTAACGTATTATAATTTCAGGAAAGTAGTTCAGCGTAAAAATGATAAACATATTCCTCTACAAAATTAATGCATACTTACCGAACCATTAGTTTCCTAACAGTTAGTAATGAAGATAATTTAAAAGAATATTTGTATTTTAAAGTATGAGTCGTACGAGTGAATTGATTCTCAATTAGACTTTACCCCTTTAATTTCCACTTCACTTATATCTTTGGAGACGTGGCTTGACGGCTGGTAACCGCACTTCATGCGCAAAACTATATCACTTACCGAAATCTACGAAAGGAGAATGCCAAACCCAAAATAGGTAAAGATACATTGTTCGACCATTTTTTCTATGATGGATGGATGTGTGAACGTATATTCCATATCTCATGAACAAGCAAGGATAGAGTAACGAAATTTTAAACTTACTACTTTCATGATAATACTGAATTTTGATCATAGTTCAAAAACGGGATATGAAAGTTTACTTTGCACAAAAACAATAAATTCAATTTATTTCAAACTTTAAATATAAATAAAGTAAGTGACAGATTAAAATATTTAAAACAAATTGCAAGCACTATACGTTAGTAGCAATGAAAAGAGTAGGCGGAAAATTAGGAATTGTTATTTTGAATTACATTAAATTGTGGAATCAAAATAAAATAATCTGCATTAAATAAGATGTAGGGATGTTGGCAGTATTGTGATATAAAATTTGGTGCATAATTTTTTGCCGGACACTTTTTATTTACAAAAAACTGATTTTACATGTTAATTGCCTATGCCAACATTTACATGGGACACACGGTATAACTGCTAAGTTTATTGTGAAAGTAAAATGTATGTCAAGTAATTTAGCATTCAAAATCAGTTTTATATGTATAAGAAAGTAGTGTCGATGCAAAGATTAAAAAACTATAGTTATTTACTTTATAAGTGAGCTAAGTAAGGAATTACCCACTAGAGAAATTTTAGCACACGAAGCCGAAGGCTGAGTTGATAATTTTATCGAGTGGGTAATTCCACTTTGCCCACGTGCGAAGTATAACGTTTTATCCAACACTTCTTAATAAATGAAAAATTTATTAAAGAAATATTAATTGACAGTGACATTTGCTTTAAATTTTTAAATTAAAATGTCAATCGAAGTAGTTACCAAGGTGTTGTGTATTATTATTATTGTTATAAATAAAAAAATACTCACTAGTGGCTTTCCTGAAAATTATACCCACTAGTGGATAATCTGTTACTTTGCTTGTTTAAAATCGCCATAGTTATAGAGCATTTATTGAGAGGTGTTGGATAAAAAATTTTAAATCTTTATTTTATATATTTCTTTTAATACTTCGTCAAGTTTAAGTAGAGTTACTAGTAATTTTTTTGCAAATCTAGTAGAAATAATCTGCTCTAATCTAATAATATATTTATAAATTTAATAATAACCGTTTACGTGAATAATTAACATTTCAATTAAAATACTCTTAAATGAAATGATATCGAAAACGTTATCGTGCGTGGAACATTTTTACCACGTTCCTCATAATTAACTAAATGTAATTTGTCATGTCTATCACCCACTCTCTCACACATATCACAAAAAAACTGGAAATAACAATATTAACCGTGTCTAATTCATAATTAACAGTAATCTCGTTGTCATTTACAATCATTAAACAATATTATTTTTATTGCCTTCAATTAAAATATATATTCACGCCTACACTTTTTTCTGTGAGAACGGAACATATTATTTCAGAAATAAAAATTGCACACGCATTTTTCAATCTGATCACCCACACCCACAGATGGCAGTGAGAACGAACGACAGGGGTGATGCAGGTCTGTTATTTGGAGCCGGTACCTTAATTGCAGGGTCATTACAGTTCAATTGTGGTTACTTTTCAACGGAAAATATATATTTTCTATCGGAAGTACTTGACCGCAAACCGTGCCACAGTTACTAGAAATATTTTAAGCTCTGAAAATAATTTAAAACAAATAATTGAAACTATCGATCCGTGTTTGTTGAGCACTTGTCGAAGTCCTGAAGTTGGAGAAAATAAACTGCAGATATTTTAGAACTATACAAGTTTTATAAGAAACTACGTTTTTTACCTGTCATATAAAATATTTAATTTATATAAAGACTTGGAAGATATACGTCCTATCATGTAGCCATAGATACACGAACAAGAAATAAATGAAATTTTTGTTTCAATATATAAAATATCGAAAGTCAATACGAAATTGTATTTTAGATAAAAATATCTTTCTCCTGTAGAACGCACTCTGAATACTTTTTCGTATATAGAATAGATAACATGTCGTTTTATATTTTTGATTCATTTGCACTAGTTTACGTTCAAACACCTATTTAATTATTAAACAAAACGGTGTTTATTTGTTAAGTTAGTTTAAGTGAACGGCAATTAAATTTGATAAACAATTTTACCATTTCGGGGCAAAGGGAATATGTTTCTCTTGGTCCTCAAACAATCTTATTCCAATTTATTTTACAAGAATGTCTGATAATCTTATTGAAATTTTTTTCGTTGTTTATATTGTAAATAAATAACAGTATTTAGCGCCAGTTCATATAAATTTTTTGTATTTGTTTGAAGAATTATTTTAGTAGTAATTGAATATTAATTTAATATACAGTTTTCACACTTCATTAACGCTAGCGGCCATGATTTTTTGTTTTGTAAATGGACTGAAATCAACTAAAAAAAAAATAGTTATTTGTCAAACTAGAGAGGAAAGCGCTTCTTTTTCCCGCTCGAGTTCGAAGTTTGCCTTATGAGAGCAGCGAGTGAGGCATTTCGAACAAGAGTGAAAGAAGAGCTTTCCTCTCGTGTTAGACACAACATTTTTTCACGACATGTTTCTAAAAACGATTTGCTTGGACCTAAAATACACTTTAAGAACACAACTCACAAACTGACACGTTAAAACAATAAATTGTATTCTTACAATATCATTAAAAATATTGACTTGTTCGCAAATTTCTTTATTGGCATGATCTCAAAGCATTCATTAATCCGCATAAAAAAAGCTACCTGTAATCTAAGCTCAAAGAATTCGATGCTAGTACAATTTAGTTACTCGTATATCTCGAACATTGTACACAAAGCCAACCAAAATAATGTGAAAATGCCATTATGCACATCGTAAATAGGCCTATCCCGTTGGCAGCGATCAAGTGTACCTGTAGCTTGTACATTTGACCGTCCGTCGCGTGGCGACATGGTACATGGTATACGCGGTATACGGGTGGTATGATGCACTCGTGAGTGAAAGCGGTGAAAACTCGTTGTGGAAATACAAGCGCGTCGCATCACACCGCATGAAAGTTTAAACGCGGCGCCTGGCGTCGGTACAGCGGCGGACGCTCAAACAAATCGCAGTTTTACCGGGCGCGCCTCAAAACAGAGTTCTCCATTACCGGCGTTCAGCCATTCTGAAGAGTGTGTCACGCGCGGTGTCATGCTCTGTCACGCGCGCCGCCCAGGATCGGACTTGGCGAAAATGTTCTGTAAATGAAGCATGATTTTGCTATCTTACCATTTGTTTTTGAAGTGTTGAGGGTTGTTTTTTGGCCAGTTTCCGCTGTGGCTTCAATAATTTCTGAAAATGAAAGAAAATTTGTAATTATACAGTGAGTTTCAGCTAAAATTTCATTAATGTATTGTATATACTATATACGAATAATATTTCTACGGAGAACTTTCAGGAAATAAATATTTACCAAACATATAACAAACTTTTTTCAAAGTAAAATACAAATTGTACTACGAAACAATTCGAATTATTTGTGTTGCATTTTATCTGGAATAGCACTAGAAATATTAATGACCCGGAATCCGACGCGTTATCCTTTATTTGATACATCGTATTTTGACGAATTTATTAGTTAGGCATCTTCGGCTAATTTAAAATCTGCTTTTGGTTTCGAATTTTGTACATAACTGAATAAAAATTGTTGAATAACTAAATAAAAAATAAATATATCATCACGCCTTTTATCTATTATGGGTGTGGCACTCTGCTTACGCAGATCTCGGTAGGTGATATATTTTTGCGTATGAAATGCGGCTATCAGCCGTCAAGTCATAGCCCCCAAAGTCGTTACTGGAGGGGTAAATTTAAATTGGCAACTATTTCTATCCATTATGTTGTAAAAAAAATGATTATTGTTTTTGATGCCATCACCAATCACTTTTAATTATTAAATTTGAAATTTAAGTATCAATTGATGCTATATTTTTCTACAAATTGTATAGTTGTCAGAGAAAATATTACTTAAGATTTGCAATCAAATTTATCATGACTTATAACAGACACATGATCTAATTTAGTTAATCTGGGATCTGTTCAAAGATTTGTGTAGTTATAATAATAATAATAACAATAATTCATTTTATTTGGCAAATATTCAGCATAATGCTGATCTTACATATTAACCTTTTCAATAAACAAAAAAAAAATACATATAAAAAATTCAAATGGTACAGCAAACCAAAAAATCCTAGTCTACTTTTTACAGAATATATCGAACCGTAAATTAGATAGTGAGTGATATCCTTTAGGTATCTACAAATGATTTTATAGTAAAAAAAATGAAGAAACTATTTTTGTAATTTGTTTAGAATATTGTCTGGTACTACGAACTCAATTTCTTAATATTCTAAGAGATCTTAGCTCTGTGCAACTTTCTACAATAGCTTTTTAGAAAATATTAAAAAAAAAAAACTGCAGAAAAATTGTTACCTGTAGAATTTATTTGAAATTTTTGTAACTAAAATAATACATATAACTAAAATATTGATCGATATTATATGGTAGCTGGTAGGCAATGATTATGTGTTTAAATTGTTTATCCAATACCTCTCAATAAATGCTCTATAACTATGGCGATTTTAAACAAGCAAAGTAACAGATTATCCACTAGTGGGTATAATTTTCAGGAAAGCCACTAGTGAGTATTTTTTTATTTATAACAATAGTAATAACACACAACACCTTGGTAACTACTTCGATTGACATTTTAATTTAAAAATTTAAAGCATATGTCACTGTCAAATAATATTTCTTTAATAAATTTTTCATTTATTAAGAAGTGTTGGATAAAACGTTATACTTCACACGTGGGCAAAGTGGAATAACCCACTCGATAAAATTATCTCACTCAGCCTTCGGCTTCGTGTCCCAAAATTTCTCTCGTGGGTAATTCCTTACTTTGCCCACTTGTAAAGTAAATAACTATTATTTCTGTTTAACTACCTATTGAACTTATAATTGGCTACTTTGCTTAACAGAATACATTCACATAATTTAGTTCATAAATGTGTTACCTTTAAAAAAATTCTCATTTTGTGTTTTAGACAAGCAGTTGTCTGATTCCATTATAATCTGCGTAAAAAATATTCGAGTATAAAATAGGCAATTTTAGTTGGGCCCTGCTCTGTCCAAGCAATCAAAAACCCAAAAACCCTAAAAAGACATCGCAACACGTAGTTCAATCCGGCAACACTGTACATATTGCACCGTTCAACACGGCAACGCCGCTACCCCCACCGCCGCTGACACGTGTCAACGTGACGCTGTTGCACGTGTACAGCTCAATTGTCAGCGCGACGCACCAACGCAAGGCACCGCTGGTTATTTTATAACCGGAATGACTCCGGGGCTCCGGGCGGGCTACAGCTCGGGGGAGTCATCAAGCGATGATTTTGAAATTGGGTTGATATTGAGAGGGGGGCGGAGGTATTGGTTTGGAATAATTGTGGTGGATGGTCCGGCGGTGCTGGTGCTGGGGTGTTTTTGTGCAGATTGGTTTTGGAATTGGGAGACGTGGCTTTATGGATGTGGGAATAATGTTATTTATTTCCGCGGATGTGGGGAAGAGGGTCATCAACGTTTTTGTATTTTTGTTGCGCCCAAATTCTACATATATTTGTATTATTATCGAGGGATAAATAAATCTGTGGTAACGTTTTCGACTGTATATCATAAAATCCTTAGTTTGATTCAAATCACCAGCTAATTTTTAAAAATATCGAAATGAACGTATACCGTTTGTCGGGGTAAATGTTGGCATAGGCAATTAACATATAAAATCAGTTTTTTGTAAATAAAAAGTGTCCGGCAAAAAATTATGCATCCAATTGATGCCAATATCCCTACATCGTACGAGTATTTAATGCAGATTATTTTATTTTGATACCACAATTTTATGTAATCAATAATAATAATTCTTAATTTTCCACCTACTCTTTTTATTGCTGCTGACGTATAGTGCCTGCAATTTGTTTTAAATATTTTAATCTGTCACTGTCATCAAGAATACATTAAATGTCGAGGACCGTGTAAATATTATTAGAATGTATTATGGGGGCGTAGTGCAAGACAAATATCTAAATACATCACAGGATGAACGACGAATGGTTTCCATCGCCAGAAATTGACAGTGGTACCCTATTCACCGAAGGTCCATGTCAGATTCATTTTGTATGATATCTTATGATGGCGAATGCTTGCGTTAGTATTGCTAGTTTGTTTTTATTGGTAGAACTGCAGTCATACATACAGCAAATTTTCCTGCTTTATAGGTTTTTTTGGAGAAATTCTATTTTAACCTATAATCTACAAATGCAATGTACCTTTCAATTTTACATCTTATTTAAATAATACGGCTTAAACAAATGTAATACTTACATTGGGATACTCCAAAAATAACTACTGTTGTTATTAATTTTAATAAAATAACAATTAATATTATTAATTTCAAAATACAATGAAATTTATGTGTATCTATGTTTAGTTCATCTTTCTACCACTAGTTGGCGTATTTAATTTTGAATGCCAAATAGGACAGAAAAAGAGGTTTTATTAAACACTAAGTTTATGAGACATTTAGAAAGCACCCAGTACCCTGTCTTCTTTTTGTCGCCATTTTGAAGAACTACCTTTCGGTACTTTGAAAAATAAAAATATGTATGTTTGGTCGCTGGCGCTAGTTGATAGACTATCATAGAAGTGTTTTTTTCTACGACCACTTAGCAATTTGCTCATTGTATGTTTGTTGTTGCTAGGGATACGAGGTACATTGCAAGCATCGTGCGAAATGAATTTGCTTTGTGAGTATTTCAATACAAGTCAGTTCATTTGAGTACAGGTGCCATTGCTAGGATACTTATTTCAAATTTTTAAATATTCTAATGGTGAAAGTGGGACAAATTTATTATTAAAATTAAATTAATTGGGAAATAATATCGTGGTCGTAGAAAAAGTATAGTGTACAACTCGCATGGAATGTCCATTTCATACTCGTAGGAAATGAGTACCATTCCATGCTCGTTGTACAACTATTGTGAAACGGTTTATGACTATGAGTGTTGAAGTGGCAAGAATGATATGGTGGAAGAGATTGATTACCGTTTGAATTATTAAAGGAAAGAAGCCAATGAAATCGTGTTTTATTTTTAATTCGTCACAGTTAAAATAATTTAATCATCGGAAACAGCTGCATGAAATAGACAGCAGTAGTTTCGCATGCTGAATAATTCGCACAGGTATTTAGCCGGTTAAATATTCAAAACACTCTGAATTATTTCTAAAATACTTTTGCATTTCCACGTTTGAAATCATTAATTGCCAGCAGCTGACTGTGATTACCTCTCCAGGACTTGTGTATCGTATCGCATGTTCCTCAGGGGCCCTCATTAAAACACAAACGTAAACATCGTGTCTACAATTAGTCGCCCATGTTCCAGTGTTAGCTGCTGGTAACCACCGCAAAGCAAGGAGATAAGCGATCACCACACCGCACACCCAGACGCGCAACCTGGCTACTGTACAAGCAAACATTCATTCAGTGGTTCACTTAACAGCTCACCATAGCCTGATTAACTCACTAACATGTCTGGCTTGTTATCTGACTTTGGTTGGGAATCATTTTGTGTTCGCACCTGATTTGCATCAGTATGACTTATTATATTGTAGATTGTTCTATGATAGGCGCGGTTATTATGGGGGCAAAGATTATTCGTTATGAAAAGGAATACAATTAGTTTTTATATTGGCTCACCATTGGGATATGGAAAACTATCAGAAATACAAACTCAGTTAAACGAGAAAATTAGTAACATTTTGTGATGCGATTTTGTGACATTTTACTTTCCTTACAAATACATGAGTTTACCTATTTTAGGCATGGGTACTCTGCTTTCACAGATCTTGGCTTTTATATTTTTATTTGAAATATGCACTAAAGTGCCTAAAAGTCGTCATAAAAAGCTCAAAAATCGTCACTAAAGTAACCCATTATATGAAGATTTTGAGCAATGAAGTGTTGGCAACCGTATAATAATTATTGTACAAGTAGGATAATTTTGACAGATATTATGACGTATTGTAGTAAATTTATACGTAAAATTTAACAGTATGTGCAAGAAGAATAAACTAATTAATTCCGATCAAGAAATTTAGGACAAAACGCATAATTTGGGCTATTATTTAAGATAATTTCAATATTCAAGGTTTTCAGCACTGACTGTCAGTTCAAATTGACAACTGAAAGTTGTATAAACTTAACCTATATAATAATTATTGCACAGTTTTTTATAATTTTAGATTTTAAATAAAATTTAATATACCGCGGTACTGAAGTTCCTTTTTATCATTCACATGGTTTATTTTCCTTGGCTCTACGGGCCTCGGCAGATAAATTCCATATTCGTGACAAAAAGTTAAACTTCAGAACCTTGATAAATAAATAACTATTACACGCCTCCCAGAGATACATAATATGTGATTAGATAAAACATATTTGCAGTTTTATTTAAAAAAAATAAATTATTCCAAAATGCAGGACGAGAAATAGTACTGGGATCTTCTGATATAGTACATTTATTCGTTGCAAAAGTATATAATAGTAAAAAAAAATCCTCAATTATTAAAATGCTATTATAGTTTTTGCTTAACAAAGATGTGCAGTCTTTTCTATCATTTCCCTTTTTCTAATCAGCTTGTAATTAAAACATCTAAGGTTTAAATATAAAATTTGTATTGCCATTAGAATTTGATGTACCCACCACATAACCCCTGCAATCCCTAGTGGATATATAAAATTGTTAGATTTAGGACCCTACAATTTAATAACAAACTATATTGTTAGAAAATTTATATATCATCATACCATTTACCCATTTCTAGGTACGGCACCCTGCTTAGAGCTGCTCTTAATCAATGATATATTTTTGAGAGAAAAATGCAGCTACTGGTCGTCAAATTACACACCCAAAGATATTAGGAGAAAAGGAGCTATAGGGGTAATTTTTGGGAGACAATTTTCTAATTTTTGTTTCGCTTTGGGAACATGATCCATATAGTCTACCCCAATTATTAATAATTTAAATGAACAGAATTGTATTATTAATTTGATTGTACGTTTAAAAATAATATACTAAAATAGTATGAGCAATAAGAAAGTGGTAAAGATTTGGATTATGTGTGGAACATTATGGGGTAATTAAGGAAAGAAAGAAGAAAGTGGTATTATGAAAATATGTGCATGTGGGAGGTAAGGCATTTTAAAAGCAAATTGTTGTAAAATGACTTCAGAAACGATCAGTCCGCCGGCGCTCGTAGGGTCGCATGTCAAACAAATAATTTTTACCTATAGTTGATTTAAACTCCAGTTAACAATGTTTACCGTGTGTAAGTACACACAGCGACATAATTCACGATAATGTGCGGTGCTCAACCGCTCGGACTCGGGACTAATTTCAGAGCAATGAAGTCCTCACTCAACTCGAGCAAGATGGCGGCCAGCGCGCCGAGTATTTATAGTTTAATGTCGTATGACCGGTCGGAAATAGATCTAAATTAAATGCGCGAATGTTTTTATTATAATTGATTCGCACGTGCGCCTGCGATCGGCCTTTGTTTCGGACGCGGCCGGAAGCCGTTGTTTACGCAGCGCCACCGTAAATTCACCGATACTTTCCTTCACCAGCAGAAAATAAAATAATACGCGAATTATTACTATATCATGAATTTATAGCGTCAATAATATTCATAAGTGTTATGACGAGAAATCAAGCTTCACGTGGAAAAAATTACTGTCGCGCCAAAATGTCAAACGCCTCTTTTTTTATTCTATATTTGATTGTTATACTCACTGCAATTTGAACACAGATAAATCAAACATAAAAATAGGATTAGGGGTGAAAGCTCTTGACTTCGATTTGCATGCTCTACAACTACAAACTTACCACCTCCAATATTCATCTTTGGGGCATATGGTTTGACAACAAATAGCCGCAGAGTAAAATTAGCCGCGACCGATAATAACAAATTAAAGTTAAAAAACTACTAATTGTGCTGTCGAATATGTTATATTAAATCATTTAATAAAACGTATAAAAAAATTACAAAATAATATTTATCCAATACCTCTCAATAAATACTCTATAACTATGGCGATTTTAAACAAGGAAAGTAACAAGATACCCACTAGTGGGTATAATTTTGAGAAAAGTCACTATTGATTAATTTTTTATTTATTTAATATTTCTTTAAATACCTTTATTAAGAGATGTTGTATAAAAAGTGGCGGGGGGGGGGGGGGTTATTGTTTAATAATTACACTTTACATTTTTTTAAACATATATAGAAAAGATGTGTCAATTATTTGCTTATTCTTCCTGTGATTATTGAAATATATTATTTTTTACTGATTAAAATTAACAGTTTTTTGACTACTAACTGTTTGTAATATGTCATTTATACTGACTAGACAGTAAAAATATTTTTGGACGATTGCTGTAGGTTTATAGAAAGTTGACTTTTACGCTTCCATTTGTCAACGCAAAGTTGATGTTTTCTGAGGAATTTTACTGTGTGGCTCGTCTCCAGTAGCAACAAGTGGTAAAATTTTTATCGCTTGTCTCCAGTAGCAACGAGCGATAAAAGTTTGGTCTTGGTTTTCTTTTTTTACTAATGCATCACTATGAATACAAAATAAAAAAACAGTTACAACAATCTATGACAGGAATGTCATACATGCGTTTATTTTAATGAAATTAGATTAATGTTTTTTTTTATAATCATGTCGAAAAATATTGTGTAGTGTGTATAATTCGGGCGCAAATTATTTGTTAATTAATAAATCATTACAATTTTTAAAAGTTTGTCAAATTGATTATCCTTAATCTAAAGAAAAAAAAATCGATAAGCAGAGAAATTCTCAACTGAAATTTTGTTCTTCAACTTATTTAAAATGCCACTGCTATGCATTGCATACAATTTCTCAGTATCTATTTCCATCTTCAATCATTCAATGATTACTATCTCTAATTATCAAATAAAAATTTACGGTTTTGCATAAATGCAAGTATGTTTTAAATTATTTGTCCGAATATTTGTACACATTAAATTTTATCCATAAATTGGTTTATATAAATTCTATCCAGAATTATATGTCTTGATATACGGACTTACTATGTAAAAGTAAGTAAAAACTGCTTGACCTGGACCCTAGACACATAAATTTGTCATACATTATACATGTAAAGTAACACGTCTCAATCCAGAATTCTACTTGCGAAAGGTATAAACGCCTTCAAATCTATGAGAACTAAAATCTACAAGGTACCACAATTATGTACATATTTGATTTGTCGGCAAAAACAGTAAAACGATTCTGAATTAATTCTAATTCATTTAAATGCAATGTAAAATTTCTGAATAATTCGCAAAATGCAAAAATGTATTTGTGCAATTTAGGCCTACGAATGGCAATATGAAATATACATCTTGGCTGGTAATTAGAGAAGCGTACTTCGCAAAATCAAATATTAATGTCATATCTTTGTTTCTTTACGCGCGCGTCCGACGGGTAGAATCGCTGCTACAAATTGAGCGGTGTTTGCGAATGATTCCTCAAACTTGAAAACATTGAGAACTCTCTTCCTGTACGCTGTCTTAACGCGCTCCATAATTCATACATAGTGTCGAAAATTACCCAAAGATGGCAGTAAAGTCGAGAATTTATTGCTAACCCGCATAATAAAAGCTCGATGTGTATGTGTTATTACTGTGTACCTGCGAACGTAAAGAATTACAGACAATTTTATACGAGTCCACAGGTTAAAAATACATCCCTGGAATGGGCGGATAAAATGATATTAGCTCAGCTACTTGCGCGGTTCCACTGCGTTGCTTGTCCGCCGCCAACGAACAAAGTAATCACTTTGATACATGGCGCTATGGAAACTTTATTGCCGTATTACTATTTTAACTACTTTTATTCTTTATGGTTCTAACTACAATTTCTATTTGCTCCCCTTTCAATATTTTCCTTAAAATTTATCGATAGATATATTAGCCGGATTTTTAAATAAAATTATGAGGAGCGGCCATTACTTGATATAGTATATTCTACAACAAGTAATGGAATGGCACATATTCCACGCGAGCAAAAAGTTTGTAGCCCGAGCCAAAGGCGAGGGCTACGGTTTGCGAGAGTGGGATAGGCCATTCCGTTACATGCTGTAGACTATACTTTCTATAAAAAGGTTTTGGAAATTATACAAAAATACAAATATAAAACTGTTGGAAACGTCAAACTCAAATAAATCAAATTAAAACAAACAGATGTAACCATAGTAACTGAATCAAGATACTTCATATGTCGCGCTCAGAAGCGGTTCCGATTCGTCGAAAATATTCCATACGCCGCGTATGGAATGTTAGTGATTCCATAACAGTTTTTAGTAGTGCAATGCCCAGTTTCCAAAACAGTGTTATAGAAAAGTTTTTCTTTTCAAGTGATTTTAAAATGACATTTGATAATAGCTAATGGAGGGTTACAATTTTGACGGCACAGGCAACAAAGAGAAAGATGAGGTAAAAGTTGAGGTGGAAGATTATAATACAAACATCCATGTTTTGACGTTTGAGATGGTGTTTTAACAAGGTAACAATGTTTTTATTTTTGAAGTTTATTATTTAGGAAACTTAATAAATTTAACACTGGCCTTATATTCTTTATAGTAATAACGGGAGTCACTATTGCGCAAACCATACACACACTATTTTTGTTATTTAGTGTCATTTTGACAGCGTTTTGTTTGTATTTCGCCTACGTGAATTTCGTCGTAGTTCAATGAAAACATCAATAGATGGCAGCATGAAAATTTGCTTCTGTATAAACCTCCATTCGCCTATTGCAAAACATGCGGATAGATGTTAATGCAATAAAGCAGTAATTTAAAGTATATGACTAATTTGTTAAGGAAATTAAAAAAAAAAAGTACCGCATATTCTGTTTTTCGATTCATTTTTTGGTAGCAATCTCAACTGAAAGTGATAGATTATTTGAAGGCCTGTAAGATGTTTTCAGGATACCTCTATATAATTGCGTTAGAATATTTTGTTATAATAAACAAAAAATTTTAAAACTTTTATCTGTTTTGTAGGTACTGTTTAAAAGTTACTTAGGCCAAGATTATAGCAATTTTTTTTTGTACTCTGACAAACGCCGTTAATATTGGCACTTTTAATACACTTTCGCATTACCCCACATAATACAATTAAGTTGGAATTAATATCATTATACTTTTATATTTCTTAAAACTGCAGTCAAATTTGTAAATGTCATTAAACTATCAACATATTCCCTCTTTAAATTTACAAAAAAAATAACCTGGTTAATATCTAGTTATTTGTATATCAAGGACTAAAGTATAATTTTTTATTGCGAATATAGAATTTATTATCCGAGTCGGTTGCCGAGAAGAATAAACTATATGTCATAAAAAATACTTTAGTGTCGAGGTATACATTATATTTTTTCTGAAATCGTTAAATTATTAATTAAAAACATAAATAAATAGCATAATGTATTTGTAAAACGTTAGCAAGCTGTTGCGACGGAGATGGCTGCGATAACAAAATACTGTCAACATAGATATCAAATTTGGTTATAATTTTCATTATTTTTTATATATTCTTAGACGTGTTCTACATGTGATCTGCATTAAATCCGATAAATTATTATTAAAGTTAAATAAAATTAAATTCACCAATAAATAATTTGTTTGTTATTTTATGTTTGTAATTCAAGTTTGGCATAAAAATCTGTAAAGTTTAACTTTAGCCACAATTTTGGCTAACTTCGCGTAATAATATCGTGTATTTTAGTATCGATTTTGAAAAAATACTTTTTTGAAATACCTGTACTGTAAGTTACCCATTAATAACAAAATTTAAACACAGTAAGTGGACCTCTTATTGCCCAATTGGTTTTCATGGGTACATCATTTTCTTACCGTCCACGGTGGATGGTAAGTGAAACTTACCGTTCATGGTGGATGGTAAGTAAATATATATATCATTCAAATTTTATTTTCAACCTCAATCTGACAGCTGTTTATTTTGATACCTATTTTTCCTTTTCTTATAATTACGCAGGTATTGCAGAAAATAACTTACTAACCTCGAACTGTAAGTGATTTTTTAGGTCTCGAATGTTTAAGAGATCACGACCCTATGGGTCTCGACATCCCAAACTACATTCTCGACCTAAAAACTATCACTTATATATTACGGCAATTTCGACGAATCTACGGGTCACAATTTACTGCCAAAATAGACAAAATTAATTTCAAGTAGCATTTTGATACACCGCGACGGACGGTCAAAATTTGTATAATAAGTGTTAAATATTGAGACTGTGTATATCATAATAATAAAATTTTCTTTACATTAAGGTAATAAAAATAATAATTTCCAGGTTCGACGCAAACGCATGTAATCGATTACGGGTCGTATAAATAAATAAAATTTAATACAACTTATACATACAATGTACTCTATTAAATTATTCAGTATCTCATATCTCAAATATAAATAAAATGTGCGTGACATGAACCCCGCATTCCCCTCAAACCCCGAACATAATCGATAAGTAATTCTAATTAAACTCGTCTCCAGCCCGGCTTAATCATTTGATTGTAATACGAGTTTAAAACACATGTAGTATCAAACTAACTGATTAAATATTTATGAAATTAATAGTATGAGCCTCCACGAAAGTGTGAACAAAATAATTGTTGGTAATTTACGCGTGGTGTGAGTGTGTGCGAGGGCCTAAGGGCGCAAACAAGTACGTGAACATCATGCGGGATTTTGTAAATTTTATGGGTACTTTACGATGAAAGATTCCACTCAGTTTTGATATTTTCCTTAAATAATTAATGTTTAACCAGCCACAAAATAGTCGTAGATACTCTTGATCTATTTAGGAACTATTTGCAACAAAACTTCTGTAGAGGTTGTTAAATGTTACGTACCTCTGATTTCTGTAACAAAAGGAAAACACCCATTGCCTACTATTCTGAAAAATTATTATTATTATTATTATTATTCAATATATTGCAGTTTTACTTATGTAATTATGCAATATTCTAATTCCGTTCATTTACAACAATTACTTATTGTATTCAATATTTCTTTTCATTATTCATTATAAAATTTTTTTCTTCACAGTTTGCACATACCTTGAACCCATTTTTTGTTTTTTTTCTGCATTATTTATTGTTATAAACAATGAAATTATTGTTGAAAAAAAATTGAATATAAGTGCAAATCATAGATATGCGTTTCCTGAAATGAATATATAAAAGTGTATTTGTTTATAACAATTCATTCAATCAAACGAATGGAATTACGATTGGACTGTATTAGACCAACCTTAACTTTTAATACCGGATTAAAAAAGATACATACGTCCTTGTTTCAGATTTTCAGAGTTATTCGTACGTAGTTGTATAAGGAAGAATAATAATCATAAAATAATCGATGAAAAGATTTTCGATGTTTTGCGGTCCGTGAATCCGTTTTGATCATCTTAGGAGAAACCTTTGGCTAACCACTCCGCAATTCTCATGTAAACCATCCGATTCAAAAACATATACGTTACTCGAATCTTCATTGCGTTTATGAGTGTTATTAGAAGCTTGTATCACGATTCGCCATTATAAAGGTAACAAAATAACGAAAAAAGTTTACAATTTATTAAGATAAACAGTTTAAAATTTATTTAAAAATAATTATAGAAAATTTCAGTAGTGACAAGATGTATCTCGTCACGTTAATGGTTGGAAATTTTGTTTTTCATTTGTATTACGAATAATTTGTCATTGAATTTGAGGATAATTTTAATGTTTTTGTAAGTAAAGTATGTAATATAAGGATGAAACAGATAAATTAAATATCAACGTGATTACATTACACAGTTAGTAATGTAAAATACGAATAGCGTATTGTAACGCTCTGAGAAGTGGCCGTAGATTCCTCTTAATGCAGTGTGTGTGGATGGATGAACGTGTGTCCGTATGTTCAATTATTCATGCAGGATACAAGATAGAGAAACAAAACTTTATAATTGTATAATTAAATGTTGACAGAAAACTGATTTGACGTAATCTAATGTTTTAAGCTAGATAACCATGTCGATTCATATATAATATCAAATTTCGTTTACGGATTAATAAATATTTGTTGCAGAAACATATGAATACAAATCAATATTTTTATAAATAAATTTCTATTATTATCACGTGTTAAACTTCCAATCCTGCAGGACATGTTAATTTTACACCCATCGGTTACTAAATTGCTCGGAAATCGGAATTTAAAATCAATGCATTTATCTGATTAAATATAGAACCATGTGTGACCATCAACAAATTATCTGATCTAGGATTTATTCAGACATTTACGCAGATATCTAACTGTAAATCTGATTGTGCATAAGCAACCTTTGAAGGCATGAAACAACACTGTATAATTTCAAATAGTACTCTTTCCTCATACAAAAAAAATGTTACGAGAATAAGAATTTGTATTCAAACGAACTGTAAGAAATATATAAGGTTCAAGACTCTATAATTGGAATACAGATAACCTATGCAAATAAAATAACTACAGCAAAATATTTCATGCATTTCTTTTTAAATTGCATATATCTGTCATTAAAATTGGTTCATTAATGATTACAAATGGTACAAAAATGAATTCTTTCTCCTCTCCCTATAGAATTGCGTCTTCAAATTAAGAACCTTAATGCGGATGATAATGATATTATTATTTATTTGTATGAAACTGCCAAAACTTGTGTAGAAGAAACACCATCAAAACATCTGAAAACCCCAATTATCACAGTGGGACCACCTCAAAAACATCACAAACAAACCGCGTACAATTACCCCGGTATCAGGTTACCTACCGACAATGGCGGATTGGTTGAACCACTGGTTACACCACGGTTATTATTATAATAATGATTGGCTGTGTGAGGCATAAAATAATAAATTTCGCTTATAGTTGTAATTACGACAGTGCCAGTTTCAACTGCTTCGTTTCCTTATTAAAGTTATATCCGGCGCGGCCAAATTACGACATAAATGATGCACTTGAGGTTCGCGCGCCCGCCGCAGCTGCGCCGCGGCGCTAGTGGCCAGGACATGTTGCAACGTTGCACTGCATTACTAACGTCTTTTAGTGGTAATGGAATCACCTCTAAGGTACTTCTCGCACTAATTTATACCGTATTTAAATAATGGGAATTAATTATTATGGGATAAAGTTGTCCCGTAACTTGGAAATTCGTGATTTCACTTCAGAATCGGTTTCTGAGAACGTGCGGAATGAGCAAAATTCTAAAGATGTTCAGGAATGTAGTCTTTGGCAAGAGCAGTGTATTACGCAACCATACTGTTAGTGGAGGGTTAAAGTGTTGAAGCAAAATTGATGTATTTTTAAAATACTGGAGAATGGTTCAAATTTCATAAAACCATTGAGAAAGTTTAAATTTTTGTAGGTTTTTACAAAACTGTTTAATTCACATTATATTTTTCTACGGCCATTTAGAAATCTGGTCATTGTATGTTTGTTGTTGCTAGGGATATGAGGTACATTGCAAGCATCGTGCGAAATGAATTTGTTTTGCGAGTATTTCTATACAGGTCAGTTCATTTCAGTACAGGTGCCATTGCTAGGATACTTATTTAGAATTGTCAAATATTGGAATGGGGCAAGCGCGACAAATTTATTATTAAAATTATATTAATTTGGAAATAATATCGTGGTAGTATAAAAAGTATAGTGTACAACTCGCATGGAATGTCCATTTCATACTCGTATGATTTGCAGTGCTACAAACTTTCATACTCGTAGGAAATGAGTACCATTCCATGCTCGTTGTACAATTTACTATTTTATGATAGTGATTGTATTATTATAAAAGAATAATTCGTGTTATAAAATGGTATATTAAAAAAATAAGTTTCTTATTGCACAAGTTCAAGTTTTACAAAGGACAAGTCTTATAATACATATTTTTATACAAATTTTACTCTTGAGGTAATTTCACAATTCTGTACGATTTTTAAGAAATGCAACGTATCAAAAAAATAAGTGGGTGTTTTTACCAGTTGTATTGATGAGCTAGCTTCAGAGATGGAAATTTATTATTGAATGACGTATTAATGTCGTCAACTAGAGAAAGGATAAATGATTTTAGAAGTAATATTTTGACACGTACAATTTTTGTGGTTGTCATTTATCCGTCAGTTCTGAAAGCATTCATACCACCACTGCAAAATGAAAATGTATTTATAGGTAGATCTTATTAATGAGTTTCTTTTAGTGGGATAATAGCTTTATAACAGATTTGATTCCTGAAATATAACAAACAACTACCAGAGAATTTCAGTTCATAAAAATTATCCTTAAATTTTCCGAGGCTATAATTTGACGACTAGTAACGCAAAAATATAATAAATTAATATTATTTTTATTTCTTTTTAAAATTATTGTGGTTTATTTTTCACTAACATAATTACAAGTAATTAAGAATTGATTGCCAGGTAAAATAATTGTAAAATACCAATCAATTTAATTGCTTAAAAGCAGGATTCCATTATTTTTAATTTTTTTAAATTTGTCAGAACTTCAAAGTACAAGAGTCGTGTTGTTTTTTGGAAATTTAATCCGTTGTTTGTAATAATTCGAAAATCTCTCCCGTCCACTTTAACATGAATTTTGTTTCAGAAAAATCGTGTTATATTTTTCCTGATTATTTTTTCAAATTATTTTAAATCTCTTGTACAGTGTATTTCGTTTATTGTGGGGCTTAACAACTTTTTTAAAATTGGAAAAAATGTTAAATTTTATCGTTTGGGAAAGTTTAAATTAATTTGTTGTATTATTTCAGTCAATATTTATCAATTCTTTTGAAAACAAACCATAATATTAAAATGTACCATTATGTCATGAATTTGATATAACGGGGCGTTCCTTTTGATTTTAGAGCAAAATGCTGCAAAAAATATTGCAGAGAATTTAATTCTGCATCTAAGTCATATACGAGTATACCGTGTGTCTGTTTTAAAGGTGTACTTAGGAGATTAATACGGGAAATCAGTTTTTTGCGGGCTGCTGCTCGGTGTTCTACCAGACAACAATGATTGTAGTACTAATCGAAAGATATCAGTTTACTGAATCAAACGATGTAACATACATTACAATTTAGTAGTAATTTAGCTCAGTAAATTAATTTTAAAGTTTTGCAAATTCTTCGATTTATTCAGTTTCTATCAAAAATAAATTTAGTCACCTATGACTGTTTTGTTTTGATTTCTTTCAAGCTATTTATTTGACGTTTAAAAATTCATTTACGGAACCAAACTACAACTAATTGTAATGTATTTTATATCGTTACATTCTGAAAAATGATATCTTTCGATTGATACCACAATCTTTATTGTCCGGTAGAACTCTGAGCAGCATCCCGCAAGAAAACTAATTTCCCATGTTAATCTCCTATGTACACCTTTAAGATAGACACACGGTATATATAGTTTTATTCCTATTATAAGAACACAATTTAGAAAAACTAAGTTATCCAAAGCTTCCACGTTATATACGAAAAGAAATTAAACATACAGTTTAATTTTGTACTCAAACGGTTACAAAATTATATAGAATACAAGTACTTTAAAATGCAAATGAGTTTACTTCATGTGATTCTTAATGATTAAATTACTTGAATCATGGAAGAAATGGTAAGGGAAATCCTTATTTCCCATGTTAATCGGTTCTTGGGACACCGATGTAGTATTTCGTCACGAGTATGGCATTCGGGCGTTTATTATATTTGAAGTGCATACGTTGGAAATTTAATAAAATTGAAACACTTTAACGTGTAATGGCCTCAAGAACATAAGTTACGGCGTTCTCATGTAAATATTATTACACGCAATAATATTTTTATGTTGTATGGCATGAAATTATATTTCAGTTTTATTTACCGAATAAATTCGATTAAAATAATCAATAATTTATAAAATAAAATGTAAAACAATTGGCAAGCAAGGAATTTGTTTTAAATATCATTAAAAATTTTAATTAAATACGAACGTGGTTTATCAACATTTCTATAATAAATCAAAGTTTAAACGATTTTTATAGACAACTTTTAATTAAAACTAAAGCGAGTTTTGTTTCTTACAAGTTGCTGATTCAATTTTCTGATATAATTATAATGCGTTATTACGTAAGACCGGGAGTAGATGGCAGCCACGGCGCTGGTGACGCACTGTAATCAACTTTGAATTTTATAAAATAAAACGCACGCAGAACATTACTATAATGTAAAGATAACACACGTGTAAACATAATTTCATAGTTTGCTGCTGGACATTGTTTTCATTTGTTTTTCCCCCCGGTTTGTAATACATCTTATTCATACTGTGTAATTTATTGTTTCGCTTGACACTGCAAATCGCTTTGAACAACACAGCGGTAATATGCACTATTTACTCTAAATATAGTTACACTTTCCTCTATCTAATTTTAAAGAAGTATATAAGTTGGGGTATTATTTAAATAGTTTTTATAGTTATACCAGGAGTTACTAATTTTAACTGTCAAAGTTGCACTATAAAAATAAGCATACATAGTAAATGGTAATAACTTTCAGAACTCATAATAATAAAATAATTAACGTATATATAAAAGACAATATCCAAAAGTCTAAAAACAACTATTTTTTAACTAACAAATCCACTTGCAAATTTAAATTAGATAAACATGTTTAATTTCTTATCTACATTTTTACAATTTAATTACTTTTGTTAGTTATATCTTTTACATTGTGAATCACCATTTTCTTTTATTATTTCTATGGAAATGGGTAATTGAGAAACCATATTTATTATAAATATATTTTTTTCCCGACATGGTAGGAAACCCCACCATTCTTCTCCCGAAATAGTGAGGAAAATGTGTTGTTCCTCTGTAAAGAGGAAAATTAGAAGTGTTACTAATATGAATGTTATTTACAAAAAAATGTTTATAAAAATTATAGATAAATTCCTAATTTTATTGAAAATCCTTATTTTAGTGATATACATACTTTAAATTATCTTACAATTATGTCTTATATTTTTCGTTTTCTTGGAATTAACCACTCGTAAAGTAAATAACTATTTTGCAATACCTGTACTGTAAGTTAGGTACCCAATAGTAACAAAATTTAAACACAGTAAGTGGAACTTTTATTGCACAATTGGTTTTCATGGTTACATCATTTACTTACCGTCCACGGTGGATGGTAAGTGAAACTTACCGTTCATGGTGGATGCTAAGTAAATATATATCATTCAAATTTTATTTTTAACCTCAATCTGACAGCTGTTAATTTTGATACCTATTTTTCCTTTTCTTATATTTACGCAGGTATTGCAAAAAATAGCTTACTAACCTCGAACAGTAAGTGATTTTTAGGTCTCGAATGTTTAGGAAATCTCGACCCTACGGGTCTCGACACCCAAACTACATTCTCGACCTAAAAACTATCACTTACAGTTCACGGCACGTAATATACTATTACAGTTCGAATTAAAAATGCTCTAAATCAAAACAGTAATAATATCGTACCATAACAAATAATTTGTTTTCCTTATTCCTCCGCCATATTGTCACCGATTATTGTGCCAGTTATATTCAATTTTTTCGCGAATTTCAGTTCTGTTTTCGAACTAAATCTTGCAATAGGAAGGCATGGAAAGGTCCGACAAATTTAAAATGTGACAGCCAGACAAAATACTTTGATAAAACTGCCTTAAATCCTAAAATACTCCATTTAACTATACCTCAAGTTCTCTAGCCGTACTGCTACAACAACACGCCGTCAAAATACATTCCTGACCTACCTCCCAGCCCTCCAAGTTACCTCCCGAACAACTCAAAATAAAGTCAAAGATAAATTACGACCTGTACGGTAGGCGTAACAACGTAACGTAAGTCACAAGCAGTCCATACAGACACAACACAACGTTTCTGGCCACGTTGCGCCATAACCTTACTTTACTATAACCATACGACGATATAAATATGTCTACTGTCGTCTTGAGTCGACAGCAGTGAACAGTTGGCGTGGTAACAGCAGTTAGAGGTGTTATATTATAGCAGAATGGACCACGCACCTTTCACGCGCCTGTCAACACGTTTCTGCCTCATTAACGGACAGAAAACTGCTGAGGAGTTATCTATTATAAACCGTTTTCGTTTCTGGTGGGTTTACCTGACTTGTTAATAGGTAGTAAGCCTACCCAATAAAGTCGTAGTTACTAGTAGGGGTAAAGAATTTAATGCTCTCACTTGAACAGACATTGGAAGTTTATTTAAAGTGTCTTAATAATATCATAAACAAATGATAATACAGTCGAACATAAATGAATATTTACTTATTTTAGGGGAGGCACTCTGCTCTCGATTTTTAAAATTGGGTCTTTTTTTGCGGAGGTCCTGATAATCGAGAGTCGTTTATATTTCCAGATTTAGAAATGACTAAATTAGTTGTATTTAAAGAGTAAACAAAAAACTAATGTAAGTATAATGTGTAGTTATAAATAAATAACAAGAACAAATGCGAATGTGTAAGAAAAAGTAATTTATTTTGAATAATGTATCAAAGTGGAAATGTGTATAAAAGAAATTTTAATCTTGAAAATGAGTATATAATTTTTAATTTGAATGTTATCAGTGTTGTAATTTAGATTAGTAGGCGATAAGAATGTTTCTAGCATGGGAGTGTAACGATTTAACCACGCCTTGAATTCCTAATTGGCTGTTAAATTTCTTGTTATTAATACGAAACGTTGAAAATTTGTGATTGGTTCTAGCTCTCATAAAAACACTCAGTTACAAATTAAACATGCGATAGTTTCAAACAAAACAATGCAGCGGAAAATCACGTAAAAATGGGAAATATAATGAAGTCATTTTTCGATTGAAATTCTTTCAATTTTTTGCTATTAACTGAGATTATGTGCTCGTTGAGTTTGAACAAGATGTAATAAAATCTTTAAATAAAATTAAATCTGTTGATAAAACAGCTTTGTCTCAAACACAAATCCCTGACAAGTACGAAGCTGCTCCCGCTCTCCCGTACCGCCGCGCACTGCAGCCAATCCACCAAAAATCCCCCAGAGCTACAAAATTCCCCTGCAACAAGCACCGGGGGCTGAAGCACGCGTTCGACAGCGGTTCGCAAACTGTTTCCTTGCACACTTACAGACATTCACACATGCAAATTTGTTTACTTGACCATTTTGTGAACGTCCCTGCTGCTTCGTAAACTAGCCAAGAATGGTATGAAATCACAGAAATGTTCTCTTCTCTCGTAAATTTAGCAGTCAACTTTTTGTACATTGAACTCTCAAATTCCAGCCGTTATACTTAGTTCCGAATTTAAGACTATCTTTTCAAATTGTATTCACAGTATAGTTATCAAAATATTTAAAATAACCAAGTAGGTTTAAAATAAGTACTTCTAGACTTTTAACTTTACCCGTATGAATAATTTTTAATTTAATCTTTGGGGTCGTGATTTCACTGTTGGTAATAGGAGTTTAGGCGTAAAAATATGTCCCTAATATCTTCGAAAGCAGAATGTTATACCAAAATAAGTGAATTTTGTGTTAACATATTTCAGTAAAATCGATTTATCTTATAAAAATCAAGCATATGGAGAAGACAGGAAAGAATTTAGATTTGGAAAACAGACTGGTACCAGGAGCTCTTGTTTTGGGTGTTTTAAAAGAAGTGTTTTATTTAGCCTCGGGTTTAGCGCTGCACAATGTTCTAATATTATTTTATTTAAAAATAGCAAATAAAATTAGTAGATAATATATTGTTTCTTCAAACGTCATAAAAGTACGTTGTTATGTATTTGATTTCAACAAGCAGAAGTTCAATATAGTCGCCGCCGGCGTAAAAGTGTTTCCTTGGCAACACTTCTACTCCGATGGCGGACAAAGTAAAATATAATGAAAAATAGTTAGGTTGTAATTCAATAATTTGTCAGTTAATAATGAAACAAATAAACAAAAACAACAAAACCGCATATTCTATGGCCACTAGAAATGCTGGATAAGACAGAATATTTTTGGAAGTTTTGTAAATAGCTCCGTGGTAACGTGTCGGACTGTGGATCGTGAGATCCTCAGTTCGAATCCCACTGCAGACAGTTACAAATTTAAATTTACCCCTGTGGTTCCCCCTCCACTAACATCCTTGGGGGCTATGATTTGACGGCTGGTAACCGCACTTCATACGAAAAAATATATCACCTACCGAGATCTGCGCAAGCAGAGTGCCACACCCGTAATGGGTAAAAGGCGTGATGATATATTTATTTTATTTATTTATGTAATTCTCCGACTCGTCGTTCATAGGAGTAAAGGGGTAAAGTTGAAATATTAACTACCTATCTGCTGTGGAATTCGAACTAAGGTTCTCCTTCAGGATCAACTTATATTGTTGTACCAACTTGGTTACTTTATAATATTTTGAATTCTGAATGCAATACTTTATCATGGAGCTGGTTATCCTTACAAAGTATTAATTATAAAAATTATATAAAGAGAGTCTGTACATAATGAAATAACTAAGTAGACTACTGATAAATAATCTTTCGCTTTAAAGAATACTAGCTGTATTCTTTTTGGAAAGTTTTAGCTCAACTCAGTTGACAAGTGAGTTGAGATGAGCTGAGCTGAGCTGAGCTGAAAGGCATCCAAAAAGAACAGCATTTTATGTATAGAAAGGTGGGTTTGAACAAGAATATACACACTTTTGATATTAAAATTAATGACAATGAAAATATTTTACTATAAGTTTACACATTTAATATAACAATGAAATAGATCGACATATTTTGGTTATTGTAGCATTTTGGTGCACATATATATTTATGATCTGTGCACATAACCTAATAAATATGACAGTTCTCCAGACAGCACAAACCAAACATTACTCCTTCCACCAAACTGAGTTGCGTAGATCATTTTGAGTGTATTTCGCGGGTGGTGCAGCATCGGAAAGGGGGGAAGTGAGTTCTCTCAGTTTGTCTCAGTTCAGTTGTAACAAAAAGAACAACACTTTACTGAGTTTATCTGAAGTGAGCTGAGACTAACTGAGATTTTGACCAAAAAGAATACAGCTACTGTTGAAGGAACACTGTAAAAAGTTCGCTATGCTTCCTTCAGGAGTAAAGGAAGACGAAGAAAAAGTAATAGTTTTATAAGCTGTCATCTTATCTAATACCTTTACATTCATACTTTCAAATTTACCTTATGAGAAATAACACTGAATTATTTTTTTTGTACATTAAGTCTTGTGGGTCATATCTAGCTAGTTAAAAAAGCTATGAACCCCCACACAGTAATAGTTTGTGGGCCACTGGTCCCACATCGACATCCATACTCCAGCATAGAGCGCTCTGGTAGCACGTTGTATGGTGTACGTTATTGGCACTTGACTCGATCTCTCGAGCCGTGGAGCGCCGAGCTTTCATGCGTCCCTGCACCACCCCCGCCCCCAGTGGCCCAGCCGCGTAGTCGCCGCCCCCGGGCCCGGGGAGCATGTCAGAGAGTTGTCTGGGTGACTGGGTGCTCTTCAACTGCCACCAGTGCTACCGCCGCCGCCGCCGCCACCCCCAAGCGCAGTTAATGCGCCTATAGAAAGTTGCATACGTGTTGACACAATGCACAAGTTCAGATTTTTTCTGGTTTTTGTTTTTATGCTGATTCAGTGCAATGATTGCCTATAGGGTTTTTGTATATTTTAATCATTTAATGGCACAAGTTCTACATACTTTCTACTGCATTCGTACGTTTAATTTTCAGGATTATGCAACAAATTATTCATTGCTTAAAGGAAATCTATATTTAATTTTTCATATTAATTCATTACAAAGTGTACCTACGCGAGAAATGCAGATACCACCTGTCAAATCACAACCTAATAAAATATTCACAAGAAAGCAAAACTGTAGGCGGTATTCATGATTATATCTTTAAAATTTTATAGTATAAGCATGAAAGAGATTAACATTTAAAACTAAATATATTTATCAACTTTCGGCATTGCTATCGCACATTTCAGTATGTGATATATTTTTCCCCATGAATGCAGTTACCAGCCGTCATGTCTTCAAAGGTGTAGTGCATGGGGAACTATAGGGGTAATATAAAATGGGAAATATCAGCTGTATGATTGGAACTGAGGGTCTTATGATTCGCAGTTTACGGAGCTATATATAATTAAATCCGATAAATAATAAATTTAACAATTAATTTAAAACCGCACGACTTTCAATTTTTCAATTTTTGTATGTTTTGTTTTCCATGTCACTCTGTAAACAGGTTAAAAATGATTTTATTTCACGTCTCTTTTGACAAGAACCTAAGTATATTAATATATTTAGACTCATTGGATGCAGTTTTTCATTTTGACTTTTTCTTGTAGGTATTACAATTTTGTTCTAAAACTAATAGGTCAGAAACTACAGACATATGAAAATTATACTATTATATTCCCTATAGTTCATTAAAAAGTATGCACCTATTATAAAAAAAGATGAACATCAAAATGGACATAATTTCCCGTCAAACTTTCAAATAGTATATTATACATTAAGGGAGAGAAGTGTATGATTTTGTTCCTACGAAGTTAATTGCTACAATACAACAAGGGAAAAAGTACACTTCTCTCCTGAGGTGTATATACTATTTTTTTCACAACCCCAATATTTATGATGGTTTTATGTATTTCAAAATTATTTGAATTGTAATATAATTTATGATAGTTACCTTTGATTTAATTATGTTAATTTTTCACATAATTTGAGCACTTTCCCTCACAAAGGGAATAAATATATCATCATCATCATCATCATCACGCTTTTTACCCATTCAGGGTGTGGCACTCTGCTTACGCAGATCTCGGTAGGTGAATAAAAAATGCATAAATCTCCAATAGATATAAAATTGGCTGTTTTTGTCATGATTTTGATTTAAAAAAAAACCGAGTTTCTCCCGATCGTGAAAAATATTATTTT
The DNA here is from genome assembly GCA_963942605.1 of Poecilus cupreus. Classification (NCBI taxonomy): domain Eukaryota; kingdom Metazoa; phylum Arthropoda; class Insecta; order Coleoptera; family Carabidae; genus Poecilus; species Poecilus cupreus. The sequence continues at coordinate 10,532,285 of OZ012731.1, forward strand.
ACATCTTTCTTTTAACAAAATTTACTGAAAGATATAAAAAAATAGAAAATTCTCGAAATAGTATTCTATTTCTAGGGAAACTAAAACGTGCTTATCATAATAGAAATTTTGGCCAGTAACAATACGTTCATTACTATGCCTTTTGTGCGTAGGAAGTAAAAATGAAATATTATTAACTGGACAAAATATATAGTAGTAGAAAAGGTATAGCGTTCATCTCATATAGAATTACGATGTATTTGGTCTCGTGTTAAAAATTACACTCCCCATCTGGAATTCATGGATAAGTAAATGAATAAGTTTACGTACAAAATTTCAACTTTTTATTTCCACTGCATACATACTATTCTTACTATTTTCTTCTATAATGGAGGGTTATACAAAAGCAAATTTTCGTGGTGCCATCTATTGATGTTTTCATTGAACTACGATGAAATTCACGTGGGCGAAATACAAACAAAACGCTGTCAAAATGACAGTTCTTAAAATGATGCTAAATACGAAAAATAAAGTGTGTGTATGGTTTGTGTAATAGTGACTCCTTTTATTACTATAAAGAATATATGGCCAGTAAGTTTTCTAAATAATAAACTTCAAAAATAAATAAAACATGGATGTTTGTATTATGAACTTCCATCTAAACTTTTACCTCATCTTTCTCTTTCGTGCCTGTGCCGTCAAAATCATAACCCTCCATTAGATATAGAGTATTTTTTCAATAACCTTATGATATAATAAATTTAGGTATTCCATCGCTAAGCCTGTACATTAAGCCAATAATTTCATGGAGGGTAGTTGTGTGCCGCCTCATCCCTTATCCTCCTTGTTGTGGAGGGTCGCTGCTTAATTCCATTACAACAGTGCAGCAGCAAGCGATGCGTCTCTAACCGTTCGATATCTACATAATTAACAATGTACTATCGATCTCAGGGGCCAGGCATCAGGCATGGTGTTGTAGTGCCATGGGGGGAGGGGGGGTGGCTTGCAGTGGTGCATCTACATGTGTTACAGCCACCAGCCACATGTAGATATGTTAATGTTTATTAGATTGGTGTCTGGAGATTTGTACGGCTTCAATTAATACTAAAGTTTTCTCTACCTGATTATGTACTGCAAGGTGTGGAAATGGTCAGCGATATTTTTCTCCTTAACTTATAATTATTAATAATATTTAGGGCCGATATTTCCATCTACGAATTAACATCCAAATAAGTTATTCGCCGAATAAATAAAAAAAATACGTATCAAAAAATTACAGCTAGAACAATAAGGATTATTTGAGCTATGATTTTGATGCGACATTTTTCATTTATCCGGCGAATAATTTATTCGGTACTTTATTCGTAGATGGAAATATCGGCCCTTAATGAAATAATTTATGATTGTAAAGTCACCATTGAAATCTAGTAATACTGGAACGGTAACATGTAGACTTTTATGAGCTATCTTGGTTCGCGTTTACGTCAGTTGGCGTTCCAGTAGTATTATATTTCAATGACGGTTAACATATTAAGACAGAACTGAGTTTTCCAATGATATTTAAATGTATTAATTAAATGGAATAAATAGGACGAAATTTTAATTTGTATCGTTCTCAATTTTGTAAAATAGTTTTTCTACGACCACTTAGAAATCTGCTCATTGTATGTTTGTTGTTGCTAGGGATATGAGGTACATTGCAAGCATCGTGCGAAATAAATTTGTTTCGTGAGTATTTCAATACAGGTCAGCTCATTTAAATACAGGTTCCATTGCTTTTTTAGAAGTGTCAAATATTGAAATGGTGAAATCGGGACAAATTTATTATTAAAATTAAATTAATTTTGAAATAATATCATGGTAGTAGAAAAAGTATAGTGTACACTCGTAGGAATTGAGTACCATTTCATGCTCGTTGTACAATATACTATTTTATTAAAACAATAATTCAATTCAAATTGAAGTAGCACGGCATCCAAATACAGTATGGTAATATTAATAAACGCACTGGTGCAGTAATGTAAGTCATTACCTATATGAAATGAGTGGGATATGTAGAATATATTGCACGATTGAAGATAAAAGTGTTTAAGCAAATGGGCTCATTGCTTTTCTTTTTCGGTAATTTTGAAAAGAATCTTTATGTTCTAATGTCAAAAAAGCAAAAAGTCCAAGATTCTAAGAAATATAAGCATAAATTTGGACAGTAGCATCAAACTTGCCTTATAATATTTGATAACTTATACTGCATTATAAAAGATTTATGCAAAAGATCTTCTATCTTATTGTAGACATTAGAGTAAAGGAAAATTAAAATAGATGTCCTGGATGGCTCTTATTATTAAATATTTAGGTATACTTAATATTGCAAAAATAATATTCATGTTGAATTTACAGAGGTTTATAGTCTATCACTTTTTACCTCCCGCCTACCTCTAGGTAAGGGAGGTATTGTTTTTGGTTAAGAAATTGGGTAGTGAGTTTTCAATGAATAAGCACGTTTTAGGGTCCCTACAATACGATTTTACTATTTTCGCGATGATGTCTGTATGTATGTATGTGTGTGTGTAGTCTGTGGCAATTTTTTCGTCTCGCATAACTCAAATACTATAATACCAAAAAATACAATTTTGTGAATTTTTGCTTCTTATATTTAAATGAAGAGCTGATTATATTTTGGATAAAATTGGTCAACGGGAAGTAGCAGTTTACTTGAAGCCCTTAACAGTTTTTCGTGAAAAACACGGTTAATATTCCTTTTTCAACAATTTATGTTATTTTGAAAGTTGAAGAATATTTAATTTTACATGTGTTTTGATTACACTAATTTTATTAATTTTCATTATATTTAGAGATAATAAAATATAAAGAAATTAGATTTCACAAATCTTACACTCCTTGTACACCATGGAAACATTTAAAAATTTTCAATTTTTTACGAAATGTAACACATGTCATTGCGATTATGAAGCTGTTTTCTTAGTGAAATATATGTCAAAAAATTAAATAAATATACGAAAGAAAATTAAAATTCTGAAATGTAAATAGAAAATAAACAAATAAGAAGGTATGTTTCTGTATCATCAAGTACTATTTTGTATCATTTAAGAGTAGTATTGGGCGGGAGGTTATGTGCTGGACACATCAGATTTTTTATCTTTCTACTCAAATAGGTAAGCATGTAAAACAGAAAGAATTAAATAAGAATGTACGTTTTAGTCAATGAGAAAATGTGGTTATAAATAAATTGCGTATAGTACAAAACATATCTCAACACTTATTCCACCTTAAATCTTACAAGGCCCGTATAAATTGCATTACAACTATGTTATAAAATGCCACAAATCACACGGCTGATGACGTCGCACGTACCCCTGTAGGTAGAGGGGGTAGCAGTACTCGTACCTCATACCTCCTCATGCCTCACCCCTCGCTGACAGCGTCCTCCGGTGCGAAATTTTAAATTAAACCCGCGCTTGCAACATATTATAAAATTAATAAAGCGATATTTATGGTGGCAATTTTTGGAGGCAGCGCGCAGCTCGAGACCGTTTATTTTAGATTAAAACAGTTTATTTTAGATATTTATAATGGGTGCGCGGCTTACAATGCAGATCAGTATTGTCTGCAACTGAAAATAATAATAAAAAAAACACGAAATGTGACGGCGCCGCGGAATTTATTGTTTTAATAATGGTAAATAAAGCAGAACTCGCGCCCGCGATTCGGAGATTACGCATGCGCAAGCCAACAATGGAAATTGGATTTTTATGCTCGCTTTCATAAATTACTTTATTCTACTACACAGCGCTACCCCCTACCCCTCCCTTACGGGCTGCTGATACTTGTCGCCTTTTTAGTTTTGCACTATTTTAAATATGTATCACTATTTGATTAATGCCGCTGCCACTATTTGAGAAATGCACACTTTGTAATCTGCATTTTGGGAAGTTAACAATGATATTATATTGTAATCTTACACACGAACTGGTGCAATTGTTTCATATATCTATATTCCTCCAATGATGTCTGTGTGGAAGGATGGGTATGACTTTGTATGTGCAATAACTCACAAACAAAGAAAGATAGACTAACGAAAATTATAATTTTTATCACAATGTGAATTGCAAAATTGCTAAGCTAAACATCCAAAACCATAAATTTTATTTATTTCAAATTTATGTAGCATCAGCAGCAAAAAAAGTATTTGCTATTTTCTTACCTCTGCTTCAATTTTGAGCAAAACTTATTACAAGTATAACGTTATTATAACAAAAGTTTTGATAAAAAGTGCCACTTGTATGTTTATAAAAAAAATTTCTTATAATACTGTTTTGGAAACTACGCATTCCACAACTAAAAAATGTATTGGAACAACTATCATTCCATACGCCGCGTATGGAATAAATTCGACGAATCAGAGCCGCATATTAGCGCGATGTATGAGATAACTTGGTTTGGTTGCTATGGTTACGTCTCTTTGTTTTAATTTTAGTTATTTGAGTTTGACGTTTTCAACAGTTATTCGTTGAATAAGCAACATTTTTGTATAATTTCCAAAATCTTGTTATAGAAAGTATAGTCTACAACAGGAAACGGAATGGCATATCCCACACTCGCAAACCGTGGTCCTTGCTTTAGGCTTGGACAACAAACTTTTTACTCGTGTGAAATATGTGCCATTCCATTACTAGTTGTATAATATACCTACTATATTAAGTTACCATTGGAAAGAAATACGGTCATTACCAAAACTTTTGTAGTTTTGTAATTTTTAAATATTTCTTTTATAAAATAACTATGAAATTTTTGCCGAATCTCTTGTTACATACGTTATTGCAACAGTCGTAATTGGTATGAAAATAAATCTATTTATATACTATGTATATGAAAGTTATGTTATGGATACACGAGATTTTTTGAACATTATGTGAAAAAGTTTTTGCTTAAATTACGAAAGTAAATATTTTGTGTTCGGGGTAGCAGCTCCAAGATCTAGCACAGAAGCCGATCCCTACCCTGATCCCGATATTATCCCTGATTGAATGGTCCTGGCTGGGTGTGGGCGCACTCTCCCACTCCCTTCGGTCTGTACAGGAACAGGAAGCGAGGTCACACGTCCCTTGCGTGCATCTCGTGTCCAAAGCCTGGGCAAGTGATAGAGGAGGGGGGGGGGGGGGTGAGTGCCACGTAGATAAGCCTAGCTCTCACCGCCACATCACCCCCAGCCCTGTCCTTCTACCTGCATGTGTGTACATATAGATGGGGTGAGTGTGTCTGTGTGTGTTAATACGCGTACATATGTTTGATGCGAACTAATATTAGATGCATTTGTGCTATATAACTTGTATATACATACGGGGTGGATTTTAGCATTACACTGTAGCACTGTGCATATACTCAATAATGAAGTTTTTCGAAAAAAAAAAATTGGTGGATGGATGTTGTACTTCGATTTCACGAAATATCAATAAAAATTGGCATATATTTTTATTGTATTTCTATATAATATTAACCGTAAAAAACTCACTGGTGCAGAGCGCATCATCATATCTCTTAAATTTTTCGAGATATGGCGGTTTTTTATGTTTTTCGAAGTGCAACTTTGGGGAACTGCAACTCAAAAATTACGCAAGATATCGAAAAATACTCTTCAGTTTTGTGTTATTTGTGCATATTATAGCAAAATAACTAATTTTTTAAAAATTGAAAATTTTTGAATTTTTTTTCAAAATTTTGATCAGCGATATGTCAAATAATAAACGAGATACGAACTTGCAGACTAAACCATTGGATTCAGCTCGTCGAAATACATAAAGCCTAAAAATTTCAGAACATTCGGACGGTGGGTTGAAATTTTAGAGCAAAAAGTCTGAAAATCGCATTTTTCAGCCCAAACGTCAAGGGGTTTGCGTCAAAAACGTCATTTTCACAGTTTTTGCTCTAACTCTATAACGCGTAAAGCAATTTTAATTAAACTTTACATACTTATGTATTTTGACGAGCTGAATCGAATGGTCCAGTCGGCGAGTCTGTATCTTTTATATTTTTCGAGTTATCGCCTATCAAAATTTCGGGGAAAAAATCGAAAAATTTCAAAATTTTCAAAATTTGCTAATTTGTAGTAAAATGCATGAAACACACAGAACTGAGTCTATTTTTCAATATCTTTAATAGATTTTGAGTTGCAGCCACTCAAATTAGCATTTCGAAAAACATCGAAAATTGCCATATCTCTGAAAATTTAAAAGATATGACGATGCGCTCTACAGCATTGAGTTTCTTATGGTTTATATTATATAGAAATACAATAAAAGTATATCCCAATTTTTAGTGATATTTCGTGAAATCTGAAATTGTGCAGTATTTTCTTAACATGTATTTGTTGTCAATGGTAAATGAACTTGTATTAAATTTTCTTATCTGTACAGATATTATAAACATTTTTCAAATAATAACCACAATCCTCGTTTAAATAAATGGGCCATATTGTGTAGATAACGTAACAATTTACTGATCTACAGATATGTTATCCTCAGGAGTGAAGCACCGATATAAAATACAAAGTAATCATTAAAAAAATCATTAAATATATTCTTAAAAATCATTTAAGAATATATTTCTATAGTCTTAGTTACAATAAAAACAAAACTAAAACATTTTTAATATCTATGTCAAGATGTTTCAAACGTGTCAAATAATTATGAAGTGTCAAAAATATGTGTCGTGTGAAATATTTTAAAAGTAATATATGTATTATTAGTTAGAAAGTTTTGAAGACTAGATATTAATTAATTTCTATTTTAAAATAAATTCATAGTTACAATGAGAACAAAAATTAAACATGTTTAACACCTATATATCAAGTAATTTTCAAAATAAAGTCATACGCAAGGAACAAGTCACACGTGCTCAGTTGGTTTTATTTGTATAAGAAAGTATTGTGGTGCCCACACCAGATTTTTTTTAATGTAGTTATGACCCCAATGATATTGGAAAAGAAGTTATCCATCCTATTGCAAGAAGAAAACTTGTTAAATTTTAGCAGCTATTCATACACTGAAAGTTAAAGTCCTATATACAGATATCACATATGAGTTATCCTTTACTTTACCAGGAAATAAAAAACAGTGTTTGTAATGTTGAAAGTACACACAAACATATAATTTGAATGAGATGCAGGTGCAAGATGATCGCACAGTAGCTGTGTGCGTAGCAGATTATCTCCACCACTGACACCCTGTACATGAATCTGTTTATCCAATATAACATATACGTCGGTGGAGTATAGCACAGCCCAGGGTACAGCGTAGGTACAGTGACTGTTAGTACTGCAGTGTGTACATATATCAGCAATATCGAGGAGAGCACACTAGTCACTGCTCATGTGTGTATGTGTGTGTGCATTTGATTAGCATTGTCAGTTGCACATAACGTCCGAATATTAATTAGATTCGACGTCGGCGCGTCAGACTTGGCCTCCGCTGCTGCCGCCATTGTGCAGCTCCCTTCGCCCCGCTAGGCAACAGCCGATCAAGTTGGCCGCGTGTAATTGCGTTAAACATGGCGACAACTGTCACTCAATCATACCTAACATCGAACAATTGTACAATCAGGACCTCGTGCAGGAGCAGGACACTTTGGGTTTCGGGTCACTTTGCTCACTTCAGACGGTCACAAATTTGCATGATGGCTTTTAGCTACCGACGAAATCGCGGGCACTTCGCAAATTTAAACTTCTCTCGCCCCAATTTAACACCAAATTGAAATTGAAAATTAATAAATACATAATCAAGCCATTTACCAGTTATGGGTGCGGCACTACATGCATAGATCGTAGTAATAGTTATTTGTCAAACTAGATAGGAAAGCGGTTCTTTTTCCCCCTCGAGTTCGAAGTTTGCCTCATGAGCGCAGCGAGAATGGAAGAAGAGCTTTCCTCTCGTGTTAGACACAACATTTTTTTCACGACATGTTTCTAAAAATTATTTGCTCGGACCTAAAATACACTTTGAGAACCTGACAGACTGACACGTTAAAAGTTAGGTTATCAGATACAAGGCGGGGTAGCAGTGTTGCCAATGGACCAATCTTAAATAGCTTTAATAAGTTGTCAAATTGTGATTTAATAAGAAGAAAAATATAAGACATAATTGTAAGATAATTTAAATTATGTATATCACTAAAATAAGGATTTTCAATCAAATTAGGAATTTATTTATAATTTTTGTAATATATTTTTTGTAAATAACTTTCATATTTCTCTAGAAAGGAACAACACATTTTCCTCACTGTTTCAGGAGAAGAACGGTGGGGTTTCCTACCATGTCGTGAAAAAACAAATATTAAACAGCAAAGTTGTCAGCAGAGCAATGACGATATTTCTATTTAATGAAACTTTAAGAAAAAAAAAAAAAGGAAATCAGTTATTGGCTTCAAGTCAGCCGTTTATCCAGCAACCAATAACATCTTACTTAGCGATGGATTACTACTAGCACACGGTGTTTATCCGATAATAGGAGTATATGTGTGTTAGTGCGAGATGAACCTAGTACTAGTCGTGTGCGTGTCCGTGCACTGGGTAATTATAGAGGTCAGAGGTGACCGCTGCTTGCCAGGTCACCTCCCAGGTCACGTCTGACGTCTACCTCACTGCTGCCTCTCCCCCAACAAGGAGAAGGAGTGCGGGTACGCGAATATATAATTGTTGCATACAGATACAGATCTGCTGGTACCGTACAAATGAAAATTAGTAAAGTAGTAGGTTAGCTCCGAACGTCTTAGCTCTGACTGTAATGATACACTTGGGGTATTTTTAGTGGAGGTAAAACACTCGTTATGGAAATTGAAATGCACAAAACAAATATAAACACAACTGTTACATACACTTACAATTAAATGCATGATTAGACAACGGCCAGGTTCAAGGTCTGCATTTTTCCGCAAATGGGACTACTGCCGCTTTACTTTCTTACACATATTATAAAAATCTGATGTGGCCAGCACATAACCTCCCGCCCAATACTACTCTTAAACGGTACAAAATAGTATTTGATGATACAGAAACATACCTTCTTATTTGTTTATTATCTTTATATTTGAGAATTTTAATTTTCTTTTGTATATTTATTTAATTTTATGACATATTTCAGTAAGAAAACAGCTTCACAATCACAATGACATGTGTCACATTTCGTAAAAAATTGAAAATTTTTAAATGTTTTCATGGTGTACTAGGAATGCAAAATTTGTAAAATCTAATTTCTTTATATTTTATTATCTCTAAATCTAATGAAAATTAATAAAATTAGTGTAATCAAAAAACATGTAAAATTAAATATTCTTCAACTTTCAAAATAACATAAATTGTTGAAAAAGGAAATTTAACCGTGTTTTTCACGAAAAACTGTTAAGGGCTTCAAGCAAACTACTACTTCCGGTTGACCAATTTTATCCAAAATCTAATCAGCTCTTCATTTAAATATAAGAAGCAATAATTCACAAAATTGTATTTTTTGGTATTATAGTATTTGAGTTATGCGAGACGAAAAAATTGCCACAGACTACACACACACACACATACATACATACATACATACATACATACATACATACATACATACATACATACATACATACAGACATCATCGCGAAAATAGTAAAATCGTATTGTAAGGACCCTAAAACGTGCTTATTCATTGAAAACTCACTACCCAATTTTTTGACCAAAAACAATACCTCCCTTACCTAGAGGTAGGCGGGAGGTAAAAATAAAGTATTATGAAAAGGAACAACTATAAACAACCAAATTCTGATTTATATGTTTTGTGATGATAACAGATTAAAAATATAAAGACAGTAAAAATTGTCATCAAAGACAGTCTCAGAATAATAACAAAATTATTAATTCACAGAGACCGGCCAAGCCAGTTGACAATTTTTATTGTCTTTATATTTTTAATATAAATGTTTCATAGACTGTTTTCGATTTTTGAAAAGATGATACAAGATTGATTAGCAAAGCGCTTAGGTAGACATTTTTACTTGATAAATATTTAACCAGTATTGGTAATAGCGACTTAAACTTATTTGAAAATAACCAAAGCAAAGTTTTATGAAAGATGGTAGAAAATTGAAAATAAGAAATCCAAAGATTGGACATTCCAGATAAAACCATAAGTTTAAATTAAAAGAACTAATCACACCAACTGTGACCAGTTAATGTCAAACAAATAATCTTAGACTATTCAAAGTTTAAAAAGTACATCATCAAATACCAGAATGCCTAATGAAAGCGCAATTTATTTACAAGACGAATAAAGAGTTATATAGAACTTTTAGAATATTACAAATATATATTATAATTTTTGTATTTCTTAAAATTAATAGTAATTTTTAATACTAGTGATCAAAGTAGTACATTTATGAGTCCAGAATTTGGTCGTCAGAGCCTAAGACGAGGGCCCAAACTGGATAATTGATTAAATGCACATTTGCTCACTTATTTATCTTTTTTTTTCCATAATCATTTAATTTTGAGTGAGCAAACAACATCAAATTTAAATGATTGTAATAAATTTGTTACTCAATGTTACTTGAATTCCAGATGCGTTGGATGGTTGATTTATCTGAAACAATTTTATTTTTTGATAAATTTAAGTTAATTACTAATTTTGTATCTTTTCTTGTGCGCATTACTTCTGAGGATGGCCTAAATAAGCGTTCAATAATAAATTTATTATAAGGATTGAAATTCAACAATGATATCACCAATCCAGGAAAATAAATATTTCAGAAATAAATAAAGTAAGAATTTTCGAAAACATGTTTATTCAACACCTCTCAATAAATGTTCTATAACTATGGTGATTTTAAACAAAGTAATAGATTACCCACTAGTGGGTATAATTTTGAGGAAAGTCACTAGTGAGTATTTTTTTATTTATAACAATAATAATAACACACAACACGTTGGTAATTACTTCGATTGACATTTTAATTCGAAAATTTAAAGCATTTGTCACTGTCAAATAATATTTCTTTAAAACATTTTTCATTTATTAAGAGGTGTTGGATAAAACGTTATACTTCACACGTAGGCAAAGTGGAATTACCCACTCGATAAAATTAGCACACTCAGCCTTAGGCTTCGCGTGCTAAAATTTCGCTCGTGAGTAATTCCTTACTTTGCCCACTTGTAAAGTAAATAACTATTATATGAACTTTTATTGTTTTGACATGTACTACAAACCTAGAATTAACTGTTTTATTTTCTGAAAAATATCAAATAAAATTTTAAAAAAATGGTTTCTGCGTGGTCTGCGGGCAAGTAGGTGTAAGATTTTCGCAGCCGGACAATTCCTGGGCAGTGTACAGCAAGAGCCGCAAATCGCAACAGATTAACGCGCGCGACCACATTTTAATTTAGTTTCGGAAGCGGTGCAGGGCCGGACGCGCCCTCCGCCCCCGCCAGGACCTCCACCAGCGTCGCCGCCGCCTCCATGTAATTTATCGTCAACTAAAAATATTCATAATGGCGCGCATTTGTCACGGGGTCCAGCATTAAAACCCGTTTATGACTTATGGAACGATGAAATGATTTTTTCGCGGGCGAGTTTTGGAAAAATCGCGCGCCGGTAATTACACACTATAAATACGGCGGGAATTATATTTGGAGCGCGGATCAAGAGTGCTGTGAAGCTGAAGCCGTGACTCACAGCCCACTACATGCTCCGCAATTAAATTTATGAAATTTATGCGATCCAAAAATAATAAGTGTCGTTTGGATTTCTTATAATGCCACGGAAATGCATTCACACACTCACCAACACAGCCGATTGCACAGCGCTCAGATTTCAAAGCATGTTAATGTTGATACTTTTCAACTTTAATTAAATTCTATATTTATTTACCCCCATAGTTATACTGTATTATTCCAGTCTGCTACTCTTTTAAATACTAAATTTAACATATCTCCTACTGTAGATAAAAAAAGAAGTAGGGAAATCTCAAGTAGAGAATAGTTATTTACTTTACAAGTGGGCAAAGTAAGGAATTACCCACGAGAGAAATTTTAGCACACGAAGCCAAAGGCTCAGTGTGATAATTTTATAGAGTGGGTAATTCCACTTTGCCCACGTGTGAAGTATAACGTTTTATCCAACACCTCTTAATAAATGTAAAATTTATTAATGAAATACTATTTGACAGTGACATGCTTTAAATTTTCTAAATTAAAATATCAATCGAAGTAGTTAACAAGGTGTTGTGTGTTATTATTATTGTTATAAACACTAGTGACTTTTCTTAAAATTATATCCACGAGTGTGTGATCTGATACTTTCCTTGTTTAAAATCGCAATAGTTATAGAGCATTTACTGAGAGGTGTTGGATAAAAAACTTTTCAAGGGTACCAGTCACCGTCAGTTTTACAGTTTGATATTTGATTAAATTTCTGATCGAAGGAATTGTGCTAGCAAAATTAAATGACATGCCAGGTGCAACATAAAAACTTGGCCAGTTTATTATAGACAAAGATGCTTCGAATAAATGTTGTAGATAAACTAAGTCAATTATCATTTTACAGCAAAAGTTTAAATACAAAAATGTTTCAAATTTAAAAAAGCATGGTTACACAAATGTTAGTATTTCACGATGTATCAACCAAATTGAAATTAATATTTACTAGAAAAATTGTAACATAACCTTGCAAAACTAAACAAATACATAAAATATTTATATTTATATAACAGTTATAGATTTATTTATCATAGTGATTGCAATAATACAATAGCAAATTTGAGAGTTTATTTCTTTCTGGTATAAACAAATAAATAATAGTTTTGTTCAATTTTGCATGGCATTGTTACAATATAATTTCTAGTAAATATTCATTTTAATTTTATTGATGTTTTGTGAAATATTACTATTTAGTAAACTAAACGGGCCTTATTTCATGCATTTTGATTGTACTTACAATTTTCCTATACTTTGCTATGCGCTTAAAATGCGAGTACCAGCCGTTAAAATAGGACGGAAATGATACAGGGGCCACAGGAATTATTTCCAGAATTTGTTTTAGAAAATTTGTTAGCTTTGAGGATCGAATCAAAGATCGTCAGACCGATGTGCGTTAATATCAATAAAAATTGGCATATACTTTTATTGTATTTCTATATAATATAAACCCTAAAAAACTCACTGGTGCAGAGCGCATCATCATATCTCTTAAATTTTTCGAGATATGGCGGTTTTTGATGTTTTTCGAAGTGCAACTTTGAGGAACTGCAACTCAAAAATTACGCAAGATATCGGAAAATACTCTTCAGTTTTGTGTTATTCGTGCATATTATACCCAAATAACAAATTTTAAAAAAATTGAAAATTTTTGAATTTTTTTTCAAAATTTTGATCAGCGATATCTCAAATAATAAACGAGATACGAACTTGCAGACTAAACCATTGGATTCAACTAGTCGAAATACATAAAGCCTAAAAATTTCAGAACATTCGGACGGTGGGTTGAAATTTTAGAGCAAAAAGTCTGAAAATCGCATTTTTCAGCCCAAACGTCAAGGGGTACCTATTGACGTTTTGGACCTAAAACGTCAATTTGACACTTTTTGCTCTAACTCTATAACGCGTAAAGCAATTTTAATGAAATTTTACATACTTATGTATTTTGACAAGCTGAATCGAATGGTCCAGTCTGCGAGTCTGTATCTTTTATATTTTTCGAGTTATCGCCTATCGAAATTTGGGGGAAAAAATCGAAAAATTTCAAAATTTTCAAAATTTGCTAATTTGTAGTAAAATGCATGAAACACACAGAACTGAGTCTATTTTTCAATATCTTTAATAGATTTTGAGTTGCAGCCACTCAAATTAGCATTTCGAAAAACATCGAAAATTGCCATATCTCTGAAAATTTAAAAGATATGACGATGCGCTCTACAGCATTGAGTTTCTTATGGTTTATATTATATAGAAATACAATAAAAGTATATCCCAATTTTTAGTGATATTTCGTGAAATCTGAAATTGTGCAGTATTTTCTTAACATGTATTTGTTGTCAATGGTAAATGAACTTGTATTAAATTTTCTTATTTGTACAGATATTATAAACATTTTTCAAATTATAACCACAATCCTTGTTTAAATCATTGGGCCATATTGTGTAGTTCCAAATAATGTAACAATTTACTGATCTACAGATATGTTATCCTCAGGAGTGAAGCATCAATATAAAATCTTAGTTACAATGGGAACAAAACTAAAACATTTTTAATATCTATGTCAAGATGTATCAAACGTGTCAAATAATTATGAAGTGTCAAAAATATGTGTCCTGTGAAATAATTTAAAAGTAATATTTGTATTATTGGCTAGAAAGTTTTGAAGACTAGATATTAATTAATTTCTATTTTAAAATAAATTCATAGTTACAATGAAAACAAAAATTAAACATGTTTAACATCTATATATCAAATAATTTTCAAAATAAAGTCATACGCAAGGAACAAGTCATACGTGTTCAGTTGGTTTTATTTGTATAAGAAAGTAGTGTGATGCCCACACCATTCCTAATTAGTACATTTAAAACGCAAATAACCATATCTCTAACGTTCAATAAGAAATAAATGTACATGTGCACATGACGAAGACATATGCAAGCGAATCCGAATAACAAATAATCGAATGTTTTCCGAATCACACAACGAAACTAATTTTTAGAGCAAATAAACAGTGTTTATTGGCGGCTATGAATAGCGCTTTTGCGGGAATTTTACACAAACTACATGTGAAAGAGGCGCGCTAAACATCCGTTGTATTTAATATCGAGTAAACACCGCCGCCGCCGGTGCAACTGTCAAGATGATAAGCCACAACTGCGGTACTTTTATGTTGCGAGCGCAACCAAAGTTTTTGTTACGGCCATTTTTATTCAATGAGGCATGAAAATATACTTGCGAATTGCGATTGATGCTATTACATACACGATACTTCTTTATTTTAAAATTTAAATTTAAATATAACTGGAACATCCGTCGGATAAAACTGGATTCTCATTTTATTAGAAAATACTTAAAGTGACAAGACAAAATCTTGATTTCGATAAGGAAGTTCTTATCATCGGTAGAAACAAAAGGGACTTGTAAACCAAGATTGAATAATTTAAAGTCGTCAGTTATTATAATAAATTCCATAGGTTTTTGATATCACCCGGCGGGAGGTCGGACGAGCTAATAATAAAAAATCTGATGTGTCCAGCACATAACTTCCCGCCCAATACTATTCTTAAACGGTACAAAATAGTATTTGATGATACAAAAACATACCTTCTTATTTGTTTATTTTCTATTTATATTTGAGAATTTTATTTTTCTTTCGTGTATATATTTAATTATTTGACATATATTTCACTAAGAAAACGGCTTCACAATAAAAATGACATGTCACATTTCGTAAAAAATTGAAAATTTTTAAATGTTTCCATGGTGTACAAGAAATGCAAGATTTGTGAAATCTAATTTCTTTATATTTTATTATCTCTAAATCTAATGAAAATTAATAAAATTATTGTAATCAAAACACATGCAAAATTAAATATTCTTCAACTTTCAAAATAACATAATTTGTTGAAAAAGGAAATTTAACCGTGGTTTTCACGAAAAACTGTTAAGGGCTTCAAGTAAACTGCTACTTCCGGTTGACCAATTTTATCCAAAATCTAATCAGCTCTTCATTGAAATATAAGAAGCAATAATTCACAAAATTATCATACATACATACAGACATCATCGCGAAAATAGTAAAATCGTATTGCAGGGACCCTAAAACGTGCTTATTCATTGAAAACCCACTACCCAATTTTTTGACCAAAAACAATACCTCCCTTACCTAGAGGTAGGCGAGAGGTAAAAATCACTTAAAAGATTTTACAAGTTTGTTGGGCTTGCAGGAGGGGACATAGAATGGAGTATAACGGCTGTAGTTTGTGGGGCCCACAGTACGTTGGTGCAGAATTCCTTTAATTAAATATGAATAGAATACAACAACTTAAGTTATTTGGAAGTGAATTAAATATGCTTAGAGATTTGTAGTTAAAAATTCAAGCGAAGGAAATAAATCTAGAATTAAATTCCACTAATGCCCCTGATTTCACCAATGTTAGATTAATTTTAAACTTGGTTTAAATAAATAAAAGCATATCGCATCTTTGACATTAACGTTAATTACTCCATATGACATGTAACTTTGATTTGCTTTTATTTATTTGAACTAAGTTTAAAATTTAACTACTGTTGGTGAAACCGGGCATAAAACGAGTATAACGCCTGAAGTTAGGCGTTTTTTTTAAAAAAAAAAAAACGAGTGAATCTATTCCGTCAAAAACGAGTAGAAAAAGCATAAGTTTGTTGTGCGTACATTAGATGAATATTTATGAATACTTTAACTTATCAGACAATAGGCCGGTGAAAATACAATTATAGTTTATTGACAGTTAAGGGCCAAAGGTGGAGAATGTGCTCTGATTGAAACTACATGAGATAAACCATATATGCTCACCTATGTCAGAGTGTTTCTGTTTGAGAGCTTTATTTGTTTATTTACAGTTATGGTAGAATTTCGTGATTGTTTTGAAGCAATATTCAATAAATCGTTCAACAGTGCATTCACATTATTACCGCTTAATAAATTTTGTTTTCCACCTGTCTAAAGTGACGCTACTTTCAATACTTTATAAACACGTTCCTCGAATATTCAAACTGGTTGTATACAGGTGTTGTCAACAGACTGTCGCCCATACTAACACACGTGGAGAAATGAACTAACTGGAAATGAAATATGCACGATTATCAGGAAGACGGAACCGTGAAATATTGGAATTGGAAGAGTCATAGAACAAACTTTATAGACACAATCATGGAACAGACAAAACAAAATCTTAGTTGACTTGGCTGGTCTCTGTAAATTAATAACTTGAGAAAAGCACCACAAATAATGCACTTATAGACCTCCCTAACAACGTATTTGTAATTTGTTTAGAGACATATAAAGACACGGAAATAGTAAATAGTTAATTATTTATCTAGAAAAGTGAAACTTTAAGGTACTAGCAAAATGTTTACGTCCGAAACTTGCGAGGACCTTAAAGTCACTTTTCGTTCGAGGTACATACAAAATTTTATTTCATACTGGTTACTAAAGTTGTTAAATTGCAGTATTTATTAACAGAAATTATAAAAAATTCGTAGAAATATGAGTTCCTATAGGAACAAGTATTTGTTTATAAATAATGAAAAATTAAAAGTCAAATTTTTACATTAAAGTCCTACGACTTTAAAGTTTCATTTTTCGTACGATAAATAGTCCGAAATTTAGCTAGTTTAGTAACTGACACTGCTACTTTCAAGTATCAAGTACTGTAGAACTCAATGGCTATTTTAAGTCATCGGATATTATAAAAGACAAATTAGATTATCATCCTTAAAATCACGGTATTTTTACAATAAATTGTCCCAATATGCTCCTGGAATCTCCTGCTCAATAAATCCGCAAACTTACATCAAAATTTTCAGCAAACAACGGGAGATAACAATTCCTTCTTTACTATCATCCACTCTAACTCGAATCTTACAAAACAACCAACAAACGAAACAAAAGAACCTCGAAGGCAGCTTGATGAAGAATCTCACCAGTGTGAGCGCTGCTGCACTGTTTGTCGCAGTTTCAATTTCACAATTTCAGTGCAGCATTGCTAACAGATATCCATCATCTGGTTCTGTTTCTGGTTCGGGTCCCCGCACACAAGATCGTAGTAAGCGGGTGTAATAGTTATTGCTTTGTTATTGTCGCTGAAGTTGTACAAGTTTGGAGCTTTCGACTTTCATCTGTTTTGATAGATGGCACTTGCGATGGGGATTTGTCATGAGGGGAGGGACAGGCTGGATGTTCAATTGTTTTATTGCTAAGAATTAACAGATTTAAAGGATAGATACATTATAGGTAGAATACGTTTTTCTGTAGGTTTGAAAGTTTCTTCTACAAATGTACTTTAATTTGATTTACTATAGGTATAGGGTATTTGGAAGTATGAAAGATACACAGTCGGGCTAGCGATTACAGAAGTAGTGCAATTTTGGAAGCATGTTTGAGGTATAGAATAGAATAATTCTCATAGCAACTACAACTATTGCAATATAAATTGATACCGAAGACATTGAGAAAATTTAGGGAACCTCCAAAATAGTTATTTACATACCAAATGCGGGAACCGAGTTCACGCAAAAGGTTTGTACAATATTTTTTGTACGAAAAGTATAGAACTAATAACAGTCCATACAAAGAAATGAAGTTCTTCAAGGAGTTATTTTGATAATTTTCAAAGTTGCACTATAAATATAAACACACACATTAATTTGTCTAATATATTAGCAAACATTTAAAATATTTACAATATTTACCGTATTCACTTGTAAATTTATTATATTTCTTATTTATATTGAGGTAACTAACATTACATTTGTAGGTTATATGTATTTTACAGCTGTCATATCAGGCAGATTTTATTACCAACATTGGTAACCAAAAGCACTAAATTTGTTATTTTTAAAATAAATTTCATTCTTATTCTATTGTTTATATTAATATTATGTAAAGGGATGTTTGAAATACTATATTTTTTTATTATAAATTTCCCGGTTGTCTATCTGGTGGAGACCTGGGAAATGGACATTTCGGACGTTGCTTAGGCAACGTGAAACAACACATTTAAATGTATGAGTACAAAAAATTATATACATATCACAAATATACTGTAATTTTCTATCCAAAAACGGATAACTAACTTCAAAATATATTTCTATAACACTGTTTTGGAAATTGGGCATTCCACTACTAAAAATTGTTATGGAATCACTAACATTCCATACGCGGCGTAGGAATATTTTCGACGAATCAGAACCGCTTATTAGCGCGACATATGAATTATCTTGATTCAGTTACTATGGTTACGTCTGTTTGTTTTAATTTGATTTATTTGAGTTTGACGTTTTCAACAGTTTTATATTTGTATTTTTATATAATTTCCAAAACCTTTTTATAGAAAGTATAGTCTACAACATGTAACGGCTTTGGCTCGGGCTACAAACTTTTTGCTCGCGTGGAATATGTGCCATTCCATTACTTGTTGTAGAATATACTATTTCCTAATATGTTTCAAAATAAATTTCATTTATTATGAAGAAATGTCTCAATGTTTTCTCGTTTGTTATTGAACATATGGACACACGTCTATCCATCCACACAAACGTCACTGAAAAATGATCAAGTCGTAATCTATTTCTTAATGATTGCTTTACTTTCTGATACTATTACGCATATAAGAAAACAATAACGGAAAAAATCTCGATGTGGTAACTTTGAATCTGAGAGAAGCGAGCGGCAGTCCACCGTTCCCTGCCGGGGGTGGAGCGGCGGCAGTCAGTGGCGGTGGTAGAATTGTGCTTGTGGCTGTTAGTACATTTGTCGTGCGCGCTCTGGGACCGATAATTCGATAGAATTGTTTAGAGGCTGGGCCGGCCCACCTTGTGAATAATCAATGAAACGGTTACACGACACATCGCCTGTGTCTGCTGCCGCCACCGACAACCCCCGCTCCTGCCGCCGCCCCCGGGGACGGTAAGACGCTCACTCACTGCAACGGGGGTTTATTACTTTAGAGTTGGGCTGCATTCGATGCGGGGTTCGATAGTCAGGAGCTGCTGGATTTATCAGCGAGAGGAGGTATTTTTAAATGAAATTTAGTTTATCGGAATGCTCAATACTTCAATTAACCCTAGGTCCTACCCATAATAACTAGGTATATCGGGTGTATTTTTTTTTTTTTAGAACATAGGAAATACAATGTTGAAATTTTCTTTAGGTGATAGTTTGATCTCTATGAATGTTCAAAAACAAAAATTGTATCTAATGAGCCTAAATTTATTGATATTAAACATTGATAGACGTAAATATATTTTACAAAGTTTAGCTTTTTATAGAGTGCCATGGAAAACAAAACAAAAATTGAACTGTCAAATTTGCCATTATATCATTACAAGCATCTACGAAACTTCTGTAGAAAATAATACAATGTAACGAAATAAATAAATCTAAAACTGTTTTATGAAATGTCAAATATTTGGTTGTGTTTAATTTCCCATGGCCCTGTTATAATTTTATTATAAATATTAATTTCAATTTGATTGAAATATAGTGAAATACTAATATTTATGTAACCAAATAGTCTTTTTTGCATGCATTTTTAAATTTTGAATATATTTTGTACTTGCACTTTTGCTGTGAATTGAATAGGTAAGCAGATACAGCAATATAAAAAAAGTATTGAAATCCCTGTACCCCACATTTAAATTCTACACTCGGTATAAAAGAATTAATTGTGTTATGATTTCATCATTCGTCATAATAAATATATAGGGAATTAGCTTCAAATTTTTGCTCGAAATATCGAAGTGAGAATACAGACCTATATATTTTATATATTTATTTGATGCTCCGCACAAGAGCATATAATATTGCTATTTACAGTACCGAATACCGTAACCAATCGGTGACAGTTATATTTCTTTGTTATTTCCATGACATTAGAAGTTTTAAAATTTGAAATACATTGGCGAACGGGTGTAATATTTAGATGTAAATCGTGGACAAATTCCTTATTTATTATTTCTAAGTAAATCTCAGTTTTCTATATCATCCAAAATTCACACATCAATAGAATAATGAAGTACTATATTATACATATATAAATAATTATCAACAAGATAAATAAAAGATTTTTGGCTTAAGTTCTATGTAAATTTTTATTAAAATACACACAGAATTTAAACTAGAACTCCTTTATTTATTTACTATGTATGAGGGGTGAAAGTTTATTCAACATCTTTTTAGTTGAGTAATAAACCAATTTAAATCATTTTGTTACAGATTAATATAGATTTTTATTATTCAATTATCACAAACTTTATAGTTATTTGCTGATCAATCTTTAATTTGAGCTATCTATACCTGATCAACTGTGTCCCATAAAATAAATTAAATTTTTGTAACTTCTCAATTAAAATAAAATAAATATATCATCACGCCTTTTACCCATTATGGGTGTGGCACCCTGCTTACACAGATTTCGGTAGGTGATATATTCTTCTTCAAAATTATAATTTATCCTTGAAATGCTACACTGGGGTCTTAGAAACTCCACGATTCACATAACTTCGATGGTACATCATTGTAAATTCAGTTTCTATAATCCTAAACTACTATTTAATGTAAAATCCCTATGTGTTTGTTTTAAATAGTCCAAAATAAAATAGTTAAGTTTTGGCAAAATGCTGGCTGTGTTTTGAATAAAATATATGGTTCAGAAATGTTATAAACTGTTTGTCTATCTATAAACCTAATCAAATATCCCAAAGGAAAAATCCATAGAAAAATTATATCCGATTATGGGAAAGTAGTTTGTGCAACTATGAAATAAGTGTGACTTTCCCAATTTTTGGCAGTAGAAATTTCCATTATTTTCAGTTAAATTGCAAAATATCCGCAGATGTTCATTAAGAATGACTCGTAACTCCTGGTCCAAGTCCTGACGTGTAAACGCACCCATAAATTAATATAAATTATTAAAATAAGTCACACATTTCTCTTCCAACAACCATTAAAATATAAAACATTGTAAGTAAATCCTTTGATACACAAAAGCAATAAATAATAAATGAATGTAGCAGTGCAAGTCAGGTGGCAAGTCTGTTGCACTTGCCAACTCTTTTGATGTCTCGAGTACACGTTGGGGGGCAGAGGGGGTATTTCTAGACGGCGGCGGCGATGCGTCGTTGTTTACCATGAAACCTCGAAATGTCACGAAGGAGGAGGGATTTTAAATTTTTCAGGAGCATTAACAATTCACGCTGTTAGTTTTGGTATAAGATAATGGGAAAAATCAATTATATATTCGCGGAAAATTGAAATGAGCGCAACCGCAATGTACTTGCTTCCTTTTCTTCGACTTGACATTTGTGTAAAAATAAACGGATGTAATGACCGCGGCCAGACAAGACACCACTGGAAATAGAATAGCTTTTTGCTTTCTTTCAATATTTCATACGAACATGATTTATGTACACCACTCATTCGATAATATTTTGATTAAAATTAAGAAGGTGTTTTTGCATACCACACATCTTGCTATTTCATTGTACATTTTGTACACGTAATCTAATCGTATAACATTAAATTGTTTCAAAAAGATATAACAGCATCAAACTGTAACAATTTTTCATAAATAACGTAATAAAAGAAAAAACGATATGTTTCAAAATTTGATTGGTTTTTTCAACATTTATTCATCCAACGTAAACTGTGTATAAAATTAGTTTTTAATGATTCATTGTTATCAAAATGTGTATGTAAGACAATAGGGTCTGTGACCATACTAGAATTTAAAGAAACAAATATAAAATATGTAAATTAACTATACTGTTATCTCATGATAATACAAATAAAATTTTTACGATATTTTCAATTACAAATCAAGTTTTTATTATAGCTCTTTCAAACTGATGCGTATCTGATGTCGGGTATTACAACCCATATTTTACAGGTACAATTGACATTATACAAAAATTGAAATAAAATTGTATCAAGGATTAAAAATTATTTAATTCATAAATATTAAAAAAAAGTACAGGAATTAGCCTACCTTTAAATATACAATATATAAAATTACAAAAAATGACATTTGAATCTCTATTTTTCTCTTAAAATATGTTTATCTTTCTTCTACCAAATCTACGTCACGTATTTCTTCCTCTAATTTGCAATATTCAATTTCCCGTAAACTATAAATAATTTACTTACACATTTAAAAAACTCCAATTTATTTTCTTGTCTAGTATCATATAAAAAATTCAAATTAAAAACAAAAAAGTAAATTTTTGAAATAAATAAATATATCATCGTCTTTTATCCATCATGGATGTGGCACTCTACTTGCGCTAATCTCGGTATTTAAATATTTTGCACACGAAGTGCGGTTACCATACGTCATTTAAAATGGCAACTGTCGGCTGCGGGATTCGAAGTGAGGATCTTATGGTCCAAAATTCAATGGATTTACCACGGAGCTTTAATATTTATTAATTTTTGACTAAACTTTAAATATATTCCTGACAATTTTGCGATTTGTTTACTATTGTCAATCTGATTTATTTAGTGTATTCCTATTATTCCTACAGAGATATTTGAATGAAATTATTCATACTTATGTATATATTTGATTAACCGAGTAGCAAAGCGTAGATTTTTGTATTTGTAAGTTAAAATAGGAACAGTGAACAGTACAATTGTCTAATTTTATTATGATGAAAACCTACAATGGTGAAAGAAAATACGCAAATGTACAAGTATCATTGAAGGGCGAAATCCAAAGAAAGGGATCAATGTAGAAAACAATAATCTTTAAAACAGTTTTGTATCGTAGTTTATTAAAGTAATAGTTATTCATAAAATTAGTCTCAAAACCTATAGTTTATTTTAAAAACCCATTAGGTATAAAATTCCTCAACAATCTTTACAATATGTAATTTAGTTTTTGAGCTAGAGCACCCTCATATTGACAAATTCATATAGAATAGTATTTATTGCATGGAGGGCATTTTTCTAATGATATCGCTTAAAATAAAAAGGATATTAATCGTCCATCAGTGTCGAATTCCATGACATTAAAGTCTCAAGTACTCGGCCAGAAACAACCGAAGACAAAGTGTATTTTTTTCTTAATCATAGTTAATTAATACCGAGCATATTTATTGCCGGTCAATTACTGTCAACGTAGTTTCTTTTTACCGCTAAATTACGATTCATTAATTCTCTCTATTTCTAATATATGTCAACTAGGAATATAATTATTTTGTCAAAAATGTCAAAATATTCCTATATTTATTTTCATCATATATTATTAGGCTACGGAACATGACTCAAATAATATTTATATTCCCCTAACCACTTATTTGAGCAGAACTTTTTACCTCGGGCTTCGAGACATTTTCATTCACACGATCGGAACAAGAAATATATTACGGACACTTTATTCGATCAATTGGACCACCGGGATTTTAATTTTCAACCTGGAACATAAATCAGAGTGCAGTAAAACGATGAGGACTGGACCTAGAAGTCCTGGGTTTGTGGGTTTGATTTCAGTGCTGCATTATCTCATAAATTATTTACGAGTCCAAAATTTTGTATGATACGCAAATACTTAGTTCCCTATACAAAATTATTTCCAGAGTTTTTCTCAATTATTTAAATACATTATTTATTGTTAAATGTTTAGCCCAGTTTTAAAATAAAATGTTTAGTTTCAATTTCAGCTTTCAAGTTTAAAGTATTTTTCAGTATGTTTAGAATTGATAAACTACTTTAACTTAATTTGGATCATTTTAAAGAAAAGTGGTAAATTTTTTTGCATAAATACAAAATTAAATGCTTTTACTCTTTTACTTCTTACTACTTTAGTAATAAACTTTCGCGGGTGCTAATTTGTGACGTCATTTATTCCTATATAATTATTTAATAATACTAATCTCTCACACATTCACGTCAAACGTCAGTTTCTAACCTGGAAATATTGCTATATACAAAACACAAATATGAAACAAATACTAAAATCTACATATAATATAAGTAGCATGGTTGTTAAATAAAATATTGCGGTATTCTCTATTTAATCAGCTGTTTCTGTCAATAAATGAGAAGACAACTGATAAGATCAAAGCTGTTATTGGCCGTAAATAAATGACGTAGCTCTGTCGTACATCCAGGAAGATTTGAAATTTGATATTGTTTTTGAAAAATTATATCTCCAAAACTTAACAATTTCAAGATGTAAAATATGATCTAACATATATAGTTTCATGCATTCTTTCACAAAAAAATAAATAATAATTAAAACCGAAAATGTAAAATGGCTCTGTTGCGACATCAAGTTACCTTTGTCCTTTTTATCGCAAGTCTTTGGTTATTGTTTTTCTTGTTTTAGTAAAACTTCTCAATAGGTTTAAATTATTTCTCATGTGTTTCAATAATTGAGGAGATAACTAATGTGTCCAACAAACAACTTCCCGCTTAAACAGAGTCCTTTATAAATAACTATTTAGTGTTTCATATTTCACTTAAAAACTGTTCGAGAATTTCGTAAATATCTGAATATTTCAGCTTCAATTTTGCTCCATTCTTTTCCAAATACTTTTACTGTGAATTTACTCTTTAAACGAATTACATTTTAATCTGCACTCGGTACATTACACCATTTCAAATGCATTTAAAAATTTCACACCAGAATATTCAAAAAACATCGTACAATTATCCGAGAATAAAACTGAAAACAAAACCCCGTAGACTATGCAGAGCTCTAGATCGGCCATTACGCCATTCTGTCTCTGTCTGTGTAGTGTCGCGGTGTCTCCCGCGGCGAAACAAATGCCACGCGGGCGCCGGGAGTGGGGGGGACGTTGCAATTGCATCGACTAGACAAACGTGTAATTACCCTTGTATATTTTTAACAAGACATGCAGCATAGACTGTCAGTTGTCACAAAGACAGAAATGTCATTTTTTTCTAGACGTTCCGCGTACACGGAAGGTAAGACCAGTGACAGCGTCATGGGGTTGACTCCGGGGGCATTATCCTGCGATAAAAACTGCTATTTCGCCGACACTTTAAATGCAACAATTTTTTCTGTAATTACATCGCTCTCATGGAGACGTATGTATGCTTTTCAGACAGCGTAAGTACATGTATCGGTGCATCCTTTCACAACTGCATCAACCACACTTTGTTGCGAATTTACACATGATGTGCAAGTCACGTGATTCATAACACTCGAATGAGAGACTGGTAAATTGTAACGTATAACTAGAGAACGATACATAAAGGTTATAATATTTTTAAATTATTTTGAATAACGTCGACAACTTAGTATGTTAGTTAGAATATTTGCTGATTAGGTTTATAGCAATTATTGTAAATATACTTATTAATTATGAGTTAAAATTAAAGTTAAAAACCTTATTATTTCATAAATTTCAAAATTCGAAAAGATATCCGAATGGACCTGGTATCCTAGTATAACCGGAGTTGGAAGGAAAGTAATATGATATTGATATAAAACCGATATTGGTATTTCATTAATTCCCATTATAATAATTTTTTATTATTCTGGTTGAGGTTTCCATTTACAGATTCTCAAAGTGTATTTCCAAATACCCATCCAAATAATGGGTTTATAAACTCCTGGAAAACACCTGCAAGTCTTGCTTAAAATAGATGGCTCATACAGTATCACAAATCATTGAATCGATTAACTTTTTTTTTAATTCAAAAAACCTGCCTTGTGATTTATTATGTGAAATGATTTAGCAGCTATAAAATCCAAAAACTAAATGTTTAGTATGTAAAGTATAGGAAACCTGAGTAATGAAACCATAAGAGAAAAATACGCAGATGGATTGAATTAAAATCTAAATAAAGTACTGAAGATACCGAGAGTAGGCTATGACAATGACAATAAAATATGAAGAAAATCTAAGAATAAAACAACTATATTAGGACCAATAAAGTTATCAAAAAACGAATACAGAATAAGAATGAACTATTAAATAGAGCAAGAGTTGGAAGAAGAGGGCATAATAAAAAAGATCAATCAACAGAAAGTTTGATGGCTTTGATATATAAGGAGAGCATAAGGAAAGGATGCAATTAAATCAGTAGTAGAATGAAGAGCAGAAGGAAGAAGAACACGAGAAAGACTCAGGTTAACATTACTAAAGGAAGTAGAAGTTTTAAAAGCAGCAAGAATTAAAAACTGGCAAAGTACAACAAAAGATAGGAAGATCTGGAGAAACCTAACTGCAAGGATAATTATTGGAAAAAACGGAGATTTATGGAGTCTATTCTGTAACTTACCTGTTAATTTTTAACAGCCTGTTAATAGTTATTTTCATTACAAGCAAGGTAAAACAGTTTTACTGCTGAATGTTAAGTCTGTCACCTCCTTGAAGCAGTAAAACAGTTACCTTGCGTGTATTGTACAACATTTTACTTGTTACTCATTTGTAAATCAAATTAAAATCATAACCAAGTCCTGTCAGTTACACACAACTATTCTGTCAAAAATTATTTTAAATGATTTCGCATAAGTCTTGTAAGCATTACTGTGGCAACGTGCATTGCTTACCTTGTTTACTAACTAACTAACTAAAAATTTTACAATGTAGCTGTCAATTAGTAACTTGTAAAGATTCTTTTTCAAAAGCAATAGAGGGCTTGTGTAAATGGTGTTTACAAATGAATAACAAGTAAAAATTTTAACCAATGATAACAGACGGTATCGAATAAAAGTTGAAAATTTCATTTGCCACATAAAACTATTGGTTAAAATTTTTAACAAGCCTTTAAAAACTAACAGGTAAGTTACAGAATAGGCCCCAACTGTCAGAATTAGCTTCAAAATTTATAACTATTGATGTTTTTCAGGTAGTTTGCCACGAACATGTACAAAGTTTTTGCTGTCATTAGTAATTAATTTTAACTGCAATTAAATAAATAGACTACAAAGTATTTATAAATTTAGCATTAATATGGCACACTTTCCTTGCCGCGTGTGCACCAACGGTCTAATAGAACAAAGCGTTCTAGTTAAGGCATCAGTCTTGCAGTCCACGTTTATATTTCCTGAATAATTCTCTTCTCATTATCAGCAAACAACATAATACTGCGTAGGTGACAGTTACCAGTTGCAAAACTATACTTCACGGTATAACCTAATTGATTATTATTTTTAAAACGGATATCCTGCACAGCCAATGACGACATTCGTTACATCTCCATGCTGCCCCGTCGCCGACACGCACTCTATGTAAAATCGTAATAATCGCGTGTGCCCTGACAGCGAAACAGCGGCGAATTGTCGCATTAGTACATCATTTGATCGCGATCAATTATCAGCAATGAAGCTCATTATAGTCCAAGCGTGGCGTAACAACAATAGCGCAAAAATTATTGTGTTTCGTCGTTTTTCAATGTTTTTTTTTAATGACAACTCGTCTACATTGGTTTGTATACAAATTATATTTGATATGAAAATTATCGTATTGTTATGTTCGCCGGGGTACAAAAGACGCCTTTGTTGACAAATACGCTGTAATTTGTTATTTACAAGCTGCGAAATTAAATTAACTGTTTGGTGTATATTTTTCTCGTAATGAAGGGAGTATATTTATTGGCATGTAAAATTATTGTCATATGTTGCGGAACAAATAATTCTGAATTATTTCATGACAGCTGATGACATATGCAGCTTACTTCTGTCTTCCTATATGCTTTGTTATATTTTATAATTTGTCATGTAGGAGGGAGCGCGATTTTAACCCTTAATACGAGAGTTCACCCAAAAGTAATGCCTCGTATTTTTTATACGCGTTTGGTAATTCATTTAAGAAAAGTACAAATAACAAACAAACATTTAAGAAAAGGACAATAAAAACAATTACGTACAATTTTATCTACAATCTTTCTAGTGTATTAATAAATACTAAAAAAATTTAAAATTATCATTTTGACAAGTAGGGTTATATTTGTATATCCAACACAACTCAATAAATGCTCTATACCTATGGCGATTTTAAACAAGCAAAGTAACAGATTATCCATTAGTGGGTATAATTTTGAGGAAAGCCACTAGTGGGTATTTTTTAATTTATAACAATAATAATAACACACAACACCTTGGTAACTACTTCGATTGACATTTTAATTTAAAAATTTAAAGCATATGTCACTGTCAAATAATATTTCTTTAATAAATTTTTCATTTATTAAGAAGTGTTGGATAAAACGTTATACTTCACACGTGGGCAAAGTGGAATTACCCACTCGATAAAATTATCTCACTCAGCCTTCGGCTGCGTGAGCTAAAATTTCTCTCGTGGGTAATTCCTTACTTTGCCCACTTGTAAAGTAAATAACTATTATCCAACACCTCTCAATAAATGCTCTATAACTATGGCGATTTTAAACAGGCAAAGTAACAGATTACCCATTAGTGGGTATAATTTTGAGGAAAGTCACTAGTGAGTAAATTTTTATTTATAACAATAATAATAACACACAACACCTTGGTAACTACTTCGATTGATATTTTAATTTAAAAAATTAAAGCATATGTCACTATCAAATAATATTTCTTTAATAAATTTTTCATTCATTAAGAGGTGTTGGATAAAATGTTATACTTCGCTCGTGGGCAAAGTGGAATTACCCACTCGATAAAATTAACATACTTAGCCTTCGGCTTCGTGTGCTAAAATTTCTCTCGTGGGTAATTCCTTACTTTGCCCACTAGAAGAGTAAATAACTATTATTTATTAATACAAATCATTAGCAACGTGTTAAAAGTAACAATAAAATAATTTTTGACACATAGCTATGTTACTTTTAAAACTAATGTCAGAAAGTAACACTTTTATCTTGCTAAGCAACCGTTAAAAGAGCCTCTTTAACAACGGTCGTAGATAATAATACTTTATTAATTTCTCTTAAATAATTTTTTTTTTTTTATACAAAGACGGGCGACTCCGCCGCCCCTCTTTATTTTGGGCACAAAATTAACACCCCCTGTGATGGGTCTTCTCAATTACGCCAATTCGATTTAAGATACTACATCAATTTATAAAAATTTAAGAATACATAAAGAGACTCTTATTTAGCAAACTAGAATGATTAGATACAAATAAACCGTTTTCCCGATTTAAAAGATCCCGGATTCAAATCCCGCCAAACCCCAGATCCTTCTATACTTCACAAAAATCTAAATTGTATTTTTAGGAACCAACTGACGTATTTTTTTTGTTTCAGGCCAAGTTGTTGGAATCCTCACACGCTTGGCTCGGCGCCTCCACGTCTTCGATAG
Organism: Poecilus cupreus; assembly: GCA_963942605.1. NCBI lineage: Eukaryota > Metazoa > Arthropoda > Insecta > Coleoptera > Carabidae > Poecilus > Poecilus cupreus. The sequence continues at coordinate 10,562,297 of OZ012731.1, forward strand.
CCGGTAAGTGTTGCGGCAACGGCCGCTAGATGTCTCGAAAATCGCATGTTTACATCAGCTGAGACACGAATCCTTCGTGCTCATTCATCAATATCACAAACCCTTTACACCCTCTTTACAACTCTTCAATCCTTTATCACTCCTTGATACGTGGTCAACGTAAACTTTATGTGAATGAGTGAAGATTCTTCTTCTTAAAACCGTTGGGAGATGTGTGAATGTATGCGTGTGTGTTTGTGTGAAATTTCTAGGTCACCCGCCAAGTATTAATTTATAATTTTCTTTCAGGATAGCTTACCTATAATTGCTGTACTTTAATTAGCAATGTAGATTATAGCAATTTTGTAATAATGGTTTTATTTTAATTCTACTAATTTGATTTTAATTTTAAGTTTTATGTTAAGATTAATATGCAAACTAAAATTGCGCAGTAACACATGTTGTTAAACTTGCATTTATACAAAGAGGTTGTAACTTTCATCTTTTTACTGTTTTACCGTAATTCCTGATACTTTTTGCAACAGTATAAATGCTATAAGCACTAGTCTCATTCTCTGGTATTTTTGTAACGTTAAGCGATAAGCTCCGCCTACTGGCCGGTAAGTTCCAATACTTGCCATAAATACGAATGCCAATATTTTTTATTCCAAAAAATATATAAACTATTATTTGTATATTTAGTTGTTAAAAACACGTAGAGTGCGTACACTTCAAGCCACCATCAAATGTTAATTTTTAATAATAGTTATTTATGTATCAAAGCACTGAAATTTAACTTTTTATCACGAATATGGAATTTATTTGCTAAAGCCCGGAGGTCTGAGGTAAATAAACCATGTGAGTGATAAAAAGGAACTTCAGTGCCGCGGTACATATTAAATTTTATTTGAAATCTAAAATTTGAAAAAACTATAAAATCATTATTATATAGGTTAAGTTTATACATCAGTCAGTTGTCAATTGAAACTGACACACAGTGTTGCCAACTTCGTACTTTGAAGTTATCGTAAATAACAGTCAAAATTATGTGTTTTGTCCTCAATTTCTTCATCGGAATTAATTAGTTAACTTTTCTTACACAAATTGTTTCATGTTACGTATAAATTTACTATAGAACGTCAATATATCTGCCAAAATTATCCTACTTGTACAATAATTATTTAACGGTTGCCAACACTGTGTTGCTCTAAATCGTCGTATAATAGGTTACATTAGTGACGATTTTTGAGTACTTTAGTGCCGATATCAAATAAAATCTGACACGTTACAGAAAATCAAAGGTGACAAAAGGGTGAGTGCGACTATTACTTATAGCATTTATACTGTGCTTTTTGTATATATTTATTTTTTTAATAAATGCTTTAAATGTTGACAATATTCACTTATTATTAAGATGAGATTTATAAACTTAAGAACACGAAAAAGTAAAATGTAGATTATATGTTTTATATGTCACTCTCTAGCTTACAATAATAATTTAACAATATTTAAATTGAACCACAAACATAGAGATATATTATAATAGGGTTAATTATTGAAGCAATATCATATTAAGAAACGATTGTATTTATTATTTTATTACTGCAGGTGGATAAACCGTTATCCTTATCCAAGTACATAACGACTGACGTTAACGGTTATTTATTAAATATAAATATCTTCAAGTCGAATCCCACAGCCGACGATCACTAACATCTTTGGGGACCGTTATTTGACGGCAGGTTCATACACTTCAAATAGATCACGTTTGTTAATATAAAATAACCCATATCTAAAAAATCTGATGTGTCCAGCACATAACCTCCCGCCCAATACTATTAAACGGTAAAAATAGTATTTGATTATACAGAAACATACCTTCTTATTTGTTTATTTTCTATTTATATTTGAGAATTTTAATTTTCTTTCGTATATTTATTTAATTTTTTGACATATATTTCCCTAAGAAAACAGCTTCACAATCACAATGACATGTGTCACATTTCGTAAAAAATTGAAAATTTTTCCATGGTGTACTAGGAATGCAAGATATGGGAAATCTAATTTCTTTATATTTTATTATCTCTAAATCTAATGAAAATTAATAAAATTAGTATAATCAAAACACATGTAAAATTAAATATTCTTCAACTTTCAAAATAACATAAATTGTTGAGAAAGGAAATTTAACCGTGTTTTTCACGAAAAACTGTTAAGGGCTTCAAGTAAACTGCTACTTCCGGTTGACTAATTTTATCCAAAATCTAATCAGCTCTTCATTTAAATATAAGAAGCAATAATTCACAAAATTGTATTTTTTGGTATTATAGTATTTGAGTTATGCGAGACGAAAAAATTGCCACAGACTACACACATACATACATACATACATACAGACATCATCGCGAAAATAGTAAAATCGTATTGTAGGGACCCTAAAACGTGCTTATTCATTGAAAACTCACTACCCAATTTTTTGACCAAAAACAATACCTCCCTTACCTAGAGGTAGGCGGGAGGTAAAAAGACTATGTAGCTGTCTGATATCGTTATAAATATATTTTTAGTAATTTTCGGCTTGAAAATATAAATATAGAATAATACAAGACACAATAATATAAAAAAATTTATAGCAAAAAAAGAATTTAAAAAATTTAAATCGCTGAATCGTTGAAGTTAATTAAAGAATAAAACTTTCAAAACCATTAGCAATTTTTTTTAAATCTCGCTTATTTTCTTTATGGCTCAGGAAAGTTGTGTGTTTTTAAGCAGATCACAAACCTCAAATATGTAATTTATCAAGATCTGCTCTGTTTAGAGTGCCACACCTAAAAATCTCTAACTGAATCTGTTATTTATTTGTTGGATTCTTTTTAAAATATATAAATAATTAATAATTACAGTTTTATTGGAATTTTAGCAATTTGCCCGTGTTGTAATATTGGTTGAAGTATAAAAGAATTGCATCAGTAAAGTTTAACTTAAGGGTCATGGATTTTATACATAGTATGTGATCAAATATGCCTATAAATTTTACTGGAGCGTGAGTTACAGATCAAAGTTTAAATAGTTCATTAGACAGGCCTTCCTAATTTGTCAAGTTCATTAAAACCTACCATAAAACCCAAGTAACAGTGCCCATTATTCGATGATTGCTAATTAAATTCTTCAAATCTGAGCCCTAGAAAACTCATTCGCCATATATCATGTGGTAATTCGTCTGTCACTGCTGACTACACCAGTATGTGCGAGTGCGGGTGTGCGTGTGTGTGCGTGCACGCATGCGCAGGACACCTGGGCGCTCTACCGCGGGGAGCAATGGCGAGGGATGGGGCGGGGATCCGCGGGGTGCAATCAAGAATGCACCTGAGATTAATATGCAGATTAGGTACGCTGTATACGCATGTTTGGGTTTTTATAGCGGATTGCAGGGACGGACATGTGCGAAAAGTCCAGAAATATTTCAAAATGCTTTTGATAGTACACCGTGTGTCTGCATTTAAGGTATATAATATATAGGAGATTAACATGGGAAGTCAGTTTTTTAGGGCTGTTGCTCGGTGTTCTACCGGACAATAGAGATTGTGGTATCAATCGAAATATATCAATTTGTTTTAAATATTTTAATCTGTCACTGTCATCAAGAATACATTAAATGTCGAGAAGCGTGTAAATATTATTAGAATGTATTATGGGGGCGCAGTGCAAGACAAATATCTGAATACATCACAGGAATGAACGCTGAATGGTTTCCATCGCCAGAAATTGACAGTGACAGATTAAAATATTTAAAACAAATTGCAGGCACTATACGTCAATAGCAATAAAAAGAGTAGGAATTATTATTATGAATTACATTAAATTGCGGTATCAAACTAAAGTAATCTGTATTAAACAAGATGTACGGATGTTGGCAGTATTGTGATATAAAATTTGGATGCATAATTTTTTGCCGGACACTTTTTATTTACAAAAAACTGATTGTATATGTTAACTGCCTATGCCAACATTTACGTGGGACACACGGTTTATCATAAAACATTGTAAAATACTCGAAAGTAACCCAAACTTCAATACTCCCAAGCTCTCGGACGGATAACATGCTCGTTTCTCTTGTTAGGTGCCCGCCAGTAAAAGTAACGGTCTTGCAGTGTAAATTACTATAATCAGTTCAATTCTAATGTATATATTTATAGTATTGTAATTATTAAAATAATATTTTAACTGGAAAGGACATTTTAGTTCAGAGTTTCGCCGCAGGAGATTTGCCAGTGCTGCTGTCTTAACAGTCTTTTTTGAATTTGATTTACAATCAACTTTATCCTTAAAATATCTACTCTGTAGTCTGTATCCTTTCTCGAGATTAACACCTTTTGAACAGAATGAGTATTTATCTATCTAGGCACTTATTTCACAATGATTTAGTATTCATAAATTAGATGTCTGTAGGAAAAATAGTATATTCTACAACAAGTAATGGAATGGCACATATTCCTCGCGAGCAATAAGGTTTGCGAGTATGGGATATGCCATTCCGTTACATGTTGTAGACTAAACTTTCTATAAAAAGGTTTTGGAAATTATACACAAATACAAATATAAAACTGTTGAAAACGTCAAACTCAAATAAATCAAATTAAAACAAACAGACGTAACCATAGTAACTGAATCAAGATACTTCATATGTCGCGCTCAGAAGCGGTTCTGATTCGTCGAAAATATTCCATACGCCGCGTATGGAATGTTAGTGATTCCATAACAATTTTTAGTAATGGAATGCCTAGTTTCCAAAACAGTGTTATAGAAAAATCTTTCTTTGACACGGTGACGGACTAAAATCGAATCCAGTACTTGCAGATTCACCCTTGGGAGTGTTGCCAGCCGAGTCCGGGCCTGGCCGCAGTGGCAATTTATTGTCAATTTCGTTAAATGTCGCAGAATCATTCATGACATAACCTAACTCTTTCTGTCGTGGCCAATAACATTACGATTGCAATCAATTTACACTGATCTCACTGTTCGGTGTTCAACGTGCAACTCGGAGTTTTATTGTTGCACCGAGCTACGTGGGTGGCCTCGCGCCTCCATCGCTCTGTCTCTCTCCACCTTGCAGACATTTTACTTTAAATGTTTCGCACAACCACAACATATTCGCCATTAACTAATGAACTGGTCACAAAGAAAAAACAAGCCTTTATAAACAATGAAAACTGATTCCAATAACTCGGCAATAAATTGCACACAAAAATGGATACCTACCCTGTAAGGTTCTTAATTATAATGAAGTGTATGGATAAATTGAAGAATGGACAAATGAAAAACTCGTATTACGATTTTTTATTACTTCATTTAGGTAATAAAATAGTAACACCGTGGTAATGAGATCCTCAGTTCGATTCACAGTTGACACATACTGTCGACAGTTTTAACTTTATTCCTCTAGCACCTTCTCCACTTACAAATTTCAGAAATGGAACATATATCACTTACTGAGAATTTTCTGAATATGTAGAACTATGATTCTTTGCGATGGATTACACTTTTCAGTTGTCGCAGTAGGACAGTTAATTTTGCGGTTATTAAGTATTTTTAGTTATTGACAAATATATTGTGTTAAATTAACAATTTAAAATTGAAATGATAAATTGTCAGTAATAATATAACAGGAGAGTGAGAATAAATTAAAAATACGGGCTTTCGTGGCTATTGCCTGGCAACAAGTTTTCGAAAGATCTGTCAAATTATTTTCAATTTATTCTCATCCTCTTGTTATATTATTACTGATAATTTTTTGATTTCATTATCAGGCACGTCACTAAATCTATCTTTTTTGCTCATTTTTACTTGTGTTGATGATACCTATCTGACATTTGACATCTGTCAACAAAAACAAAGAAGCTACAGAGAATATTGCCGGGAATAATCACAAGAGCATTATTCTCAGTATAATAATGACAGGATTGGCTAAAACGCAGACACGTGACATACTATAAAGCATTTCATTGGTTTAGAGAAACGTCAAAAAATAATCAATATAATAATAACAGGATTGGCTAAAACGGAGACACGTGACATACAATAAAGCGTTTCATTAGTTTAAAGAAACGTCAAAAAATAATCATATTAAAATTTTGTCAATTCAGTATTTTTAAGAAGAAAAATTTTTGTTTTTATTAATTTTCTGGATTGATAAAATTTAACAAATATACTCGTCAATAACAACAAGTAAATTTAGCAAATTGCATGAATTATTATTTTATTTAAATAAGGGCTCAAAAAATTATTTTTTACAAAAGAAATATTTATATATTTAAAATAAGTGTGTTACAGAAATTTTTTTCTTAAAATTAAATTATTTTTTTAAAGTTTTGTTCACTATTGGGAACATTATGAACAAATTCAACTTACAATAGAACTTTGGTCTATTGGGTCGTGTTTGCGTACTATACAAAATTGTTTGATAAACAACCTCTTCTAGGAAAACATCAGATAAAAAAAAAATTTGGAAATTTCGTAAAGGTGTATTTAGCTGTAATATATCAGCAGGTAATAAGTTGCTTCCTTCAAATTTTACATTTTCTATCTCAGTTTCTGTAATTATCCTTTTCCACATCAAATTTTTTTTTTATGTTGGTCAAATTAGGAGGAATTGACAAAGTTTATATAATGTTCCCAAATGGTTACAACATGATTGCCATGAATGTAAACTGCATAAGAAAAGAAAAGAAGAATTTTAAATTTTATGTTCCCGATCGGGAACCGTATGCAATAGAGGGTTAAAAAAATGTCAATCGGCAAAAACAATTATAAAAGACAACTGTGGCACTCTGCTTAGAGCAGATCTCGATATATAATATATTTATGCGCGTAAAATCATAGATATTTCTGAAGAAATCTCAGGAATAATTTTTATTTGTTGAAATTTGGACGGTCGTGTGGATTTTTATTTATTTGGTAGATTCGAATTCTGCGTAAAGTGTATCTGTGATGATCTGCAGATAACAATAATAATAAAACTAATGAATTCAACCTTGCATACAACAATAAAAATATTTTTCTGCAAAACTATGTCAAATTAAAACAGATACTCGCGCACAATGGTACATTGTAATATATAATTACTCAATTACGGTTTTATTTATTCGTTGTTAGCTAGAATATGACTACAAAACATATTTTTACCGCGTAGCATATTCATTAATTTATTTTATTTCCTAACAAATGATGCTATGGTTCGCCCATTGTCTCCATGCATCGCCAACCGAGATAATAACGCATTTTTTTATAAATTATTTTATAATTTGTGGCCGTGTGCTCCACATCTCATTAGGGTAGAGCAAGAGTTGAATTTATTTAGCCAGGTGTGCTAATAAATTTGTTCTGTCTCTTTTTATAGTGCGTTGCTTTGTTCATTTGTTTGTTTCGTAGAAAACAATTGACATTGTAATGTCAAATTTAAAGGTTTTGTGGTTTAATGATTTTTTGAGTGTTTGTACTCATTATAATATTAATTCGCATGGTTTGTTTTATTTTGTAGTTAATTAATATTGTAATTGTTTACATTTAAATATTGTAAAAGAAAATTATATTTTGACTACAGTAATTATATTAACGAAATCTGGTTGTGGTTGCTCTGCAACTACAGATCTCGAACTCTAAATCACTTTTATCTATATTCCATTAAGAAAGACAGAGTAATAAATCCATCAGTCTGAGACACATTTCAGTGACATTCAGGGAAAATTGAAAAGATAGAATTCGATAAAGATCTACTGCTAAATTTCTTAAACATTATTATTTTCGTTGTCCTTGTCACTGCGAACACAATCCAACTGAATTAGTACAGGCTCAAATGAAGGATGAAGTAGAGCGAACAACAACACATTCAATTTGGATATCGTAAAAAAGTAATATTATATTATAAATAAAATAAATCGTTTATAGCGGTGTTTCTATTGTTCGAGAAGTAAGTTTCTATGCAGGCATATAAAGCGAGCGGCATTTTATTACCATTCTAGTAAAGTTATACTTTATCTATTAACAAAAATCCAATAATTCTTTCGCAAAATTTTAATTTATTACTCTGTCTTTCTCGGTTTCAAATGGAGTATAATTATTTCTTCACAAATAGATTATTATAGTCAAAATAAAATTAAACACCTCCACAGCTACAAGAACCTAGCAGGCGCCCCCTCCCTCCATACTTCCTCATCTAACCCCCACGTAACTTTCAGAGCACCCACCACCAGCTAGAGCCACGAAGACGTCGTCCAGGTGGTCGCGAGAAGACCTGCTACGCGCCGTGGACCTAGTACGCAAAGGCATGCCTATCAAGCCAGCGGCGGAGAGGTTCCGCATACCTGTCATGACACTCTGGAGACACACCAAGGCCCTGGGGGTCGTCAGCAGCAGAGCGATGACTTGCGCTGCTGCTGCTGCCTCCCCCAGGTAGATAGACCACTTGGTGGAAGTCTTCAGATAGTGGAGCCTGTTTTATTTAATATCGTGAGAACTTAGCTGATGACTAGTTCACATCATGCAAGATCTTGTCGAAAACTTTTATGGAAGAAATAGAGAACTTTCTAGAACAATAGCAGTAACTAACGAAAAGTGTATTCTAGAAAGTTTCTTACAAAAACTGTCGTCATGTAAACTAAGGAAATACAATTTGTTGAAATATACAATCCTAATGGAGTAATTACTTTTAATTCGGCTGTTAAACGTTGCTAAATTCACTTTAAGCTAAAATGTTGCAGATGCCTAAATAATTATATTATGTACCAAGGTTGACATGACTATCATTATAGACCCAACCACAAAATTGCATCTCAAAGCGCAGGTCTATAATGATTTTCTTAACCGTGGTTTATGTACTTTTTTTTCACCACCTGGTAACAAATTTTAAAGGAGTAGGGAGTACCTATGGAAAAATGTACTCATTTGCGATTTATACAACAAAATTTTCATTGCTGCTTGTAAAATGTAAACCTACTACGAAAGGGTATACAAGTTTTAGGAGTAAACACATAATAAGAGGGTTTTAAGTTTATTGTTGAAATATGATACTTCGTTCAAAGATAATTTAGACATTTTAATATGTTACTTGCATTTTAAAGCGCCAAAATGCTTCATAATAAAAAAACATTTTGCAGGTCAATATTAATCCTTTAATGACCTCTTCAGATATTATAAAGTGCAAGCGACAGTAAAGAACAAATTAACGGCTCCAAAAGAGGTCAATAATGACATGTTTGGCTGGTAGTGAAAAAACTTATTAACCACTATAATTTGAACCATTTATTTCTAAAGATGAATATAGAAACGTGAAACAGCAGAGTAAGAATATATTATTTAAAACAGGCATCACTAACTAAATAATGTATTTGTTTGCATTTTAAATATTTAATAGTACTTGTAGAGTTACTATATACACACTATATGTTATTTATGTTTTTAATCAGATTGAGTATTTCGACTATTAATACCTAGATTCAATATTTATTTAATAATCATTTATAATGCGTCATTTTGAAACGCAAATTTCTAGGTTAAGTTTATAAAAATGACAATATCTAATTATTATTGTAATTGTATTGTAAGTATTTTAGATGAGTGTTATTGTTGTATTTTGTGTGCCTGTTTGTTTGTATTTATACTTTTTAATAGTATTTTTATTTTGAATTGAACATCGATGAAAAAGAATGTCTAAATATTTTATAAAATGTAGGATGTTAATCATTTCTACACGTATAACAATATCTGCTATTTTGTAAAATAGTAGACAGGGTATTCTTTTTTGTCGATGTGTGCTGAATGTCGTACGTGGCTTGCTCCTAATTTCTGCACGCTTTCTTTCTTTTCCTCCTTGTATAATTTGTGTATCGTAGTGTTTTGCACTTTTATTTTCGCTGCACGTCTGCAATGACCCTTTATGTTTTCGACCACAGACTACCCCAGTATGTTGAAGCTGAAGGCACCCACTTGGACCCAGTCGCAACTGAAAGAAGCCATCGATGCAGTGGTGAAGCAAAAAATGCGCTTCACTCAAGCTTCCGCGAAGTATGGTATCCCGAAAGGAACACTGTACGATAATATTCTAGGGAAATCTAAACGTATGGCTGTTTTAGAAGAAGCAGGGTTGACACCTACAGAAGAAAACGCGGTCTTGGAATTCTGTTGTGATGTGTCAATGACGCCGTACAACCGTAGAACTAAAAAGTCCCTAAATTCTGTTTTGAATTTCGTGGAGAAACTTCGTAGATCTAGAGATCCAGAGTTCATGTTTACTGGACTTTCTGGCTTTCGTTGGTGGTGGGCTTTTTGCAAAAAACATAGTATTGTATCGCTATATTTTGACAATAATAATGTCAATTTGAACAACACACAGTGAGAAATGTAAGGTTATGTCGTCAACATTAATTAGATAATTGGAACGAATTGAATTTCACTGTTTAAATATTTCCAATTTAGTAAAAATAATTGTCGAGTTAAATGATGAATTGTCAATAACAACTATATAATTCTGTAGAAACGATTTGAAAAATTTAACCATTTAATCATAATTATTATTTAATTTTGAACGTGTTTGTTTTATTTCAATATTTATTTTTAATGAGTAAATATTCATTTAAATTAGTGTAGGTTTTATGTCAATATATTCTACCGCGTTTCGTTATTGAAATTAACAACAGTAATTGCTTGTTAATTCTTCGTAACTTATTGTTGATTTACACATGAACTGATGAAATTCAGTTCGTTTTAATTAGTTCATAATTCAATGGTTTGACTTCGCAACAGAATTCCAAGATTCCAGTAGCCCAGGAAAATTGGCTCAAAATTAGTTAAGACAAAAAGAAATTCACACTGAACTGCATATTGAAAATCTACCGATAATTAATATTGTGCTCTCTAGCCTATTTCTTCCTGAAAAAAAAACCAGCCGTACTTTAATTTTTCCTCATCTTCAAAACAATAATAGATATGAAAATATTGGTAGGTCTAAGAGTTCTGTTTCAGTAGGTATATTGAGAGGATTGTTTAACCTGTATTGAAATGCTTAAATAGAAATATAAGATACTATTTTTCTCCATATATTTTGTTTGAATCATTTTCTTAGAAAATAATTTGAGAACATTGGACAACAAAACAATTCTCCTAGTATACTTGAAAACAGAGCTCGTAGTCGTAGTTCCCGCCATTTCTTTTATTTTTTTAAACAAAGAACTCAATGCTTAGTAAAATTTAAAATATAGTATCTTAGTGTTTTCAAAATAACAAATATGTTTCTGAATTTATTTTTGACGATTTTAATAATCAGCCATTTTATCTATCGTTTTTTGAAAAATATTTTGCAATCGTAAACATTCAATCTTTACAATTCTACAAAATTTGCGGGCACCTATGATGTTATGCAAGAAACTTATAATGTTTAAAATTATTCGGCGTTAAATTCTGTATAAATATTTTCTGTTCTGTAAAATAGATAAAACTATGTAGTTGAGGAAATACAAGATGGCGGCAGGAGTGATAGATTTTAGCGCACTTTTAGTATGCTGCTCAAGCTCGGCAAAATGTGTGATACTTTCTAATTTAAATCCTTAATTTCCTGGGCTACGAATGAGCTTCCTTTTTTAGCATTCCATTATTAGCTACCTATTTGTATAATATTATTTCGTTAATTATGATTTGCGGTGTTCTCAATTATTTATTGTTGCCCGCATGTTTTTTGTGCTGTGTTTAGCCTAACATGCCAATAAACATTTTATGTTTCATTAACTAAAGTCGAATTACGATTTAAGACTCACTTATTGACAATTTGTGTGAACGTAGATTTAAGCAATATTTGACAATAGTCGGTAAAATGAAATCCAAAAATAATTTTGAAATAATTGGAATATAATATTTGTTTGATTTGTAAATAGGAATTAAATTTTGTTAATTTTTGGATTTCATCTAGTGCCTTCTGACGATTCTGGCAAACAATTGATATTTTTGTATATTATTGTTAAGGTTTTCAAAATATTACTTGATACTGAGATATTGTTAAACACTCAAATTTATAAATTAATATTTTGATTATACAAATTTGTAATATTATTACTTTATGAAATATTAATAATATAGATGCACATGTTGAAATATTGTTCTTTTATTAATAATTAATTATTGTGTTAACAAAATTATATTTTTTAACGAGATACAAAATTAAAACTTTATTTGACTCAATGTAATTATCTTCTCAAATTGGATTTAAATGTAAATAATGTTTAAAATAAATTAAAATTACTTGACGATCCTATTTATTTTTGTTTTCTCACACACATTATCAAAATATTATTTCAAAGTAATTATGAAATATATTATCATGCCATTCGCCCAAGAATGTAGGTATTCTCGTCCGCCATTTTGGGTCCAGATGTCATAAATAAAACAAGTTATTGGAATCCAGTTACTTAAAAAAAAAAAACATTTAAAATTTGTATCTGTCGAATTTGAAAACATATTTCTTGAAATTCTGTAAAATCCAACTACACAAATCATACGGTAATATATTAGAAAGTATTCTGTACACTTACCTGTTAGATATGAAATATAATAATTAAGAGAATGATATATCACAATTATTAATTAATATCAACTTCAAATTTGACAGAAAAGAATTAAAGTAACTGGATTCCAATAATTTGTTTTATTTATGACACTTGGACCCAAAATGGCGGATGAGAATACTCATATATTCTAGTGCCTTACCATTTGTGGACTGCACTGCCATCTATCTTCTTGTCCAAATTTTCATTGTAAATTAATTGTAACGTGATTGCATTTTATTTATAAACTATAGATGATAAAATAATCTTTTTTAAATAATAATTAAATTTTTGAAAAATAAATTGTTAAAAAAAAAATACAAATATACTAGCAATATTTTAAAAGTAACCATTTTGTGACAGAATACTTTTTGAGCTATTACAGCCCTGTAAAAATGCATTTGTCCGCCACATGATTGCAGCACTGTCATCGGCGACTCGACCCAATGATGCTTGACATAAAATTCTACAATCAAATAATTGTTTATTGTGAATTGTGCTCCACAAATAAATACCATTTATTAAATTTTATACATGCCGTGCGGTACCTGCTACCCGTCGAAAACATATAAACAATTCGTTTAATTACTTCTATGCACGATATAACCTAACTTTAACTTTAACTTCCTGTCAATGAGTGTTGTTTTTAAAGATCGAGACACGTGCGCTTTTGTTAATTTATATTTATTGATTCTTTGAATTATGATTGAGAGTGAAAAATTATTGGACGTTGTTGTGTTCAAGGGAATAATTATTTATGAATTGTTTTGATCGTTTGAGTAAAGATTTGTTTGAGTAAAACGGAAGAGTTATAAATTTTAACTGTGCTGTTTTGAAATCTGGTGTGTGTAAAAGAAAATTTATAATTTTATACACATTGCGCATAGTACGAGTTTGAATACACACCATTTTGAAATTTGTCTACATATGGTCCCCGGTCCGTTCACCCATACCTACATAACGAATGACATTTATCTACTTTGTACAGTTCGAATAAAAGATTGCGTACAATAAAAAAATTGTAGTGCATTATTTACGTCGTATTTTTGTAGTAATTTTTAACATCTTTATAAAATTAAAGCATTTGATAATATATTTTAAATTTGAACGCCGAAATTCAGGCTTCCCACCAAGCAGTGTTGCCAAAATATAATCTAAAATTAGGTTTTTTCCCCTAACGGCATATTCTGCAACTTGCTAAACTTTCGAAAAATTTCATTACTTATGCTAGTGGCACTATAAATATACTCATAAAAATACTTTTTAATCTATTAAACAATAAAATTAAAAACATTCTATTACATTTCATTTTTATTTTAAGTTTTAGTCTGCAAACAAACTAAATATTGGTCGTTATCGTAGTCGTTAAAAGTGTTAAACTGTTTACATTTAATTTCTAAAATAAAAATAAAATATAAAGATTGCTTTTATACGATAAGAGATAGATATCTCTCTCTTGAGTCATGTAAAGTTTCAATAAAACGCATTGAAGTTATTTGCTGAACAATAATTTCAAAACAACAACAAAAGCAATAAAATAAATTTAATTGAAATATTTTTATATTACTATTGTATCGTATTTTATGGGCCGTTTTACTGTTAATAAAACCAACTTTAGTAATTAAAACTTAATTATTAAGTTTTGACTGAAATTTATAGAAACTGCTGTTACAATGATATTTTATATGAATTTGGTTCAAATTTAGTTCATTTATGTATATATTATATTATTGTTAAGATAGATCTTAAGACAAATGTAAAATGTTTGCGCTTTTGTATTAATTTCAGTTCGTCAAAATGTGTTATTTCCAATAAAGAGTTCTATAGTAAGCTGTCTTTATTTTAAAATTATTGTATGTTTCAGATAAGTCCAGTGTGCTGGTAAATATTTATTATTTATACGTAATAAGGTACTAATTGCTTTTAGCTTAGTAGCACAGTTAATTTTATGAAAATTTGTAGTTTTCTTTTAACTACAATTTGATAAATCTCACACATACATGACTCATTTCATTTCTCTTTAAAACTACGTTTTATAGAATGGCAATAAAATATCCCAATAATTAAATTCATTGCCATATAATACGCTTATGTATTGTTTTATAACAAACATCAAATTAGAAACAACAGACTGTTCTGTTTCGATGTCCTAAATTATAATAACCTTAAAATATAATACATATTATTTGAAGAATTTTCGTGTAATTAGATAAATGGTAAATGCGTGACGTTATTCCTATTATAATAAAATATTTATAAAAATGTTTGTCTCATTAGACATTAATTACAGCCACGCACACGTGTTATTATATAAAATTATTTTAATTGCTCTGAATTACACTACAAAACAATAAATTAAAAATAATTACAAATAAAAATTAATAATATTAAGCGATAACAAAGAATTATCTTTCGGATAGCAGTGTAACAATAATAATTAAAAACAAACACGTGCGATAATGACGTCATTGAACAAAACGTCAAAATTTAAATAGGAATAAAAGATAAATTATAGAATGTCAAATATAAATGGAATTTAATGTGTTATAAGTGAACTGGTTAAACAAAAGACGTCAAAATAAAACAAAAAATAATATAAATATAAATTTGATGGAAATACGTTACTAATGGTCTCCATTTTATTTGATTTCTCGTAATGTTTCTGTAGTAGCGATTAACTGAATTTGGTTTTACTTATTCAATATTCATTTTTGTGATTTAGATAAATGAAATTCCGTACCCAAAACATAAATAATTCACAGTATGTATATAGGTAGGAGGTAGGTATTCTGATATTCAACTGTCTACTAAATAAACATGTAATTTTCCTAATGAAACATTTTTATTTTAATATACATGTTTGTGGTAGGCTTCACGTTTCACGATGACATTTGATTGACTAAACCTGATAGAAGCGATTCCGATGTAAAAGACAAAAACTACCCGCTTCTGAATTATTTATTTTATAACGTTAACATGATTTATTACTAATGGAACTTTTAAATTTTTATGAAGGATATGTCAAGGTATTATTTTAAATACGAATGAGACAAGGTGCACATTATAATGTATCAATTTATACTGAATTTGTAGAATTATGCCCTTCAAATAATACGCGCAATTAATTAAATTATAATTATTTCAGCTCTTATTAAAAATGCATTATTTAGTTTGAAAAGATATAAATAAGACTTATTTTTTGAATCGATCTTGAATCACAGGTTTATATTTTTACTGTACTAGATAACTATCTAGTTATTTAGAAAAAAAATTTCTTCACAGACTATTATATCAAACTTGAATTACAAAACTAAAATAACAAACAAATTATTCTTTAATACTATTTGTGAATTTATTTTTTATTTACTTTTGATAATAATTTATCGGATTTAATGCAGATCACATGCAGAACGCATCTAAGAATATATAAAAAATTATGAAATAACCAAATTTGACACTTTGACAGTACTTTTGTTATTACAGCCATCCCCGTCTCAACAGCTAGTAGCTGAGGTTTCACAAATACATAATGCTATTTATTTATGTTTTTAATGAATAATTTAACGATTTCGGAAAAAATTTAATGTATATGCTTTATTATTCGTAATAAAAAATTATACTTTAGTGTCTTGGTATAGAAACAACTATTTTGTATACAGTATATAAATCTGAATTTGCAAAAGCAACTAAGATTATTGAAATATATAAATATATTTCTCAAAATTCAAAACAGATAAGGGAAAATTGAAAACGCTATTTTGTATTACAAATGTTTTTGCAACTATTTTAAATAAATTGAATTCGTTGTTCCGTTTGTCCAAACTGTCATTTATTACAGTTTTGCATTTATAACCAAAATCAACTCAGACACAAAAAAAATGTATATATTTTTATTTCTAATATTATTGCTAACTTCTTAGATGTGTAATTTTTTTCGCTGCTGATTTTATATTTGACATAAATTGTATTTATAACAATACATTATTTATAAATTATAACAGCTATAATTGGGATTTATTTCTAGTGTCTACTGAAATATAATAATAGTACAACCTATAAACGCCTAGCCTAATTTTGCAGGGAAACTATAAGATGAAGTGCATGTAATAAATTGAAAATTAGTGATAGAAGAAGCATTTTTAAATAATTTAACTTTCAATTATTTTGGAATAAAATATGAACATTAAATAATTCGTTATGGAAATTAGTTCAATTAACTATCATTTATGAATGGGTTTATAAATGAATTTACAAATAATTGAACAATGCACTACTAAATATTATTTATCACTTTTGGATAAGACTTAGCAATATGCAGTTTTGGTGACAATGTGCAGAAGAGTTAAACAAAGAAGGGTGGCCCTACGGCATCTGTCTGTCTCAAGCTTGTTATTCGAATTCATATAAGCCCACATGTTTCAATATTTCAGTGCTGAGCTTGTGACCATCTTGAACCTGTAGGTTTAGATTTTTATTGTATTACCTATCTGACATTTTTATGCACAGCATATAAATGTGAATTGGAATGTTTAATCAATTTTCAGTTATTAGTTTCTTCTCATTATTGAATTTAGTTTTTCTCAATATTAAAAACATATACACGAAAATTGTATATTATATATTTGATTCTAAATATTATTGATGTCACATGAAAACTTACACTTTCGGGTTTGCAATTATGACCCAAATTAACTCAGTAAATGTTCATGCACGCAGTCATCCATCCACAAACACACACAGATATAATTGTCAGTACGAATTGAATATAAGAAGTGTTCTGCTAAATAGAAACAGTTAGTACTCGAGTTATATAAGCTAGGTAAGGTCTGTAAGGGCGTATAAATCTAATTCTGTTTTGTTTTTCTCCTCATTCCAGCAGACAGCTACCAATACCAACTGCAGTCAATGTGGCAAAAATGCTGGAACACCAACCAATCCCTCGTCCACAACCTGAGGTTTCGAGAGCGGGGCCCCCTTAAGTCCTGGCGGCCCGAGACCATGGCCGAGGCCATCTTCTCGGTGCTCAAGGAGGGCCTGTCTTTGAGCCAGGCGGCGCGCAAGTACGACATCCCGTACCCCACCTTTGTGCTGTACGCGAACCGCGTGCACAACATGTTGGGCCCCAGTGCGGACGGCGGGGCGGATCTGAGGCCCAAGGGCAGAGGGCGTCCGCAGCGGATCTTGCTGGGAGTCTGGCCCGATGAGCATATAAGAGGAGTCATCCGGGCCGTCGTCTTTAGGGATACGCATCATATTAAGGAGGAGACGCAACACATGGCTTATCCACGAATGCATGTAAGTAAACTTTCAGAACTCAAACGCATAAAGCGTACATTACACAATGAAGTATTGCTTTAAAAGTTTCCTCTCTCGCACAAAGAAAAACTTCATCCTTCATCGTGCAATGTACTCTTAAGAAAACACAACCAAAACCAGAAGGTGTTTTCTAATAAATATTTAACCTACACTAACCACACAACGGGATATTCTATATTTCTGTTAAGGTGCGAACCATACGCTATTAAATCACAAAATATAAATAGTATATTACGTACCGTGAACTGTAAGTGACAGTTTTTAGGTCGAAAATGTAGTTTGGGATGTCGAGACCCGTAGGGTCGAGATTTCCTAAACATTCGAGACCTAAAAAAGCACTTACAGTTCGAGGTTAGTAAGTTATTTTTTGCAATACCTGCGTAAATATAAGAAAAGGACAAATAGGTATCAAAATTAACAGCTGTCAGATTAAGGTTAAAAATAAAATTTGAATGATATATATTTACTTACCATCCACCATGAACGGTAAGTTTCACTTACCATCCACCGTGGACGGTAAGTAAATAAGTTAACATAAAGGGCTTGTACGCCGTGTACTTGTAATTTTCATGTGCTCTACATTTTTATATATGTTTTTTTTTTTTATTATTATGACTACATCTTTTTGATGAATAATTTTACAATTGACTATTGTGTCTAAACCTTGATGAAGTGGTGGCGAAACGTTGGTAGTTTGACGCAAATATAATTTTAATAATTGACCTGCAACCCTGTTTATTCTTCAATCCTCATTACTAATTTATAGTCGCTTATTTATATTTTTCAATAAAATTATATCATTTTTACAATATAAGGAACTCATTGTGTTGTATCAAGCGTTCTCAACTACATTGTCACCATGGTATCCAAGATGGAGGTCGAATTCACATTTCGCCCATTTTCCTACTGCTATAATTTATAATATACAATTTAAAATTACTCATTTTAGGTAAATATTAATAGCGCAATAATGTTTTAAGTTTACTTAATGTATGTTATTGAAATTAAACAGGTTTGAATATTGAAATCAAAGTTTTGACATTTATTGTATGCGTTATTTTTAATCGAATTACATTTTTTTCATACTTATTCACGTTTGTATGTATTGTATATGATTTTCTGTTCAAAGAGTTAAATTGGTTTAAAGTTGTTAATTTTCTAAAATTTAAAATTCTTAGAAAATCTAGGCTTTGAATGTGTTTTAACTACTTAAATCATATTGTGTGATTCGATTCCAGTAAGAAAGAACATTAATTGGCATTCGTAAAAATTAACAATTTTATAAAAATTTTTGAAAAACTATATAAAAATAATAATTAATTGGCTGTACACATAAAATATGTATTAATATTTTGTAATACTTTAACCTGTATCCAGCAGTAGTAGTAGGGATATAACACTCGCTTATAAACGAGAGATCGTAAATACAATCACTTCTACCCATAACCAAAAACACAAAGGAGTCTCTGACCATAATTGAATTTATAGAATTGAATTAAAAATAAATTTACCGTAATGTTATCTCGTAATAATAATAACTACATATAATCTTAAAATGTTTTGGTATTATCACTTGAAATCTATAGCAAGTCGCGCCATTACCGTGACGTCAAATTGGTGGAGCATAAATTGAGGTAAAGCATAAAACTTTGAAACTGACGAATGCAAAATTTCGGGTGATATAATGTATATTTTGCAAGTATATAATTGATATCATTAACAAAAAAACTAGAATTTGAAATTAAATAATATTTTAGAAAAGCTATAAATTTATCTACCTACAATAGATGACATTTATATGTATCTCTTCTTTTTTAAATATGTCCATCTTCCTCCTACCAAAACAACGTCACATGCTCCTTCTCATAACTTTTAATATTTTATTTCTCTATAACTATAAATAATTCATCAAAGTAAAAAACGGATAGTTTAATTACTTGTTAAAATCATTTTTAAAAAATCAAAATTTGGTCATAAAACTCTTTCGACCAAGTAGGTAGTTCCACAATAAAACACTATATAAGCCGTCTGTAATGTAATTGGGAATTACATGCAATTGTACTGTACACTTTATCATTATATTAATACCTGGTAATAGTAAAAGCAAGCTAAATTTTGATTTTGGAGAAATTCTGTAAAAACAGTGATTTTGTTTCAAGCTGGCAACAAATTATATTAGTGATTGTGGAAAATTTCATTATAGTATTTACTTGTGTTGTACTTTAAAGCCATTAAATTAATAAATAATTCGAAAATAAACTATATTACAGTTGTAGGAAACTTTTAATGTCAACTTTGATATCCTAGTACACATAATTGGCTTCAATTTATAAACTTGCAATTGCCATTAAAACTTATTTTAATTTTGTAATTTACTTCGTAATGTACCTATTAAATACAATTATAGAAAACAATAAATTGGCCGAAGCACAATAGCACAATGCACATTTACAACCTCAATTATAAATGTTAGAGTCATAGCTAATAAAATAATTAAAAATGCAACTATTTTCATGAAACGTAAAAAATAGAAATGAACACACACTCAACCTGAACGTCACCGCCGTAATTACGGTGGCCTACATCTCAACAACAAAACAACTGACTGCTGCATAAAACAATTGAGCGTTTCTCTATTGTTTTAGCTTTAATGAACATAATAAGTAATCGTAAATCTAATAAACCACGATATTTTTTCCATATTAACATACTGTAATTACATTTCCGGCAAATAATGTCATCGAACTGATATCAACATTGAGATTTTCTGTAACGATAATAGGTTTCTAATTTTATGTTTACTTGTTTTCGTATAAATAAACTATAATTTAAAAAGAATTATTCTTACCTTTCTGGGGAATGTGAAGTTAAAAATCTGGAAAAGAAAAATATGTTAGCAATTACAATCATTTTATTTTGAATTAACCAGAATTACTGAGATCGTGAGATCTGCAAAGACAGAATGCCTACTCTAAAATGGGTAAATGCAGTGGCGGCTCGTGAGTTTATACTATACTAAGTGGACTTTTTTTGCGTAACGAAATGCTCTATGACATGAGTTTTTACAAAGTTCTTCTATTAAATAGTTTTTCCAATTAAGACAGTACTGAATTCATTTTATCTCTTTTTATATAATAATTATAATCTATTTATTTATATATTAATATTTACTTATTTATTTAATCTAAAATAATAAAACTTAATTATTATATAACAATTTAATAACAATATACCTTTGAAAAATGCGTATTTTAGTCTACAACTTTACTTTTACTACGCTCATATGTGTATGGCGCTGCGATATTCGCAGCGCCACGCGCAATCTAAACTACACAGTGTTCCCTTCACTGCACGCCCCGCTGTGCCATCACTTTTTGAATATCACGGAGCTGTTTCGAGAACAGCTCTTAGTGGGGTGGGGAAAAAAGTGCTGCACTTTTAAATTTAACAAAATACATTATATAAATTATACAATATTATTATTGTTGATTTTTTATTAATTATTATATATGTATATAAATAGATCATTTTTTAACTCAGGGCTGCAACCCCGCAGCCCTTACCCACGAGCCCCACTGGGTAAATGGCGTGTTGATACATTCATATTTTACCAACTTACCAACTACTAATACTAACTAACCTATTTGAAAATTTGAAACTATTTTTTTTTTTTGAAAATTTAGGCCAAAATTCCAGAAGACCACCCACTGTACCAGCAGAGCTGCCAATCCCAAAACTGGAGAAAGAACGTAAGAAATTATTTATTTTAATAAATTTAAAAATTAAATCTAAATTTCAAGTAGAACGCATAAAAACTTATTGTTTGCTGCTGCTGATACAGCTTACTTTTTGTTGCTTTTGAGACTACGGAATGAGTTTGTAGACATACAAACGGTGGTCGTAAGGATAAATCTATTTAAAAATATATCTTTGAAAATTTCATTTAAGTAGTGCTTTTCTGTTTGTTTTTAACTACAATTTAAAATGTCTCCTAGATCGTGCACATATGTTACGTACAATAAGATCATACTTATAAAATTTCATTTTTCCACAATTTATAATAGAGGTCAATTGTAGTTTTCCTGAAAATGTTAGTGAAATTCAATAAGTAAGAAGGAATTCAAATAACGTGTGAGTCATTTTGATTGTTTGCCAGCACAACGGAAATTAGAAGTTAATAATAATATACGAATAGGTGGTGTAAGAATTTACCAACGAGATTTTATAATTAAAATTGTTCCAGAATTTTCTCTTCAATCATAAACTCACATGATTCATGATATTGGTCGTAAACTCGAGACTGAAATTACACTCAAATATTTAGTTTTATTGATATTCAAGCAACTCATAATATACCTACTTCACTTTCATTTAATGATCGAGTTTATTAAGTTACATACCTTCTTCGTACGTTGTAACAAATATAGTTTTAATGTATGAAATGAATGAGCATTCGTGATATTAGATGGTTAATAAGATTTTTCAACATAAATGTGGCAATTTTAAAGTTTGTAGAATGTGTAAAGTTCTGACATTTTTTCAATAAAAATATTTTATGATTCCAATTAAGAATTTCCTAACTTTAATACTTAGCTGTAACTGATATATTTCCATTGACTAAAAATGTTTTTAATAATGAATGAATGACTACAAAATTTTAATTTTAATTGGAAAATGTTTAATGGCAAACTTCTATTGCCACTCATTCAAAATTTTAACTACCGTGAGATTATTTTAACGTAAAACATAAGATTTTTCATATCCATGGTTACAAATTATCATGTATTAAAGCGACATTTATATAAAAAAAAATAACGAACAAATAAACAATAATTATAATAAATTTATAAATCTCCTTCGATTCTCATTTAAATAATAATTCAATCGGTTATAAAACTCTTGAACAACATTGAATATTTGAGTAGCTGTAATAGTTCCAGACATTTTCAATTTTAAGTTTTAATTGTTCTAAATCCAGAACACTTAATAGCACCAAGTTTGTTTCTACATTCACTGAAATATAATAATAACTGGAACGCCAACTGACGTTAAAAATGCGAGCCGAGAGAGGCAGGCAGGTGCCTGGTCACGCGTATTTGTTGTAAAATGTGCTTAGAAAATTGTTAAGAATGTATAAAGAAATTAACATTTAATAACTTTTAAATGAAATGTTTAAATAAAAATTAAATAATACATACATACATACAACAATACACTATTAAATATTATATTTTCTCCGAATAAGACTTTGCAACATACTTTTACATAGCAACCGCTCAACATAGCATAAAACAAGTAATATACAAAAAAAATTGACCTTACAACAGACTCGTATTTTGCTGTAAGAAATGTCTATAAGTTAACGTTTCAGTATTACTATAATTCAATGAATACATTGCTATCAAATTTGTAAGTATAGTTATAAAAAATCCTATATTTCACGTTAAAATAAACGGTATTGTCGGAACAGAAATTTATAAATCTTGCTGTTGATTTCTACCTGCACATCACATTCATGAAATTCGATTCAAAATTAACTCTCTACACTAAAGTTAACTCGACTGTGCCAAAGTAGTTCTTGATTAAATGTAATTTATTCTTTAGTTAACCCACCATTTGAAGTGAAGTTAGAAGATTAGATACATGATACCAAAATAAATTATAATTGAAATTTCCAACATTTTAAACCATAAACTTACTGGATAATACTGCGAGCTCTGTTTTTGGATAAATTTAGACAAGTGTTTGAGCGATGTCTAATGTTATAAAATTATTTAATAAAAAACACTTCTCTTAGTATATGTTGCAGTTAACAACGATTTTCAAATTAAACTTATGTTTAGTATATTTGTTATATTATTTTGCTCAGGTAATATATTTGTAAAAACCTCTCAGTAAATAACAATGACTGATAACAGTCAATTTGACAGTTGGTGTAGTTACTCGCTCTCCGCAAGAGCGTGTTTCGTAGAATAACAAGATGACGCAGATGCTGATGTCACAGGCGATAAATTTGAAATAGGATGACAATTTCAAAAAATCGTATCTTAATAACTAAATGCTTTTTAATATTAAAATTAGTATCTATATTTATAATTTTACTCAAACTTACAAAAAAAAAAAAAAATAAAATGAAAAAAGGTTTATGACCCCATTGTTCATATTAGCAAAATGGTTCGCGAGCATGTAAGTAAGTTGTGCGTGTTGTGTTGCAGGATGGGTACGGAGGAACGACGCCGGGCAGCAACGGTCCCGAGCCCACGGTGTCCCCCGGCGCGGCAGCGGCAGCAGCCGTCGCGGCCGTGGCGCAAGGCCTGCGGCAGCAGATGTGCAGCATGGTAGCAGCAGCGCAGCACCAGAGCAGCTCGCACGACACCAACCCCGTGGCCTCCCTCGTCAACTCACTAGCGTTCGGCGGGCACATGGCGCCAAGCAACGGCGCGCTGCTGCGCGGGCTCGCCGCCAGCCCCGCCGAGGATCTCCGCATGACGAGTCCGGCCGGCTCGGCGCTGGACAGCCCACTCGCCTCGCCGCTCGGCCTGCTGGAGCGCAGCGCGGAGCACTCGGCGACCACCACGGCCGCGGCGCTCAACCTCGGGCTGCCGCCCAGCGTCGAGGTGGGCATCGGCATGGCGTACAAGCCGGCGCGGGCCTACAGCTCGCCCAGGCCCGAGAACCTGTTCCAGGAGGACATCGACGAGATCGTCAAGCCCATGCAGCTCACGGCCACGGCGCTCAAGGAGCCCAAGGACAGCAGCTCGCACCAGCACCAACACCAGCACGTGCTGCCGCCCATCAAGGTGGAGCCGCTCGCCACCGAGTGCAGGGGGGACTAAACTATGTGGGCATCTAAACGTGCATGTGATATACTGTTACTATACTACATACACACACAGACTCTGCTGTAACAAGTACGATCTATTGATACCGATATAGTTACATTACTTTATGATAGTTAGCCACTAGTGTGTAGCGTACAGAATCGTACCTTGGTCGAATATAATATATTATATGCTATTTTACATCTTGTAATTCCTAGCTATTCTAAAAATTGTGAATCGTTGACACACAAATGATCGATATTATATTTTCCCAATGTACTTCATATTTTACGTCGTTTTATAATTATACAAGTTTTAAATATAGTGTTTGTAAATTTTCAAAATTTTAGCGATTAGACGAGGTTTTGGACACTTTTTATATTTATTGAGAAAATATCTAGCAGCCAAAGTTCGGCCAGTTTTATAAACAAAAAGAGGAAGACTGTTGTGTACATGTATACTACTAAAATATATCGTTCTAAATTCAAAATTGTCAGTGGGAAGATGCGACTCTTGACGAGCGGACGAGACAAGACTATCAGGACATGTTGATATGATTAGCGTGTATATTTATGTTGTAAGTTTTACTATTAGGACTAGTGTGCTACACCGTACGAACACATTCCCTTAAGCTGTCTGCTCTGCCAACGGATCGCGCCCATCCAGCCCCAGGGAACAAAATCCAATTTTAACCAAAACAAAATGTCAAATATTCGACACAAATTCATCTAGGACACTGAAATTTTATGGATAAGTTTAGCCGCTCCTTCCCTTTAGGAATAAAATGTCCGAGACCCATCGCCTACATAAATTTAAAATATCACATACAAATTAACATTCAGTAAAATTTAAAGAATTTACATGTGAATTTTCTTTGTTATGTAGCCGATAGACACCGAACTCTATATTTCAAAAATGAAAGACCGACTTAATTCAAATACGAATGATTTAGTTTAAATATTATTAAAATTCATTGCTATTGAACTAATATCACAGTATAGGCGTTATAAGCAGTAGTCTGACTCTCTGTCAAATTCAAATTGAAAAGTATTGTGGCGGCAGGCTATGTTACTGACATCAGCGGTCGATACTGGAACTATCAGTCCCTTGGGCGGGGCTTATCGCTTCAAGGCCAAATTTTCACGTTACAAAAAACCGGGGAGTGCGACTACTGCTTATAGCACCTATACTGTGCTAATATTATGAAAACAATTGAAATTGTTTAAATTTCGCGTTGAAATTCCTCGTTTCTGATTGGGCGAGCTTGCGCACCGACAGCGCTGTGTTCACTTCCTCTACTCTCCCCCCACCGCGCAGACACCAAAATGGCGGACATGTCACCTGATTACATAATGTAACTAACTTTATGTCAGTGTAACAAAATATATTCATTAATCAATGCGTTATATTTATATAAAAATATATTAGATCCACATATTTATGTATGTACTGCTTCTAAAATAATATTAACCTTGTAGCCAATAAGTACTTTTTATCAAAATTGAAGAGATATTTCGAAATTGTTATATTTTAAATTGTATATCGAAATGTATGTATATTTGGCAAAAGTATTGTGTAATAAGAACTATTTAATTTGTAATAAAAATTATTATCACTTAGAAAATAATTTTTACTTGAAACATCCTTTTTGAATATGATCACATGACTTGTCCGTCGAGGTGTCTGCTTTGAGCAGTGCAATATTCGCTGTACTTCCTGTAGGGACTGTACTAAACAAATAACTGATACTATGACAACAATAACAATACGATATGAAGAAAGCAACTACCGCTACTAGATTCGATTCGAGCGAGCGTCAGTATTCACCGATTCAGCTGGTCTCACTCTGTTAACTTATTAATTTTTATTTATTTCCTGTCATCGACGAGGACTACGTTAAGAAAAGTTATTATTAATTAATCAATTAATTATTGTAATTAAACAAATGTGTATAGGTATTTAATACGCATTGAAATGTGCAAGTCTTGCTTTGTTATTTATGCATTCAGCTTTGGAAATTTCTTGTCTGTAATTTACTCAATTCGCTGCCACAAGACGTATTGTAACTTAAACTTTACATGAATTAATATTTCAGATATATACGTCAAAACTAAGGTTAAATTCTCGTTGCAGAAATAAAACTTTCAATATAACCTCAATTAATAAATAATAAAGTATCATTACAATATTCACAGTGCAACTGTAGGTACTCAGAAACCGTACTATTGATTACTACAAAAGAAAATTGTTTAAGTTACATTGCGTTGTGATTGTCGTTTATTTGTTGACCCATCATAATATGTAGTAATGCCAAATGTATCATACATTACATAAAATACGTGCGTACCGTATATTTACATTACATACTCTGTGTTATAATAAAAAAACGATGTAGCAAAAATTACTTGATTAACCTAAAATAGTGACTGTAGATGTCCGTGTTATGTACAAAAGAAGCGAGACGTGGCAACCCTGCCGCGTGCGCGGTATTCTGTCTCTCTCTTCACACACATGTAAACACTCACGTACACACATAACCTAACAAAAGTTTCACAGTCGAGAAATGAGAAGAAGAAAATCATTCATTCTTGTAGTGTTTAGATAAAATCGTAGTTAGTAGACGAAAATAACACTGAGCCAACATAAAATTTATTTTTGTGATTTGTTTAGATTATAGGATATGAAATAATGTACAAAATTTATATTATAAAACTTGTAAATGTAGAAACAAATTATTGAAAATTTAAAAATAAAATTATAAAATGCCTTCCTGCCATGTCAGGGGATACCCACTCTTGTTTGGAAGTTGAGTTAAATTATTTTGTTATGATGATATTATGGTATATATGTGTATTATATTTAAAAGAGTAATAAGAGAAAAGAGAAAAATGTTTTTCAAAAAGTGGCCTTCGAGTTATGATTTTGCTTCTCGCGCTGAAAATTACAACATACAAATTTGGACGAGTTTTTCGACAAATCATTTTCATTATACCTGCAAGATTATTTACATTTATTGTTTGTTGTCTTGAAACTCTGGAACTCTCGTTAAAACGGAAATTGATTTCAATTTTAGTTTCCGGTTTGTTGCGAACACTTGTCTATTCATTGGGTTCACACCTCCTTAACAAAATTGAACATTTAGATTATACTTATATATTATATTATAACCTATTTATACGCAAAAATTGTAAATATTTGGAAATAAGAAGTGAAAGATGCGACCTTTATGTTCGATTTTTGGAGTGTAAAAGTTGGTGTGCGCCCAATAGTTGTGGTTGTAAAGTTTCGTTTGTTGATTGCGTCTCGGACTCTAATTGTATTTTAAAAGAATAAAAGTCGACGTATGCCTAGGTTTCGATGTGTTCAAAAGATGTCGAGTAGAAGTGCCTTCCAAACTATTGACCACTTTAATGTCATCAACTGATGTTCGCAAAATTTATACAAAATTGTGGATTTTCAATGTTATAGTTTGCGCGGTATCACCCTGAATGGCAAGTTCTTTTTCATATCTCTGTATAAAAATTTAAATTTATATAAACTTTAGATTTAAGAAGCAAAAAATGAGAAACAAAAGTGATGTGACATTGGCAACATTTTAGAGATATCCCTTACTAACTCTCTTTCTTGTAAACATACTAAATATTGTTTTGGTACGCGGCCTCCGCGTTTTGTATACAAACAACAACAGTTTCAATTGAGTAACAAAGATTATCCAGGTTTGAATAAATTATTCTCTATTTATTTATAATACGACGACGATGTGTATCATAAAGGTATAATTATTAATTAATGATATAGTTCGATGTTAGTGAAATTATAAACATAATAGTAAAGAATACTCCTAGCCTATGTAGTACGTGCGTAATATATTTAAGAAGCTGTGCTACTGTAGTGACGGCAGCATGAGAATTGCAAGTATGGCCCCAATGTTAAGCATTTACATAAACATAACATTACATACGATACATTACAATTATATGTGCAGTCTGTTACGAATCTTGTTTTTATATCGACATAATTTATTGACAGAACTTCATTTCAAATTGTTTATGCATTAGTGTATATTATTTTATGTCTGTATGGTAAACAAAAATAAATATAAACTATAAATTACTATTAATTATTGTTCTTTCATTCATTCAAAACCAAACTACTCTTCATTTGTATTAATGGGGTCTTTCACAATTTTTTTTTATTTTTTTTTTTTATGAAACTTTATCTATACTGAAGACTATCTACACTTTTAAAAAGTCTTAATTGTTATTCATTAAGCCACAATGATTTAAAAAAAAATATTGTGACGTATAGTAGAGGTGTTGCTGGATCTAAAACAGTACAGATTGTAAGTAATTGTAGTCATATATTTTTTTACTTATTTTATTATTATTATTACAATAAAATAGAACATTTATGTAACAAAAATTATTTAAATCTCTACTATTTTAGATATCTACTATGACGTCACAACATTTAAAAAAAATCATTGTGGCTTAATGAATAACAATTAAGACTTTTTAAAAGTGTAGATAGTCTTCAATATAGATAAAGTTTCATAAAAAAAATTTAAAAAAATGGTGAAAGACCCCATTGTGCATTTAAATTAATCCCGAATACATCTCTGTCGACTTTGGCCCATTTATAATTTTTTAAATACGCTCCTGGTGCTGCGCAAGATCTTCCATCATGTTTGGCGCAGGTCCGAAGCTGCAGCCATTTTCTAATGGTTGACATTCACACACAAGCAAGTGCATGGCTTCGCAGCTGTCAAAATATGTTTTAAATTATTTTAAGGTATGTGTAATCTATTCCAATTATTTCCTATACAGTTAAATATTAAATTTGTTATGTACTCAAGTATGTACGCAAATTAAGCGGTCTAAATTTTAAATGCCGTATCAGGATCAAGTTGCAAAAAATGCAAGTAAGCGAAAACATATCACAAAACAAACTAACTTGATGTTATTTTGCTAACGTTGTTCTGATTTGTACTCCTACGTTTGGCTTTCTTCCAAATGTAACCAGTATAAAAATCTAGTGCAACCAAAAATAAATGTAACACAAAAATCCTCTAACCTATATAAATTGACATTTGATAATTACTGATAGAAGAGGCTGATAATTCATTGATTTGTTGTAGAATGTCAGGTGAGGTAATGGAAAACGGATCACCCGCAGATTGGGACTCAGGTGAGAAGAAGTTTAAAAAACAAGCTTAGTTAATGCTGATCTCTAATAATTTCCAAGATGCATGTACCTTAATTAGTTTTGTGTTTATATTATTTTAGTTATTTGTGTTGTATATATTTCGTATTTAATAAACTATTTATTTTATGTTGTGTGTATTTTATTTATTGTTTTTCCACCTCGCTAATTAATCTTATCTCTAGCTTTCTTTCTCTATCAGGTAGGTAACTTCCAGCATGTCTTCTCTCTCTGTTGTAGACATGAATTATCTTTAATAAATAGTTCGTTATAATCATGGCTTCAGCTTTATCGAGACTGTTAACATCACTGCAAGATGCCAGGGACCTGCCATCCACTGACGAAGAGCTAGGTTTTCTCAGCGACTTGTTACAATCGAAAGAGTTGCACGCTTTGGTTAAAGTTCACAATAAGATCTTGAGCAATGGGGCGAGTGATAAGTTTTTTCCGTTGCTCTCGACGTCGATGAATGTGATGGTTGATGTACTGGATGTTCTTCATCAACGAGCTCATGTTTCGGAAGACTGCAAAGAACTCTTTTATTTACTTCAACGACCGCATGTGCAGGTAGAGTATATTAGAAGATACCTACTTATATAATTAAACTTAAAAATATTTAATTATTGAAAACAAAAAAAACTGGAAAACTAGTTGCCAATGAAATTTAATTTAATTTAAAATTAAAAAATAATGATTATTTTCAGGGGTATTCAAGAGGTGGGCGTTAATTTAATTATTTAAATTTGCTGTAAATTTTTGCTTATTAAGCTAAACTCAATATTTTCCGTACGTTTTGAATAACAGAAAAATTCAATGTATAAAATTCTAAATTTAATGAAAATTGGTTAAGATATAAGTAGACAAATATTTCAGAACTTATAGTAAAATTATAAATGACTTTTGGATTAGGTTCTGTAAAAATTTTATAATTTTAATGGTTAATATAATTTTATAGATAATCTGTCATTTTATGTAAAGATGTCGAATTAAAGATTAAATAGTGTCGGAGAAATGTTGAGTAATACCCAAAATATTTCAATTTATTTGGTATGTGTCCTTTTATAAGATAAGCGATAACAAGTTTAAAAATTATAAATAAAATTATTATCCATATTAATGAATTTAAAATTTGAAATATTCAATTTCATTATTTTAACATGAACGGAAACAAGATTTTTTAAAATTTCTTTTTGCATGTTACTGAATACAATATTTTGGGAGTAACTACAAAATCAGAAAGGAAAAAATCCGAACGGAATTTTGCAGAATCTATAAATGTGGAATGGTAAAGAATCCGAATGTCAAGTGTACTGCTAAAAGCTGCATTGGAAGTTATCCGAATAGAAATTTATCGAACGGTAGAGCAACAGAATTAGATACGTGCCGGCCCGTAGTGTGCCACACTACGGGCCGGCACGCATCTAATTCTGTTGCTCTACCGTTCGATAAATTTACAGTTCGGGTGGAATACTTGTTCAAGTAATATTAGTTTAAATAAAATATTAAAAGGCATTTCGTTACTAAAATACGATTTTTTTAAATTGGCATCCTATTTCAAATTTTTCGCGTGTGACGTCAGCACCTGCGTCATTTTGTTATTCTACACGCTCTTGCGGACAGCGAGGAACTACACCAACTGTCAAATTGACTGTTATCAGTCATTATTATATTGAGGTTTTTACAAATATAGTTTATTCACATTACCTGGGCAAAATAATATAACAAATATACTAAACATAAGTTTAATTTGAAAATCGTTGTTAACTGCAACATATGACTTGAGATGACAAGTGTGATAATGACACTACCGACATTACCGACAAGCGACAAGATATAGTACAACAAAGCATTTTGTTTTAACACGTCCTAAACTCTTTGACTAAAAATGTTATAATTAACGAATATCTAATTTAATTTATCGGAGTATCATTTTAATAATAATAAGTAATTATTACAAAACTTAAAAGCAAGTTTTTATTTGTTATCAATAACTCTTCGCCTTGCCATGCTTTACATTCTATTACAAGATGACGTCACGATTTTGCAACCGCGGAACTTCAGAAAGGAAATTATGAATGAAAAGTTAAAAAATTATAAGAAATTTTGAATAATATGTGACTGAAATGATCTAAATTTACATAATTTGTAAAAAAAAACTTTTTTTAAAAAGTGTATGACCCCATTTTGCTATTTTACTGTTTGGATTTAGTAATTCTTTATTATTTTAGGGTATACTATGTGCGCACGATGCCGTAGCACAAAAAGACTACTATCCCCACCTCCCCGAAATCCCCGTAGAGGTTGACGAGGATGAAGAGACCATCAAGATCGTGCAGCTCGTAAAAAGTAACGAGCCGCTGGTAAGTTTAAGATTCTTAAGAACTTCGGTGTCTCACACACCCTCTAGCATTGAACTTGAGGTTAAAGATTTCTTTCTTTGCTCGCAAAGACTGGTGCTCAGAGTGCTGAGCCTATTGTGGTGAGTGTACATCAAGTTGTAGATTTGTACGCACCTCTAATGAATTTTCTGTTACTGAAATAATTTTGCTTGGTTTCAATATTTATGGTCGGTTTTATTATTGTTGTCCTTTACTTCAAATTTTTTTGTAAGGAAATCAAAATTATACAGTGTTTTTCAATTTCAATGCTCACCATTCGGATCTCGAGATCTATAAGAGCCCTACGACTTTGATTAAGCTAGACGAAAGTTGACACAAGTAGACAAATTTAATGATGTTTTAGTTTTCCCGAAAAAATGCGTAGGTCGCTAGAAATGGACAAATAAACTATTCTCGTTGATACGAGGGGCACTGCCAAAGTTCGCGGAAAATGTAAAACAAAACACAAATTACGTTATGTAAATCGCTTTATTGCTTCTCAAAATATTCTCCTTTAAAATCTATACACTTTTGCATCCGACGAAACCAATCTTCAAAACAATTTTGCCACTCTGAGCGAGGTACCTTCAAAATAAGTGATTTAAATTCTTCAACGGCCTCTTCAGGCGATGAAAAACGCTCGCCACGCATTTTATTTTTGACATGTCGAAATAGGAAGAACTCATTGGGCGATAAATCAGGCGAATATGGGCAATGAGTCATTAATTGGATGTTGTTACTGGTCAAAAACTCTACAGTTCGCCGTGCTGTGTGAGCGCTTGCATTGTCATGATGAACAATGATTCGCCGGTTTATGTTGTTCCTTCTGATTTCAGCGATAACTTCCGGCAAACAAATTGAAGTATACCAGTCAGCATTAACTGTCCTTCGATCCTCTAATGCAACAGTTGCAACATGACCGGTTTTTCCGAAGAAACAAGCAATCATTCTTTTCGAAACGCTTCGTGAACGCACCACTTTTGTGGGTTTAGGTTCATTTTGGAACACACATACTGTCGATTGCTGTTTAGTTTCAGGCTCATATGAATAAATCCAAGATTCGTCGCCTGTTACGATGTAATATACCGTATTTGAACGACCCCCTTCGAATTTCTTTAGCATTTCCTTGCACCACTTGACACGTGCCTGTTTTTGTTCTTCTTTCAAATTGTGTGGGATCCAACGACTGCAAAGCTTCCTGACATGCAAATGATCGTGCAAAATCGTATGTATTTGTTTCGCTGCAATGCCTAAGGATGCCTCTATCTCACTATAGGTCACATGCCGATCTGACAAAATCATTTCACGCACAGCATCAATATTCTTCACGACAACAGAGGTGCATGGACGACCTTCGCGAAGATCGTCATCAAACGTTGGTCTTCCACGCATGAATTCTGCGAACCATTTGTAAACCATAGTTTTGGATGGTGCTTCATCCCCAAATAACGAATTAAGTTTTTCCACACATTGCTGCGGTGTTAAACCGTATCGAAAATCATAAAAAATCATCACTCGGAAGTCACGATTCGAAATTTCCATATTTCACACAATTATTACTCCCGTTAAATTTTTTTGAAACGAAACCGAGCAGTTTGAAATCGAACTGTCAACTGAATTATAGGTTAAAAACGTCAAATTTTACGAATTTGACAATCGCAGAACTTTGGAAATGCAGAGAGTACTTGATTCCGCGAACTTTAGCAGTGCCCCTCGTATTTTAAATTAATAAACTAGGTATCGCAAATATATACTTTATATAAGAAAGTAAAAAGGTATAAAATTCTATTTCTTCTACATTAACCAATTTAAAATTACAGAGGTAATTCAGTAATTCACCACCAAGAAAAAGAGTTTAACGAATCTTAATAATTTTGTTTCATACTGAGTTGATTTTGATAACCTCCCGCCTAAATAACTTTCAAGCGGTACAAAATAGGGAACAAGTTTCAAATTAAAATTGTGGCTTATATTAGATCTGTAGTGTTAACTTTTGTACACTGAAGCGTTCGATGACAAAAGTGCAATTAGTGCAGCTTGTTTGATGATGAGAAAAATTTTAAAACGGACGGTGACGGTTTCTTGCAAACTAGGTTTACTCATCGAGGATGCTTAACGCCAGCTCCACGAGTCGCACTACCTTGCAAGACGGTAACGATAGCCAGAAATGCTTTAACGGACGGATGTTCAAACGCATTTGTCTCAATCGTGATTTTACCTCGGTTTATATAATTATTCGGAAAATAACTTGTACTTCGCGGTCACTAATGTGTATTTTAAATGGGCAGTGGTGGTTTAAAATGGAAAAGGGGTTGCGAATGTATTAACGCGGCCGACACTAATTTCATTCGCGAGCCCTCGAAAAACGGAGTACGGCAAATATAAATTTAAGTTAATTGGATAACCGGAAGCATAGTTATTTAGCATAAACTATCGAAATTGGAGCAAAATTTATTATCTAGAGCATTACGTGTACAAGACATGTTTTATGGTTACAAGTATATCACAAGAGGTAGATAGAATTATCACAGTCAAACTTACAGCCGGGTCTCGGTAATGTTAAAATACACTATACTGGGTGTTACAAAAACAGTGACGAAGGGAAGCTTCGTCACACGATATATTTATATTCAGGCCGCGCAATATATTTATGTTCACAAGTTTTTCATAGTAGCTGACTGACTGACTGCTCCCGATGATTCGCTCTTTTATATTGCTTTTCTTGTTTCGAGAAGCTTCGGGAATATTCCCTATTGTGACGCTAGCGGACTGGTTCAAACAAGTCGCCACTGCGTCTATTTTTAAACGGCGGCGTAAGTTGAATCTTGTCGGTACCGCGTCCGTTACAATACCATAAAATATGTGTTTATTTATTTACCATCGTCAATATCCATTTGCGTTTGCGTTCGTTCGTGTATTATCCTCCTTTCTTGCAATGCTCTACTTGGTATTAATCCTGCTCTCATATTTCTGTCTTCTTCTTTACGCGCTTGCCACCTAGATTTAATATCTATTGTTAACATATTGAAACAAAATTTACAGACTGTTTTATTTACCAATAAGCATCATCCTGCGATGTACAAAATTGAAACACACTATGTATTGACAGCAACTATTAAATAGACACAATAAAAATATATTAGGAATTTTTGAATTAATTTAAATATATTTGTAAAGTGACAACTGTGAAATCGGCCTATTATGGAATTTCTTTGAAATCACAATCTTTTATGAAATTGTTGCTTTTAATTATGAATACGTTTTCAGCATGTTGAATTTTCACTTTTATATATTCAGCATATTACAATTTAATTTCAAATAAAATTTCGGTTATAATGAGATCACAATTAATAAATTTTTACTTAATTCTTTTCAGGATGTTAATAATGTAACAGACGTTTTTTCTTTCAGATCAAGTATCCATTTTATTTTAGACGAAAATTCTTCCAATACTAGTTGTAGACATTTAAATTTTGCACTAAAAGATCTTGTTATAATCGAGCCTATTTAAATTACAACTATTATTTCTTGCAAGCAAGCTGTTTCTTCCACTTACAAACAACAAATGGGACTGTACTATTTTCTTTTCACTGCTTCTCTGCGCACCGAGTCATCAAGCATTTTTAAACTGAAGTATTTGTTTCGTGTAGGGGGCGACAATAAAGACATGCGAGGAAACGGGCAAGATCGTCATCGCTCGAGTGATGCATGGAGGCGCTGCAGATCGTTCGGGACTCATCCACGTGGGGGACGAGGTTGTGGAGGTGAATAACATCAACGTGGAGGGAAAAACGCCTGGAGATGTGCTACAAATACTTGTAAGAAGTATTTTTATATTTTTTGTATTTCTAATGCAGTCATTACTTCACTATTTTTTTAATTTTATATGGGTAACATTGCAACAATCGAAAATTTTTCATACATTACTTCATGCATACGTTGTTTTCTTCAATCACTGCTTTGTCCAAACACAGCCTCATTCATACACCGATTTCTTCTAACACCGCTTTATTAATGCCGACAAGATGGCGCGTAGTCTTTGTATCCATAGGTGTCGTACTAATTTATTTGAAATAACTTTTGTGCACTAGCTATGTTCAAAACGTTAAAAAAAAAGGAAAACAGCATGAATATCATCTAAATATAAAATATTGAAATAACAGTTTTCATTGAATACAGAGGTTTAGGTATAGGACGATTGATTTTCGTACGGTGAATAAAGCGGTGTTAGAAGAAATCGGTGTATGAATGAGGATGTGTTTGAACAAAGCAGTGATTGAAGAAAACAACGTATGCATGAAGCAGTACATGAATAAGGCAGCGTTAGAATTTTCGAGTGTTGCATGTCTTCCCTTTTATATACAGTATTAAAAAGTCATAATTGTAATTTATTAAGACGCAATGAAAAAAATATTTTAATAAATAAAAGTCGCATTTAAAAAATAATATAACGTACTTATTTTATAAGACTTTTTTCTCTATTTGTTATTTAGAAAACTCTTCAAGGATCGTTTTGTAAATTTAGACGCGTGCGAAAAACATATACTGTTATGCATCCTGTTATTTAAAATTCAATGATTGATTGTTGTTCCAGCAAAACTCAGAGGGAACTATAACATTTAAACTCGTCCCGGCTGACAGTAAAATCGGCGTGAGAGAGAGCAAAGTTAGAGTACGAGCACATTTTGATTACAACGCGAACAATGATCCGTACATTCCATGCAAAGAAGCCGGGCTGGACTTTCAGAAAGGTGATGTCTTGCACATCGTTTCACAGGATGATGCTTATTGGTAAATAAAACAGTCTGTAAATTTTGTTGCATATGTTAACAATAGATCTTAATTGTAGGTGGCAAGCGCGTAAAGAAGGAGACAGAAATATGAGAGCAGGGTTAATACCAAGTAGAGCATTGCAAGAAAGGAGGATAATACACGAACGAACGCAAACGCAAAAGGATATTGACGATGGTAAATAAATAAACACATATTTTATGGTATTGTAACGGACGCGGCACCGACAAGTTGAATCTTGTCGGCTTACGCCGCCATTTAAAAATAGACGCAGTGCTGACTTGTTTGAACTAGTCCGCTAACGTCAAAATAGGGAATATTCCCGAATATCTACTCGAAGCCAATTGTATAATTTATCTCTGTAATGGAGGGTTATGATTTTGACGTCACAGGCAAGAAAGAGCAAGATAAGATAAAAGTTGAGATGGAAGATCATAATACAAACATCTATATTTTGACGTTTGAGATGGTGTTTTAACAAGGTTATGTTTTAATTTTTGAAGTTTATTATTTAGAAAACTTAATAAATTTAACACTGGCCATATATTCTTTATATTAATAACGGGAATCACTATTGTACAAACCATATACACACTTAATTTTTCATATTTAGCATCATTTTAAGAACTGTAATTTTGACAGCGTTTTGTTTGTATTTCGCCCACGTGAATTTCATCGTAGTTAAATGAAAACATCAATAGATGGCAGCACGTAAATTTGCTTCTGTATAACCCTCCATTCTAGAATAAACCTCGTTTTCACACCTCAAACTTTATTTCTATTCCTAAGCACTATTAGCGCTACGTGTGAATATTTCTCAGGTCTGTGTACATCATC
Organism: Poecilus cupreus; assembly: GCA_963942605.1. Lineage (NCBI taxonomy): Eukaryota > Metazoa > Arthropoda > Insecta > Coleoptera > Carabidae > Poecilus > Poecilus cupreus. The sequence continues at coordinate 10,600,208 of OZ012731.1, forward strand.
TCTTCCTCTAAGCTGCAACCAGTCTCCTAAGTCCCCTCGATGCGGTACCCGGCCACGCACGAAGAAGATCATGTACGACATGGCGGAGAACGATGATTTCGACCGCGAGGAGATCGCTACCTACGAAGAGGTTGCCAAGCTGTACCCGCGCCCGGGGCTCTACCGACCTGTAGTGCTCATCGGAGCACCAGGTATCGGGAGGAACGAGCTCAAGAGGAGGCTCATTGCGACTGATCCTGATAAGTACAAAACGCCCACGCCGTGTAAGTTACACTAGCATTTATTCATTTACAAATCCAATCTGCATTTGGAGTATATACGCAAATTTAAATTACAAAATAATCAAAAATTCTATTCATTAGTATTTAAGTGACGGTAGCCTTATTAATCCGTAAAATATCACACATCACAAAACTTAGTTTTTGTTATTGTATTTTGTTCGGATCATTTAATTTTGGGTTTTTTATCAGAAATAATAGATAATAGTTTTAGATTTTTAAATTAATAGCTAATTTAATAGTTACATACATTTTAACAGGAAAATAATTACCTAGGTATATTTATAAGCACCGCAAACAGTGCGTTTAGATATTCTTAATATTCTTGTAATATCCAAGCGATTCGACAAATGTATTATCGAGATTTGTAACATTGGTAATTTGTAATATTTCCAACATTCGACTTTTGTATTTTCGGTAAAAATACCTCATCGTAATTTTCGACATTTGTATATTCGAGAAATGTATTTTCGTGAATTGTTTTTTCGAGGAATATAGGTGTTCCCGAAATATTTAGTTTCGATTCAGATACAAAACACCTCTATTTTTATACGATGAGTCTTGTATTTAAGCGCCAACCCAGGAATCGCATGTGACGCAAGAACTGTGATGGTTGTCGATCACCGAATTCTTCGGCCATGAGCAGTTGTCATACTTGTTGAGATTCTGACAAAGATAAACGTCTAATCAGCTCTGTTTTGAGATATTCGTAGCGGTCGGTTGCGGGAGCATTAGTGATATCTTCCACTTCTGACGCATAATTTGTGCTACCACATGGTTGTACTTCTTGGTGTCTTGTATTGCATTAGCCAAGGAGAATACGAAAATAAAACAATTATAAAAAAATTTTCACGGAAATATATGATTAGATGGATGAATATGTGCCCGTATGTTCTATAACTTGTTACCGGACGCCATCTTAACGAACACAACTTCACCCGCCATCTGTCATCATTGCTGTACATACTCGACCTGCCATCTATCGCCGCTGCACGAATTTCATCTATCTATTGCTGTTACACGTACTCGTCCTGCCATCTACCGCCACGTCATCAGTCGACGTCTGCTGAACCATACCTTTTTTTTTGTAATTTGTTTAAGACAAAATTGTCATCGATAATAAAGGGAACGCATGCGACACTCGAAAATTCTAACGCTGCCTTATTCATGCACTGCTTCATGCATACGTTGTTTTCTTCAATCACTGCTTTGTTCAAACACAGCCTCATTCATACACCGATTTCTTCTAACACCGCTTTATTCACCGTACGAAAGTTCGTCGTCCTAATGCAGCACGGAAACAAACCTAAACATCTGTATTCAATGAAAACTGTTATCTTAATATTTTATTACTATTACATATTTAGATGATATTGAATAACAAATAATATAAACAAGTTTATATTTTAAAACTCATGCCATTTTGCTGCATTTAATGTTTTTAGCATTGATTGTGCATAAAAGTAATTTCAAATAAATTAGTACGACACCTATGGATACGAAGCCTAAGCACAATATTGTCGGCATTACAGATTTAGGCGCTGCATTAGGACGACGGACTTTCGTACCGAGAATACAGCGGTGTTAGAAGAAATCGGTGTATGAATGAGGCGGTGTTTGAACAAAGCAGTACTTGAAGAAAGCAACGTATGCACGAAGCAGTGTATGAATAAGGCAGCGTTAGAATTTTCGAGTATTGCAATGTTACCCGATAATAAACATGATCTCGTATTAAACACACGCATGTGAAAAGATAAATCAACAAAACTACATAAACTTTCATGACAAACCGAAGAACTGAGTTGATTTTGGGTAACTTGACACACAACATAATAAATTATTTATTTCGAATACTAAATCAGCTGCGAAAACAGGATCTAAATAGCTCAGAGGTTGGTAACACTTCGGACTTATGGATCATAAGATGGCGTGATGGTATATTTATTTATGTTTCTTATATTTTAATAGAAAATTATATATAAATCACATTTTATTTTGAAATTCGTAGAAAGGTTTTGTATTTTCAGACACCACTCGTCCAATGCGACCAGGCGAAGTGAACGGCAAAGAATACTACTTCGTCTCCCGGGAAAAGATGGAAGACGAGATCGCCTGCGGGAAGTTTATCGAGTACGGCGAGTACAAAGGTAACCTGTACGGCACCTCCTCCGAGAGTGTGAAGGTCCTGGTGAGCTCCGGCTACGTGTGCATCCTCAGTCCGCATTACCAAGCCCTGAAGATGTTAAGAACCCCGCAGCTCAGACCCTACATTGTTTATGTCAAACCCCCCGACCTGGAGGAACTGAAGGAGACGAGGAATGCCCTCCATGCGAGGTCTACGTTTGATGTTAATAATTCGAGAGGGTTCACGGTAAGATATATTTATTTGTCATAAAACAATATAAACTGTATGTATGTACATATTTAACCTACCTAATCATCTGGAGCAAAGCTTCTATTGTTGTGGCAGATCACTACTTTTTATGTACTATGTATATCGTAACAACTGTTTTTTTGCGAATATATGGAGAAATATGCCGAGTTATATGATCGCTTTTTGGTAGGGATTGCAATACCGGTAAATCAGTTTACCCAGTCATTGGCCTCGGTATTTATCGGTAAATTGAAAAAAATGACCAAATTACCATTAAATAAAAAGGGTAAATTAGCAATTTCTGGTTTTTAATGCTGTAATGGAGAGTTATTATTTTGACGTCACAGACAAGAAAGAGAAAGATGAGGTAAAAGTTGAGATGGAAGTTCATAATACAAACATCCATGTTTTGACGTTTGAGATGATGTTTTAACAAGGTTATGTTTTTATTTTTGAAGTTGATTATTTAGGAAACTTAATAAATTTAACACTGATCATATATTCTTTATAATAATAACGCGAGTCACTATTGTACAAACCATATACACACTTAATTTTTCATATTTAGCACCATTTCAAGAACTGTTTATTTTGACAGTGTTTTGTTTGTATTTCGTCCACGTGAATTTCTTCATAGTTCCATGAAAACATCAATAGATGGCAGCATGAAAATTTGCTTCTGTATAACCCTCCATTTTAGTGTGTAATATTCGCTGCTCATATGTTTTATTTATTTATTTACAGATGAATAAACAAAAAACAATAAATATGTTCATATTTCTATTGTCTTAACAAGTAACGTTTATAGTATTAATTAAATGTTACTGTGACATATTTAGGACGAAGAATTCTTAGAAATAATGCGTTCGAGCGAACGCATCGAGTTCTTGTACGGTCACCTCTTCGACGAAGAGATCGTGAACGCAGAACTTGCGAGTGCGTTCGCACAGCTGCTCGCGGCTGCCAACCGCCTGGAGACCGAGCCTCTGTGGGTGCCCGCCTCGTGGGTGCAGTAATACACCACGACATCACCAATTGTTATAGCGTCTGTCTATCTGTTTCACTTCATCATGTTGTTACCCATACTGATAGGGGAGATTTAACATGGTTTACTTAAGATTCATTCACAAATCGAAATTCAAACGAGATTTTTTTTATCTTTTGCTGTCAATATATAGTTGATAAACATATTAAAGAATTTCCACATCATTCGTTGTCATTTCGGAAGCCCAAAAATTGATTGAAATAGTACAAAATTTTAATCAATGTTACCATAAAACTAAACACTAATTGTCGACAAACCGATCAGCGTATTTGGGTGATACGGCGTTGGTCGCTTATATCAAAGCACCGTAAAACAAAATTAACCAATAATCAAATATTCCTATACTGAAATTTCGTTTCGTCCATTTTCATACATGTGCGTGTATTTTTCACATTCGGAATCATTCGTACTTAATCGCTTATTTTTTGGACCTCCACGTAATTATTCACCCTCAATCTCGCCCGCATATATTAGTTTTGTCAACCTTCATTTGACATTTACTTGAGATAACGAAACCACCATAACTGACTCACCCCCACTTTTTAATAACATTCTTTTCAATCTCACACTCACCGTACACCAATGTATTGCAGACACGTTTTGTATATCTCCACACACCTCGCAAATACCATATTTCCACAGCAGTTACACGTCGTTAATGCTTTTTCATCCACACTTAACATTTAGATATTAGAATCATACATCAATGTAGACACTAACAATTATACACACTCGATCGAGCATCTGTAGATACATTCATATTTCGAGCAAATGTACCCAGAGCACACTCAAGAGGCTTTCTGCAAATTCACATCTTACAACAATACTAAGTTTAAATGCAGTTTTGTAAATGATTTCAGTTTTCAGTCAAAATTATAAGAAACTGTTTACATGTTGTTTCCAAACAGGAGTAAAAATAGATTTGAAAACAGTTTCGGCGCATGCGCATTTGGTTGATATAAGTGACAGATCGGAATGTAAAACATAACCTCTCAGTATTGCTTGTGTATAAAATATATACTTATAATAATCTTTTAATAACATAATATTTATTAGAATGTGTTTTCTGAAGCTGCGTTGCTAATGTTATTCTAATTATTGTCTGTGTAATATTGGTGTTCCAAAGTACGCATGCGTAATCTGAAAACTGTATTTTACGTGTTTACATAAGTTGTTTTCAAACCAATTTTGAAGTCAAACCCATGAATTTTAGTTGAATTAACTCAAAACGGTTTTGACACTGTACATATGGAGTTTTCAAAACTTAAAAAGATTTGGAAACGGTTTCAAAACTGCATGTAAACGCAGTAACTAAAAACATTACAATCAGTGACCAAATCATGTTTGTGTGCAACAATGAACTTTTTATCAGGGATGTACAATGGTACAAATGCGTCAGTATTTGAATAGACGGAGTTAACGCGCATTCCTGCTACAGACGCATATCGGTTTGTCGACCTTTTGGTGCTTTAACAAGGTTTTAACTACTAAATTGTAAAGTGAAAACATGAAATGAATTTCGGTTTGTACATGAAGAATATATAGAATTGTCAATCTTGTTGAATTACCTAAAATAAAATATAAATAAAATAATTAATTATAAATATTGATCATTGTTTAAAATATGCATTTACTTTAGGAAATTCATCCAGATTGATAAAGTGAACTAATTAAATCTCCTATTACCAATGAACCTGATCTGATATACCACGAGTACTATTACAAAATCCATCTTTTATATGATTACATTTAAGCTTCCGCGGATTTGGAACAACTGTCTAATTTTATTTACTAATAGCCTTCAATCAATCTTAGGATTAGTTTTATTGTCTGTAATGCAAAATGGCGCAAAATGCGTATACCTTCAACTTGTCTCAATCTTATTTAACAATAATATACAATAAATATAAATTCGTCCCCGAGTATAAAAAATCTCTCGCCCAAGAAGAAGAAAATTACAATTTTTACCGTAGACATTATTTAAATGATATGCGCATTTTTTAGAAAACTTGTTGATGAATTGAAAATTATGTTACTGCATTGCAGGTATGTTTAATGCATATTTATGTGTTAAACATAAATCTAAATGAAACTATGAATTATGTTTGTTCGTAAATAAAACTCCAAGAACAATGTGCCATTTGGTAGCCGTATTGATAATCAACTGTTGAAATTTGCAACAATCATCTCCTTCAATATATGAATTAGTTGAACAATTTTTAAATAAATTAATATTCTTGAAAACTTGTGAAATATTTTCCTAAATTTACTAAATTAGATACGAATAATTAAGATTTACAATAGGGATTTACATGATTTAAAATAATTCAGTTTGGTAGTAATTAGTATTAAACTTTTATTCTAAACAATTTTTTTCTACGGTTTATATTGGCTGTTTGTTAAACATGTGCATTCATAAATACTGAACGATGAATAGATACATAAGAAACCCTCCCACAAACAAGCGCAATATTTGAATAGAAAATTGCTATTGGTTACCCGTTTTACATAGTTGCATGAGTTCGGTTCCCGCCTTCAAAATTAAAATTAGTGCTTGTTTGTCCTAAATTTGTAATGTGTAAAGCTGACTTCTGCGCTAGTTAGGCTCTGCCCATTAATTTGATTACTGCATCTGTTCGCCGTCCAGCATATGAAGTTGTCAAAATTGGTGTTTGTTATGAGACAAGCGTTGACCTTTTCAAACTTATATAGTTTTAATTTTAGTATTTTATTTAAATACATTACAATTCTAAAGCTGATATGCTATACTTATATTTTTGCTTGGAAATCCCTATTAAAGTGTGTTTAAAAAAACGATATCTGAATATTAATTTATTTGAAAAATATACCAGCTGTGTACTGGTTACACAGTGTAGCAGAAGGTAGTGATTAAAAAATACTTTGATTTTGTGCCATATTGTATGTGAGATCATCGTTGAAAAGGTATTTTCTGATTGATCAGGGAAATCTGTTATTTAAATAGAAATAAGTAATTGTTGATTTTAAGCAATTCAGTAGGTTATAACTAGATAATATTCATCGTTATCTTGTTTACTGAATAGTTGATACACTAAATCCTTTTTAGATGTGAACACTGCCATTTTCGTATGTTAAATTAATTAATTCTAAATCAGTGTTGATCCAAAAGTTAATATGAAAGATTCAGAGTAAAATAGCAAAAAAAACAAAATAAATTAATACCATGTTCGGGATCTTTTTAGTTAAAAGGTCCTGAATTTAAAAACTGACGGCTGATTTATTCTTTTAAATACTTAAAAATTAATTTAGCAAATTTAGTGTTACCAATAAACTATTTAGAAATAATTGAGTTGCTATTTTTGGGACATGGCTGCAATTTTTGTATTACAAGCATTTCTTTTCTAATTCCTAGATATGCAAGTAAAACTTTAAGTATGAAATTAAAATATCTTAAATATAATATTTTCGCATATTAACAACAAAAATTTTGATATAAACAGAATAATAAAAAAATAGTTATTTTCTTTGAACAAAGAAAGCATTGTGATTGTTGTACAAAAATGAAATTTTATGTGTCAAAAATACGAACAAATAAAAGAATAAATCAGTTGGTTGTGAAAGTATATATAGTGGTTCAAGATCTTGAAAAGGCGATGCAACAATAAACAAATATTGCTTTATCAGTTTCATCGCAATACGTTGGTCGATTTATTGGGATTTTTAATTAAGAATGCGCATATTAGCGGCGAATATTCACACTACAATAAGGGTGCAGTTTGCGGGATATGAAAATGTTGAATTTTACGGTTTGAAATTCGTTGAAATTATTTCACAAATTAGAGATTTGTAGAAAAAGCGTGACCAAAAACTACAAAAAAATTTTATAATCAGAGAGTATTTCAAATTATTATAACGCAATAGTAAAAAATAGTTATTTACTTTACAAGTGGGCAAAGTAAGGAATTACCCACGAGAGAAATTTTAGCTCACGAAGCCGAAGGCTGAGTGAGATAATTTTATCGAGTGGGTAATTCCACTTTGTCCACGTGTAAAGTATAACGTTTTATCCAACACTTCTTAATAAATGAAAATGTATTAAATAAATATTATTTGACAGTGACTTAATTTTTAAATTAAAATATCAGTCGAAGTAGTTACCAAGGTGTTGTGTGTTATTATTATTGTTATAAATTAAAAAATACTCACTAGTGCCTTTCCTCAAAATTATACCCACTAGTGGATAATCTGTTACTTTGCTTGTTTCAAATCGCCATAGTTATAGAGCATTTATTGAGAGGTGTTGGATAAAAAAAAATTTTTTTTAAATTAAAATATAAATAAATGTAGGCTGCTGTGTGTTTGTATGTTAAAGATTTAATCGATTATTATAAATATTTTGTCTGAAAAAATTATTTTCAATCTCTATAATTTGAGAAATATAGAATGTTTTTAGGGGCGCTTCGCACACCTTCATTTTTGTAAATTGTACTCTAGTTGAATACCAGCGCCATTTCTGAGCAGTTAAAAATCTCAATAATTTAAATGGAACATTTATTAATAACTCACCCATAAATTCAACTTAGCTTGTATTTAGCTACAGCAATCATTATTACGTATATTAATACAAGTACTGCATACTGTTATTGTTTTTATATAGAAATAATTTCGACCCATATGTATTAACCATTCAGGGATAGTGAAATAACTGACAAAAATTATATTATGCAAAATTGTGTATATTAAATATCGTATATTGCCTATTATCTGCATTTGCACCAAATTTATTTCCAACGTCGAGTTGGAAATAAAATGTGTAAAAATGTAGAATTTGTTATTAATAATTATTTCTGCCTTTTTGCCTGGAATATTTCTATAATATTCGAAGCAATGTACATAAAGTGGATTGGACTAATCTTCTATATGAGCCGAAATAAAATCCTGGCATACCTTTCAACAGTGCATTTTTATTACCCCATTCCTTTACTAATCCTACTTAATCATTTAAACAAATAAAATAGTTACTCGGGACTGCAGTCAAATTCTTTATTAGTAAATTTAAACCGATATTTCGCCGACCAATTGTAGCTTTTTCGGGGCAACTATTAAGGTCAAACATACGCGTCAAAGAACGAATCCTTTATTTAAAAAAATAGCAATTTTTGTATTCTTCATTTATTTTCATGATCTTTATGGTCCAACAACCTCCATCCGTCAAAATTTCATGGATATTTTACAGTGACTTGTACATTGCAATGTCAGATGAAGTACGTTTCACAGTCTGTGTTCGTTCACTCCCATGAATTTCTTTTTGCAAATTCAAATTTGAATAAAATATTTTTTACAATTATTCTTAGCGAAAAACAAAACAATTATTACAGTAAGAAGTTTCTGTACTGAAATTATGAATAAATATTTTTACATAAACATGTTTAGAATTGGTAAGAATTTAATAATTTAAAAAAAATTCAATATTTTTTTTCGCAACTACCTCATTATTGTTTATATGCAACTCGTACATAATCGGACTTTATAGACTCGCCTTATTTATGAGACCTAAATTATGTACTTGTTACATAAATTACTATTATTATATTAATTAATGCGTCCGTAAAACATTTTTACTCATTTAAACACAGTTGTACTTCAATTTCATGAAATATCACTAAAAATTTGCATATAGTTTTATTGTATTTCTATATAATATAAACCCTAAAAAATTCACTGGTGCAGAGCGCATCATCATATCTCTTAAATTTTTCGAGATATGGCGATTTTTGATGTTTTTCGAAGTGCAACTTTGAGGAACTGCAACTCAAAAATTACGCAAGATATCGAATAATACTCTTCAGTTTTGTGTTATCCGTGCATATTATAGCACAATATCAAATTTTTGAAAAATTGAAAATTTTTGAATTTTTTTTTCAAAATTTCGATCAGCTAAATCTCAAATAATAAACGAGATACGAACTTGCAGACTAAACCATTGGATTCAGCTCATCGAAATATATAAACCCTAAAAATTTCAGAAGATTCGGGTGGTGGGTAGAAATTTTAGAGCAAAAAGTCTTAAAATCGCATTTTTCAGCCCAACCGTCAAGGGGCCTATTGACGCTTTGCTCCAAAAACGTCATGTTAACACTTTTTGCTCTAACTCTATAACGCGTACAGCAATTTTAATGAAATTTTACATACTTATGTATTTTGACGAGCTGAATCGAATGGTCCAGTCTGCGAGTCTGTATCTTTTATATTTTTCGAGTTATCGCCTATCGAAACTTGGGGGAAAAAATCAAAAAATTTCAAAATTTTGAAAATTTGCTAATTTGTAATAAAATGCATGAAACGCACAGAACTGAGTCTATTTTTCAATATCTTTAATAGATTTTTAGTTGCAGCCACTCAAAGTAGCATTTTAAAGAACATCGAAAATTGCCATATCTCTATAAATTTAAGAGATATGGCGATGCGCTCTACAGCATTGAGTTTCTTAGGGTTTATATTATATAGAAATACAATAAAAGTATGTTCCAATTTTTAGTGATATTTCGTGAAATTGTGCAGAACTTTCTTAACATGTATTTGTTGTCAATGGTAAATGAACTTGTATTAAAATTTCTTATTTGTACAGATATTATAAACATTTTTCAAATTATAACCACAATCCTCGTTTAAATAATTGGGCCTTATTGTGTAGTTCCAGATAATGTATCAATTTACTGATCTACAGATATGTTATCCTCAGGAGTGAAGCATCAATATAAAATACAAAGTAATCATTAAAAAAATCATTAAATATATTCTTAAAAATCAATTAAGGATATATTTCTATAATCTTAGTTACAATGAAAAAAAAACTAAAACATTTTTAATATCTATTTCAAGATGTGTCAAACGTGTCAAATAATTATGAAGACTCAAAAATATGTGTCTTGTGAAATATTTTAAAAGTAATCTTTGTATTATTAGTTAGAATGTTTTGAAGACTAGATATTAATTAATTTATTGCATATATTGACGTTAATTAAAAAATACAGACGGATGAACAACCCGGTATCTAATAAAGTAATATATCAGTATATTTATACTATGTATCTATAATATTTCACTATTTATTGTGCCTAATAAAATGATGATTATTATTATTTCTATTATTAATTTGGTACTAACTATATTTATATTTTATTCTGATTTCAAGGCTGGTCATATAGTGTAAATTATTCTAACTTTTACACTAAATTTTTGCAAGTACTCACATCCTAAAATTTAATTTGTTATTTGATTGGGATACAAAATTTATTTGTTTATAACTTTTATACTTAAAATTATTCGGAAACCAAAGTTTGCGAATAATCTAATTCCCATCTACAGCAATCTTGTATGTATTTTAATTTAAATAACATACCATAAAGAAGCAAGAAAATATGTAAATAATATATTTAAACGAAATCATCCAAACATCAAAACATTTGTCTCATTTCGCCTCAACAATTCAACAAAAAATAACCTAATTATTTTAAACATCCTGTTGTTATTATTATTATTTCAATGTTAGGTATTTACAAAGGTATCCAGGATACATCATAGTATTTGTTTATTATCCCTTCAGCATTGAAAGACACAATGAAGCGGAAACACTGGAGGGGGTCTCGTAGCGCCGGAGACAGAGACAGAGCATTTCAAGCTCATTTTATTTCGAAGTTCGGACGTGTTTAGAAGCGCTTAGTTGTCGTCGCTAGCGCGAAATATTCGCACAGTGTATCTGTCATAATAAATTACTTGTTCTTCGTGAAATTCAATGTTTTAAAGTTATTAATAATTGTTAAATATGTGTTAAGTGTTAAGAGTGAAACCATCAAGCTGTCAAACTATAAAGGTAAGATTTAACGCATTTTATGGGATTTTTATAGGAGTTACAGATTACCTTAATCTTGAATTCAGGGTATTTACGACTAATAAAATGTTTTCACCAGGTTTTATTGGTCACAAAATTGCAGTAATGTGTTTTATAGCTTGTATACATTCTATTGCAATAATTTTCGGATTAAAATTGCACATAATTTAAATAAACTTTGTCACATATGTTCTAATCGAGTACAAGCGACTGGTGTTAAAATTTAAAGACGACACTTGTCACTTGATAGGACTTACTTGTGGCATCTTCAGAACCTTTTTAATATAGCGTAATATTATAAATTTAATAAAACTTACAGAATACGTTTTCAAAATAGGTTGCTTCATTATAATTTCATTGTAAACTAATATGAAACTAAACATCAAACAAAGTTTTGCTGTTTATCTACAAATTTAGAATTTGGAAGTTTTCAAAAATTATGTCCTCTTAAATTAGGATTTTTTGAGACATAATTATTTGCTTTTATGTACATTTTATACAATACTCACAAGATTTAAAGTTAAAGAATGAAACATGCTTTCAAAATTAGATTTAATTTTTAGAAAACTTCTGACGTTTTTGATGTTGCGTACTTTTGTTTACTTTGATGAAGTTTTCGTAGCTAGTAGACATAGGCTCCTAGGAGCAAAGAAACTGAACTCAGGGTCTCTCAAAAGGGCGAACTTGAAGATCCTGGATTTCGTTAAAGAGACGGGACTCCTCTCGGAGGAGTAAAACTCGGACACCAAAATTACCTCGAGCATAATAATAATAATATTTTGATGAAAATGCTAATTGAAATTTAAATATCATTTGCAATCCATTAACCGGAAGTGGTATTTATTTGTGAGAGGTGAAACGTATTATACACTATATATATTTTATTAAATTGTGCTTTCATGACAATTTTTAGTAGTATGTATGTAAAAATTGTAAACTATTATTTTATTTATATTCTGATTCTGTAGGATTAGCACCATTTATGAATTAATCACTATCATCATAAATTTATTTACATATACTGACTTAACACTTATTTTTTGCTATTCACTATTTCTTATTTCCTTGAAGGAAAAATATTATAAAAGAAAATAATAGAAATTTTAGTTATTAACTCTAGAAGAATAGCTGTCAAAAATACTTTGATATTGCAAAATAAATAAATAAATATGTCATCACGCCTTTTACCCATTATGGGTGTGGCACTCTGCGTTCACAGATCACAATAGTAAGTGATATATTTTTCCGTATAAAATGCGGTTACCAGCCGCCAAGTCATAGCACCCAAAGTTGTTAGTGGAGGGGGAACCACAGGGGTAAATTTAATTTGGCAACTGTCGGAAGTGGGATTCGAACTGAGGATCTCACGATCCACGTATTGTAATTCCTAAATGGTGCAATTAAGAAAAAATTGTAGATAATGACATTTGAAATTCTGAAAACAAAAATTGCCTCAAAACTATAATTTACTGAGAATAACTACCACTTTCAGGTATTGGATTATCACTAAAAACTATTTAGCACTCCTTAAGGAAATAAAAATATAAAATACAGAATATAAAAATTTTCAATTAAGTAGTTTTCGAAAAATCGTAACACCAGATGTTGACACATAGATTTCCAAAATATTTAAATCGTATCCTAGTAACCTTAAACTATTCTTATCCATTGAAAACTCACTACCGAATTATTAGCATGATTCCTATACCTCCCTTATAGGTAAAAAGTTTCACATTTGTTTGGCTCAGAATCTACTGTAAGGAGCTGAGAACATTGGATTATTTTCTAAAGCATTGTTCACAGCTGAAAATGCAGCCCAAAAACTGTATCTATTATTTGACTCGATCTGTTATTATTTTTGAGCTCTGCGTAATTTGTACGTTTAATTTTAGTTTTGGCAAGCGTGTGTCAGTAACAAGTTGTTGGGTATTGCTTAAGATTTCAATGTCATAACCGGCAGAATTCACACAGATTTCCGGGATAAAAATATGCCATATGGTCAGTGAATTTGTGACAACCGCTTAGGAGAATTATAATTTGCCAAGTTCATCCTCCGACAAATATTTATTCTCATTTATCTAGTTCTGTGTTTATCTGAATTGTTCTAAATATATACAAACACGTGTTGTGTTATTTTTACACATTGCTAAATGTTGTAAATTGCTCTAATTGTTGAATAACATGACAACAGGCGAATTGTGCACACAAATGAAAATATTTGCTTAAAATAACTTATTAATGTAAAAAGACAATATGAATTTATTGATTTATGTGTTACTTTCGACGTGATGTGTTAGTCGGTAAATATTGTACTGGCGCCAAAATACTAATTAGCTTATAAATATGTTATTTAATTTTGTAGGTAACTCGGTAAATGAACCAGGAATAAATTGTGATGTCATTTGTGTCACATTTGTTGTTGTTTCTTGATTCTTTCCCGCACATATATGTATGGGAGGTATTTTCAATGGTTAGTCAAAATTTAAATCAGATTTAAATTTGTTAGCAAGTAACAAATTAAATATGTGTATTTCGTAACTAAATATGTTTGTGAATATAGGATTACTGACATTTATTTGTAAATGTTTTTAACTAAATATTTTAGTAATTATAATTATATTGAAGCAGAACATTAAAGTTATTATAACAAATTAAGTTGTTAGAAAGAAGACACATTTTTGTTCATAATAATATAGTAAAAAATCACTGTAAAACAAGAAAAATAAATTGTTATTTTGATTATTTTTTGACGTTTCTTTAAACCAATGAAATACTTTATTGTATGTCACGTGTCTGCGTTTTAACCAATCCTGTCATTATTATACTGAGAATAATGCTCTAGTGATTATTCCCGCCAATATTCTTTGTAGCTTTTTTGTTTTTGTTGACAGATGTCAGATGTCATATAGTTATCATCAACACAAGTAAAAATGAACAAAAAAGATAGATTTAGTGACGTGCCTGATGATGAAATCAAAAAATAATCTAATTAAATATAACTCGCGAGTTCGATAAATTAGAAAATAATTCTACAGTATCTTTCTCAAACTTGTCACCATTTGGCAATAGCGACTCAAGCCCTACGGACTTTCGTGGCTATTGCCTGGCAACAAGTTTTCGAAAGATCTGTCAAATTATTTTCAATTTATTCTCACCCTCTTGTTGTATTATTACTGACAATATTGTGCTGTCATTTCATATAAGTTTTGTAGTAACAATTTCAAATTGATAAGTTAGCTAAATTTACATGTTATTATTGACGAATCTATTTGTTAAATTTTACGAACCCAGGAACTAAATAAAAACATAAATTTTTCGTGCGAAAAATTAAGGATTAAAAAATTTGTTTTTAACAAATTGTTATATTTGTTCAAGTAGATAATTTATCACAATAAATCGGGTAAATAGCTCCGTGGTAACGCATCGGATTGCGGGTCGTGAGCCTGAAACATTTTTCTCTATTTTGTGCTGTTTAAATGTTGTTTAGGCGGCAGGTTAAGATTTAAAATTTATTTTTGAATAGGAGCTTTGAAATATACGAAAATAATAGCGAAAATATTTAGACGAATATTTAGATTTTATGGTTGTGAAGGTAGAAAAACAAAACACTTGAAATATATGTCAGCCTATTTGCAAGTTAATTTCTTGAAACGTGTTCGAATTTCGAAACAAAATTTTATATATAGAGAAGTCGTAAATCTCGAGGTCAAGTTCGTAGATGAACAAATTTGCAATAAAAGTATCTCGAACAAATTTGTAAATATAATAATAACAAATATTGCCATGGAACATCCTAAGTGTCTAAATAGGTAATCCTAGAAGTAAAGATTATTTAATCATAATTAAATAAATAAATATATCATCACGCCTTTTACCCATTACGGGTGTGGCACTCTGCTTACGCAGATCTCGGTAGGTGATATATTTTTTCGTATGAAGCGCGGTTACCAGCCGTCAAGTCATAGCCCCCAAGGATGTTAGTGGAGGGGGAACCACAGGGGTAAATTTAAATTTGTAACTATCGGCAGTGGGATTCGAACTGAGGATCTCACGATCCACCACGGAGCTATTTATCCCATAATTTGATGGTAAATTTTCTGAATATGTGCTTTCAAATTTTAATTCGCGCAAGTAGATACTTATTGACATTATGCTTAAGAGCAGTTCGCGATATGTGGTATATTTTTACTCGTGAAGTGTGTTTCCTACCCGTCAAGTGACCGTTCGACGTTTCCTGAAATGGATAAAAAAAGAAACAGCCAAAGTGGTATTTTTACCTAATGAAAATTTGCCCGAGAACTTGTAGGTTTGTAGGCAATGAATTGAGTATCTCGTGTTAGTAGTTACCACAGAACTATTTATTATATGTTTATTCATTTCAATGAAATATTAAAAATTAAAAAAAAAAAAATATATTTTATTAAATAGTATTTTTGGTTTGTCCGTTTCCCTCATACATCAATGCTATGGTTCATTGAAAAATGTACACATGGGCCCTCCATAAATTATAATAAAATCTGGACCAGCCAACAAAGTTATGTCGCGGGTACGTTATATATACATATCATGGATAGACCTATGTCCGTAACACGGTCTATGAGACATGACATCCCATGTAACGTTAATGGTACATAACAAAACTATTGGTATATACAACTTTGAATTTACGAATGGAATAGTTGTTTTTGTACATTTTTAAGTAAGATCTCTTTGAAAATGTTTATCATTTATAAATTAACAATTTCCTTTACATTAATTACGATACGAAAATATATAACCACTTAGCAAAATTAAATTAAATATATTTCAAAGTTGTTCAGTGTACACTATAAAATATTTAAAATTTCTTTGCTATATTTTTATATATAATATATAAACCTTTCTAATTAACTGTGAACATGTTATAAGTACGGTGACATAACATATACATGTTGTAGGTATGTACCATGTCCAAGACCAATGTGACATACCAACAATATAATATTACGCTCTCTCAAGAGATGTCCGACATGGTATATGTATATTACGTTATTAGTACGTATATAAATGACATACTACTTAAGTTTAAGATATTACATATCAGGTACAACAATGTTACAGCGGTGTTGTCACCCCACTACTTTCTTATAGGACTGGTAACTGTTCCTGTATTTTACGTTTATCTGCATCACCCAGAATTGTATAAATATTTATGATATCGGTAATTACAAATGTACAGTGTTGGTGACAATTTGATTATTATTCCGCATAATAAATTTAAATCCCATGCGGACAGAATGTTGATACACACTTTGTTTTCACTGGCTGTACCTGCAGAGTTTCATTTCGGTAATTAAGAGGCTCTGCTAAATATACATGCCGTGTTCAGGAATAATCAAACGTTACATTAGTGTCGAATAGGATCGAAACGATGCAGATTTCTCGCTGCTGATCCTGATACCAGCCGATACCAACATACCAACAAGAGTTGGGCCGCGCAGTGCAGACAACTGTGGAATTTACCACGCTGGTAATTATACCAACACTTTATGTTTTGTTTATTTAAATTTCAAGCGAATGGTGCAGAATTGTATCTGAAGAATTCGCAGAGAGGTTTATAGAGGATTTTATGGGGAACGTCAGATAAACTAACTTTGAAAGTATTTTTGTGAATTAATTATAACTTCTCGACTTTTTATCCATTCATATATACAACAGCATATTTTACTTTGTTTCTAATACTGAACAACAATTATTCAAAAAAAAATAGCGATTTATTTAGTGTTTATTTAGAATATTTCATAGGAAAATTAAATTTTATTAATTTTATACCCGATATTATAAAGATTATTTAACTGTCATTTAAATTTAGGTGCTTTAAAAGTATATTTATTTGTTTTAAATGAGTGCATATAATTTCAAATTATTTTATGACTTATTTAACATTGCTGTCAAAAATTTTATTGTCATTTGGATAACATTATAGTAAATTTAATTGCAGTATAAATTTCTTTATAATACCAGGAATTAATCTATTTAATATAACTATGGAATTGTCACTTCGATCTTATTTACATTCCGATACGTGGTTTATCTCTGACCAATTAAATTTAATAGTGTATAACCAAAATTTGACGACAAATCGGTTGACGACAAATTTGACTGCAAAACATGTATTCGTACTTCAGATTTCATCTTTTTATTAGATAGATATGACAAAGCTAATATCAATCCTTATTTAAACATATCTGATATATTGCAATATAATAACAATGAAAAGCCAACTGACGTTGAAAATGCAAACCGAGAGAGACAGCCAATCTTTGGGCCTTGGTTGTACAGTTCGCATACAAATTTTATAAGAAAATGTAATGAAATTAACATTAAATGATTTTGAAATAAAATAAAAATAAAACAATACATTAATAGAAATAAAATAACAATAAAATGGGTTAAATAACCCCGTGGTAACGCATCAGATCATAAAATCATCGGTTTAAACCTCACAACCGACAAATTTACGAAATAAATTTCGAGTTTTTTCACTGCATAAAATTACATGCGCAAAATTATAATTTTTTAATAATTATTCGCTTCATAAAAAGCCTACAAGCTTGCATTCCAGTATTACTATATTTCAGTGATCAATTTCGAGGTAGATTAATTAATAAATTTGTAAAAATGATATAAAATTATATCTGTAATTATAATTTTATACTTCATTTAATAATAATGAAAAGACAAAATGAATTAAATACCTGTCACATAATAATAATATATGTAAATGTAAATAGTATTTCAATAACAATAGAAATAATTAAAGTAAGATTTATGAGACACAAGGCAATAAATAAATATTTTATTACTATAATATATTAAAATTGGATAGAATTTCTGCACATATCTGATTAAATATTGGACTATTTGTCCAATCGTAAAATTACTTAAACAAATATTTTACTACACACTTGAAACAAAGAGATTTCTCTTAAATAATTTGAATAGTGCCAATCCGATTTCGTTTGTAGGTTTAATAAATATTCTTGTATGAGAATTAATTTAGTTTTGAAGGAATATATAAAAGTATTCAACTGAGACCCATTTTGGAGACGAAGTAGTTTGAATAGGAGTAGTTTTAATTCAAAATCATATCATTTTAAATAAAAACGTTTTGTTTAAAATTAAAGGTCCACCATTTTATTATTTTTAAAAACAAATTTTAAAATATATTCGGTATCTTTCAATGCAGAAAAAAAAGATAAATAAAATTTATATTCAAATTAATATTATTTTGAATTGAACCTAATCATTTTGTAAGAAATAAAATGTTCTTCAACGAATGCATAAGAGTAGTTGATTTCTATTTGTAAAACTGATCGTGAGGGGCACTCTTAAAAATAATTTATGTAAATAAGGAGTAATGGTTGGTATTTAGAGCTACTAAATTAGATAGCCGTTAAATTTAAATTTAATAATGTTGAATGCTACTAGAACTACGAGTGGGCTATTAAATATTTTTTTTATAAAATTTTATTCGTTGACTCAAATATGTAATTTGGTTTCTGGAAAAATAATTCATAATCTAATTGTCAGATCAAAAATTAGTATTTAAATATATTGACGTAAAATATTATTAGAAGTGCACAAAATTATACATTATTAAAATCAGAAATAATGTGTACATAACATCCTGTCATCTCTCTAGTATAAGTTACAGAAAATATTCTTTTCTATAACACTGTTTTGGAAACTACGCATTCTACAACTAAAAATTGTTATGGAATCACAAAGATACCATACGCCGCGTATGGAATATTTTCGACGAATCAGAGCCGCGATATATGAAGTATCTTGATTCAGTTAATATGGTTACGTCTGTTTGTTTTAATTTTATTTATTTGAGTTTGACGTTTTCAACAGTTTTATATTTGTATTTTTTGTATAATTTACAAAATCTTGTTATAGAAAGTATAGTCTACAACATGTAACGGAATGGCACATCCCACACTCGCAAATCGTAACCCTCGCCTTCGGTTCGGACTACAAACTTTTTGCTCGCGTGGAATATGTGCCATTCCATTACTTGTTGTAGAATATACTATTCTACGGCCCTGGTTATACAGTAAAAATATGAATTTTATTCATTTGATATATTTAGTTTACTTGTTTATTATAGCTAAATCTCATTGGTACATCTGCTTGAAAAAAATTCTCAGAAAAATGTCTTGATTTTTTAAATTGTGTGGTGGCAACCCTACTTAAGTTAATAATTGAAATTAAAAATATTTCCTCGTTACAAATTGCGCCTCACAACTCGTTCCAATAAATCATCATTCATTTGCTAGACCAGTAGACACCCATCAGCCGTCCTTAAATGACATTAATTGTATATTTTTCTCCTACGCAATTTCGCCAGGATATCAATTACATTTTCTCACACGTCCCACTAAATAGAATCCCAATAGTCTCATTATACATTAACGACATATTTGCCAATTACTGTAATTAAAAACATTGCTCTAATTACTAAATTACGTCCACTTTACTGCGTTTTTATGCCTTTTCAATACAACATTTTTGAGTGATGTCATCTATGTTTTTTAAAATCTAATTTTGATTTTAAAATATTATCTTAGAATAGCAGCATATTGTAAAGTATCTTTATAAAGTATCTGACAGATATATAAATAATGACCCGTGAAATCATAGTTCAAAACCAGAGTAGTTATTTTTTTTAAGCTTTGACATCTGTATAGGAAGTAGCTGATTCATCTAATATGCTAATATTGCAAATTTAGAACGGCGATTTATCTGAGAAACTTTAGATTTTCTTGTAAAAATTACTACATATTGTTCTAATTTAATAAAGCTGTCACTGTCATCAAGAATACATTAAATGTCGAGAACCGTGTAAATATTATTAGAATGTATTATGGGGGCGCAGTGCAAGACAAATATCTGAATACATCACAGGAATGAACGCTGAATGGTTTGCATCGCCAGAAATTGACAGTGACAGATTAAAATATTTAAAACAAATTGTAGACACTATACGTCAGTAGCAATTAAAAGAGAATTATTATTATTAATTTCATTAAATTGCGGTATCAAAATAAAGTAATATGTATTAAATAAGATGTAGGGATATTGGCAGTATTGTGATATAAAATTTGGATGCATAATTTTTTGCCGGACACTTTTTATGCCAACATTTTCGTGGGACACACGGTACCTATAAGAGATTTTTACCGATCAATTTCAATTTATAAAACGGTCACTCGTAGCTGCCCATTCAGCCATTTGATTCCTCAATATTTATTGAATTACCCATTTAAATATGTGTTACAACTCATTTATATTTAGTTTACTGCTCAGTTTTTAAATCCGAACTTGTCAATATACATTTTATAGTTTCTAACTAACCAAAGGTACAATATACGATTGACGTTTTAAATAGCAGCCATTCCAAACCCAGATAGAACCAATATTTAAAAGAAATTGTTAGCACTTACCTTATTGATAAATCTCATATTTCGGGATATGAACGCCAGGCTATCAGCTGGAAACACACAACACTTCACTGTTTAAAGGTTGAAGAACGACTAGACGCTATCAAATACAAAATATTGTTACGAAACAAGTCTATTCCAAACTAAAGCACAGCTGTGTTCGATATTACTACAAATTAAACATTGCAAGTTTCTTCTAGTTCCAGCGATTAAAATAAAATTTATTATAGGTATATATTCACAAAATATAAGCTTGCTTTACATTATACTTTTTTGGTAGGAAATTTAAACTAGATTTTTGAAAGTTTTTTGTTTTGAATCATAACTACCGTATGTAGTAGTTACAAGCTCATTCGTCAAGTAATGCTGCCAATCAACAAAAATGCAGTTTTTACCGAGATTTTAACAATTTTGAGTGTTGTATTTGTAAAATGAATAAAACAAAACATACACTGACAAAAATATTATTAAGACATATGAAATATAAAAGTAAATCAAAATCTGATATCAGATAAGACTGCGATTAGGGTGGTAAACATGGAATACGCTTTCAGTGCGCAGGTCTAGCTTGAAACTTGAATCAAAATTGAATCCAAATTTAGTTTTTAAAGACGTTTCTAATATTAATTGTTCCTGAATTATATTATACAAGTAAACCTAGTATGAAATTTGTAGCCAAAAGAGTATAGTACAAAACAGGCTTTACACTAGTATTAAATAATTTTATTTTTTAACGAAATAAATATATGAACACACAATTTACACATTTCTGAATTTGGTATTTTGTTTAGGGGATATACCGCTTGGTCCACTGGTTTGTATTTTTTATTTTTCTCAATTATTTTAAATGCTAGGTTAGGTAACAAAAAATGTTATTAAATAAGATTTATTTTAAATTAAAAAGTCCACGTATTTGCAGTACAAAATTTTCTACCGGAGGTTCTATTACATTGACATTTTAATATTTTTAAGTGGAATAACCTAGTTTTAGAAAATCTTTTGTGTACCTACCTTTAAAACAGTTCTTATTTATTTTAAGGCTAGTCTTTCCATCTACGAATAAACTGCTGGATAAGTTATAAATAAGAATAAATAAAAAATGACTTATCGAAAAAAGTAGCAATGAAAAGAGTAGGCGGAAAATTAGGAATTATTATTATTAATTTAATTAAATTGCGGTATCAAAATAAAGTAATCTGTATTAAATAATATGTAGGGAAATTGGCAGTATTGTGATATAAAATTTGGATGCTTAATTTTTAGCCGGACACTTTTTATTTACAAAAAACTGATTTTACATGTTAATTGCCTATGCCAACGGTATATATGTTTCCTATGTCCTATAAAAAAATCTGATGTGGCCAGCACATAACCTCCCGCCCAATACTACTCTTAAACGGTACAAAATAGTATTTGATGATACAGAAACATACCTTCTTATTTGTTTATTTTCTATTTATATTTGAGAATTTTAATTTTCTTTCGTATATTTATTTAATTTTTTGACATATATTTCCCTAAGAAAACAGCTTCACAATCACAATGACATGTCACATTTCGTAAAAAATTGAAAATTTTTAAATGTTTCCATGGTGTACTAGGAATGCAAGATTTGTGAAATCTAATTTCTTTATATTTTATTATCTCTAAACCTAATGAAAATTAATAAAATTAGTGTAATCAAAAAACATGTAAAATTAAATATTCTTCAACTTTCAAAATAACATAAATTGTTGAAAAAGGAAATTTAACAATGTTTTTCACGGAAAACTGTTAAGGGCTTCAAGTAAACTGCTACTTCCGGTTGACCAATTTTATCCAAAATCTAATCAGCTCTTCATTTAAATATAAGAAGCAATAATTCATAAAATTGTATTTTTTGGTATTATAGTATTTGAGTTATGCGAGACGAAAAAATTGCCACAGACTACACACACACATACATACATACATACATACATACATACATACATACAGACATCATCGCGAAAATAGTAAAATCGTATTGTAGGGACCCTAAAACGTGCTTATTCATTGAAAACTCACTACCCAATTTTTTGACAAAAAACAATACCTCCCTTACCTAGAGGTAGGCGGGAGGTAAAAAGTAGACACACGGTATACATATCATTAGGTACCATAAAGTGCAAGATTGTCAATATTAAATAAACTTGTTATTAAGATGTTTACTAATGAAGACAAAATTCGAATGGTTACTTCCTACAATTATGGTTACAGTTTTAAAAATATGTATAAATTAGTAAATTATGATGACTGCTTCATTTAAAATTAACAACCTGTGTTATGTTTTAATTGGAATTGTACTGTAATGTACATACATAGCTGGTTTTGCTGGTATCCACAATAATACAATAAGAATAATAACAAAATAGTAAATATTGCCTCTTGGCTGAAATTCATGCTATATAAATATTGGATAAACATTTATATAATAAATGAAAATATCAACTGTTTTGTATCATAGTCATGTGTTTCAAAAGTAAATTCTTCCTCCAATGATCTCGCGAATAGAAAAACAACGGAACAACCAAGCCGAAACTGTTGCTAGCGGGCGGCATAGTGCAATTTTGCTATTTGCAGTCCGCAATTTCCTCTGATGAATTAAGTCCTCGCATCCTTTTTCAGGAAGTCCACTGCGATGTTCAATTGTTAAATTGGTCCTTTGCATCATTGTTCATTGCCTACTTGACAGTGTGACTTATTTATTTATCACATCACTGATTTGCTCATATTAATTTTGCAGTGTTGATCTAGTTGTTTCATTGTGACTATGGAATATTACGGATCTCTTTTATCATCTGTCAACATTCATTTTCGTAATTAGCAAATGAGTGGATTATAATCTCGTCGTTATAAATTTTAAAACCCGACCACGTACGAGTGGCAGACTGATGTCTTTTGATTTGTATTTTCGTCTAATATCATGAGATAAAAAATAATATTTTGATCATTTGAGCCAAATTTCGGTCCTCAAATTTTAAATTTTGAAATTCGTCTGCTGAGGCAACCCGACCACATACGAGTGGCAGACTAGTGTCTTTTAATTTGTATTTTCGTCTAGTATTATGGGATAAGAAGAAAATTTTGGTCATTTGAGTTAAATTTCGAACAATACATTTTAAATTTTGAAATTCGTCTGCTGAGACAACTCGACCACGTACGAATGGCAAACTGGTGTCTTTTGATTTGAATTTTTGTCTAGTATTTCGAGACTAAAAAGAAAATTTTGGCCACATTATTCAAAATTCCATTCTTTACTTTCCTTTTTGGCAGACGTGCGCTTTTCGATTTACCTGAACGGGTAGATTCCAAGTTGTCTCACGGACTACAACGATTTGATTTACTAAACGGAAATTTTCGTCAGACTAACAAATAGATGAGTATAGAATTTATCCAAAAGTCATTTTATTTAATAATTCAGTTATTTGCTGAGATATAAAACTTTGAATCCTGCTTGATCTTTACAGATACTGATTTGAAAACTGATAACTATACTTTTGGCACAAATCTATAAACTACCAAAATATAAATGTGTGTCTCATCCAGAAATGAATACAATGACCTAGTTATGTGTAGTTTTATTAGAAAAATACAAATAGTGCCAATGTCAAGATTCCAAGCAGTAATAAATTAGTTTTTGTATGCTATTCTTCAAACATTCGCTCTAATAAATCTGCGTTAATTTATAGGTTCTGATCATAATCAAGATGGCTATATTAATAAAACACACAAATAAAAAATAATTCTTAGTAATCTGGATTGTCATAAAGTAGAAAAAACGTGATGTGGTCAAATAGTAAAGTAGGTCGGTGACCCAGTGAGATATTTATTGTTTCTCGGGTCAAGGGTCGTTTTCAGGTGTGGCAGACAGGCACAGGCTAGGCGCCCCTGAATCGCCGTCTGCGCCCTGCAGTTGAAAGATCACGCATTCACACACACACACACACACACCCTCAGTGCTTACCATTTTAAATAGTTTCTGGTTTCTTACGGCTTTCCAAGAGCCAAAGCTTTTTGAAACAAATAAAATAATTTTTAATTGAATTATAATTTAATCAATGCACTCCTGAGTTTAGAAATTCTACAGCAGCTGTATTAGAAATCACTAGTTGCTATGATGAAAAATCATTTTATATACATATATTTCTTTAATCTAAACACAAAAACCAACTCAGTCCATTCAATTTACAGGAGAATCTTAAATTTATTGGCACTAAAATCGATGAAAATACCATTTTATGAACTAAATATTGTTATTTCTAAGATGATTTTGATATTGTAGAATGCTTGAAGAAAACCAGTGTTTTTTTTTTATTTTACTGCACGAGTGCGCAATTTGAAAGTTCCTGATTGTCAATAGCGTGTGTCAAACGATATTTCCAAGGTTGTAAGAACAAACTAGCTATAGCGCAAAGTTCTGTTTGTCGCTCGAACCCGAATGTGAGAGCGCCATAAATACTTTGCGCTCGAATTATACGTAATATTTTTCCAACGACTGATTATAAAAAGAAAATTATTGATCTAATTTCATTAAAATAAACACATGTGTGTCATTCTTGTCATAGTCACTTTGAAATCTTAAATGGGAACCATAACAATAATTATTTACTTTACAAGTGGGCAAAGTAAGGAATTACCCATGAAAGAAATTTTAGCACACGAAGCCGAAGGCTGAGTGTGATAATTTTATCGAGAAGGTAATTCCACTTTGCCCACGTGTGAAGTATAACGTTTTATCCAACAACTCTTAATAAATGAAAAATTTATTAAAGAAATATTATTTGACAGTAACATATGCTTTAAATTTTTAAATTAAAATGTCAATCGAAGTAGTTACCAAGGTGTTGTGTGTTATTATTATTGTTATAAATAAAAAAATACTCACTAGTGACTTTCCTCAAAATTATACCCATTAGTGGGAAATCTGTTACTTGGCTTGTTTAAAATCGCCATAGTTATAGAGCATTTATTAAGAGGTGTTGGATAATAATTATTTTTCTGAATACTGAGCCATCAATCGCGAATTATATTTTTTTATATGTTGAAAAGGGTGTAGAGAATTTGTCGACTGAGGAAATCAAACTGAGTACAATAAAATCTCAAGCTATTTAAAATATTTCTACCGCTTTAAGTAATATCTCTCAAAGTGGCATCCATGCTGAGTGCACGCACGACTAGTATACCTTTCCAGTGTGTCACGCGCGTGACACTTTGACACTGACACACACTTGACTGGTTGCATGTCGCATCGCATGTTGGCGTGGACGTGAGACGCGAACGTGAGACGGATTGTATTGTAGGAATCGCGCACAAACACTTGATAAATCCAATAAGTGTTTCACTGACTGCAAACACGACAGCCAGTGCCGTACGTCAAACTGGGGATAGGATTTCGATCAATCGCTACGGGAAATGAATCACGGATTTGTTCAATTTGTCAGAGATGGAGTGATGGCTTTAACAAGAAATATTTTAAACAGTAACACAGCAATTTAAATGATTTCATATTGCACTACATTTCTATGTTTACTCAACTGATTTTAGTCCGGTAAATGGGACTTTGATCATCTATAATATCATTTCCCGCATTCATTTTTTTGTAATGTTGTTCAAAATGTTAATAAATCAAAATTGGTTGCTATCATTAATTTTTATTTTTATGAAGACTAAGAACATATGATTGCTTTTAAGAAAGGAAGAAGGGAAGGGAGAAAGTAAATTTCGTCCAAAAATGCGACACAAGAATTTTAACGGTACTCATTCTGAAACATTTTATTTGTACCGTAAAAACTCATTTACCGGACGTATGTAAATATTACTAGTATTCCTAGCGATTAACTGTGAAAATGTTTGTAATAACAATAAGGGAGATACGATTTTTACGAAAAATCTTGTTTTAATTTTGTTTTGTTTGTAGCGTCACATTTACTGAATTTAATATAAACAAATACCCAATATATTATTGTTTTTACTTTTTATTAAAGGAACTCCATCTAATATAAAGAGTAGCAAAAAACTTGTTTATGATTTGAACGGAAACTTTTCAGTACACACATTAAATATTTTAATTTTAGTTTTTGTTCTGTTAATCGAAAGAGATGGGGATTTAATTATAGTGTGCTATTCCGAAGGCTAAGTTTGTCTATGTTGGAGAAACTGAGAAAGTTTGAGATAAAAATACAACGTACGGATTAAGTTTTGATAATAAAATGTCAATTGTTTGCTAGGATATTAACTCTTTGAGAACATACCTATTTTTTTTGATGACTGAGACCACTCGGGGTCAATCTGACCCAACACTTTTTTTGATCGTCTACCATTCTGCAATGACTGGATAGATTGGTCTAAAAAAAATTCTGAGATATACTAAAGATCTGATAGAAATGATTCATGCAAAATTGTTGATGTCTTTGACAAGGTTAAAAAAATTGCGAAAAAAATTGTTTTTTAAGAAATTAAGGTTGAGGATGAGATAACTGCAATACATCCAAAAGTCGGTGCTTACATAAACGTATTATAATTCATATGTAGATATTTAATAAATATTTTACTAAATACTTATTATTAAGTGATATTTTTTTCTTTGTACCTAATATAAAGTTAAGATTTAGGGATACAATATTCCAAGTCAATAAAAAATCGAATTCTCCCTTGGTTAGATGTTTAGACATTAACAACAATGTCATAAAATGTTTTAAAATTTATATATTTAATGTAAGAAATATAAAACTATTGTGATTAAACATATGTTGTAAACTTAATTTAACTTATCACTGATTAAAATGTAAATGGTCCGTCTGTATTTTTAGTCAGTCTAAATAAATATTATTATTATTATTATTATGACTCTTTATTTACGATAAATATTTGCAACTCAATTACTTAAATGATTAAATTGAAAATTTGATGTCGTTCTTAATACTTCTTCTTGGTTAACTTCAATGTGGGCAGAAACTGAAGTAGATGTGCTGCTGGGTTCTGATTCTTTGTCGATAATTTTTATTTTTTTAATTGCTGTTTCTTTTTTCCCAAAATTCTTTGTTGTTCCAAAGAATTTTCAACGTAGCCTTCAGCAACATAACAAGAACGCCACCCTCCATGTCGCTTGAGCACTGTAATGTCTGCTCCCGACTCAACCAAAAATATTGCAGTACACCGCCGAAAACAATGCCCGGTATATTCTTTAGCATTTGGGAGGCCGAGGAACTCTGCAATTTTTTTAAGTATACCACCTATGGTATTTATACCTACAGGAAGCGTGCAACACTTTAAATTTCTGTAGGTTAGAAAAAAACCGTTGATGTTCAGTATGAGTAGGTTAAAGTTGTGCGTACTTGCGAAACATTGCTAAACAGTTGATTCCATCGATAAACTCTTCAGTTATCCTTTGAAAAGAAAAACTTCATTGTGTAATTTGCGCTTAAGTCCACACTTAAGAAAATTAAAGAAATTAAACTTGCATCATCAATTTTATTATTTAATAAATTATATAAGAATATGCTTAAACAGGACATCCTACGATTTTCAAGAGAAATTATACTAAATTCATTGAAAGCAATAGTATAATATTGCAAACGTACGTTAATTTAATCTTACAATATCTTAACACAATCCATACAAAGAATTAAACTTGTTCCAAGGATTATTACATATTTGTAATTGTCCAAGTTGCGCTATAAATACAAGAATCCATATTAATTCTCCTAATGTAAAAAAAAAAAATAACACTTATTAAATTCGCCAATAGGAACAGGTAGCAGTTATGAATATGTATTTTGTGAAATCAATCTTGTACATATTATAAAACTCAATAAATATTTTTATATTTTCGCACGCCAATGTGTCAAGGTTCAGAATAGCGTGCATATCGAAGAATATAATACGATATTTCGCGAAATTGAAAATCAAGTTCAGATGAGTGGTTTTAGTTATTACAACAGATTTCCCTAATTCAACAAAGTATAAAACACATTTTCAATATCCCATCAAAACAAAAAATATAAAAGTAATAACTTTTATAATAGCGAAAATATAAAAGTATCTTTTAATTTCCTTTCCATGCAAGTTATTGCCACGATTGACGTAAAATAAAATTAATACTGAAGACCAAATTCGGATCAACAGTTTGACGTAGTTTTGTTTCGCTGAAACGTTAAGACTCACTAAGAGATCAAGATCATGGTCTAGGTTTAATTCGGTAATAATGAGAATTTAATTAATTTGGGAATTTGAGAACTAAGAAAAGTAATATAAAAAAGAGCATGTACGAGTTTTACGACAATTAACAAAATTAGTGCCAATAACACAGAATAATAAAATATACCAGTAAATAAAAGTTTTCTTAGAATTTCTTAGAATTCTTAAATTAAATAGAGTGCCTGGCATCTATGCACCCTGTCATTGCCGTTGCCTATAAGAAATATTGATTGATATATAACTTAAATCAGCTAAGATTTCATTATTAGTAAAAAGTTTTTGATGGAATTCTTTAAAAGCAATTAAATATGACCGCATTAGAAATGAGACATACAGAACAAATCTAAATCTAAGACTTGTGAAAGAAACCATAGAAGAAAGACAATTAAGATGAGAGAACATCTATATAGAATACGGGAAGTGAGATCAGCTAAGCTAGTTTATGAAGCCAACAGAAAAAGGATTCGAAACAGATCTGCAAAAACATGGAAAGAGGATGTTAAAAAGGCATTAGAAAACATTCTAAAAATATAACCCAGGGAAAAGAAAGAGTTTTAAAAAAATTCAAAACCATGCCTTACACCTATAAAGGTTG
The DNA here is from genome assembly GCA_963942605.1 of Poecilus cupreus. NCBI lineage: Eukaryota > Metazoa > Arthropoda > Insecta > Coleoptera > Carabidae > Poecilus > Poecilus cupreus. The sequence goes on from OZ012731.1 coordinate 10,630,075, forward strand.
ATATGCTTTAGAATTTATATAAGTAAACATTTTTAATCCCCTACAGTTTAATATTATTTCTTAATAAATTAAAATTTATGATTTCCTGAATAATTTTTATGAGTTCGGTGTATACGTAACAATGTATTTATTTCCAATTTCATAATATACCTTAAATAATAAAATTGAATATTGATTACACATGAAGAACATTTTCGCTTTTATTTCTTTATATAAATAAATATCCGTTCATGTTATTATTGTTATTTAGTGTTTCCTGTAACATTTGTTTGTTTGCAATGATTGTAATTACTTGAAGAAACTTTTTGCTAATTTCGCGTAAACTTTGTGACGGTCAAGGTTAACTATTCTAGAAATGGATAAAATAATTTACTGGTAAGTCATTAAGGAGGAATTATTTATTATTTTTTACAGTGGAATTGTATACAATTTCAATCCTTCTGTATAAAAATTCCAGTTGCCAGTAAAATATACAAATTGACATTTATTATAGTTGTTAACATTATTTAAAGCATAATTTTAGAAATTTATTTACAAAGCACAGGTATATTAGGCTTGCATATTTTATAATATTTTTATGAATCTCTCACCAAAATATTATAATATTGTCATTATTAGAAATTAGGAAAGACCTTGATTCAAATTAGCACTTTTTTAGCTTTTGTATTGGTTTACCAAAATTATTATATATAGCACTAGCAGATTTTAATGCAAAGTGAGAATTTAGCTTGAAAATAAATAACAAATAAAATAAATATATCACGCCGTTTACCTACTTTGGATATGTTCTCTGCTTTCGCGGATATTGTTAAGTGATATACTGGGTACCCACTATGTATGGAATATGGTATATAATTTCGGTAAATATCGACTTTATAAAAAATAATTGTATATAAAAGTTGTTTAACATTTTATTTTCCATAATAGGACAGCATTCAATTTTTTTATACTTCAGAAAACAAATGAGTAACGAATACCACATTAATTTTTTAAAATAGCAATGTACCCTTTCATTAGGCTCATTTGAAAGAGATTTTTTTTCTCTTTTCGATGACATAAAATCTTAGTACTCTTGGTAACCTTAAGAAAAGTTCTTAAACAATGACTTTACCTCTGCTTTCTCATCTAAATTGTTTGATATGCTATTTATAACTTGTTTGGTTGTTGAATTCTAAATTAGTGTGTCATGGACCACAAATTCCAAGTAATATTTATTGTTCTAAACCTTCTTCAAACGTGATTTTAACATTGATTGCTCTTAACCTTTTCATTTGTTCATTATTCTAAAAATGTTTCTGGCTAGTTAGGTAAACAAAAGTGAAAACAAGGTTCAAAAACATTCCTTGAAATATGTAATTTAAAATAAATTTCGTGGGTAGCAGGAATTTTAATCTAGTTGGTACCTGAATTATAAATAACAATATCATATTTCATATAATATTTGCCCTAGAGATCATAACAGCACGTAATAATCAAGTCAGCCAAGTATGAAGGTCAAAAACAAAACAATGTCATTATCATAGCCAACTATCATATAACATACACTTCAAGCGATGCACATTTCAAAATACATGTTCGTTAAAACTTATACATTGCAGTCTGCAATAGTATAAGATAAATAGAAATAATAATTCAGGAAAGGGTTAAATATGTTGTTTATCTGTAGGGTATTTACAAAGTTATTTGGAATACTAAAGCAATCAACGTTTTCTATTTTATTTAATTTAATTAAATAAGACTAGTAGAATGGCGGAGTCATATGATAAGGACGAATGAATCGAGACCGGTGCGACAAAGGATGACAAACGTAAAGGAAAAGAGGGATTATGGAACATCAAGAGATATCTAGGATATCATCAACAAGACTGAATAAGAGGAACGTTACACGTTACACTACAGGTTACAAGAAAGATGACGATGAACAAGAAACAATGGACTAAATTCGTGCACGATTAAGAGACTTTTTACACCTTACACCTTACAGTAGAAGGGTTCTGATTACACCGGGAATCTGCCTTTTTTATAGGACACTAAATACAATCAAAATTTCATCAGGCGATAGTTTGTTCCGTATTAATTTAAAAAAGTGAAAATTCACGAAGTGATCAGAAATTAAATAAGCCTAAATTTATTGAAATAGTACATTTCTGTCATGAGATACTTGTAAAATAAAATTTATATACAGATTCACATACCGATTGAAAAATTTGAAACTCACGGAATATCCTCACTTAAAATTGTAATATTTTTTTATTACATTTCTTTATAACATAAGCGCTTAGAAACCCATTGTAGCAGAGCGCATCGTGAGATCTCTAATATTTTTCGAGATACTTCGATTTTTGGTATTTTTCGAAGTGCAACTTTAAGGGCCTGAAATTCAAAAACTACGCGAGGTATCTAAAAATTCGCTTCAGTTTAGCGTTTCTGGTGCCTTATACAACAAATTAGCAAATTTTTAAAATTTTGAATTTTTTTTGTATTTTTGTCCAAAATTTCGATCGGCGATAACTCGAAAAATATTAAAGATACAGATTTGCAGTGTTCACCAATCGATTCAGCTCGTCGAAATACATAAGTATGCAAAGTTTCATAAAAATTGCTTTACGGGATGGAAAGTTAGAGCAAAAAGCCTGAAAATCGCGTTTTTTGTCCAAAACGTCAATAGGTACCCCTTGACGTTTGGCCTGAATTTGGCCATTTTCAGGCTTTTTGCTCTAAGATTTCAACCGGTTGTCCGAATTTTCTGAAATTTTCAGGGTTTATGTATCTCGTCGAGCTGAATCGATTGGTGAACACTGCAAGTCTGCATCTTTCATATTTGTCGAGATATCTCCAATCGAAATTTTGAAAAAAAAATACAGAAAAATTTCAAAATTTTCAAAATTTACTAATTTATTATACATGGCACGAAAAACACAAAACTGAAGATATTTTTCGATATCTTGTGTAGTTTTCGAGTTACAGCCCCTCAAAGTTGCTCTTCGGAAAATATAAAAAATCGTCATATCTCGAAAAATATTAGAGATATGACGATGCGCTCTGCTGCAATGGGTTCCCTGGCGCGAATATTATAAAGAAATGTAATAAAAAAAATTTACAATTTTAAGTCATATTTGGGGAAATTTCCGTATTTTGAAAAATATTACAAATCGCCATATTTCGATAAATACAAGACATATTACGATGCATACTACAGCAATGAGTTTATTCATGTTTAAATTATACATAAGTAATAAATTTCAAGTTAAGTTTGGAGGAGTATTTAATTTATTTTCTAGTAAACAATTTATTTGTATAAGAGTAGTGTGGAGCCCACACCAGATTTTTTTTTTATCATTTATAAGAAATGTCAACAGCACAGTTTCTTTCTTATTGTGTAATAATTTTGATAAATGTTATAAGACTAGCTACTGCAACAACTTTTAGTTTTAACATACAAGAATGTATAGATAATAGTTATAAGACGATGAAACTATGCAGACTATTTTGTGAGAAGAATAAAGAATGTACAAATTATACGCGTCATATGAGATGAAATATTTCATTATACAAGCCCACAACCGTGGAATTTATTCATTCCAAGTGGAAGTGGAATTAGTGTCATCATAATTAAATGTATCTAGTTGGGAATGTACGAACTATTTCATTATTTCGGAAGATGTTGTGTGTTTTCTTTTTGTGAGAGGAAATAGTTCTTATTACAATTTTCAATTATTATTATCAGGTAATTGACTAGTTATTTTACAATGTTTGGAAAATTGAACCGCATATGACATACAAGTTAACTAGTGCTATTTTTATATCATATTGAAACAATTAATAATAATTGGTTAAAATTAACTTTAGAAATAAAGACATTCAAGCTGTATTTGGATCTGACATCTAGCCATACGTTAACTGGCAGTCAATTTGTGAACAAAAGGTAGGGCAAACTACTTGATAACAAGCAGAGAAAAAAGATTGTTTATTATTGGCCTGAAACAAACCTAAACAAAGTGAATAAGTTTCCATAATGACGGCTGGTATCACATTTTACATAAGATAAGTTTAATTAAAAAAGAATACTGTGATTCGGAAATGATGGGTATTGCCAGCTATTTTTGTGTACAAATATATTACTTATAAAGATCAGCTATGAGCAGAGTGCTATATCCAGAAATTAGTAAATTGCGTGATAACTTTTTCTTTATTTAACATTACAAATAAATTTAGTTTGGAAAAATAAAATGTCTAGTTCTTAGATCTTGTTCTATTATCACAACTCAACGTTTTGATGTTGAGAAACAAGAACTGAAAACCAGAATTTTGTTTCCTCTTCATATTCATTCAACAGTTCAGAAGTCCTCAATTTAAATTAATGTAGTTTTCCGTAGTTACGCGTAGGAATATGAATTGTGTGTTCTTCAATTCGATTCTCATAATTCACAATTTTCCTACATTAAATTTTACCTCCCGTAGTTTCCCTCCATTACCATCTTTTTGGACCGTGATTTGTCAGTCAGAAAAATTCATTCATCTTCTTTCAAAAGTAATTTGTTAAAATTAACGAGTAATATTTACAATATTTCACATCGCTATCGTAATTACCATTCCACTACCAACCCTTATAATTCCCACCATTTTCATAATCACCCCCAGCACATTTCCTTTCCCACGCCCTCCAACCACTTTACCACTTAGCTCAAGTGTCCGGCTCTGTGCCACTCTGCACCTGCCACCCTGGCCCAGTTCTACCCTTTACCCACCCCAACATGCAACCCCTTATTCCGCCCCTGTCGTTCGGGTGAATTCACACTTGATCGTAGACTGTTGTGATAATTACGTGGCCTTCAAATCGTGACAGGCGATGTTGATGACGTGTGTGGTGACGTCACGGTGGCATAAAGAATTAAAGAAAGGAGTTGTTTAGGGTTGTAGTACAATAAGGGTTGTTTGTGCTAGGGAATTAAGTTTTTTTTTAAGTGTCAGAGTTAGGTATTGTGTGCGAAGATATTAATGATGGTAATAATAATGAATTTATGGATTTTTTTATGAAGTTTTTCATGTGAAATATTAGTAGTTGTTCTATTGTACTGTTTTTTTTATATCTCAGAAATTTAATATATTATTGACTAAAATGGTGATCATCGGAAGTACATTTCAATTTATATTACATATTTTAAAGTTATCTCCGTTTTTTCATTTATGTTATCACATTGTTTACCTATTTTTGGGTATAGGCACTCAACCTGAAGCAATAATTGGTACCTATATGATTTATAGAGTGGATCGAAAAAGCGTGTTTTTCTAAATCGTCGATGAACCTGCAGTGAAATTATATTGTAATATTGTACAAAATCAAATATTACAACTATCAAAATTATTAGAAACATATGACCTCTATCAGAAAGAAGTCTTACTAAACATATACTCGTAATAGTTCATTAGATTCCTGGCCACAGAGCTGCAAGGCAAAAAAAGTTCCGAACCCTTGGGTTCCAAAGATTTTGAATTAATATTTAATCTATTAAACGTGCTGCGAATAAGGACTCTTTAAAGATATAGGTTAAGAATGCTACAAAGATATCGCCAGTCATCGTTTGATTAATTATTAAATAATAATTTAGAAGATATCTGTTAAAAAATATATATAAGTTTGGAACCCGGGTTCCAAACTTACGTTGGGTTTCAAACTTCTTTCACCTATTGGACTTCGGGCTCCAAAGTTCCGCGAAGCCATATATATATACAGGATGTAACATAAATAGATATTTTTCTAAGACACCTAGTTTTCGAGTTAAAATTTAATATGGAAGTGTAACAACTTAAAATTAATTGATTCAATATATAATATAAAGTTGTAGAAAAACACGTAAGCTATGATTGTGTAAAATACAACATTATCTATAATATTTTACCATCACTATCGCTTTGTTTTAGAGTTGGCATAGAAGAAAATCAAGATTCTTATTTTATATTTTCATTAACCTATTAATAAAATAACATTCTTAAAGTTCCACGTCAAATTGCTTCATACGCCCAACAAAAAACGCTCCTTACATAACCAATTAACACTGAACTAAATCCACAAACGCCTTAAAAACTAAAAATAACTTTTAACAATCTTCACAATCACGAAATGTTTCTTTCTGACCATTCGGCGGTTCGCGCGCCGCGGCGGCAACACGGCGGCGGCGCGGATAACACGCGACACGCAGTCGGCATGCGGGTGGCGGGACAGACACTGGGTTTTAGCGCTGGTTGCGGATGTTTTGATTTTGTTGTTGTTTTCACATTGTGACGGGATTTAAATCGTATAGTGGTGTGTTTAAAGAATGTTTACACCTTCTTTTTTAATTGTAGATATGGTGATTTCCAAGTCGACGGCTGTAGTGCATCCTAGGCCTTGCATCAAGGAGGTGAGTAAGATTTTTGCATATTTTACTGTAGAGTTAGAGGTTAGAGATACAAGTAATGTTCATACATTTTTGATAATAAATAAAAACTTAAAAAATTATATTGAATTAATTTTAGAAAACAGATGTAAAATAAATCAAAGTAATAAGAAACAACACGTGGTGCAGAATTATTTCGTATGCCATGGCTGCCGGGTTCAATTCCCGGGCCGGTAATGGTAGTATGAATTTTTTTTTGTTCAACACTAAGAAATAATGTATTTTGGATAACCGTAAAATTCAAAAATATTCACTAGTGACTTTCCTCAAAACTATTCCCACTAGTGGGTAATCTGTTACTTTGCTTGTTTAAAATCGCCATAGTATTTATTGAGAGGTGTTGGATAATAGTTATTTACTTTACAAGTGGACAAAGTAAGGAATTACCCACGAGAGAAATTTAAGCACACGAAACCGAAGACTGAGTGTGATAATTTTATCGAGTGGGTAATACCACTTTGCCCACGTGTGAAGTATAACGTTTTATCCAACACCTCTTAATAAATGAAAAATTTATTAAAGAAATATTATTTGATAGTGACATATTCTTTAAATTTTTAAATTAAAATGTCAATCGAAGTAGTTACCAAGTTGTTGTGTGTTATTATTATTGTTATAAATAAAAAAATACTCACTAGTGGATTTCCTCAAAATTATACCCACTAGTGGATAATCTGTTACTTTGCTTGTTTAAAATCGCCATAGTTATAGAGCATTTATTGAGAGGTGTTGGATAAAAGTTATTTGTTTAACTAGGCATCAAAATACCAGATTTGCAGCAGAGGTTGCGCCTCGTCAATGAATGCTGCCGAAGCTATAAATCTGTGTAGATTCCAAAAAGGGTTGTTTTACGACTGTTTTAGTTATTATTCTTAATAATTAAATTAAATAGCATTCTTTACGAAAATAATCGTGTAATAGAAAAAATATTTCATTATTATTCTCGAAATTGTTAGTTCATTGCCATTGATACCATAAATGTTTGTTTCATGAAAACTACCCTTAAATACGTGAAATTTTTATTTGTTTTGTTTTGTAATCTACAAAACAAAAGTTATTATTAACTATAAAGATATTGACATAGGTATATTTATATATAGTGTAAGTAAAATCAAATTTATTTTACATATAAATACTGTATTAAGTATACTAGTATATTTATCAAAACTTTGTTAAAATTAAAACAAATTTAACTAAAAATAAACGAAGGTAGAAAAACTTTTATCACTACTCAACACGCACGTTAAGTTATTTAATTTTAACTTTCTAAGTTTGATGTCAAAGTTTTATAACTTTTATTCAATAATAAATCGAAGAATGTAAATCACTTGCGGATATAAAATATGTTCTTTTAGCTGATTTTATAACTATCTGTGACAGATTAAAATATTTAAAACAAATTGCAAGCACTATACGTCAGTAGCAATAAAAAGAGTAGGCGGAAAAATAGCAATTATTATAATTAATTTCATTAAATTGTGGTATCAAAATAAATTAATCAGTATTAAATAAGATGTAGGGATATTGGCATTATTGATATAAAATTTAGATGCAATTTTTTTGCCGGGCACTTTTTATTTACAAAAAAACTGATTTTACATGTTAACTACCTATGCCAACGTTTACGTGGGACACACGGTATATAAAGATATTTATTAACCCTCGGATAACCCCAGATTACCTACCTTTATTATTTTTTTAAGCATTAAATAAATTCAAATATTCACAAAAGAAGAATGAACGAAAAAAACCCATACTTTGAATCTCTAGGTTCTGTGATAAAAATGGCGAGCCAATGTAATAACTAACCCTACATAATAATTACATCAAATTTTTATCTTTTCCTCGTTTAGTAACTCCAATAGTGACCCAGTTATCTACGTGTACTAGTGGACATATTACACCAATTATTTTGTCAATTAACCACGTCAATTCCAAATACCTTAACGTCTGTCATAATATCTTGGCCTGAAAAAGTCTGTCAAGTCACAGACGATATTACGATAGAATTTCCACGATGTTCTTGACCTGAACTCGTTGGTAAATTATTAATAAACATATTATCGGGCATGGTATTGGTGTTAGGTTATTTTATTTTAAGAAGTTGTATCGTTGTAAGGGTTTGAACTTATTATATATCCACTGCTCTTATTTGTAATTGGTTGATAAGGCATCCAGTCGAAATGGGGATAATAAAACATTTATTTAGGACTTTGACATATTAATTTTCAATGTGTTCTAGTTCTACTTAGCCAATGTGGTACACGATGTTTTACTATTTAATATTGCAATTACGATAATATAATATGCAGGATACATGTGTTGCGTGATTAGTTAGATTCATTATTAGACGGTCATATATTTATAGGACAAACATTCGTGAAATAACGAATTTAAAATAGGGTAGATCTTACATAGGATATTATTATACGTATTCTCACCTCAATAGTTGAAAATTATATGTATAAATAGTACTGTAACTGGTGGTCCGACCTGCTTCGCAGGTCTGACCCCTAGGCTCCGCGACCCTGAAGAAGATTACAATTGAAAATATAAAAAATAAATTGAGTAGTCTTATATACTTTTCATTTGATAATAATTGGTGAAGCAATTCGTTCCTCGCTTCCTTGTGCGGTGCATTGGCGAAGCAAGCTCGTCACTTCGTTCCTCGCTTCTATGATAATACTTTTTGACACTTGATTTTAAATCTCACTCAAAAAGATGTCATTATTTTGTTTTAGGAAAATAAAAAATACTTCTTGTCTTGGTCTTGTCTTGATTTCAAGACAAGATCAAGACAAATTCAAGAGAATATCTTGATTCTTGTGAAAGACCTGGAATAAATGAAATTCATATAAATTAATTTGTTGCTAATCGTCGATGTGTTTTTAAAATAGATTTTGTTTTACTAAAACCTTGTAATTCAGATGTTACATGTTCAAAGTACAGATCAAGACTGAATCTATTAACAAACATAACTCTATCTCTACGCTACAACATTCACTTGTTACTAAGGATGTCCTAGGACACCGTGAGATCCGCTAACTCAACGAAAGTGCCGTGTGACGACGATATAACTTGTATATTTCATTTATTTACATCGAACAGTTTTTTTAATTCTAGTTAAATAATTTTGTAAGCAATAAAATAGATGTTTGCGATCTACAACACGGCAACACGGACTTCACAGCATTAAATTGCGGCTCAATGACTTATAATTAAGGCTTTTTAAAACTGTATATAGTCTTCACTTTAGATAGAGTTTTATAAAAGATATTAACCCTCTATTGCATGAATTATTATTTTTTTAAATAATGGCTCAAAAACATTATTTTTTACAAAAGAAATATTCATATATTTAAAATAAGTGTGTTACATAAAATTTTTTCCAAAAATAAAAATAATTTTTTTTTCTTTAGTTTTGTTCACTATCGGGAACATTATGAACAAATTCAACTTACAATAGAACTTTGGTCTAGAAAAAATCAGATAAAAAAATTTTTTGGGAATTTTGTAAAGGTGTTTTTAGCTGTAATATATCAGCAAGTAATAAGCTGCTTCCTTCAAGTTTTACATTTTCTATATCAGTTTCTGTAATTATCCTTTTTCCAGTTAAAATTTTTTTTTATGTTGGTCAAATTGGGAGGAATGACCTAATTGGCAATTAACAAAGTGTATATAATGTTCCCAAATGTTACAGCATGATTGCCATGAATGTAAACTGCATAAGAAAAGAAAAAAAAATTTTAAATTTTATGTTCCCGTCCGGGAACAGTATGCAATAGAGGGTTAAAAATATAGTTAAGAACCCCATTAGCATTATGACTTTAGAGTAAGTACAACATATTACAAAATTCGTTTCTGTTCCACAAATTACATTTTAGTTGAGCTATAATTAAATTATGAGCACCGCCTTTTATTACTGTTTAAATTAAATTGTATATTTATTGTAAATTTGCCAATTGTACAACTACGCTTTTCACTTTCTTAGAATTATATTTACTCTCTTAGCTAAAAAGCCCACTTAAAAAACAAAATGTTACTTTTATCAGCTGTATGATTCCTCATGAATTAACACACTCATCTCATTTTCCTTCGCTCAGTCGTGCTTCGTGCTTCCACAAACCCATGACGTATTACGTCCTCTTGTGGGCGCGGCAGTGGCGTGGGTCGTGTAGTGGGTCCCCTGTGGCCACCCCACTTTGCGCTGTGAGCACATCTCAGTAATTAGGCGAGTAAATATGCATGCACGCACCCAGTTGGCTCCAAGTCCCAATTATCGGGAACACAAACTACCGGTTGCTGGATTGGATGCCGTAAATGGTTTCATAGTGACCTGTACCGGAAATTTGGGTTTGGTTATTGGTAGCGGTTCAATAGAGACAGTATTTGTTCTGTTTAGATAAATATTTATTTGGCAGGGTATGTATGAAATTGACAAGAAAAGTAATTGGAGAATGAGAGACTAATAAATCAAAATTCGCAAGAGGTATATTGGATTGGAAAATAAAGTTGCATTTATAGTATATTACGTACCGTGAACTGTATGTGACAGTTTTTAGGTCGAGAATGTAGTTTGGGATGTCGAGACCCGTAAGGTCGAAATTTCCTAAACATTCGAGACCAATTACAGTTCGAGGTTAGTAAGTTATTTTTTGCAATACCTGCGTAAATATAAGAAAAGGAAAAATAGGTATCAAAATTAACAGCTGTCAGATTGAGGTTAAAAATAAAATTTGAATGATATATATTTACTTACCATCCACCAAGAACGGTAAGTTTTACTTACCATCCACCGTGGACGGTAAGTAAATGATGTAACCATGAAAACCAATTGTGCAATAAAAGTTCCACTTACTGTGCTTAAATTTTGTTATTAATGGGTAACTTACAGTACAGGTATTGCAAAAAATTATTTTCGTATCTTTAAAATAAATTTAATTTATTGTATTGTGTGTCCATTAAACTTCCATTTCCGACTTGTATAAATATCAACTGTATAAATATCAACTGCATCCCCTTTGGAAGAGCTGATTAGTTTTTGGTGATAATCCAATAACCGGAAGTGGTAGTCCTATCAAGTTATTTTGAAATATCTCAGTAAATTATGGTTAAATGACCCTTTTTGTTATTAGAATAATATTTCAAATACTATTATCTACAATTATTGTTTGAAACTTTTTTCTCTTACAATCTCCATTAATGAATTACAACACATTAAAGAAAAATTATATTTTTACATTTTCGTTAAAATCTGCTAATCTGTGCTTTTTGAAAAACAAAACAACGGTTGGAGTATGTCATTTTTTGACATGAATAATTTTTTTGAAGGGCTGAGCGTTTCTTGATAGTGGTGGTCCGTGTTCTTGGATTGTTTGATATGAAATCAATGACGGGAGGTATTGTGGTGTCCACAAGAGATTTTTTAAATAGAGGAAATGATGATATTCATTTAAAAATAAAATATTAGTTTTGTTTGTAATAAGTGTAAGAGTGCAATGAATATAAAAAGGAACCCACGGCAGAAACAGTTGGCTGTGGAGCAAATATTTGACAAATGATGCTCTGTATCTCATTAAAAACAATCACGAAACAAAATTCCAGCGAATTGTACTACATTTTTAAATTCAGCAAACAGTGACAAATAACATAATTTCTAGGAAACGATCCATAAATACCCTGTTTAACAATTTAATTCATACAGTTTGAAGAACTCAATCCTAATTTCTTCATACTCGTATCGCTTACATCTTCTTATCCGTGTGAATAACAATTGGCTAATTTCCTCTACGTGACGCGCTAAATCACCCCCACCCACCACTGCGGGTGGGGACACATTAAAAACAGTTTGTTCAAGGACACTTCTGCATAAAAAAACTGAAAAATAGATTAACTGCTGTAGGTCATGGTGGCTTTGGCAAAAACAAACGAAAGTTGGAAGTAAATCAAGGGTGGCCTGGACGTGAAACAAATAAAAGCGACAGGAAACATTAACCTGCATGTTATCGTTATGTACGGTCATATAGTCACGTATGATGTATACATAATGTTAACTATGGTATAAAAGTCTATTTTGAAGAAAATATTTTACGGTCCAATTCACAAAGTGTTATTGTTAGTACCTACTATATTTTATTATATACTTCCGGTTCTTTCAGAGGTATTTTATATTTTATTATTTTTCTTGTCAAATTCGGAATACCATTTTTATAAATTAATACGTATATTATCACGCTATTTTACTAATTTTAAGTGTAGATCTCTGGTTTGGCTGATCTCGCAAATATCAAATAAATCAACTAATAAATTATTATTATAAAAGTAATAATATGTAAAATTGCCTGTTTTTTCGAACAGCCAGTTCACAAACATTCTGTTGAAGTTCAAGGTAACGCTGCTCCATCCTGTCAAATTTATTTGGGGCGTTTTCCAAATCATCATTTTACGAATGTTCGCACTGTTACACATGTTGTTTAGCATATTCGAGATCATCTTTTTAGTTAGTTCAAGATTGGGATAAAATACGATCTGATCACAGCAAATATTAAACAGAATGATTTGGACTGTGTCGAGGGTTAGACTATAGACTCCTTCATGCTGTTATTACCTCCACATGAATATGCAGATTTAATTCAATGTCGCATGAATGAGGAGTTGTCCGTAGAATAATATAAAATAAAAATTGACTCTAATTCAATGTCAATACCTCATTTATAATCATAATGCACCTAGACATCAGTATTACACTGTTTTATTTAAATAATGACGTAAATACTACGTTTATAAAGTAGGTTCAACATACTTATTACGATCACATGTTTCAGCAAATGTATTCGTCCTTGAAATTCACATGACATTTTTCTAAATTACTCACAAAGTACAATCAATGTCACACGATACTTTTTATTCATGCAAATTTAAAGAAATACTTTGCCTCTACTTTATTTTTAAATTTTAGATTAAAACTCGTAACCTGTATAATAATTTGAAAATTAACCAAAGATATAAGATAGAAAATAGTAGTAATAGTAAAGATTAATTTTCAAAGGCAATAGAGGGCTTGGGTAAGTGGTGTGAGTAACAAGTAAATACCATTTCCCCAAGCCATCTATTACCTTTGAAAATGAATCTTTACAAGTTACTAATTGATAGCTACATTGTAAAAATTTTACAAGTTAGTAAACAAGGTAAACAATGCACGTTGCCACAGTAATGCTTACAAGGCTTACGCGAAATCATTTCAAATATTTTTTTGACAAAACAGTAGTTGTGTGTAACTGACAGGATTTGGTTATAATTTTTTAATTTTTATTTTGATTTACAAATGAGTAACAAGTAAAATGTTGTACAATACACGCAAGGTAACTGTTTTACTGCTTCAAGGAGGTGACAGGCTCGCCGGTCATTTCCTCCATTCAGCAGTAAAAACTGTTTTACTTTGATTGTAATGTAAATAACTATTCTGCAGTATACGACAAAATACTTTAAATTAACTGCTTATATATTTCCTTGTTAACAATCTCATTAATATTCAATTACACCCTATTTCATATCACAATAAGAACAACATGCTCTATAATTATTCGCACCATAACCTCAAAACTCAATTCAAAGCTGTCACTCAACCATAACCTGGCCACTCCACTGCATCGTAGCGCCACTCGCGGCCAAAACAACAATTAATATTCCCGTCACGTGTGTTTGACACCTGCACGTGTCTTCAAGGAACATTGCCACGTTTAAATCATGGCTTTTTGGCTTCACCTTGACCTATACACTACTCGTGTGAAGACGACAGAGGTGAGAAAGCGCTGTGTATGTATATGTGGTGGAGGTTAACAGCTGGGTACTTCATTGTAATGGGGGAATATTGCAATAGTGGTGGCATTCAATATTGAAATTAGGTTGGGGGCTGGTTGGTGGTGAGTTGTGTCCTTGAGTTAAGTGTGGCACTGTATTACAGGCAAAAATTATCTATAAACTAGAAACCACAATATTGCAAGGTTATTAAAGGATATAGTTCTCGAATAAAAAACTCGGATCGTGGACACTACCAACTTGGATGAAGAAATCGAAACTATGATGAAAAAACGCGTTCTGTCCGATTTTTTCATACTAGTTGCTAACTTCATATAGATTTAACTTTAAATTTTGACGTTTAATGTTTGAAAAGCTGAAAATTAGTATTTTCAAACAGTTTCTGAAACATGAAATATATTTTTTATTTATTTCTCGTATATACAAATTTAATTTACTTATGTCAGCATAATTTCTTGAGTTATATTGTATTAGTTTTCAGTATTGGTAGAACTGACTGAAGCTAACTTCATAAAATCGACTAACGTGGCATCTGTTGTCATACAAGTTAACTATTTATGATGTAGAACTATATCCGAAATCTCGGACCGATTTCTATCACGGTGGACACAGGCCTTTAGATTTCCCACTTATTAATTGTTACATATACATACCAGCACGCTATAGCGCTATTAAGTGAAGTTTAATATAATAAATATATCATCCCGCCCTTTATCCATTATGGGTGTAGCACTCTGCTTATGCAGATCTCGGTAAGTGATATATTTTTGCGCAGGAAATGCGGTTACCGACCGTCAAATCATAGCCACCAAATATGTTAGTGTAGGGGGAACCACAGGGGTAAGTTTAAATTGACAAGTGTCGGGATTCGAACTGAGGACTTCACGATCCAAAGTCCGATGTTGATAAATACATAAATTTGCAAACATTCCTATTCTGATTCACCAATTTCGTCTCGTCCACATTCATAGTTCAATTCATAAAAGCACATTTAATCACATACTCGTAAAATTATTCGTTTACCCAACAAAATCAAATATAATTTGTATTTATTATTTTAAATATTATATGAGATAAATTGCTCCATGGTAATGCATCAGACTGTAGAGCATTAGATCCTCAGTTCGAATGACGCCACTTTACCTCTGGGCTCACACGCCATCTACAACTTGATTTTTTTTTTGCCGATTTGGCCTGGAATAATATGATACGGAATTTTCTACAGTAAAAAGTAAAAGGAAACTTGAATCAATTTTAAATATTTGGAAAATTATAATTTCTTGTTCGTCATGTGCCCCCGATGTGTTTGTTGCTGCGCCCGCCACTGTCTTGGCTGTGCCCCAACGGAGGCGTGAGAGTGACAGGTGACTGCAGCGCCGCGGCGCCTGGCACCCCGCTGCCACCGTCGCCCCCACCATAAGACTCGTCACGCACAAAGTGATACTTTATAGCAGAAGAGCAGGACTTCAAGGATATATTCATTAAATACTTTAAATTTCTGCGTAAAGTGTTTTATACCTGGAGTTTTTGAATTATTAAAAAACTTGAAAAATTCAAAATTTCCCGTCCTGTAACTCAAAAACCAAGCGAGATATTGAGTCGCGCTCAACGGCATTGAGCTTCCCACGCCCTAAATACCCTATAAACTAATTTTCAGAATATTCTTAAAAAAAAATTTTGTTTGCACATTTTCCAAAATCAAAAAATTTTGATTACTAATAACTCAAAATCTAGGCAAGATACAAAGTTGCGGAGCACACCGTTAGATCGGGCTCATCGAGTTACATAAGTGTATAAAATTTCATTAAAATATTTTGACGAGTTAATATTTTACAGGGAAAATTAAAAAAACGTTAATTTTCCAATGCATATTGCCTTCAAAATTTTTGAACAAAAAAAATCAAAATTGTCAGAATTGGATGATTGGGTAATTGAAGCATGGAGCTTTTTGAACTGGCGGCCGTTTTGAGATATGTCGTTTAGTTTCCAAGATATCGAGTAGCGTTTTTTCAATTTTCACCTATTTCGACCTACTGCCATAACTTTTGCTCAAATTATTTTTACTGCCAACTAAAGTCGATGAAATTACACAAGCTTATGGAGAAGTCCCTGCTGAATCCAACGGTGAAGACCGCAAGTCCATACCTAGTCTAGTTTTTGACATACAGCTGTATTTGTCCAGACATTTTTGACAAAATTTCATTTAACCTTGATATTATGCCCAAAAATAAGATGTTTCGGAATGGGATGAAACTTTGGTTATGGGGTAACTAACAGATGGGGATTTCAGAACTGGAGTCCATTTTGAGATATTACTTTTAGTTTCTGTTCTAGGTATAGGTATATATAACAAATTTCTTCATTTCTCAATTATTTTTATATTGCGCTATGTTGGAAGTATTCGTATATAAAAATAACTACTTATTTATTTAGGTAAATCGTCATCTTTTACTCATTGGGTAAACTCATGTACAGAATGAGTGTGCTAACATTTATTATGTGTGTTTTTGAGCAAGTCCGGTGCTTTTACAAGCACTCGTGCAAAGAGAGATAAGACACAGAGGGCAAGAAGAGTTTGTATGTACAAGCGTGCTTTACAACTTTACAAAGTTACCATTCGGTGTATTTATATCCGTTATAGTCACGCGCAGCCGCTTGCGTGATAAACAACTGCAACTCACATTTCTTACCCTTCTCGCAAATATAAACACACGCATACACAAAATGCATTCATATTTACATGGGGATTTCTGCTGAACTTATATGAACTTACATGTGTGTGTTGGTGTGTCATGTCCATATGTTTGCTTCATTGGTTTTGGAGAAATATGATACGTTGAATTGTCATTTGGTTTTGTTGAATGAACATGCAAGATTATCTGAAAAAGTATATTGCACATTTATTTGTGCATTTTATAAAGGAAACTATTTACTTTACTTTGGGAATCGCAAACTGCAGTTGATGTAAATATGAATTTATATGACAGAAATATTAATGCAGTATTTTGTTCTTTGCTCACTTTATAAATTGCTAGTATTGTTCTTCTAAATTTTTATGTCACAATTTATGTCAGTATTCTCAACCATTCTATGATATAGTAGCAAACATACATTTATATTATATCTATAACTACGAAAATTTCGAACCCGATGATGCTAGAAATTTATTTTTAAACGCTCTAACCTCAACTCTAAAGGAAACCTAGAAGTTCCTGTATTTATAAAGTAGGTAATAACAATATAATTCGTTTTTGATGATACCATTCATAACTTTTGCACAATAAATCTTGTCAAATTATGTTTATAAGTCAATGTCGCTCTGTGAAACTTTTAAACTAAAATAGGATAAGCGGTTTTAGAGAAAGAATTATATATTGTTTGAAGGACGTTTGACACACTTAAAATATTAATATTTGCAGAGTGCCACACCTAGAAATGGGTAAATGGCGTGATGATATATTTTATTTTATTTATATCAATTGTGGATATATTGAAGAATGTTCTTAAGAAAGTGGGAGTGAGTCAGTTGAAGTGGTTTGGACATCTTGAGCGAATGTCGAATGAAAGGTTGGTAATAAGTGGCTAGGTATGATTGATGGTTTGTTGCGTGAACGAATAATTCCGAGTGTGAAGAATAGATGAGTATGTATGAATCGCATTATGAATGTGGACGATGCGAAAGTGGTGTGTTAGGATAGGAATGTTTGGAGGAGATTTATTGTTGGTTGACTGTGTTTCTGGGATCGTATTACCCCACTAAGTGGGATATAGCGTGATGCAAATAATAATAATAATATTATTTAGGTTTAGAACATTACAAGATGCATAACCGGGTCAACATACAAAATATACAATGATTATAACAAGAATAGTTTTTTACATTGATAGAAATTCTTCAATTTTATAAAAACTGTTGTTTATTATTAGTTGTTTCACAGATTTTTTTAAACATATTTTTTTATCATAGTAATAATAATAATATTTATTCAGTTGAAATGAAATACACAAGTATTACAAACTAAGTCAAAAAGGAAAACATTGATAAAGTGATTACATACAATTAAAATTTAAAATTTATATTCTACAAATTATTCTACACTGTAAAAAGCATCATTGCTTAATTTGTTATGTATGTGGATATATAATAAAGTGTACTCTTATAAAGTAATTGACAGATAGAAATTAATAATTCCTTTCTTCCTAGGCTATGATGCCGGTAGGCCACACTCCGCTACTTGGTGGAGGCGCTGCCACGCTCCCCCGAGTCCGAGCCGCTCCCAGGCGAGTAGCCGAACTTCCTTCACTGCGCTACGGACCCGTGGGAGCCAGCTACACAGTCTCAGGACCCCTGCGGGTCAGACAGACTCCTGCACCTGCACCACCCATGGCCACGCTGCCCAGGAAATATCAAAGAACTTTCACGGCAGGAGTGGTGGGAGATGTACCTGCTATTAGAGCAACGCAGGTGAGAAGGGAGATGATGTAGAATATTTTGAATTGCAAATATACGCTCGCAACACAAGCAATCCAAAAATAAAATACGTTTAAATGGTTTTGTGTTCTACTATAATAACATTTTAGGATGTGGGAAATTAATTTTGTATAGTATAATAAATAAGTATGTAAATAAATGTCAAAATCGATAAAATATGCATTCTCTTATTGACATTAGAGCATATTTTCATATATATATATATATATATATATATATATATATATATATATATATATATATATATATATATATATATATATAAAGCCTATTTACTTTAAATTCTGTACAACATAAAGAATTATAGAATATTAGAGTACAGTGCTTACTAAAACATAAGCATAGACAGCGAACTCTCACTCGTTAAATATTCCTGCTGTTGATCGCTTGCGCTTGCTCCACCTATACAAGTATTCCTGCTTCGATACAATTCCTGCTACTCACTACCGCCATCTCTCGGTCAGCAGGCTCGTCGGGTTCGCTTCGACTTGCCGCCCAGCCCGACCGATGTCTCTGACGAGCCCGACTCCACGACATACACCAGCCGCTCGCGCAGTCGTTCCTCCACCGTCGTGAGCAACAGGTCCACGTACCGACGTCCTGTACTCCACGGCAGCGTCGAGCCCGTGCAGAGCGTCACCGTGGTCAGCGGCACCACGTCCCAGCGCGAGCGCGCGCACCCCGTGGCGGCCTACGTGCGGGGCACGCTGGCGCCCACGGCCGCCGCCGCGGCGCTCCCGCCTCCTGGGGGAGCGCTGCTGAAGGCCGCCAGGGAACACGATGAAGACAGGGTCAGGGAAGTGCTACGAGGCGAGGTGACTGCCCGAGAGGCCAATGCTGTCGACTCCAGCGGAAGGGTGAGTACATATTATTTGTTTATTACTTTCGGAGAAGTTCACTAGGTTACTTTAACGCATTTAATATAAAACGGAACAAATTTTCTAATTCTATTTAGAATTACCGCTAATTCGGAATAGTTTTTCAAATTAGGATTGTTATGTTTTTTGGCGCCTCTGCAAGAAAAGGAATTTAACTTGGAAATAAATATGGTATTTTTGACAGTTAATCTGTCATAAATCATTATGTTTTAAGAAATATAAATCATAAAATAAAATGTTTTGTTTATAAACAAATATTAAAGTTATGCATTTTCAGTGTAAAAAGTGGCTGTTTATTGAACTACATGCAAAAGTATTGCACGTTGCTTTTAAGAATCATTTCAAGTTTATTTCACGTAATAATTTTCCGTATTTGTTATTAAATGAAGCACGATCATAAAACAAATTATTATATGCAACTCTTGTTAAAATATTCAGCGTCAGTATTGCACTTATAAATATAAATAAATGTTTCATGTAAACGTTTTACCACTTATATTTGAAGTATTCTTTTATAAAATAATGCGACAGCAAAAAAACAAAGTTTGTCAACACGCAGTTACTCCTTCTTAATTGGCGTTCATGGCGTACAGTTATTAAATTTAATTTTTTTAAATTAACAGCTAAGAACAATTCCTTAATTCCTGGAAAATTCACTAGAAAACTTTCATTGTTTACTTTAAAATTTACGAATCGCATTTATTAAATTAATATTCATATTTTATATATGACTTTAGCGTTTGTATTTTGCATTTAGATATATGTACTCGTATTTCAAATCAAGAATGTACACTGTTCAGTTTTCACAGTTGACTGTAAATTTAATATATCAATAGTTTTAATGTATTCTTTGTTGACTAAACGTGTCATTATTTTGCAGTCACTTGCGCGTTAGTTCATTTTATCTTTAACCAATAATGGAATTGTAATAATAAGGTAATATACTCGTACATGATGATTGCAAATGTTAAATAAATAACTCCCTTTATTCATATTGGGGGTGGCATTCTACTTTCGCAGTTCCTGGTAAATCATGTATTTTTATGAATAAAATTGTCCTGCCACAGGCTCGGATAACTAACTGGTAAGAGCTCTCGACATGTAATCGAAGAGTTCTGGGTTTAAGTCACAGTCCGGACTATTGTAATTTTTCTCCTCCTAAACGGTTTGACAGATTTGGATGATTTTTTTTATTGTACTTATGGGGCCACGGATGGTCAAATGCATAAATCATGAATATAAGACAGGAAAATTAGAAAAAAATATTGGATCTCGACAACAGCGCCATCTACCGGGTCCAACTGTAGCTAAGAACCATCCAGGTGACTCCATAAGTATAAGAAAAAAAAAATCTCATCAAAATCGGCGTGTGTGTGTGTGTGTGTGAAAGTTTTTCGTCTCTCATAACTCAAATACTACAATACCAAAAAATACAATTTTGTGAATTATTGCTTCTTATATTTAAATGAAGAGCTGATTGGATTTTGGATAAAATTCGTCAATCGGAAGTAGCAGTTTTTTGAAGCCCTTAACAGTTTTTCGTGAAAAACACGGTTAAATTTCCTTTTCCAACAATTTATTTTATTTTGAAAGATGACGAATATTTAATTTTACATGTGTTTTAATTAAACTAATTTTATTAATTTTCATTAGATTTAGAGATAATAAAATATAAAGAAATTAGATTTCACAAATCTTGCTTTCCTAGTACACCATGAAAAAATTTTAAATTTTTCAATTTTTTACGAAATGTGACACATGTCATTGTGATTGTGAAGCTGTTTTCTTAGCAAAATATATGTCAAGAAATTAAATAATTATACGAATTAATTATATAAATAGAAAATAAACAAATAAGAAGGTATGTTACAGTATAATCAAATACTATTTTGTACCGTTTAAGAGTAGTATTGGGCGGGAGGTTATGTGCTGGCACATCAGATTTTTAAATTCAGAACAATTTCTGTACTTACACTGTTGTAAAATGAATAGGTAAAAAGAAAGCAATATAAAAAAATAGAATTGAAACCCCTTTGGCCACATTTAAATTTAGCACTCTGTTGTGGTATTGTGATGGGTCAAAATTTTCGAAAGTTAGTTTTCAACAAATTTTCACGATAACTCAAAATACAATGAAGATATTATTTTGAATTTATACATTTAGAATTGGAATGCTCCAGTAACGAATTGTTTAGATTATGAGAGCAATGCATTATCCGGAAGTTGTATTATCTATTTCGAATATATTTTGAAAGATATAGAATAATTTTATTTGGACCATTTCCTTTATTTTGTACAATTTGAAAGTTATTCACGCGGGCGGTTATGTGTTGAGCATTAGATTATTTTTCTGTTCGAGTATTTAATTTAAAACCTGACATTTGGAGTTGAATGTTTGGTTAAACCCAACCTGTAACGCTACAGATTACAGCTCTATAATCCTGTGATTTGAGCATCGAAAGGTTTACCGCTCCGACACATTTTCGTTCGCTCTCATTTAAATTTTATATCAGGCCAAATAACCAATCGCGGGATATTGGCTTTTCAAGTGATCGCTCAATCACGGTGCGATAAGTTCAAACAAACACATGATTTCTACATATTCTAGAAATAGAATATGTACTTGTATGTGGAATATATAAAAATATTTAGCTATCAAGCTAGAATACATTTCTAAGAATTATTACCGATGGAAATTCTATATTTATAATTTGGAATTATTAAGTTTTTGCAATGGTCACTAAAATTAGTTTTTTTTTTGTTAAGTTCGGTTACCAGCCGTCTTGTTACGTTCCCCAAATATGAAGTACAGAAGTAAAGTTAAAATGGTAACTGTTGGGTTGTGAGATGGTTTCTCTTGATTCACATTTTGATGGGTTACTACGAAGATATTTACATTTTTACTTGACAAATTAATAAATATCAAACGAAGTTAAATGTCATTTGGAATAAGTTACATTACTGTTAAATATTCAGTTCCATACTGTCAAATGACAATCATTGAGATTTTATTAGTGCAATTGTCCAATGTAATATAATTCTTTCTTGTCAACTTTTATAAAAACCTTTATTTCTGAAATAAGCTTACGTTTTACTTTTGTTTGGTCCGACTATATGAACAATATCAGCAATATTTCAAAGAGATGTTTACTATCAAAGTACGTGTTTAATTTAAAGCAAGGTGTAGGAAACTTTTGATGGCAGTAAACAGTCTTGTTGGAATCGTTATTAGATTCTAAAACCCAACATTTAAAACACTCAATGCGCAGTTGAAAGATGCTAACTTGCTTTGCAGTTAGTAAACAATAAAATAGTTCATGGTTTTAATTCATTGTTGTAAATGTTCGGCGCGAAGCGCATATTAAATACCTGCATGTTTTGTTTTGTAAGCTAATAAGCAGCAAAAATACTTTTTGCACCTGTAAGCCTGCATAATGTAACTAGCACATCAAACACTAACTTAATAAATATTTTAAATATCCTACCGAAATATTTGGCGTGTACAACATGCGTGTTTTCTATGAAGGAAATTGCGAAATTATCTGTATTTGTTTAACGGTCCGTCATAAAATTTTCCCAGTTAAATTTGAACATGAGCATGATAAATGAAGTGTAAAGGAAAGATTCCTCTTATCTGTTTTGTTATTTTTGCGACGCTGTATGGTTTTGTTTTATTACATAACAAGTAACAAGTGAGTGTGAGGAAAACATTGTTGTTTATTATTAATTTATTTGTAATTAACATTACTTTAGACATTCTTGTAATGTTTACAAAACACTACTAATATTAAGGAAATAATAAAACTTCAAAGGTCCTTCAACAAGATTTACTATTAAACTATTAAACATCATACGTCAAAATATTTTCAGTGCAAATATAAATAAATATATCATCACGCCATTTACTAATTTTTGAGTATAACAATCTACTTTTGTAGGTTTCAATGTGATTATTACGATTACCAATAGTCAATTATTTTATGATTTTCAATTATGTTCGTAGAGGTGGTACCACTGAGGTAATGGGCGCATAAACTATAAACGAAATATGACAAATTTATATCAAAATCGTGTAACACTAACGGAATAATTAGTAGTAAAGTATTTTATTTTTTTAATATTCTGCACTATTGAACATATTTTGACGTCACGGGTACTTGCATTGATTCTATTGAAAACAATTATTTAACATGGACACATACAAATAATTAAAAACACGTTATAGGTATGTGTATGAGTCCATGTTAAATTATTGTTAAGTTTTCTCAAAATGGGCAACAGCTTCAAGAAATATTTTTGCTAACATTTTCCAGTCAAATTTATTTAATTGGTTTGTGTCCAGTTAACTTTCATTTCCGGTATGCAATTAAAAAATAACTAAACTCTGTTCTGCGCATTGTCATAAATTAATAAATGTAGAATTTAGTTACTCTTTCCTTTTTTGTTCATGAGATATTTGCACGTATGAATACATCCATTTTCACAGAAACTTTATTGAAATAATAATAAAACTTCCAATAATATATCTTTTCTTAAAATTTTCACGATTATTTTATTTATATTTTGTATATTAGAATTTATTTTTGCAATACCTGGACTGTAAGTTACCCATTAATTACAAAATTTAAGCACAGTAAGTGTAACTTTTATTGCACAATTGGTTTTCATGGTTACATCATTTACTTACCGTCCACGGTGGATGGTAAGTGAAATTTACCGTTCATGGTGGGTGGTAAGTAAATATATATCATTCAAATTTTATTTTTAACCTGAATCTGACAGCTGTTAATTTTGATACCTATTTTTCCTTTTCTTATATTTACGCAGGTATTGCAAAAAATAGCTTACTAACCTCGAACTGTAAGTGATTTTTTAGATCTCGAATGTTTAGGAAATCTCCACATCCCAAACTACATTCTCGACCTAAAAATCACTTACAGTTTACGGTACGTAATATACTATTAATTGATCTTAATTTCAAAATTCTAGCGTAACGTTTTAAATTACTTTAATCAGTCCCTGTGTCTCCCGTTAAGGGATGCCTGGAAAAAAACAACGGAATAAATTTTAATTCTAAAAGTTGCCGATACCTATCGACATGGCGCTGCTCACACTTCACCACTCACTCAATCAGTCACTCAGGAGAGGTGTAACCCCTGCTCTGCTACATGTTGGTTGACCTATGACCCAGCTTCACTGACTGACGTTTCCACGGTTGATTGATGGTGGTTGTTGCGTTTATACACACGCATGATGTGCGCATCATCCTAGCGATATTTTTTGCAGTCATATTTTTAGTTCGATGCATCAGCTAGACAGTGATGTTAATAGAGAATTATTTTTATTCTGAGTTTGAATTATTTTATCAGTTGAAAGCAGATGGGAGCTGTCGGTATTAATCATTGGATTAAACTGGAAGGTAATTCAGGAGAAATATTAAAGTTTATGTGAAGTTTTGTATTGGAATTTTTTAATTTTGTTTTTATGTTCGTGGCAACAAAATTTAATACACGTAAATAGTATTAGGGGGATATAGCTCCGTGATAACGCGTCGGACTGTGGATCATAAGATACTCGGTTCGAGCTTCATGATCAACTAAGATTCCAAAATTTTCACCACATAAAATTACACCTGTGGCTCCTCCACCAGAATCACCCTTGGAGAAGAATGAGGCGGGATAGTATCCTGCTACTTTATTTTAACGTGAATCCATTCTACTACTTTTTTTAGAAATCAATAGTATCTTGGAACATTTTATTTCTCTCAATTATTTATTTTGCTTCTTTATGTTTGTAAAATTTTATAGTTGTTGACAACTGTCACAAATTATTTTTTATTATACCTGCATCATAATCCGTGTTTAAAACACGCTACAGCGTTCACAAACGCAAGATTAAAACACGCCGTGCTTTAAAGGTTGCTAAGCAACAACACAAATAATTACTGTTAATATCTGCCAAAACTGTAAACGTAAACAATAAATACTAACCAAACTCCATGTAAACGATATATGTCAAACGTCACACGCGTAAAATTATCAAAATCAAAATATTGCTTTTCAGTTTTTTCCAGAGTATGATGCAGGTATAATAAAAAAATAGCGTATGACACACGTGTATAAGTGCTTTTAAAGCACTAACGACGTTAAAAGCACTCCGCTTCGCGTCGTGCTCTTAAACTCGTCGTACGTGCTTTAAAAGCTTACTTATACACTTATATCATAATATACTATTACGCATGTGAAAAGCAGCCCATGCAATTGTTGATTCTCGCCATGTTGTAACGGTTATCTTTGTAAGCATTCTACGATTCACCTTGTTATTTTTTTTTAATCATCTTATGTAACGATTATCAAAGCTATAATATATAATACAAAATATAACAACCCACTTCGTCCACTGATTATAATATTTACCTGTTTTTGTTATAGTATAGTGTAAAATTTAAATAATGCATTCGAGATCAGATTTTCAGATCGATATCTATTCAAATCTCTGAACAGTTCTCTTTGATCAGGAAAACTAGACTTCTGTATGCAAAACTTGACAATAAGTTTGTTATATTATGAAAACAGCAAAAAGAAAATAAGCAAACTAGACTTTTCTTTGCAAAACTTGATAACAAGCTTGTTATATTATAAGTACAACTAAAAAGAAAATTAATTACAACGAAAATTAAAAGTTATCTATTAGCAATTTTACTTAAATTGGAAACATTTTAACGAAGGTAATTGTTTTAAAACTGTTTGATATTTGAGAGGCAAATAAAAATGTCATTATCACAAATCATAACATTAAAAAATGTCGTAGTAACTCTAATATTTTAAACAGAAATTTGCATTTCATCCATTAGTGACAATATTCAAAAAGGTTCATGTAGCATCCGCTCATTTGGTTTGTAAATTGTTAAGTACATAAAAACGACAATTACTGAAAAAATGTAAATGGAATTAGGATTTTGTATTTGTTATTATTACATAATGTCGAAGGATTGTTAAATATATTTTATAGACAATATTGAGTTAGCACGACAATTTTATCAGCCAGGAAGCAATAAGAAAACAACAATTTTTTAAGAAAAATGTTATTTAATCTACATTAGTTAGAGCCGTTTTACTCATTTTGCTCATATTCTTAATAAACCTTAGCCGTTGCCAATGTTTATTTGTAGATAACTTGTCTCTTATGTCGTTTTTCCTGCCATTTTATACCCCTATTAGGTAACTACTAGTAACTATAATGTAAATTTTAAATGCAATGTAACCAGTACCTACATAAGCATAATAAGTACGTACCGATAAGTTAAAAGTAATATATTCAAATACTTAGCATTTTAACGACCAATAAGAATTAAAATTATTCAGGTTCATAATATTTACATGTGCATCAGATGTTTATATAGTGTGACACTCACACGTCAAGTTCATTTTCACGGCCAATTCCTGAAATACAAATTTTTACTGACGATTGACGATGTTTGCCAAATAATTTTGGTAAATTTAGCATCATTTAATTTTGGGGGATATCGATGCATCAGTTGGCTATCGTGAGTAATTTCAGAGTTCAGTGCGCTGTACAGGTTGGCCAAAATAACGATGACAAGTTCAGGATGACCATTTCTTCGCTAAAATCTGATTTTGGTTGCAGATTTAATATAAAATTGCTGTAGGGAACATTAACATGGGAAATCAGTTTTTTCTTGAGGGAAAGTGACCAGTTAAAATTAGACAAAAATACTTCAAATAAATGTTGTAGATAATTTGATTCTGCATCCAAGTCAATAATAACATTTGATTTTGCACGTTTTGTAACCAAAATAATTGGATTTAAAGTTTTATTCGCACTGTATCTTCATAGTGATAGCCGTAGAATTGAAACAAAATAACAAGCAAATATATAACTTTTAAAGTGCCACAAAGTTTAGTTTATTGCAAATTTTGATTGATTTAAATGACAATCAAAGGTTTATTATTGAAAATGAATAACTACATTATTATTTTATACATTAATCTTATTTTATAATTTTTATTTTATAAATTATAAGGTTTCAGATACAAATAACAATTTAGATTAAGGCTAAATAGTTGTACCATATAAATATTCTGATTCTGGTCCTGTTTCATATTTAAATTATTAATATAGTCCAAAGTTCATGCTCTTTGACTTTTAAAACTTTCAAATTAAAAATTTCATAGATCAAACTTTTAATCCCTTCCTAAAAATAAATCCAGTCTACGCCTGTGTATAAGAAAAAAACTAAAAGATAAATTACTAAAAATATCCCATATAGCATCCAGAGTGCGTAGCACGCCGTCAAAACCAATTACACTTTTGAATTTAAATGTGTAAACATCAGCTGTGCCTTGACACGACTTTTCACGATGAAAAATGGTCTCGAATTGGATTTCGAAAAGTTTCGATTAGTGAGAGTTAGAAAGAGGATTTCGAGGTATCGTAAAGTTATTGAAGCAACTTTTAGAATCGGAGCAGGCTTAATATAACTTTTATTTAATGCGCTTTTGTTTGTAGGAAAAATTATATGCATCGACGGGATAAAAATATATTTGTGTTTATCTAGTAGCTGGTGTTTTTGTACAAAGTGCTTTTGTTTTTCAAGATAAGCCGCATGTTTACATATTTTGACGTGGGATTGTTGATTGTGTTCCTGAATTTTGGTTACGAATTTGAGGATAGGTTTAAGATTAAAATGTATTTTATACGAACTGACCATTGCTTTAAACAATATTAGGAATGTTTATTGAAGTTTGATATGTCGACGTACTCAGTGTATACTTTTATTATTACAGGACATATTTTTACAAATACACAAAAAAATAAGTAGGAACTAAGAAACAAGTTACTTATAAACAAGTGTAATAAACGGTATTTGCGTTTATTACGATTAAAAATTGCAAACGACATTTAAAGATTTTAAACTAAGTAAATAGTTCATTGTTAGTTGTTCGTGGAATATTCCACTTCTTTAGTATTTCAGTTCAGTTTCCGCCTAATCAGCGGATGTCAATATGTTGTAGGAAATATTTAACCAGTCTTATGCGAGAGTAGTGCCCAGTTAGAGTTTTTGAGTGCCACTGTCCCATCCCTTAAGTAATAAATTGTAAACCTTGGGCAGTGAGCAGTCACTTGCATTTTGGCTTTTCTTGTGAAATGTTCAAAGAATTACTACTAGTTTAAGGGCTCTTCTCGATTGTATATATAGTTTTTGTGAAGTATATTTTGTGAGTTCATGTAAGTAGATTTGAGTTTTATGTAAGAGTATTGTTAATAGCAAATGTTATATCAGTTTCGATCTTTGAAAGTTATTGTAAAAGTTAGTGAGTAAGCGATACTTTGGAATATATCTCGTACTATTAACCAATAAGTTTATTCAACTACTATACTTAATCACTTTAATCTATTGTCCACACTAGCGGTCAATGATACTGAAAATTCAGCTATCGATTGCTTAAAATTTAATGATACTCTCAAACTGTACTAACAAGTTTCAGCATAAACTTAAAATAACAATAATGTGAATCTATTTTGGTTTTACGGGTGTGTGATTCTCATTCCACGATGAAATCTTAACTGTCAAAAACAGCAATGGTTTTAGTCCAGAAATAGTTGAGATAGTCCGAGGATAATTTTAGTTTTAATCTTGTGGTAGACAGCCTGACAATAAATTGCGTTGAATTTATTGGATAAACGGTTTTGATTGTAATATTAATTTTAGAAGTGTATGGAAGAGAAATAGTTAGTTGAAAGTTTAATATTAAAATATATTCTAGTCTGGGTAGACCACCAGACGATTAATTAGTTTTAAAGTTCGGAATAATATAAATTTATAAGGAATAAAAGTTAATTATAACGCAATATAAACTATGAAATATTTGTCTCTGTAAATTAATTTGCAAAGTTTAAACTGGCGTTGTTTTGATCTTTTTGTTGTTTACAAATTTTAAAACTATAGACTTTACATATGCGTAGTTCACTATTGGTTTACAACGTTCACAACTTTTAACTTTTGCTGAAGAACTTCAGCGAGTATCTGCAATGAACTTTTCACAATGAAAAGTACAATAAAACAAAATTCTGTTTTAAAGTTTTGACATGCTCCTAAAATCATCTACTGCACATCACAAACAACTGTAGTTACACTTTATATACATCATCAGAAAGCAAATAACTTTAGAAAAAACATTATTTATATTGTCAACGAACAACTAAACATGTTTGTAGCTCTCTGTCGGCATGTACTGTCAATGTGACCTGCGTTACCAACTGAGCGAGCTGAGCTAGTGTAGCTGTCGAATAGTAACAAAGTTGGGTTATGTTAGATGTATCGGGTTTTGGTGATAAATACAAATAAATGACAGAAAAATATTGCTAATTATAAGAACAATCTACAAAGTAACGATACAAGGCTAAACCGTAGTTTACGGCCACAAGAGAAGTTAGCTGCAGGTCCTAGTTTCTTTAGCCGGTCATAGTTAAAGAAAAACAATTTTAAAAAGCAAGAAACTCTGATTTATTTTAGTTTTGAGGTTGAATAAACACGAATTTGTTCAACAGCATCTTCAGAATGCAAATTTAGTAGGTTTTTGTTGTTTGACTTGCATCACCCCAAACTGTCATATATACCAAACATCATTGGCGATCCGTAGCTAACTTCACAATTGACCGTAAACTACGGTTTTACCCGATAGAATCAAAAAGGTAACAAATTATGATAAATGTTTGTTGATGTGCGTTTGCTCACAGCTGGGTTTGTTCACTATTTACCACCACCAGTTAAGCCTCTTCATACCTCTCTATTCCTCATCAAAGGTATTGGATGTGCTACATTATAAATCGCGCGTACCATGTACATGTCTAGCTTACGTTATATTTAGTCGAAACTAGAATTATGTGAGTAGTCAATGAGAATGTATGTGTATGATGTGGCGAAAACAAATTACATGTGTATCAGGTAAACACTTATGCGCTCGTATTTGAATCTGCGCACTTCCTTTGTAATTGATTTCAGGCGAGATAGTTGATTATTTTTCGACGAATTAGATAAAAACATTGTTTGAACAGCTTTCAGAACAAATTTGCAGCCATTTTAAATGTCACAATTTATTATACAAAATAGTTTTAGGTTGTGGGCATTTAAAAAATTGTTGCTAGTAGTCGCCGATGCTCCGTTATAACGAAAAAATCTGATGTGGCAGCACATAACCTCCCGCCCAATACTATTAAACGGTACAAAATAGTATTTGATGATACAGAAACATACCTTCTTATTTGTTTATTTTCTATTTATATTTGAGAATTTTAATTTTCTTTCGTATATTTATTTAATTTTTTGACATATATTTCACCAAGAAAACAGCTTCACTATCAAAATGACAAGTGTCACATTTCGTAAAAAATTGAAAATTTTTCCATGGTGTACTAGGAATGCAAGATTTGTGAAATCTAATTTCTTTATATTTTATTATCTCTAAATCTAATGAAAATTAATAAAAATAGTTTAATCAAAACACATGTAAAATTAAATATTCTTCAACTTTCAAATAACATAAATTGTTGAAAAAGGAAATTTAACCGTGTTTTTCACGAAAAACTGTTAAGGGCTTCAAGTAAACTGCTACTTCCGGTTGACCAATTTTATCCAAAATCTAATCAGCTCTTCATTTAAATATAAGAAGCAATAATTCAAAAAATTGTATTTTTTGGTATTATAGTATTTGAGTTATGCGAGACGAAAAAATTGCCACAGACTACACACATACATACATACATACATACAGACATCATCGCGAAAATAGTAAAATCGTATTGTAGGGACCCTATAACGTGCTTATTTATTGAGAACTCACTACCCAATTTTTTGACCAAAAACAATACCTCCCTTACCTAGAGGTAGGCGGGAGGTAAAAAGAGATATGAAATATGGTTTAGATTTTTTTATGAAAGGTTTCATATGTAAATATGCAGAACGGAAACTAATATAATTTTTTTTCTGTAATCCCCCAGTTGCAGTCGACCGTTTATAACATTTTACATTTTTTATTTCTGCTTGAAATATTTCACATCACATTCCTTTAAATACATACAAAATTGGTGGCAGCGCCAATAAGTTTTTAAAAATATTTAAATAATTTTTTTTTGGAATCAATACTAAAGTACAAGATATTATTACGCGAAGTTAGCCAAAACAGTAGCTAAAGTTAAACTTTACAGACCCTTATGTCAAAATTTTACTTCTTATGTTCTTGAATTACACACCTAAAATAACAAACAAATTATTCTATAATAGATACTATTGGTAAATTTATTTATTATTTGATAATAATTTATCGGGTTTAATGCAGATTACATGCAGACTACGTCCAACAACGTAAAAAAATAATGAAAATTATAACGAAATTTTACTATTTTTGTTATCACCAGCTAGCTGACGTTTTACAAATATATAATGCTATTTATTTATATTTTTAATTAATAATTTAACGATTTCGGAAAAAATATAATGTATACCTCGGCACTATAGTATTTTTTTTATTACCCATATGTTTTATTCGTAATAAACATTATACTTTAATGCCTTGATATACAAATAATTATTTATTACTACCGATGACAATTATATATTTGGTTATAAAATGAAGTATACAAAGTATGTTCAATATTCGCTAAGAAATTCGATGACAAAAAGTAAGAAAAACGTACTAAAATACTAGAATGGATATATATTATGCATCTTCAAAACAAGAAATATATTGGAAATTTTTTTCTGACTATATACATGGAGACGTGTCATTACCATAGTTACAGGTAATGTGATTGTTGACAATATATTAAAGCGTTTTTAAATAAGTAAACATAGGGATAATTTACAATAATAATACTTATTTACTTTACAAGTGCGCAAAGTGAGGAATTATCCACGAAAGAAATTTTAGCACACGAAGCCGAAGGCTGCGTGTGATAATTTTATCGAGTGGGTAATTCCATTTTGCCCACGTGTGAAGTATACCGTTTTATCCAACGCTTCTTAATACATGCAAAATTCATTAAAGAAATATTATTTGACAGTGACATATGCTTTAAATTTTCTAAATTAAAATGTCAATCGATGTGGTTACCAAGGTGTTGTGTGTTATTATTATTGTAATGAATAAAAAATTACTCACTAGTGACTTTTATCAAAACTATACACACTAGTGGGTAATCTGTTACTTTCCTTGTTTAGAATCTCCATAATTATAGAGTATTTATTGAGAGGTGACAAAAATTCTTGTCTTGATGAAACACTAGTCTTGAAAATCAAGCCCAAGACAAGAAATGATCATCAAGATTTCTTGTTTTGTTGAAACACTATCACTGGATCCTATATTAATCACAAATGTCATATTTTTCTGGAGTTTTATAATTTGAAATATTTCCATAATAGTTGAAGAATTATATCGCCAGCTAGATGTCCCGCTAAAAATAAATTGTGAACATTAAATAAAGACTATTATGTCTACAATCTGCTAAAATTTTAATTAAACTTTACGTATTTTCTCCGTGATTGCAACAGCTCTATTACCTTTTACACCTAGCCGTGAGTTTGTAAACATAATTGTAACCTAAATCTATTATGTTTTCCATTATTATCTACTGCACATTTACACAATTTCTCGTCTCAATCTTCTTTCTTTCCCTTACCTTGCACGTCATCGTGGATTCAACATCTTCTCTGTTCGCGCCGTAGTGACGTACGACGACATAACCTATTTGTTCCACGATCCACGAACGTAGAACTAGGGCGGGAACTGAGGTTCTCTGACCTACTGAGTTTTCTTTTTCTTCCTACACTTGTAACTACTAGGGACTGTGTAAAAGTGAATGAAGAAGTTTTACAAAATAACGTGCATTATTGATTTAGGGTGGCTTTTGTTTGTTGCGCGGCCTACTTTAAATTGTGTGTACGAGTTGGTGAGTTGTGACGACTTGGAACTTGTGACGTACTTGCGAGTTTATAGGTTAGGTCAGGTTCGGGTTAAATTGAGATGTCGGTAGTTTGTTTAATTAGAAGCTAAATGGTTTGTCTCGCAGTAGAATTTAATTTATTTGTCTTTCAAAAGGTTCGGATTAAATTGAAATTTTTAATTCTTGTCTTGGACTCGTGGGATGGAAGTCCAATGAAATGCTGGGAAAGCATATAAATTTAATAATTATACTTGGTGTTGACTTACGTATTAGGTAACTCAATTAATTGTTTGTTCTCAGAGCAACTATGATTATTGAAATATGTTATGAAACATAATTATGTATCATGAGAGGTGAGTTTAATTGTAACTCTAGAACACTACAGTGGAATTTAAACATGTGTTGAACTATTTCAAATGTTTTAAATGATTTACAAATCAAAATGAGAATATTTTTTTGTTTCCCATGGCATTTTATAAACAGTTTAGAGACTAATATTTTATTTTATGTGTATCAATTAATTTAGGTTGATTTGATGTAGTGTTTCAGTCTGAACAATTTTTGTATTTACACTTTTGTTCTAAAATTAATACGACTGAAATACCAGCATATGAAAATTTTACCTTTGTATTTCCTGTTTAATAAAAACAAGTAGACATCCGATATATGTATATGTGGGTGAGAATGACGATGAGTAATTGCGTGGTCTTCCGAGGAATAAATAGATGTGCATAATTGACGGTTTGTTGCGTGAACGAATGATTCCGAATGGAGGTGATAGACGGGCTCATATGAAAGAAATTACGAATGCGGATGAAGCAAAAATGATACGCCAGGATAAAAATGCTTGGAAGAGATTAAGTAATGGTTGAATTTGCTGGTAGGTTCGCGCTACCCGAAATTGGGGCCTATCCCGGGGCCTATTCTGTAACTTACCTGTTAATTTTTAACGGGCTGTTATATTTATTTACATTACAAGCAAGGTAAAACAGTTTTTACTGCTGAATGGAGGAAATGACAGGCGAGCCTGTCACCTCCTTGAAGCAGTAAAACAGTTAACTTGCGTGTATTGTACAACATTTTACTTGTTACTCATTTGTAAATCAAATTAAAATTATAACAAATCCTGTCAGTTACAACTGTTCTGTCAAAAATTATTTTAAATGATTTCGCATAAGCCTTGTAAGCATTACTGTGGCAACGTACATTGCTTACTTTGTTTACTAACTTGTAAAATATTTACAATGCAACTGTCAACTAGTAACTTGTAAAGATTCATTTTCAAGGGCAATAGAAGGCTTGGGTAAATGGTGTTTACAAGTGAGTAATAAGTAAAAAATATTTATAATTGTTTGTTCTGAAGAGAATTTAGAAACAGAACGCAACCTAAATTTACAGAACGCAACACATCGGGTGTAGTAATCTTAGTTTGATGTATAAAAAACAGAACATGTGTAACTACAAAGCCGATACTTTAAATTACAAAATTACTACTAGCTGTCAGATACGAAAGATAATCCTTAGCAACGGACCATTACAAGGAGATAATTTCATTTGTTTTTTATCATCGATGATAGAAATGCGACTAAGGAGATTCTCATTGTTGCTTAACGAAAAATATGTCACGTGATATGAATTATATTCTCTGTTTTTTTTTTTAATAACATATATTCAAGTTTCGATGGAATTTAATTATAAATACGTATGTATTTAAACTATAAAATATATACCTAGATGAAGCTGGAAGCTGCAGCCAATTAAAATGTTATTTCTTGTAAAAATAAATGGTTACAAGTTGTCAAGAGTATATGTCACAAAACGATAACAAAAAATAAACAATTTATTTTCCAATTAATATCAAAAAAAAACTTTCAATTGTCCTCAACGACTTATCAACGGATCACATAACGTAATTAAAAATTCTTTTCAAAAAAGGGGCGAAAAAATATTGTTATATTAACGATTTACGTCACAAATTCCACGGGGATATCTAATTAAATCGGCGCATGCGCACTGCGTCGTATTATAAGAGCTAGTATTCATATCTTTTTGTATAGAAATCTTTGTTCCTTCCAATAGCGACTTGCTATTTTATCTCATTAATGCCATTACTTTTCTTTTTCATTCTCAATGGGATATTTAAAACTTGTCATATAGAGACAATAGGTAAATATCCTATCAATTTATTTATCTCGCTGAATAGGGGATACGCATAATTTTTAAATATAATTTTAAAGTACACTTTATATTTATAGAAAAATAGTTAAAAATTAAATTGATTATCCTAAAGGGGTAAATATTCATATTTTAAAAACTAGTTTCAAAAAATCTGGTGTGGGCACCACACTACTTTCTTATAAAAATTTATCGAAATATGGCGATTTGTAATATTTTTCAAAATACGGAAATTTTCCCAAATATGACTTAAAATAGTAAAATTTTTTTATTACATTTCTTTATAATATTCGCGCCAGGAAACCCATTGCAGCAGAGCGCATCGTCATATCTCTAATATTTTTCGAGATATGACGATTTTTTATATTTTCCGAAGAGCAACTTTGAGGGGCTGTAACTCGAAAACTATACAAGATATCGAAAAATATCACCAGTTTGGTGTTTTTCGTGCCATTTATAATAAATTAGTAAATTTTGAAAATTTTGAAATTTTTTTGAATTATTTTCAAAATTTCGATTGGCAATATCTCGACAAATATGAAAGATACAGACTTGCAGTGTTCACTAATCGATTCAGCTCGACGAAATACATAAACCCTGAAAATTTCAGAAAATTCGGACAACCGCTTGAAATGTTATAGCAAAAAGCCTTAAAATGGCCAAATTCAGGCCGAACGTCAAGGGGTACCTATTGACGTTTTGGACAAAAAACGCGATTTTCAGGCTTTTTGCTCTAACTTTCCATCCCGTAAAGCGATTTTTATGAAACTTTGCATACTTTTGTATTTCGACGAGCTGAATCGATTGGTGAACATTGCAAATCTGTATCTTTAATATTTGCCGAGTTATCGCCGATCGAAATTTTGAACAAAAATACAAAAAAAATTCAAAATTTTAAAAATTTGCTAATTTGTTATATAAGGCACCAGAAACGCTTAACTGAAGAGAATTTTTAGATATCCCGTGTATTTTTTGAATTACAGGCCATTAAAGTTGCACTTCGAAAAATACCAAAAATCGACGTATCTCAAAAAATATTAGAGATCTGACGATGCGCTCTACTACAATGGGTTTCTTAGCGCGAATATTATAAAGAAATGTAATAAAAAAATATTACAATTTTAAGTGAGGATTTTCCGTGAGTTTCAAATTTTTATATCGGTACGTGAATCTGTATTGAATGATTACTAATTACAGTTTCTGTTGTTTGTTTGTTCCCATAACAACTAAAATTAGTTTATTAAACATATAATTCAGTTTTGTCAAAAGAAGCACACCACACTACTTTCTTATACAAATAAAACCAACTGAGCACGTATGACTTACTGTTCCTTGCGTATGACTTTATAATAGAAATCTATTAATAATTTTATAATTATTAATTATTAATAATTAATAATTTAGTCCATTGATCATATTCTTCTTTCTTCTTCAGACAAAAATGCTTCAAATAAAATGACCCATTGAAATGAGTCTAGTTTGCAGACGGTTGTATTGGATGTGGTTGAAATGTTGTATCACTAATCACAGGCCTGAGATGCAAATTTCAACAATGTATGAATTTTAATTGGCGCGACATTCACGTAGCAAATTTAATTAAATGTTTAGCACGGAAACTGCGACAGTCAAGTCCATAGGACCTGCTCAACTGCTCAGTTGACCGTCTCTAATGCACGTCTAACGAATAGAGACGTCGTCATGGTGATTATAATTGTATTCATTATAAGGACCCGTGCGACAAACGTTATATATGTAATGAATATCACGCCGCTTGTTTTCTCCAATTAGAAAACCGCTTGTTAAAATTGATCTCTCGGTATTGCGCGATGCAATTATTGTATCTTGGCCAGGCGTTGTGCATTTTCGATAGGAACTAAAATTGCCAATTAATTTAAATTATAGTAACGAAGCTTCTGCATCTTACGAGGCCAACAATATTTCCTTGCTTTACATTAAGACCCATAGTCCTTGCTACTTTACGATGGTGGTATAATTTATATTTTAGGTTTATCACATAACTTACCTCCTATTGTGTTTCTAAATTAAATTTGACTTAAATTTAGAAGAATCTTTCTTTTGATTGTTGGGGTAAATAGCAACGTGGTTAAAAATCAAACTGTGGATCGTAAGATCCTCAGTTCGTATTCCAATTTTATAAGCACTGAAAATAAATTTACTTGTTACTCACTTGTAAACACCATTTGCCCAAGCCCTCTATTGCTTTTGTAAATGAATCTTTACAAGTTACTAATTGACAGCTACATTGTAAAAAAATTATAAGTTAATAATCAAGGTAAACAGTGCACGTTGCCACAGCAATGCATACAAGGCTTATGCGAAATCAATTAAAATAATTTTTGACAGAACAGTTGTGTGTCACTGACAAGACTTGGTTATAATTTTAATTTGATTTACAAATGAGTAACAAGTAAAATGTTGTACAATACACGCAAGGTAACTGTTGTACTGCTTCAAGGAGGTGACAGGCTCGCCGGTCATTTCCTCCATTCAGCAGTAAAAACTGTTTTACCATGCTTGTAATGTAAATAACTATAAATTCTGACAATTTGAAAAAGTAGTCCAGGAAAAACAGATTTGATATTGTTCTTTGGGAAAATTTAGTCAAAAGGTCTGAATTAAAACAGTGATATACTAATTCTAACGAAAATGTTAATTTATTAATACAATAGATCATTTTGATAGCTTCAAACGTGATGTAGAATTTCGGGGGCAATATTCCACCATTGCTTGTAATAATGATAAGAAATAACACCTTTTTATTTTAATAATTGTAACTAGGTTAAGAAACATCAAAACAGAACAATTAAAACCTTTTTCTTCCTACGTAAATAATTTTCCACCATTCATCACACATTTCTTCCCATCATATTTGAATAAAATTATCAGAAAGTGAATTTGTACGTAAGCTACTTGTCGTTCTCGGGCTTCTTGCAAGTAGAACATTCATGTCTCACTTCCTGTGTATGTAAATCGCAGACCGTGCATGCCAAGCTTGCTATATAGCAGTTCTTAATCATTACCATTACAGCTTATTTGAATACGAGGGCACATGGAAATTACATCACTGCACTGCACCTGTAATTACGCTAAGCTCGGCTAGACTGAAGTTGGCTTCACACGATCATATGTTTACATTTGTATAATTCTGAGGTTTTCGGAAAAATTTCAACATTTAGAAACCTCGTAACCACTTAGCTTTTTCTTAATTTTCCTGAGTGTTTCTTTCATTAATAAAATTCTTAAAAAATAATACGCAAATCGTCATATTTTAGTTTTAGAGTTTCCTGAGTTATATGTGACTAATAATAGTTATTTATATCATAAGTTCGATAAATGAATTTTTACGGTACTAAATTGATGTTTCCGGACCAGGCGACGAAGGAGGTATTATAAATGAGTAACGTGAAAATCATTACATTTTTACATCTTATTTAAATAATACGGCTCAAGTAAATGTAACACTTACATTGGAATACTCTTATAATAACTACAATTATTATTAATTTAAAGAAATAACAATTAATTTCAAAATACAATCAAATTTATTTATCTTATGGTTAGTTTAGCTTTCTACCACTAGTTAGCGTATTTTAATTTTGGATGCCCAATACAGACCGCGAAGTTTTCAAAACTAATTGTTTTGTTTATCAAATGTCAATCCCATAACCACTTTCAATTTACAATAAAACTGGTTAAAATTTGTAATGAATAGTTTTTACGGTTGCACAAAAAATAGTGTGTACACTCTATCCCACGCTCGCAAACTTTTTGCTCACGTGGAATATGTGCCATTACATTACTTGTTGTAGAATATACTATTCCTGGACCAAGCGACGAACCTATATCCGTCCATCCGTCCACACAGTCGTCATTCAATATTAATTCAGTGGAATTGCTGTATATATTTGTCTTCGCTGAACTTTGGAGTCCGAAGTCACAATAGGTGACCGAAGTTTGAAACCCAACATAAGTTTGGAACCCGGGTTCTAAACTTATATATTTTTTTAACAGATATCTTCTAAATTATTATTTAATAATTGATCAAACGATGATTGGCGATATCTTTGTCGCATTCTGAACCTATATCTTAAAAAAGTCCTTATTCGCAGCACGTTTAGTAGATTAAATATTAATTCAAAATCTTTGGAACCCAAGGGTATGAATCTTTTTTTGCTTTGCAGCACTGGGCCAGGAATCTGATGAACTATTACGAGTATATGTTTAGTAAGACTTCTTTATGATAGATGTAATTTGTTTCTAATAAATTTGATAGTTGTAAAAACGCTCTTACGATTTTAACAACTAATATGCTATTCTCACACCACATTTTGACAAATTTAATATGTATAAAACATAATTTAACCAGAAATTAATAAATGTATAGAGTAAACAGTTCCGTGTTCTCTGTATAATATTTTGCAGAATATTGAAAGACTAGCAATCGTTGGGACATTGATCGTGTAAACTCAACTTTAAGTCGCAGAAACTCGATTGGCTTTGTAAAAATACCAAATATAACATTTATCTCACTTAACTTAAAGTCACAAGAACGCTGACGTAACACCATGTAATTATCTGTATACTTAAATGCCATAAAATTCATCTAATACGGCTGGAAATTTCTACAACGAGCAAAAATAGATTGGCATTAGCATTTTGCAGAACTTGATCGGTTAATCATATTTATTAAAGATTCTTGTGTATAATATATAATATACAATGTTGTGTTAATAAACTCTATTGCACATGTTATATTTTCTAGTTAAGTTATTTGTTGGCAATAGGACAATATAAACATGTAGAAGACACGGGTTTTTCAGAAAATTGGCGAGATCGTTGAAAATATTTATGGCTGTGCTTGTTAGGAAAACTGATAGTCATTGTTTTGATGGACGACTTTCAAAATGTATTCATTTATAAGCAAATGTTTCTGATATATTACAAAATCTTAACAAAATATCGTATCATGATTTATGAAAATGATTTGCTATAATAAGAATGTGCTAAAAAGTGACAATCAGAATAGAGTTAATTTATGATTGTGTATTTAAAAGAACAAATATTAATAGATGTCTACTCACTAAAAATAACACCGCTATCTTTAAATAAGTGAATGTAAGCATGGATATTTGTTCTATATATAAATTCACATCGTTTGTTATAGACATATACACCCATTATTTGAAGCCATAACAAAATAGCTATTTGATTATGTATTTTATTTACATAAATGTTGGTTAGCAATCATAAGTTTTGTGTGAATCTTACATTATTACAAACTTCCTATCATTCATAATAACCTTCAGGATGGCAACTTCCTCTTTTCCAAGATCACAATTTATATTTATCAGCATTCAATCTCCGCAACTCTTTAGTACTAAAACTAAAACTCCCTCCCTCTGAGCTCTGCCTCTGCGTCAACAGATTTCAATTCCGCGCAGAAATCTTTTCATTTCGTCGGATTCACCGGAGCCGAGTCCGGAGTCTGCAAAGCGCCGCGTCAGCGATCAGCAAACCCTTGAACGATGCTGCATGAACAGCTGAATGTCGTCAAGTGAGACTCTTTCAGTGTAGATTCTAAAGAGGACGAAGAAAGGATGAGATACTTTTATTCAATTAAAATTTGTGACGAAAGGGCAAATGGCGAGAGTGGGGATTATGTACTGTGTTGATTATAGACTGTTAATTAATTTTAGCATTTTAGGGCAGTAATTGGTGATGCGGGGCTAAAATAATAAAAGCTGCAAATGCCAAATTAATTATACAACGAGATCAAATTTATAGATGCAGGGTTAAAATCTCGTGAACAATTTATACGAGCCAAAATAACTGTAGTACTTTAAACAAAAATGTTAACTATGTTTGAGTGAATAGGCGGTTAGGGTATTACTTTAGAAACACTATAATCCCGGTACTTTAATCACGGTTTACTTATTGTTGTTATA
Organism: Poecilus cupreus; assembly: GCA_963942605.1. Classification (NCBI taxonomy): domain Eukaryota; kingdom Metazoa; phylum Arthropoda; class Insecta; order Coleoptera; family Carabidae; genus Poecilus; species Poecilus cupreus. The sequence continues at coordinate 10,671,803 of OZ012731.1, forward strand.
GTAAAAAATCTGATGTGGCAGCATAAAGGTGCAAAATATAACTAAAAGCATTATCTACATCTTTTAGAGTTTAACAAAATTTATACTAAATTAATAATTTGTGAATTCGTCCTACTTAATAAAACCCTTGTCACAATGTCAGTGTTTCCATCGTTTGATAAAACTTTTGAATGACAAACGCAGAAACGTGACGTCACGTCATACAGTTTGAGCAAATATTCTAAATAGAAACGTTTCTTATTCTGTCATACATTTTGCTTTGACGTTTGTAGTTTTGACAGACCGAATGACATTTAAAAGCAGTAATGAATAAAGTATTTTAATAAGACTCTCTTTATACAAATATTATTCATTCTTTAATAAGCCTCGTTTGGATTTTAAAGAAATAATATTTTTATCTAACCCGTTTGGAAATGTTCAATTAGTTAATGTTATTCAAAAGAGAAATGAAAAATTAATTAATTTTGTAGGATATAAATCAAATAGTGGTGTTCTCAATGGCTGCGTTAGCTGTATTGAAAATGAAATGTTTAAACATAGCCATAAACGTCTTTGAAAGAGAGAATGATTCTCAAAGAGAAATGAAGGCAGATGAGTTCTAAATATCGTATGCTTCATCAAAAACTCCGAATACAATGTGAATATAATTTTAGAAACTATTTAAGAATCTGTGTTTAAATAGTTGTAAATTGTGTTAGACAAACTTCACTCTATTGAAAAGAATGACCGTCTGACACACCTTCTTTTCATCAAACATCAGATTGAATGATATGACGTCATCATACATAGTTTGAAAAACAAAAATGAAGTAGTCATTGTCCAGATGACAAGGGCTTTAAAGTAAACTTCTACTTCTACCAAAATCTAATCAGATCGTAACCTAAACATCCAAATTTTAAATAAGGAATTTGTAAATGATATAGTCATTACAATTTGAGTTATCGTAGAAAAAAATTAACACATACATACATATACAGACGTCATCGTAAATACAGCGTAATCGTATTTTAGGATCCCTAAAACCAAAAAAATGGTTATCTGCTGAAAATTTACTCAATTTTTGACATTTCTTTTACACATATAAATTATACACACTCCAAATGCCTATTCTTAGTGTGACATTCTGTTTTGCAGATCTCCATAAGTGTTATGTTATACGCGTTAAGTACAGTTATCAACCGTTAAATAACGCCTCTCAAAGGTATTAGAGGAGGAAACACAAGAGTAAAGGTAAAGTGGCAACTGTTGACTTTAAGGATCGCATAATCCACAGTTCGACGCGTTACCGCTAAGCTATTTAGCTAGTGCTGTCAACGGATTTGGAATATCCGGATGTCCGGATTTTAAAACATCTGAAATCCGGATTTTTTCTGTCGCAGGATTCTGGATGTCTGTTTAATCCGGTATCCGAATGAAGCCGGATTCCCGATGGTACCGGAATCCGGTACAACCGGAATTGTAGATATTATATTTCACCAATGAGTAAATTTTTTGAACTTCCTGTTCCGCAGAAAATGTGTCAAGATCCGATGATATTAATCAAGTGCATTTAGGAACTGCCAAATATTAATAAGTCATTTAACATTTAACATTTCTTATATTTATTGTTTTCAATCAACGTGACATAACTTTTTTAAGTATACACAGTAAACTTGAATATAAATTTCTTCGGTTTACTGGCAAAAAAATGTCCTACTTACGCTTTGTCCAACACAAACTATAATTCAGATTAGCATGCAAAATCCTCCACTTAAATAACTCTTACTCTTTATACGTCCGTAGGCAAATCCCACTAAAATATGTAAATGTCTCCCCCGAGCAAATTTACATCTGCAGTTGAGTTCGTGCGCTGTTTCTTTGGACACGGGTCACGAGTGATTACAAACAATAACGTGACATATTTATAGCAGCATTAACGTTGCTATTAGCGTAACAGTTGTACGGATTAATTTATCATTTACCTCGGGCGTAAATCATCTATTCTGGAACATGGAACATGGAGCGCGAGCTTGGATCGCGCGGTGCCAACGACTTAAGCACAACAAAAGCAAGAATTGTGTTTATATTTAAACCTACCTGCGATACTAGAGCTGACAGAGGATGTAGGTGGCAGAGTTACTGGAGCAAACTTTATTTAGATTATTTTATTGTATTGTACATGCATGTCTATAAGCAGAGCATATATGTAGCTGCAGACAGAACAATGTGCATAACGTAATACAATTGCATCCTTTTAGTTCGGATTCCGCCATGAGCCATGGTAATGAGGTAATCCACTATCTTTTATGAACCAACGGAAAAATTCAAAATTACTTTAGGGCTCGTGAACAATTTCAGTACGTGTACTCAGCGTTGTCCTGGTGCAATTCAAAGATGTTTCCCATTACAAGTTAGGGGATAAATCTATAATAAAGGCCTCGAAATAAATATTATTTTATATAATAATATGTATTTATAATTTACATTAGGTACAAAATCGGACAACTCGTCGACTTTGTACTTCCCGCACCTCTAAATTGAATTGTGGAGTTGAAAGGTGGAATATAGGATTTTCAGTGCTATTTTTACTTTCTTGTACAAAGTATAAGTATTGAAATCATAAAAAAAATCGTTGACGAGATTATTGCGGAAATACATATTTTGACGTCCATTGAATCCGTTAAGACCAATTTCGCAATGATGCCTGAGTGTGATGATGGATGGATGGATGTCCGTGTGCGTAATATACCGGAACAGGAAGTTTACTGAACACACAAAACAATTAATTACATTTTTCAAAAATAGAATCAGCTGTGAGAAAAGTTTCAAATGAAAGATATTAACAAAAATATTTGGAATATAAAATGTTATTTGCACTTTTCTTGTACATTTTGAGAAAAACTAATTTATATTTTGAATAATCTTAGTTACAATGGGAATATAAACTAAAATATTTTTAACATATATTTCTAAAAGTGCGGGTTGGTGTAGTGTACACTAGTGGGCCACCTTTCCAAAGAACACGAAAGTGCAATAGTGAATATTCAATTAAATTAAATTAAAACTAATAAAACAACATTCAAAACTGACACACTCCAGCTTGCTGACGAACACGTTGCAGCTTGCACTCGAGAATAAGCTCTGAAAAGTGTGCACTAGTTCTAAAATTTTTCTCATAATCGAACAAGCTGCACTAATTGCACTTTTGTCATCGAACGCTTCAGTGTATAAAAGTTCTACAGATCTAATATAAGCCACAATTTTAATTTGAAACTTGTTCCCTATTTTGTACCGCTTGAAAGTTATTTAGGCGGGAGGTTATCAAAATCAACTCAGTATGAAACAAAATTATTAAGATTCGTTACTCTTTTTCTCGGTGGTGAATTGCTGAATTACCTCGGTAATTTTAAAATGTTTTAATGTAGAAGAAATAGAATTTTATAACTTTTTACTTTCTTATACAAAGTATAAGGAAGTACCTATTGGAATTATGAAAAAAACCCTTTTTGCGGAAATACATATTTTGACGTCCACTGAATCCGTTAAGACCAATTTCTCAATGATGCCTGTGTGTAAGGATGGATGGATGGTTGGATTGATGAATGGAAGGTTGGATGGATACTATATTGTACCAAAAATTAATATTTACAAATTGTAGTGCTAACTTATCACTGAACAGAATTACCTCTGCAATTGTAACTTTACCACTTGCAATTTTTAGTGTGCATAACGACCGTCCATGTCTACATATTCGCGATTGGACAATCCAGTTTGATTCAGTTCATTGATTATAATAACGAAATATGCGACCACTTGTGTTTTATAAACCGCATACGTCATTCATTATAAACACATACACGTATATAGATCTATATATTCGAATTCGCATATTCATTCCGCTGTACCGTCGCACGTCAGTCGATCGGGCTCGGACGCCGGGCGATTCCAATGTGCGTCAATCACTCAATCGAGAACTCGGAAACTTACAACTTCATATCGTTCGCTCGTTCGTTCAGCCGCTTTTCGTTGGTCGATGCATCGCTAAAAATATTCACCTGGTTGTTCGGTGTCGGGATCATTTTTCATGAAATTAAGGTTGTCATACTGCGATATTAAATCGTTCGTCATTTCTACAACAAGAGCTTTATGGCGGCTCTAAGAATTTGAATTGTTAGCTAGAATTAATGTCTTTTGCACGCTTTGTATTTTGAGAGTGTCATTTTTATGACAAATTTATAATATTCTTTATTGTAGAAAGCCAGGAAATATGATGACATTTTAAAGTTGCCTTAAATCTTATATTTTACAATTGATAGCAACTTGGCAGCGTTCTCGCTTCGCAAACGAGAGAACGTGTGTTCAAACCTAGTTCACTACAATTTATATCAAAATCAATGTTGACACTGGACTGTGCCGTAATGTTTCGAATTATGTTTTCTTGTAATATTTCGATTTTATTCCTTAAATTACTAAACTTACAAAACTTTTGGTGAAAAAATAGTAAAATTGTTTGTACCATTAGATACAATAGGATCAAATCTCGCTAAACTCACATTACTGTTTGAGAACAATGGAAACTTAATCGGCGAGTTCATTAAATTTCAAAACATGTATTATATACCAAAGAAATGCTTTCTTCCCTTTTATACAGGTGTTACCGTTACCGTTACAGGGATTTCCCAAGAAATATTCGAGTTTATTGGTTTGTGTATTTGCTTATTTTATTGTTTATTGCTTTTTCCGTTGCATTTTTCTATTTATTGCGGCCTCCTCCAATGTTTGGGAATTATCAATGTGCATTACCAGAAATTTCAGATTGTTTATTACTAGACAAAGTCTTAAAAATATTGAAATATGCAATTATATGCATCTTTTATAAATATGTGCATAAGAATACCCAAATATGCAATATATGCAATTAGTAATTAGCATTAATTTACTCTAATCAATATAATTCGTCCAGAATTGATTTTATTTAAAGATATGCAAAAATTAAAATATATGCCCTTTGCATAGAATCCGCTCTCTAATTATTACTTAATAGTTATTTGTCAAACTAGAGAGGAAAGCGCTTCTTTTCCCCCTCGAGTTCGAAATTTGCCTCATGAGTGCAGCGAGTGAGGCATTTTGAACGAGAGTGGAAGAAGAGCTTTCCTCTCTTGTTAGACACAACATTTTTTTCACGACATGTTTCTAAAAAAGATTTGCTTGACTTTGAGAACACAACTGACAGACTGACACGTTAAAAGTTAGGTTGTCACACACAAGGCGGTGTAGCAGTGTTGCCAATGAACCAATCTTAAATATCTTTATTAAGTTGTCAAATTTGTAATAAAATAAGAAAAAGAAAAATATAAGTCTTAATTGTAAAATAATTTAAAGTATGTATATCACTAAAATAAGGATTTTCAATAAAATTAGGAATTTATTTATAATTTTTATAATATATTTCTTGTAAATAACTTTCATATTGGTAACACTTCTATATTTTTCTTTCTAGAGAGGAACAACACATTTTCCTCACTATTTCGGGAGAAGAACGGTGGGGTTTCCTACCATGTCGTGAAAAAACGCATATTAACAGCAGTCAATTCTTAGTCATGTGATCAAAGTAAAGAACTATTGAAACAAAAATTAATTTATTGTGCGATGCGTTACCACAGAGCTATTTACCCCACAATAGTTGTATTACATTATTAAATCGGTATACTGCTATCTCATTCACATCTTTTCGGACAATAAATTCAGAAACATGTCCTCATATTACACATAAAACGATTTCTTTCATATTGCGATTTTATTTCGCCGTACGCGGCATGTTACATGATCTGGTATTGTAATGTACACCACACTGGATCTTTCTCCAGTTCCTAAACACACTTCTGAAAACGTGAACAGCTATGAGGCTGACACTGTGTCGTGTGCTCTGGAAACTTGGAAACTGAAAGCGAATATGAAAGATGAAAAGAGCATGTGGCCGTACACGTGACGTCAAGAAAGAAATGGTTCATATTGGGATTGAGTTTCAATGTTGAGGAAATCTAATTTAGGTTTGGTGGTCTGGGATTTCTCACAGTTTCGGCCATGATTGTTGCAGTAGATTCGTTGTTTTAATTGGTAAAACAAAGACTACTAGTATTGATTGCACATGCTTTGTTTCAATAATAAGCGACTTTATTTCGAAATAAAGTTTATTTTTAAAACACACCGAACCGATCCTATAAAGCTTGTAACTATATGATTAATTTGAAATTCGCTTTGTTGTTCTACTGTTAAAAGAGTTTCGAAAAATAAACTTATTAAATATGTTACTGCTTAATATATTGTCGAAATTAGTTAAACAAGATTTACTAGTCTTTTAATTTATTGCTACACATATTTTTAATTTGGTCATAATTGCAAAAATCAGCTGTGAAAAAAATTCAAATAAAAGATGATAAAAGATTGAAAAAAACTAATTTTATATTTAATAATCCATTTTGGAAAATGAATTGAAGTCAACGAATTCTGGATGCCCCTCTTGGCGGTGATGTGTGCGCCACTGTGTGACCGTGGATGTGACAGGTTGTGATGGTTGAATATGAAATGGGTAAGGGTGACACGGTGACAAAGATAGGATTGAATGTGTGCATGATGTGGATGATCAAAGTGATTTCGATGTCTCACTTGAGATGCAGACGAATCATATAAATGTGTGGGACAGGAGTATTGCTAGAAAAATTTAATGCAAGTTATACATTATTATACACGCTGTATGTACTAAATATTGTATAAAGTGCACACCTGCGATCGCTTTAAAAAATTATGTTCCACTCAGATCCCGAATGACATAAATGTAAAATTATTGATGTTACTGGCTGACACATCAAGGAAGGTGCGATGAAAGTTCAAATGTTACGTAGTCGACGTATGTTGGAACCCGACGGAATTCTGTATTTGCCGCATTACTTCTGAAGAAAACGAGGAGTCATAGTTTCATTTTATGGGATAAGTACGTCATATAAGTTATGTAGGAGTGCAAGTAAACAGGAAAACAGTTCAGCGCCCTCATATATAGGATTTCCGATACTCGTACAGAGGATTCTACTCTGGTACTTATGGATATTTTATTCGGAAAAGTATAACTTTATTCTTTATTTTACTTCGGAATACTTTGTTTTATCTTGTAGTACTATTAAAGCAAAATTTTATGTGGATTAAACATTTGTCTTAGAAGCTAAAGTTTGCGAGTTTAAATCTACCACCATCTTTCAGGTGTGCTTTCCATACGTCTTTTTTATTCATATAAATATGAAAATGAATATTTAATTACACTGCCCCATAAAAATAATATTTTTTTGAACTATATACCTATGTAGTTTTCGACCCTAACCCTCAAAATTAACCCCTAGGTCTGAAAAAAAAAAATAACTGCACAACATGGTAAAAATAACTGCAACTATTTTTTGTATTTCGTGTTATGTGAGGAGTAATTTTCACCCTCTCATGGGGATGTCACTGAATGACTTTGGTGCAATACAAGTATTCACCTCCAAACGGCAGTACTCCATATCTTTAGCCAATTTTAGCATCGATTAAACTAAAAATCTCTATGACAAAATTTTTTCACTGGTATTCCCTCAAATTTATATTTAGGGGTGGTTTCCTCCATTCTGTGGGAGTAGTTTTTGACCATCGCATAAAGACTAATACAGTTACTCTCTGTTTTACAAGAAACTGAGGCTTTGCAAGCTTTTATTACATTTACTGCAGGTTTTCCAAGATCGCCATACACAAGGGGTAATTTTTACTTTCCCTTGTCGAGGTGTTACTGAATAAAGTTGGGGCTATGCGAGTATTAAGTGCTGCAGATTTTTATACAATTTGAGCTGATATTAAAATTGAAATCACGTTGACTTGATTTTCCCTCGATTTTCCTTGCAATTTTAATCTAAGGTTTGTTTCCGCCATTCTATGGTGGTAGATTTTGAGCATTGCATCAAGACTAAAGCAGTTACTCACTCTTTCCAAAAAAAAAAACTGGGCATCGTAAACCTTTTTGCAATCACTGCATTTTTTGGCGAGTAGTTTTCACCCACTCAGGGGAGTGATTTTCGATGGAAAGTAATGTTAACTCTGTGTTTATGTGTTATATACTGTAATGTTTATATTTAATTCGATTTATTGAGATACAATACTATTCGTGGAGTGTTAAGTCTTTTTTTACCCTGTTGAGTGTTTTTTAGCACTAGGGATTGTAACGTTATACCAATTTTTCAATGCCGATGTTATACTCTTCTACCGCCAAAAACATGAACCAGGATGTTACTGCTTTTGAGATCTTCATCATTTGTGAACTGTTTTCCACTTAAAAGTTTCTTTAGTTTTGGAAACAAGTAAAAAACGTTCGGTGCTAGGACAGAGGGAAATTTTTGGCCATTCTGCTTATAGCCCTGACCTGGTATCAAGCGATTATCGCTTGTTTCCAAAAATATAGAAATTTTTGGGTGGAAAAGAGTTCGCAAACTATAAAGACCTCTAAATCACATCCTTGCTCAAAATTTTAGCGGTAGAAGAGTATATCATTGGTAATGAAAAACTGTTACCATATTACAATAAATGCCTTGACTGCTATGGCGATTACATTGAAAAATAGACTAATTTACTGTAACATTGTAAATAATCACCCACGGCCAAAAAAGATTGCCGACGGCTGTTGTAAAGTTACAGAATAGAGATCTTGAAACATCCATACTGGACTGATCTGAAAGTAGAGACACGATGACAAAAAGCTCCCAAACCAAAACACGTACTACAAAAACTAAATGACCTAAATGTATAGATTTTAATACCTCAAATTTTACGGCTATTTACGAGTATGTTTACATCCGACATAGTATTAACAAGTAATTAGGTTAAAAGCGTGATATCCATTTTTAGAACATTCTTTTGCAATTACTGCCTACTGATACACTCATCAGAAGTTAAGGAAACCTTCCAATTTTATTATTATTTCCACAAAATCTAATATTATTGACTAAAACTTCTTGGCTAGTATCATGACCTGAAAAAAGTTGGACATTATATTTTATGGCATTTGTACATGATTAAAATATCAAAACATTGATGGTATCTCGCTGATTACAGCGTTAGCATATAAATTACTAAAACATGAAAATATGCTGCTGGTATTAAAGTTGTGCTGAACGAAATTAAGGAAGAGTCTTCAGACTTCATAGAATATTTATTAATTCATCGGAAACTCCTGAAACTGATGCCAACAGCTAATCATAACAAAGTACTCAGATTGTTTAAGCAATTTAGGTCTGAATATTAATAAAATATAAGAATCAATAACCTTTTATAATGCGTAAGCGATAGCCGGGCGTTGGTGCAATTGAGGGCAAAATAAATCGATTCAAATTAAAGTATTCACCGTAGTTTACATCTGAAATAACACAAGCGACACGTTGGGCAATGATTTCTGTGTGTACAAGGCGTGATTAAAACGAATTAAGCTTATTAAAGCAGAAACGAGAAATTTGTAATATAATATTTTAAATTCCATATGTGGTTGCTAATACCATTTATTTAAAACTATTTTTCGTGTTGAATTTATTGTTTTGTGTGTAAAGTGAATTTCTGCTTTCAGTTTTGCAATTATGACTGAAGTCAACTCAATGGGGTTTTTCACCATTTTTTTTTATGAAACTTTATCTATATTGAAGACTATGTACACTTTTAAAAAGTCTTAATTGTTATTCATTAAGCCTCAATGTATTTTTTAAATGTTGTGACGTCATAGTAGAGGTGTTGCTGGATCTAAAACAGTAGAGATTTAAATAATTTTTGTTACATAAATGTTCTATTTTATAGTAATAATAATAATAAAATAAGTAAAATAATATATGACCACAATTATTTACAATCTGTACTGTTTTAGATCCAGCAACACCTCTACTATGACGTCACAACATTTTTATAAAAATCATTGTGGATTAATGAATAACAATTAAGACTTTTAAAAAGTATAGATAGTCTTCAATTTAGATAAAGTTTCATAAAATAAAATTAAAAAAAAATGGTGAAAGACCCCATTCTTCGCATTACATGATATTTTCTCGTTCGTGAGTTATTGTACATACGGGCACACATCCATGCACACAGACGTCATTGAGAAAATGAACAAATGAGATTCCGCAATCGATTTGTAATGAATGATATACTTCTAGACCTAGATCGGACACATGAAAGTGCCAACACTAATCATTCAAAATATTAGCTTCCTTGCGTTAGTCCCAAATAACTTTGACTTTATGCAAATTTAAATCTATAGAAAGTAACATGAATATGTATATGGTAATAAATTAAAATATTATAAACATCTATGAAACCAACTTTGAAAATTTATTATAAGTCAATATAATGAGTTTCCCATTTTATTCTTAACAGAGGAATATCTCGAAATATAGGGGCAAACTCTAAAATCTTAAACGGAAACCAAATGTGACAGCAGGTAACGAAGTAAAATGAAACAGGTACATTGATTTAAAAGCAAAATTTAATTATTTACTGTTTTTATTTGTGCCTCTTTCCTCTGGAATGATCGAGATAGCTATGATATTGGAAAACACATTTTCCATGCGAATTGCCAGGCATACATATCGAAGGACACGCTGTATGTACACAATGGAAACGTGAGGTTTGATTATCTCATTTGTAATAATTGGTGGCGGTGTGTTCATGTAAACAACACTATTTAAGTTTTAATGTTCTATTTAAAATTTTAATCACTGCACGGGTACAAATGTGATAGGAATGTTATTGGTGTCATTTGAATGAACAATAACTAGTTATTTGTTTCTTTATGACTTGTATTTTAATACGGAATTTTTACAAAATGCAGATTTCGATTTGTAGTGTATTTTAATGTAGAAACTAAAGAGCATCTGTAACAGGTATTAGTTCGATACGAATATAAAAGTAACATTCAAATTATTTTATGGTTGAGGCTTCTTTTTATATGCTTTCAAAGGTCCGAGTACCTGTTCAAATACTGGATATGAAAATATTACAAGAACTTGAGAATACCTAATGGAGTATGTAATTCCGTGGTAACGCATCGAACTATAGATCATGAGATCCTCAGTTCGAATCCCTCACAGCCCATCGTTGCTTTTTAACTTTACCCTTATGGTTCTCTTAGCACTAATATCTTGGGAAGCGTGTTTTATTTATTTATTCAATACTTCTCAATAAATGCTCTGTAACTATGGCGATATTAAACAAGGAAAGTAATAGATTACCCACTTCTTTTTCTTCTTCTATGGCTCTACAGTCCCTCCACAATTTTTCTCCATTCGGACCGGCTTGTAGTTTTCTACTTCCAGTTGTTTATCTTCAGTTTTCTTAAATCTTTCTCTACCTGTTCCTTCCATCTCTTCCTTCCATCTCTTCCTTGGCCTTCCCCTCTTCTTTTTGTGTGCATCCGAGTACTCATTACGTTTTTTGCCATTCTTTCTTCACCCATCCTCTCTACATGCCCTATCCATCTTATAAGGAAAGTAATAGATTACTCACTAGTGGGTATAATTTTGAGAAAAGTAACTAGTGAGTAATTTTTTATTTATAATAATAATAATACACAACACCTTGGTAACTATTCCGGTTGGCATTTTAATATAGAAAATTTGAAGCATATTACTTTCAAATCATATTTCTTTAATAATTTTGCATTTATTATGAGATGTATAAAACTTAACACGTTTGCAAAATGGATTTACCCATTCGATAAAATTTCTCTTGTGGGTAATTCCTAGCTTTGCCCACTAGTAAAGTAAATAACTATTATATAAAAAAATTGTATTGAGTTAATATTATAATTCTATCAAGTATTTTAAATATGCGACTTGTCAAAAATATAACATATAAATAACAATTTATTAATTATATTATTTAATTATATAAATAACAATTAGAATAAATGGATCATACACATTATTTTACCACATTCTGTAACTTTGAGTTAGAATCATGCTTTGTAAATCCGTGACTTTAAATCCTCGAAACCAATAAAATATATAAATAAAATTACAGTTTATATTTTGACAGGAATATACATTTGTCATAATTGAAACGAAATTAAAGCTAAATTCATTAACAAATACAACTTTATACTAAATATTTTTCAATTTAATATTTTTATCCTGTAATTGAATATAATATCATCGATTCAAATTTTTTAACCTTTAATGCACTTTACCCGAATGCGCTCTGGTCAGTTGAAACATTTTTTGTTTTGTTTTGCACATGCAACATTCTATTTCCATTTGACCGAATCGCGTTCGATATATTTAAAAACTCATTTTACATAACCTGTTTTATTTATAGTTTTAATAAGAACAAAAAAATATACACGCTTCACATGTTGAATGTAGAAATGGTTGACTTGACATGAACGACAGTCGAAACAACATAACATCAAAGCTCTGCCAAAAATATTTACTTCGTACTATTCTTATAAAGCTTCCACGAAGCTCATTTAGGAAACTGTAAGTACTCGTAAATTTATTCCTAAAACTCCTAATTAAATACATTTTTAAACTTGCATCAAAATAGAATGATTCATGATCCCTTGGGTTATTGCGTACTCCACCGATTGTTAACAAATTCCACCATATGAGGATCCAATCGGTCTTTTAATCTGCGATTAGAATGTCTCTGCTATCAATTACAATTAGCATGCACTTGAATCATCTTAGAACTACCGATACAAAATATAAATTATACTTAGAATTAACACTTAGTAGAAGAAACATCTTTTAAAATATTGTTAAATTAATTAGAAACTATTTCAATAATTTAATACATAATGATAAATAAAGTAGAATCACTAGGTAAGGGAGGTATTGTTTTTTTTTTGTTTTTGTTTTTGTTTTTGTTTTTGTATTTGTTTCTATTTTTGTTTTGTTTTTTTTTTGTTTTTTTTTTTGTTTTTGTTTTTGTTTTTGTTTTTGTTTTTGTTTTTGTAAGAAATGTGATACATGCCATTTTGATTGTGAAGCTGATTTCTTATTGAAATATGTCAAAAAATTAAATAAAAATACGAAATAAAATATAAATAGGAAATAAATAAATAAGATTTTTTCCTAATGCTATCTTTGCTATTTGTATTATATTAGTTAGTCCAATTATTGTCAGAGATCTTGATTTTATTTTGATGTTTAATTCCTGTTTAAAATTATCAAGGCAAAAATTCGTGTTTTTTTTTAATTTTTCACTTTCATTTGATAAATTCTTTTGTCAACAAGTTGTATTGTATCTTTTGTTATACATATTTTGAGCGGGAGAATAATGGACCTCTAATACTTGTCACAGCTATTCTTGAAGTAAATAGTCTTTTCATATATGAATAAACTTCCGAATTAGATAGATGTCGAATAAATAAAAAATTATGCATCAAAATATTTACGCTGTGATTTTAATGCGAATTTTTTCATCTATTGGACGAATAATTTATTCGGTATTTTATTCCTAGATGTAAAGATCGGCTCTAAATATTCTTATATTATTTCAGAAAAATTAATATTATTTCTATCTACACATAAAATTTTTAATTTTCTTTTCTCTTTCATTACGATTGAAAGAACGAATGTAAACATGTTCATAAATGACGTCAATAATTTAATTATATATTTTGATGACGTACCTCGTCTAATTCGCCGATTTAACTGTACATTACACGGATGGAGCACCATAAAGTGACGTCATTCGTTATGTACAAGAATGGACGAAGTTGACGCGCATTTCTGTTGCGGACACATATCGGTTTTTTTAGGAGAGTGTCACACTCAGAAATGGGTTACGAGCGGAATAATATATTGTTTTATTTAACCTAAGTTTAAACTAGCAATCAACTGATTTTTCTTTTCATTTTAATTTGTTGAATGCGTGTTTGAAATGCACAATATTGCACAGCCTGTAGGTATATTTATTATAAATTTAGCGTAGAACATGATAAAAGCATGCTTGTAAAAAATAATCTACGGCAGAAAAAATTATCCAGGTGTAATTTCATTGCTTGTAAAGTAAAATCAGAATCTTGATCTCGATTACATAATTTTCTACTGGAGTCCACGCTACAATAAAACGTATAATTTGCAAGCAACCTTTAACCTTTTGGCTGAAAGCTACTGCGTGCTTATTTATCTCATTTGTATCTAATTCTGCATTTCTGGTTAATCTCAAACCCGGCCCTGTTTGATCGTAACCGCTTGGTACATTTCGCACTTTATTGCATCAGTAAATCAATCATTTGTCTCGCGCGCCAATAATAGATTTTTAAACCGCAGACGCACCAGCACGCATAGGCTAGCATGACCACCTGACTGCGTTTCTCAAAATGTAAATAACACACGGTTTTATGTTTTGGAAATGTTTAAAAGAAAACGCTTGCAGCCGCAATAGATGCGCTGAGAATAAATTTTACTCGCCCTAAAACTTTAAAAACAAAAGGAATTAACTAATTTTACTGAAGGCCTATTTTTTAACTAGATATGATGGCAAAAGATCTACAGGTTATTGATTTTGGAAAAGTCGAAGAATTTATGATAAAATACTAATTCCAGCCAACACAGTTATGTCGCGAGTACGTTATATATACATAACATGGATAGACCTATGTCCGCAACACGGTCTATGAGACATGACATCCCATGTAACGTTAATGGTACATAACAAAACTATTTGTATAAACAACTTTGAATATACGAATGGAATAGTTGTTTTTGTAGATTTTTGAGTAAGATCTCTTTGAAAATGTTGATTTATTTATAAATTAACAATTTCCTTTACATAAATTACGATACGGAATTATATAACCACTTAGCACAATTAAATTAAATATATTTCAAAGTAGTTTAGTGTACACTATAAAATATTTAAAATTTCTTTACTATATTCTTATATAAAATATATAAAACTTTCTAACTAACTGTGAATATGTTATAAGTACGGTAACATAGCATATACATGTTGTAGGTATGTACCATGTCGAAGACCAAAGTGATATACCAACAATATAATTTTACGCTCTCTCAAGAGATGTGCGACATGGTATATAATATATATTACCAGGTACATAAATGTTACACCTGTGTTTGCTGGGATTTGTCTCAATAGCAGCTTCTATGAGTATTTAAATATATTATTAAATATGTATATAAATTAGTTATTCTCAAAATTGGAAAATACAAGAAATTTGCAAATATTTTTTATTCTAAATTATTATTTTTTGTAACATATTTAATGTGAAGCTTTTTGCAGCTGATTCAATATTTGAGGTAAATAGAATATTCTGTAATGTTTGTATATCCAATAAAATACTACTTCAGGGTTTTGCAATGGAGTCTATGACCCTAGTTTCGTAAGAATAATAAAAATCACATATAATCTTACAATTTTATGGTATTTTGAATTTGACATCAAATGTATAGTAAGTGGCGCCAATAACATAGCGTCAAATTGGTAGATCATAAATTCAGGTAGGTCATAAACACTTTGATACCTAACAGTTACTCGGGTTATATAACCTATATTTTACAAGTACATTTACGTATAATTGATTAGCAAAAAATTCTATTAAAGCTATAGTTTCCAGGATTATATTTTTTTATATCTCGATAAACTGGATGAGTTTTTTAAAGCAACCTAACAGTTATATTTTCTTTAACGGAAAGGGGTATTCCCTTTCCTACGATAAAACATGTTCCTATATCTAAAATTAAAGTTAAGGACACAAAGTTCAAAGAAACAATAACATTTTTTAAATCGAAAATAAAACTTTTGATAGGTCGTTGAACAAAACATGTTATTGTTTTTATTATAGATACTCCTAGCAACGCTTTACATCGACAACAGTTGTTGACAAATTGATGCAGTGCCATCTATCGAGAGGCAATACAACACGAAAAGCTTATTTAGAGCCAGCAACGCGGTCCAGGGTCCAGGCCCAGCTAGCCATAATATAAAGGCATATATATATATGTACTCCAAATATATAAATTTGCAACAATGACTTTTGTCTTCAAATATGACCATATTTACTAGGTTACTTCTCTTGTCCTAATTTTTAGTACTTAACAAATAACAATAACTGGGTTCAAGTTCTGTAAATATTTATTAATAACACAACGTTTCGACAGCAAAGTGCTGCCTTCTTCAGGTGAAATATAAAATATGAAACAAATAAATATGTAGTCAAGGATACAAGTTGACAAAATAAAATAAGGGTAACAAGGATGAAAGTAAACAAATTAAAAACAGAAAATTAAGGAAGAACAACAGTTAACCATTTATTATACTATGAGTTCTGAAAGCTTTTTTCAATTTTTAGTACTTAATTTCTTATAAACAATAAATAAATAGTTCTTGTTTAAAATCATAATATAAAAAATCCAAATTTGTGACGTGGACCTCATCATGACAAGAATCAACTCAGTTTTACGGTTTGTAAAACTTGAAGTTTGTTATTCTGTATTTTGTTGTTCATGAGTTATTACACATGTGAACATAGATCTATCCATTTACAAACACAAACGTTATTGAGAAAAGGGGGTAAATAGATTCAGTGGACCTCAAACCATGTAGCTCGTGAAAAACTCACCAGCGATTTTTTTAGAGAAAAAAGTAATTACTCAAATTGTCTTTGAATGACATGACCGTATTCAGCATACAGACAATTTTTGCAATATATTTCAAAACCTATAACATTAAACTCAATCTGGATAATTCGAAACGGATTTAAACTATGGATTCTTTATACTTTAATGAAATTTGAGTCTTAATTACATTATCTTCTTACTACATATATCATGGTTTCTGCTGTATTAGAAGTTGAATGAAAAAGACAAAATGAAGAGACGGTAATAGAAAAACTGAAAATCAAACTCAGATTCTCAGAAACAAGGCCAAAGGGAAAGAAGAGTCCAGATTTATTTACTAAATAACGAAAGCACAAGAAAAATTTGAATGTAGAAGATTTGAAAAAATTTGAGACAAATGAAATAATTGTTATAATCTGTATAATTGAGTAAATCACCTAATACCTAATAACGTTTTGTTTTATACAGAATATGTAGAAAGGCGAGAATAAAATATTACATACATACTCGTACAATTACTTCAACCAACTTAAACATATTGAGAAGCACTCCTCTAATACAACCTGGAAATTGTCTAGAGTATTTTTAGGTTAGAATGGTTTTAAAAATACATGCATACGTAGTTTTGAGTTTATTTGGGGCAAACCGATAATGGTAATTTTCATTATTAATCAGTTCGTTCACCTGCCGGGATACGCTCGTACGGCGATTCAATGACGAAATTGTCAACAAATATCAATTTGAGTACCGATCTACTTGGTGATATTGTGAATATGATGTACAAACATTTTTTATCCATTAGCAATGGAATGGTTATGAATATCGTATTCATTTAATTATTTATGAAGTTATTTAGGTGGCAATCATATTTATGAGTTGTACAAGGAAATCGGTTTGTATAGTCAGTGACTTAATTTCATTATATTCAAAACAATCCATTTTATGAAAAAAAAAAATGTCTGTTTGAGAGATTGTAAACTGCAGAATTTATGTTGAAATTGTGATAGTATAAAAACTGAAGGAAGTAGTAAAAGTTCTACAGACCTAATATTATATTTCTTAATAACTAATTCGATATTTCTAGTTACAACAGTTATTCAGTATTTATTTTCTTATGAAACATCGTAGCATTGGTTTTGTTATAATAATATAATAGTATTATAATAATACAAAAAAATTTTCTCGACATTCCAGGAAAGAGGAAACCCCACCAGTCTTCTCCCGAAATAGTGAGGAAAATGTATTTATGACAGATTAAAATATTTAAAACAAATTTCAGGCACTATACGTTATTATTAATTATTATTTTAATTATTATTAATAATTACATTAAATTGCGGTATCAAAATAAAATAATCTGCATTAAATAAGATGTAGGGATATTGGCAGCATTGTGATATAAAATTTGGATGTATAATTTTTCGCCGGATACTTTTTATTTACAAAAAACTGATTTTACATGTTAACTGCCTATGCCAACATTTACGTGGGACACACGGTATGTATGTATATACAATACATACATACGCACACACAGACATCATGGAGAAAGTAGAATTATTTCTAGGTACACTAAAACGTGCATATTTGTTGAAAACTCACACGATAATTTTGACCTATAACAATACCTATTCATAGCATTGTTCTCAAACGTCAAATAGTAGTCTGGATTTGTTAAAATTATACATTATGTATTAATGTACGGGATTGATACAATTGAGCAATGATGAACAGCGGAATAGAACATACTCTATCTGTCTTGACCAATGGCCAATGCCCGGTGCATCTTAAAATCTTATCAAAAAAATTAATTTCATATTGTTAATCACAAAACTAGACAAGAAGTGTGGTCTTTGAGAAAGTATAGTGGACATCTCCTACCTACCTAATTACTTGTTTCATTATTAATGGAGATATGATTAATGCGAACAAATATTTGAGTGAGTCTCTTCCTCAATAAATTCTTGGTATTTTAAGTGTTCGTTATTACATTTTTCAGTGAATTTTGAAGGGTGCTCTTGGTGAAATATCGAGTGGCTAATCTCTGTATTGTTATCGAAACGCGAATTCAGCAGCAGTCGCTCCGAACCGCGATCGCAGCCCACTCGACGCTTGCCCTGTTTTCACAAAAAGCAAAACAGCAAAATAGCGTTCAAATACTTGATGTTTACCTAAAGCTGAATTTAATCACATGGGCTGAAAACATCTGTTAGTTCGAAAATGCACACTTTTACATAAAAATATATCAACTCTCTATTTACCCTTTAGGAGTGCGGTGTCTCTGCAATAGCATATTTTAATAGAAATATATAAAATATTATTATCGATATTACAAGAAATAGTAAATTCTAGCTTCGTTGTAAATTGAAATTAGAGTAAGATTTGTTCATTTCTGAATTCTATCTCAATACTAAGAACTTCCGTCTTATTTAAATTCTTTAGTTTATAATTTTTTAATCGAATATTATTTTGGTGAGAAAAACTAACACAGTAAAATATATTTTAAACAATCGTCAATTGTTTTTAAATAGTTTTAAGAAGCGGCACACTTTAGGCAATTTTTTTGATGATATGTACATATTTTTAATTCATTATTAATTGTTCTTTATCTTCGATAAATTATTTTACCCAACACCTCTCAATAAATGCTCTATAACTATGGCGATTTTAAACAAGCAAAGTAACAGATTACCCACTAGTGGGAATAATTTTGAGGAGCCACTAGTGAGTATTTTTTTATTTATAACAATAATAATAACACATAACACCTTGGTAATTACTTCGATTGACATTTTAATTTAAAAACTTAAAGCATATGTCACTGTCAAATAATATTTCTTTAATAAATTTTTCATTTATTAAGAGGTGTTGGATAAAACGTTATACTTCACACGTGGGCACAGTAAGGAATTACCCACTCGATAAAATTATCACACTCAGCCTTCGGCTTCGTGTGCTAAAATTTATCTCGTAAGTAAATAACTATTATTTGTTTCATATCAACTGTCAAATTATTGAATTTTTGTTTCCCTGACAAACTTTTTGCATTATTTATATTTTTAATTAAGCTTTAGTTAAATTTTTCTTGAACAGAAATAATTGAAATATTTATTATGTGTAACTATTAAACAAACAAATTCGGATTTATATGTATTTTATTTTATTTTTTTCGAACCCTACAGCCGAGAACAATGCTTTCTTTAACTATATACTTCCTCCACGCCATCTTCTTTTACCGAGATCTGCGGAAGCAGAATACAGTATCCAAAAATGGGCTCATTACTTATAAGAAGATGAGGAAATAAATTTAAAAAAAACAAACTAATTTTAAAAGTAGCTTATATGTGAAGCAAAATTTTCTCTTTGCCTTAGAATCACAGTTATTTCGCGGCAAAATTCAAACCCTATCTCCTATGACGTCATTCCCATCATATTTAAAAACTAAATAAACGCACAATGCCAACAGTGCTTGTCAATAACAGAGATCCTTTTATCACAGCCTCCGTTATATAAAATCATACAACAATACTGTTAGTGACGTTATTAACTTCGAGTTCCTCAATGCAATCGTGTTCCCGCCAAAGATCAAAGGTCCCGCGGGATATACGCTGCCGGTGACCTAGTTGGCAAATGCTGCACCTACATTACCGACGGAACGAAAGAGTGAAAGAGAGGGACGTGCACTTTATAAACATAACACAGATACTTTTTCGGTTGCGTGAAGCGTGATTCTTAATTTGTTTTCTTAATGGTTTGTTGTGTTAAAAACCCGAATGTTTGTTCTGGGTCTGTAGACTGTAGCCTATATTTCAAAGCAGACGTGATTGATAGGGGAAGAGTTACCAGCTACCTATCATATATATATAGGCAGGGATCCCTGATATAGATTATATTGACATTATTATCGAAAATATTTAGTTTACGCTAACTTATATTTTAGATCATAAAATATTAACTAGAATGGTACAAAGTTATAGTTATTTACATTACAAGCAGAGTAAAACAGTTTTTACTGCTGAATGGAGGAAATGACCCGCGAGCCTATTAGACGAACCTGTCACCTCTTTGAAGCAGTAAAAACAGTTACCTCGTGTGTATTGTACAACATTTTACTTGTTACTCATTTGTAAATCAAAATAAAAATTAAAAAATTATAACCAAGTCCTGTCAGTCACACACAACTTTTCTGTCAAAAATTATTTGAAATGATTTCGCATAAGCCTTGTAAGCATTACTGTGGCAACGTGCATTGTTTACCTTGTTTACTAACTTGTAATATATTTACAATATAGCTGTCAATTAGTAACTTGTCAAGATTCATTTTCAAAAGCAATAGAGGGCTTGGGTAAGTGGTGTTTACAAGTGAGTAACAAGTTAAGAAGATAATTTGTTTGCATCCATTTTTTACATTTTCTTATACCATAGATTTCCTAGATTGGCCCAAATTACCCTATAAATAACTAAATACCTAGTATCAGGGAATCTTTAGATGGGACCCAATTCTAATGAATATACCACCAACGATTAGATTTACTGTTCATATAAACTGACGATTGTCCATAATATGATTCTGTATTTCTACACAATGGGGTATTCCGATATATTACGCCAACCACAATTATTTATATATACGTTATAAGTCAGACAGAGATTTGTTTCAATGTTTGAACACAAATCTAATCTATGCTTAGCTAAATTGTACTTATTTACATTACTTACAATACTGAATCCTATGTTTTTCTATTTCGTCTAAAGCGAAGTGGCTTACGTCTTTTCCTTTGCATTGTTTTTGATGATTCTTTGCCATTCTTCCTTCCGTATGGATGTCTTGCATCTTCTCCTTTATCTATTCTATGTGAGGCCTCTGATTTCTCCTATATTTCTCATTTTATTATTATTATTTTTATTATTTTGTCCTCTTATTTCTTACTAGCCTGCTCCTTTCCTGTTTTGTTAAAATATTGCTTCGTAAACTTGCTTCACTAAACAGTTTTCCTTTTGGGATCCCATACAACACTCGAAAATTCTAACGTTGCCTTATTCATGCACTGCTTCATGCATACGTTGCTTTCTTCAATCACTGCTTTGTTCATACACCGATTTCTTCTAACACCGCTTTGTTCACCGTACGAAAGTCCGTCGTCCTAATGCAGCGCCTAAATCTGTAATGCCGACAATTTTGTGCTTAGACTTAGTATCCATAGGTGTCGTACTAATTTATTTGAAATTACTTTTATGCACAATCAATGCTAAAAACATTAAATACAGCAAAATGGCATAAGTTTTAAATTATAAACTTGTTTATATTATTTATTATTCAATATCATCTAAATATGTAATAGTAATAAAATATTAAAATAACATATTTCATTCAATACAGAGGTTTAGGTTTGTTTCTGCGCTGCATTAGGACGATTGATTTTCGTACAGTGAATAAAGCGGTGTTAGAAGAAATCGGTGTATGAATGAAGCTGTGTTTGAACAAATCAGTTATTGAAGACAGCAACGTATGCATGAAGCAGTACATGAATAAGGCAGCGTTAGAATTTTTGAGTGGTGTTTAATATTTCATTTTCTTTAGTATTTTAAATCAAAGCAACGTTTAGTACTATTTTTACATTTGTAATTTAAAACTTATTTTTTGCTTTCAGTATATTTCAATCAAACTGACAGCTGCAAATTAACCATGAAATAGAATCCATCGTTTCGTTTTAATAGCTTTATTTTAAACAAACTTCCATACCATACTTTCTTGGTGCACTTGATTGCACATCTGACATCAATTATTCGTTTATGAATAGGTTTCTTTAAGAAAACAATCCAAACAATAATATATGCAATTTCACACTAAACCAAACTGCTTATTCCCGAAATAGAGAGAGGACTATTAATTTAATCGTACGGTTACAACTCCAGTTCCACCCAATTCCCGAAATAATTCTCTCGCCCTTCAAGTCCGCATACGCCTCTTGAAATCTCGTCGATACAACATACGTACTCCAGCACAGAATACGAAGTGATATGGAAGGAATTCCAGTGGCGTACGTCACTACGCGCCCTCTATCCCTCGCCACTGATATGTAAATACCGGAGCGTTACACTGCCGTGCACTTTGACCCTTCAACGGTCATGTGTTGGTGACCTGATTCCGCGAATGCATATTCATTTTGCCCCCGCCTAACTAGTACGCCCCTGGCGGATACACATTCACGCATAGTTATTAATATTGCAAGTTTATTCATAATGTAGTGAGTGATTACAAGCGAGGATTTGTTTGCGTAGTTACCATATTTTTGCTGTTGTGTATTTTTCATTTAAATGAGAAAAATCGGATTGTTATGGTGTGCAAAATGCTAATTTTAATTATCGCACATGTTTTATTACGAAATATAAATTAAAGTTGGAGAACATAACTTTGTTCGTGTGGGATGTAATCTAAACTTTTATTTTTATTTATTATTATTATTATTTTGAAAATAATATTAAAATGCTGGCACTAGTTGTACAAATATAAGGGTAGTAAGTAAATATGAATTCTACAACGACCATGGCAGGGTGCTTTGAAGCCGGTTTTTTGATATCGCAAGTTAAGCAACATTGCCCGCGGTCAGCAATTGGATGGGTGACCCCGTTGCGAAATACTGCGTGCCGTGCCGTTAATATATTCTTAAATATATTTCTATAATTTGTTTAATTACTTTGTATTTTATATTGATGCTTCACTCCTGAGGATAACATATCTGTAGATCAGTAAATTGTTCCATTATCTGGAACTACAATATGGCCCAATTATTAAAACGAGGATTGTGGTTATAATTTGAAAAATGTTTATAATATCTGTACAAATAAGAAAATTTAATACAAGTTCATTTACCATTGACAACAAATACATGTTAAGAAAGTTCTGCACAATTTCAGATTTCACGAAATATCACTAAAAATTGGCATAAACTTTTATTGTATTTCTATATAATATAAACCCTAAGAAACTCAATGCTGTAGAGCGCATCGTCATATCTCTTAAATTTATAGAGATATGTCAATTTTCGATGTTTTTCAAAATGCTACTTTGAGTGGCTGCAACTCAAATCTATTAAAGATATTGAAAAATAGACTCAGTTCTGCGCGTTTCATGCATTTTATTACAAATTAACAAATTTTTTAAATTTTGAAATTTTTCGACTTTTTTTCCCAAATTTCGATAGACGATAACTCGAAAAATATAAAAGATACAAACTCGCAGACTGGACCATTCGATTCAGCTCGTCAAAATACATTAGTATGTAAAATTTCATTAAAATTGCTCTACGCGTTATAGAGTTAGAGCAAAAAGTGTGAAAATCAGGTTTTTGGAGCAAAACGTCAAAGGGTACCCCTTGACGTTCGGGCTGAAAAATGCGATTTTCAAACTTTTTGCTCTAAAATTTGAACACACAACCCGAATGTTCTGAAATTTTTAGGGTTTATGTATTTCGATGAGCTGAATCCAATGGTTTAGTCTGCAAGTTCGTATCTCGTTTATTATTTCAGATATCGCTGATCGAAATTTTGATATAAAATTCAAAATTTTTCAATTTTTTTAAAATTTGTTATTTTGCTATAATATGCACGAATAACACAAAACTGAAGAGTATTTTTCGATATCTTGCGTAATTTTTGAGTTGCAGTTCCTCAAAGTTGCACTTCGAAAAATATAAAAATCGCCTTATCTCGAAAAATTTAAGAGATATGATGATGCGCTCTGTACCAGTGAGTATTTTAGGGTCTACATTATATAGAAATACAATAAAAGTATATGCCAATTTTTGTATGTATTTCCGCCAAAATCTCGTCAGCGATTTTTTTCGTGATTCCAATACTTTTTTATACTTTGTATAAGAAAGTAAAAAAGGGGTAATATATTTATTTTATTTATATTGCATCTAAATAATCGATTAAGCTCCAACAAATTATTAAATTCCACTAGACAAATATTAAATTATTTATCTAAATTTGCGACTGAAAATTAATAATCCGTTATTTTGGAGTGTTCCAAGGGCTCTTGTCTCGATGTATTGATTTGTTCACCGAACAGAAAACTAAAATCGCGAGCAGCTTTGCTGTTGAATGCAAGTGACTGTAATTAAAACGTTTTCCTACTGCGATCTAATTTTTCTGTCGAACTATTTTCTATCTATACAATCAAGATATATTTCATAATGTATCGCAGCGACTGCACAATAATAATCGAATTATATCTGTTCACCATCGTTCAATTGAAATTTCAATTCATGTCAAGGATTTAGAAGCGAGTTGAACTTTTAAAAGGGGCACTATTCAATTACAATCAAAATAAAAAAGTGACATAGATGGCGCAGATATCTACAAGTGACTTACGACAATAATAACCTATCATTTTCTTCACGAAACTTGCTTCGATATATTTTCAATCATTTTTATGTTTTTGACAGATGTAATTTAGTAAATAGGTCACTGGAATAATGAAATTGCTCCGGTGGAAAACATAGTGTTACGCCACTGGGAATGAAGCATTAGGTTAATAATTAATGTTCTCGGACATAAATCTAAATGCAATATATTTTAATTAAACGTAAATTATTACAGATTATAGATTTAATAATAATATATGCTGAGGTTGTTTCCTTATATTACATTTCTAATATCTATAAAGACTAAAATACTTTAAAATTTTGTTGTAAAACGTACTATATTTCACTTTTATGTTATTCACTATTTTGTATGTTTATTTTCTTTAAAGGAAAGCAAGTAAACTTATTTATAAATAGCTTAGACTGTTAAAATTATCTACGAATTTTCTTACGTCGGAAACAGGAAAAATGTGTTGGAATAGGTTTTGTACAGGCGAATTATAAAATTCTATTTAAATTTACTTTTCTAATACTTATATTTTAATTTAACTTACAAAGGTAAAGTTACATTTAGTTTTTGCAATACCTGTACTGTAAGTTACCCATTAATAACGAAATTTAAACACAGTAAGTGGAACTTTTATTGCACAATTGGTTTCCATGGTTACATCATTTACTTACCGTCCACGGTGGATGGTAAGTGAAACTTACCGTTCATGGTGGACAATAAGTAAATATATATCATTCAAATTTTATTTTTAACCTCAATCTGACAGCTGCTAATTTTGATACCTATTTATCCTTTTCTTATATTTACGCAGGTATTGCAAAAAATATCTTACTAACCTCGAACTGTAAGTCATTTTTTAGGTCTCTAATGTTTAGGAAATCTCGACCCTACGGGTCTCGACATCCCAAACTACATTCTCGACCTAAAAACTATCACTTACAGTTCACGGTACGTAATATACTATTTATATTTTTGTTTCACAAAAGTATGTACCACACCAAGTCAAGAAAATTACAATTTAAATTTTTTATATTGACTGTATTATAATATCTTATTAATGTAGCTCTTTATGGACTAGTCCGTTATGATATAAGTATAAAGGTCTATTGTTCAAGTAATTAAATTATAAGTAGGTGAGAACTACATTGAAAATAACTATAACAATAAATTCAAACATTATTTGTAGTTATGGTAATATTAGGTAATTAAATAATTAGAAGTATTATTTTACTGCAATTTTAATTATTTCTTCATACTAACAAATCTAAATGTTTGAAATATCGGCTTGTACAATTTTTTCAAGACAAAAAATTATAATAAACAATAAACAAACAATATACAAAACACACTTCAAATCAATCAATTTTTTATATGTCAGCGTCATGTGTCAAATATGACAGTAAACGGAACAAATAATATTATTAGAGCTTTGATTTAGATGTGACATTGTTTATTTATTTGACAAATAGTTTATTCAGAGTCGTAGATAGAGAAATCGGCCCTTAATTATATAAAATTTTATCAACTATCACTTTTTTGGGTAACGCCATCTATGTTTAATTTTGAACAAACTTGTAACATTTTTCAATCCTTGTCCCAAGAGTTGTGCTCTGATTTAGATTTAGGTTTAAGTGAAGTTTTGTAAAGAAACTTTAAGTCAAACTGAATTACTGCTATTACAGCCCTAATGCCTCTGTAGACTTCGACAACATTCTACAGGAACTTATCAACTGAGATAATTTAACTAGCAATTTAATTCCTGAAGTATTTCGCCTGAAATAAGGTTATGTTTCCATAATGAGTATTTTCTGAAACAAGGTTTTCAAGATTTTAATTGTCGCTGTTCATAATTTGATTCTTGTTGGATTTAAGTAATTAATTTTTGTTTCCTTCTTTGCAGACGGCCTTAAGTTACATCGCGTCTAATGGATCCGTAGATATTTTGGAATGTATGCTACAAATTCCAGGAATCGATCCGAATCTTCCAGATAACGAAGGAAATACCCCTTTACATTTTGCTGCGCAAGCAGGTAAGTTCATTTTTTAAGCATGAAAATAATATTTTTCGAATGTTTCAAAATTTTTTTATATTATTAAAATTAAAATATCAACCTAAA
The DNA here is from genome assembly GCA_963942605.1 of Poecilus cupreus. NCBI lineage: Eukaryota > Metazoa > Arthropoda > Insecta > Coleoptera > Carabidae > Poecilus > Poecilus cupreus. Next base: position 10,698,918 of record OZ012731.1, read on the forward strand.
TTGTACTGAACTATTAAAACACTCATATGAGTATTAACAAACTCTTTTGGAATCTCTAATGGCTTTAATAGAAATAGAAACATATATGCGCATTTATTTTTAATTTGGTTTGCTGGCTATATTTTAACTTTGTTTAAATATGGAAATGCTCGTAATTGATATTAAATTTTCATATTAATTGAATTATTCAATCTATGTATTTTGCTTTTAAAACAAATAATGAAATATAGATAATTTGATAAAATATCTCTGCATAATATCACAGGTAAAATATAATAAACTGAACGCGAAAATGCAATGTTTATGTAGCTAAATATAAACTTTATATTTATTTTTATGCATTACATACATCTACATAAATAACTTTTCCAATACTTCAACTTATTTTACGTTTTTTCTGGAATTTATACCGTAATTTATTCGACATTTATTTATCTATTTATTTCCATATTTCATCACATGTCATTAAACATTCTAACCAAACTTCCCGAAAATTGATTGCTTTACACCGTAAAACAAAAACAAAACCTCCGCGTGTCTTTGATCCCGGAAACTCGTATTTTAATTCAATCTCTTCACTCGCATCGTCCTATTCCCCCTGGAACTGCAAACTGTCAGAGTTGTTCTCGCATTGGCTGCTAGACGGCAGCACTCTACAACGTCACTGCAACTCTAATCACATTCTGTAACGAGGTTAGGGTCTCGTCGAGCGACGATGTAGATGTGTTGGCATGTTGGATAAAGTGATTTGCGAGACAATGAAGTGTGCAGGTGCAACTGTGGTTACAGTTACAGGTTTATTGGGTACTTACGTACTTATACTTCCGATGAGATTGAATTTGCAAGGTTGATTGAATTTACGTCACTGCTGCTCATGCTCATACATTTTGTTCGCAACATTAATAATATATACTAGTTCAGTTACAACCAATTTAATTTTAATAAATATTAATATGAAAACTCATGTAGATTTTGTCAGTTCCTTTTAGATTTTGTATTATTTTATAGAACAATCAAATTAAGTTGAAATCTACTATGCACAATGACCCATTAAGCATTAGAGGTGGCTCTAGATTTAAGTTTTACCTCCCGCACATACCATGAGTTTCAACTAAGATACAATGGAAACTCATGCAACACTTAAAAATTCTAAGCACTGCTTCATGCATACGTTGCTTTCTTCAATCACTGCTTTGTTCAAACACAGCCTCATTCATACACCGATTTCTTCTAACACCGCTTTGTTCACCATACAAAAGTCCGTCGTACTAATGCAGCGCAGAAACAAACCAAATTTAAAATTCATACTATTTTGTTGTCATTAATGTTTGAAGAAGTTTATTAAGCCGAAAAATTGTTGAAGAAAATAGTAAATAATTCACTATGTGTTATTGGATATCATGGCTTTAAATAAACTTATTTCAACTTATATCGTCGTTGACGACGTTTCAGCTATGAGTACAGCCATCTTCTGGTCAACAAGTTTACAATATTAATATTTATAAAAAAAGTACAAATCAAGTGTGCTTACCTAAATATATTTTGTAATTTTAATTTAGGTAAGCACACTTGATTTGTACTTTTTTATAAATATTAATATTGTAAACTTTATAAACGATATAAGTTGAAATAAATTTATTTAAAGCCATGATATCCAATAATACATAGTGAATTATTTGCTATTTTCTTCAGTTGTCATTAATGTTTTTAGCATTGATAGTGCATAAAAGTAATTTCAAATAAATAAGTACGTTACCTATGGATGCGAAACCTGAGCATTATCTTGTTGGCATTACTGATTTAGGTTTGTTTCCGTGCTGCATTAGACGGATTTTCGTACGGTGAATAAAGCGCTGTTAGAAGAAATCGGTGTATGAATGAGGCGGTGTTTGAACAAAGCAGTGATTGAAGAAAGCAACGTATGCACGAAGCAGTGCAAGAGTAAGGAAGCATTATAAATTTCGAGTGTTGCAATATTAGCCATATTTGTTTAGAGCTGTTGCTATGGGTTTGTTAAACAGTTGCTATGCGTTTTTTGAACTATTGCTGTGTAAATACATGTATCTACTTGTAAGTGTACGTTTGTTATTTATAAATATTGACTTTTTTGTTTAGGTCAAGTGGAATGCTTGAACTTTCTGCTAAGTCGATGCCAAGGATTAGAAATAGATGCAAGGAACCATTTAGGCTTCACGCCGCTAATGAAAGCAGCCCTCCAGGGCCGGAATAAGTGTGCGAAACTTCTTTTATTTGGAGGTAAGTTATTACACTTTGTTCTCCGATGATTTGTTTGTATTCTAACTTTGCAGTTCATTTCTGAAATGAATTATTTAAAGATCGTGGAAAATTTAATATTTTATTGTTTTATTATCGTGTTTTTTAACGTAGGATAAATTAAGTTAATAGCAAAGTGCCCAGTAGTCCGCAGAGTGTTGTTAAGTGCGGAAAACTTTGGACAAGCTGTGGAGTTTATCTGAAATAACACTTTTGAGAAAGCTATTGTTAACTTTTCTGCGTTATTATACTCTTGTAATATGAAATATTTATTCCTTGTTCAAGTACGGGCATTTACTAAATACAAATTACTAAAATAAAAATATGTATATCAAATTGTAAGACGTTATTAAGAAAAGGGTGAAAACGGAATCATATCTCAGAAAATGTATTTCCTTGAAAATCGATTTGTTTCATGAATCTTATAGTTCCTCAACTACGTATAAGAAAGTAAAATAATGAAAAATATTGTGTTGGTGATTGAGACAGCAGTACCTATTACTATAATTAAAACAAGAATGTTTACAAATGGACAGTTTCTACTTTGCTATTAAAATAGAGAATTAAATTAATTTTCCGCCAAGAAAGTTTCAGAAAACAAGTTTTTAGAAGTTTTCAGCTCATTGATTCATTATCACAAACTTTTTTACTTAAAATTTAATTTTCTTTCCTCTTGTTTACTGTTTAGTAATTCTTCGCGTCATTGAGTATTTTCTTTTACAATGTTTTGTGTTTAATTGAATACAATGACAGATAACTAATAACATAATAAATATGTTACAAAAATATTTATTTTAACATATTGTCATAACCATAACTTTCAATTATGATTGATCTTTTATAAGTTATTGTATCGGATCGAGCGAGTACAGAATATAAACAAAGACACAGACGAACTGGAATGGAAGGTACAGTGCGCGCAGAGTAACATGGCATACTTAAGGAATGTAATGCTAACCAATATGTTTATGAAGCGTTATGTTAAATTTTAACTTGTGCTTAGATGCCGGACTGTATGCAATAGTGAGTCCAAGTTTTACAATCCCATAGAGCTAAACTTGTATGTACGAAGATGGGTGCAGCAGAGGGAAATTAGCAGAAAATGTCAGCGGGATATATCTTAGTGTCTCTGTCCATTGGCATAATGAATATAAAAATATTTTATATTCACTCCTAATCCTGACATACCATTTTAGCCTCGTCCACATTTATAGTGCGATTCATACATGCTCGTCTATTCTTCACACTCGGAATCATTCGTTCACGTAACAAATCATCAATCATACTCAACCACTTATTTCTCGGACGACCACGCAATCGTTCACCTTCAATCTCACCCACTATATTAGTTTCCCCAACCTTTCATTCGACATTCGCTCAACATGTCCAAACAACCTCAACTGACTCACCCCCACTTTCTTAACAACATTCTTCTTAATCTCACACTCATCATACACCAATGTATTCCGTATACGATTACGTCTCGTATACCCACATACTCCTCTCAATTATCCCATTTCTAAAGCAATAACACACCATTATAAACTATCAATCGAGCATCTCTAGATACATTCACGTTTCGAGCAAATGTCCATAGTTAATTTAACTAATCGGATGCATTTAAATTGGAGAACTTGTTCTATCAGTGTTTTATCTCATCTTTATTATAATTTTCGTTCTCCTCCAGGTGCCAACCCAACCCTCCGAGACACAGGCCGCGGTCTGCGCGCCGAGCAGTGGGCACGTTACTGCGGAAGGTACGTCTGCGCAGACGTCATCGAGAAGTTCGCTCGCCACCGTCTCCTAGAGCGCAGCACGTCCTGCGGCCGCTGGGGAAGCGACTCGGACATCGGCGCCACGCGGCTGGTGCTCGGCAAGGTCGTCCCTGTTCCCCAGGTCAACAATGTGCCCAGTCATAGCCAAGGTACGGTGTGTGTGTGGTTGCAGTGTTGTAGATAAATGTACGGTGTACTAGGGGATTTATTGATGGTGGTGTGCTGTTGGTAATCTGTGAAAATCATAGGTTCTTGGAGGCGTAGATTGGTTCATTTTCAAGGTGATGGATTGTAATATCAATATCATTAACCATGTGCTCTAAAAGAATCATTTTTATCTTGAAAGGTTTCTGATCCTGTAAAACACAAACACAATGTTGCATATTCATAAATAATACAAAATTGAATGTCAAAATAATACACATTACGTGTGGTAAGAAGAAACACTGGAATAATAATACTGTGAACATAAAATATAAAATATTTTTCATTTAAAGTAAATCAGCAACATAAGATGTTTTAATGTGTCTTAATTTATGGTCAGGAGATCGGATGATTGTCTAATTGTTAGTTTTTACTAGTCTGTTAATAAAATAAACTTCAGTGCCGCATTTCATATTAAATTTTATTTGAAATCTAAAATTAGAAAAACTGTAGAAAAATTGCAATATAGGTTAAATTTATACATGTGTCAGTTGTCAATTGAAACTGACAGTCAGTATTGCCAACCTCGAACAGTGAAGTTATTGTAAATAACACTCAAAATTATGTGTTTTATCCTCAATTTCGTCATCGGAATTAATTAGTTAATTCTTTTTGCACATTTTGTTTCATGTTACGTATAAATTTACTATAGTAGGTCTATATATCTGCCAAAATTATTCTACTTGAACAATAATTATTTAACGGTTGCCAAAACTGAGTCGTCGTCGTATAATGGGTTACTTTAGTGGCGATTTCTGAGCTTTTAGTGACGATTTATGAGTACTTTAGTGCCGATTTCAAATAAAACTATGTATTTACTAGATACCGAGAGCACACTATGCATTATACCTAACTCATAAATAATTTCCTTTAAAAAAAATGTGTCTACATTTCAGAATGAATTTTGAATTATTTGTTTCACAGTCAAAAAATATAATCATCCGGAAATATTATTAACAGAATCTTATTTTTATTTTATTTAACTTTTTTTGAATAATGAAAAATTAGTTTTATGTTTTTTCTCAACATTTTAAATAAGTTCCTAATTAATTTATAAAAATGACATTGTGATAGTAATGAACATGTATGTTGTTCCTATTTTATTAACAATTTCAGCACTGTAATTAAAAGACAATGAAATTAAAATAATTGTTTTGTTTGTATTATTGTAAATGCAAGTAAATAAATTTTTAAGAGTAGTTCAAACACTTTTTAAAACAATGTATTTTAACTTTCTAATTTTAATTATCCTTAAATTAACACACCTTTCTAAATATCGTAGAGAAAACTGTAACCGTGTAGATACCCTTCATAAAACATTAAACGTGACGCTACTGTATCCCAGTGGCGTACCTAACAAACACTGTCCCTTCAGGTATAAAATCCAAGCTTCGCAAAGTGTTCCGAACATCTTCTGGTCCGAGCAACAGCTCTGACACGTCATCCAGCGCTCGACTAGTTACCCAACTCACCTCCGCAGCGCTGTGCGCAAGCAGTCCAGTGTTACCAGCTGCGCCGACCGTCCCCCCTGTTGTCAAGTCTCTCATCCGGCCGCTCACAGTTCCGCGGTTGCAGATCACACTTGCTAACGGCGCAGCTACTGTCACCAGTGATCTGAGTAGCCTCAGCATGCTTTTAGAGCAAGATTCTTCGCCCTGTATCGACAAACCACCAAGGATAAAGAAAAAGATGAAATAGCATCAGTGTTATCTCTGCACTAGTGGGTTTTATTATTGAATGGTGGATGTGGGATGTTGATGTTGGCAACAGTGTGGTGCTGGTGCTGTGTGATAAGTATGTTTTTGGTTATTTTATATCTTATTGTTAGTATTTGTTCGTAGATTTTATAAATAGATTTGTGTATGAATGTGACGACATAACCTAAATTTTATCTGTCAATTTCATGTTTGTTGTGACTCGTCAACGGTGCTCTATATTTATCTATTTCAGTTTATAATACAGTAAAACCAACTGGAGGTAAATTTTGAACCATCATCTTGCAACAATTAGTATGCACCGCCATTTTGAATCAAAATGGTACTATTGGTAATTTACTTTTTTGTTCATAAACAATCAATTATGGACTAGTTCTGGTTGGTTTTACTGTTACGATAAAGAAAACATATTTTTATTTTGAAAATCATAAAACAAAAATAAACAGAGTAGATTTTTAATCCATCTATGACTACATACTATATATATTTATTTTTAAACTATCTGAAAATGGGCCAATTATTTCAAGTTACCATCGTTATTCATTAAATGCCTTTAAAATAATTCTATACTCAATGTTAAAGTAGATTTAGTAATATATCTATAAATAAACACACATGTGTGTTAAAGTAAGGTTATAAAAACTTACCAGAGTGAAAATGTGTGTAATTTAAGACTAATCGCAAGTAAAATCGGTACACATGTTCGCACAAGGCAGTTTTTATGATTTCTAACCTACAATAATCTGTCATTACTATATACAATGATAATTAAGACATATGCACCCGATTAATTATTAATATTATCTTAGATTGATGAAGTTCATTTTATATTTAAACTTTAAAGTGTTTATAATGTAAAATTTTATATGTGACGGAATATATTTGTACGATAATAACAGAACAGACCAATTAAAAACTTTCGGAAGAGTTTTAAAGATTATCATACGCCATATTGTTGAGGTTATGTACATTTATTGATTCTAAACTTTATTTTAGAAACATTTAAATGCCGTTTATGTTTCATGATTATAAATCAGTACATTTATACTTCATCAGTTAGAAAATAATAAGAAGGTGCCTTTATTTAATGATCAATCACAAAACAGTTAAACTTATCTGTCAAAAATCTCCTTTACGATTTTGAGGATATTTGCCATTTTTGTTTGTTTGTTTGTTTAAAAATTCTTGTATTTACTGTTCAATATGTACAGTATTCAGAAGTTATGCCCCATAACCCCTTCACAGGTACCAGAACAGAAAGAAAAATCGACATACGTTCTCGCTGCTCGAATTGCTCACCGGAGACAGGTTAGATACACCTCGTAGAAATTATAAAATTTCTCACTTCTGATCTTATAATATTTTGCAAAATGCAAGTGAATGTTTGATGCTGTACACAAGTTTGATAACGCATTCAAATTTCTTGAACTCTGCGACCTTTGTTGAAAATTAATATCATTTTCATCAGAAAAAAAAACAAATATTCTACTACATATCAAATTTAAATTATCTGATAACTAATAATATTAGTTGATGAAATATGAAACAATTAACTATGAAAATATATACCGGGTAGTATTGAAATGTGGGTTGAATGCTATTTTTTTTTTATAATGCTATAAATTTTTACCAATTCACTTTACAGTTAAAGTATAAATATAGCAGAATTAAAAGATGCATGAAATAAGGCTATAGGTAAGTTTTCTGGTGAATTGATCATTGAAGCCAGAAACTAGACCAAAAGAAATTTAGAACACAAACTCTTGAGTAAAAATGTACTGAAACTGAGAAAGTAAATAATATAAAAGGCATTTTATTATAATATATTTATATTTTACATATATAACAATTACTTCCCAAAATTAAATAGTAAACATAGTATTATACACGTCGCTGTTTGTATAAATGTACTTATATTAATAATTGTTTTTATTTTACAATAAAATCTAAACATATCATTTGCAGTTCATTTCATTTCGCCATAAAATCTACACAAACAAGAAGAATAACTCTCACGAGTTTTACGAGCAAGGAATGAAATTAATCCACATTGGATTTCTTATTCCGTTGTTGGCGTCTCGTCTTGCTCTTGGAGAGTATCTCGTACGCTGATTGGATCTCCATGAAGTTCTCCTGGGCCTTGCGCTGCAACTGCGGATCTTTAACCTTATCGGGATGGAATTCACGGGAGAGTTTTCGCCATTTTGCGGTTATTTCTGCTTGGGTTGCTGACTGAGGTAAGCCGAGGACTTTGTAAGCGTTCTGCTCGCCGGTTACGTCCGAGAGTTCTATTATTTGTTTCCATACTTCGTACCTGCATATAATTAAATTTATTTTTATAATTAATAAGCAGTTTTAAAACAGTTTTAGAAATTATTTAAATGGATCATCATCTTATGTTACAACTCTATTTTTGCGCAAAACGTGTGGTTACAAGCCATCAAAATACGTCCCTCTAAAATGTTAGAGTTCACTGGTCAGTAAATATTACAGTTATTTGCTTGTTCTCAAAGCAAATGCGACAATTCAAATATAAATTGACAGACAGATGTATATGTTTACCATGATCTGATATAAGCAGTATGCCCCTTCTAAAATGGGGAAAATGACCTGATAATATATGTATAATTGAATTGTAATAACAATTACAAAAACAATTGACGATCGCTCAGAAGTAATTTTATATATTTTAATTTAACTCCCTTTGTGTACGTGTACGAGAAGTTTTTTGAGAAAACCATTCGAAAAGTTTTAAAATTCTGAAACTTTAACTCTAAAGCCTCGTTCACAATACGAAATTAGTGGTTATCGTTAGTAGTTATGGTTACTGGTTATGGTTAGCGGGTAGCGTCTTAAATACAGCGTTCACAATGCACAAAATTAAGGTTATTTTCTCATAACTTTTTGTTGGTAATATAGAGATCTCTACTGACGTTTCAGAATGTTGCAAAGTGTTTGGACAGATGTCGCACTAATCGTTAGACATTTATGACAGATATTTGAGTTTTAGCGAGAATTTGATCATTGTTTTGATTAGTTATATAGCGTGTTTGATTTTGCTGCTATGTCTATAAATGACACAAGACTCAATTATAAGTGGGCCCACAAGCTGTAATAAATAATTATATATCTTGAACAAAATTTTCCCAACATTCTAGGTTTCTTCTGTGATGATTTATTGGACCTATCCATCATCTTCTATTTTACTCGTATTTCTTTCCCGAATGTAAAAATAGTGCCACAATTAATAATAATTATTATTATTTACAAACGATTGAAATTCACACTTTTCAGGTTAACTAAGAAATGTCAAGTTCAAAGTATTTGCTATATCTTTTCAACGCTCTCTGATTGGCTGTTGTCTACGCTAACACTAACCACTAACCACTAAAGTATGGAGTATGCAAACTCTTGCGCTAACTGAATTTAGCGCAGCCGAACGCTGGGCTAATTTCGCTGTTGTGAACGCTCAAGCACAAACGCGTATGTCATACTTCTGACGTTAACCATAACTACTAACGATAACCACTAATTTCGTATTGTGAACGAGGCTTTAAGAAATTTTGGTCATACAGTTATCTTCATACAGTATATCATTTAAAATTTAATTCCAATATGAGTCTAATAATTTAATATTTTACCTCTATTTAATTTTGATTGCATTAAAAGTTAATACATTACAAATGATTAGATTACATTTATCTAATAATCTATTACAAAGTTAAACTTGTTTAGTTTGATTAATTTATAAAATATTCGGTAGTTTTAATACTTTTTAATTATTCATACTTAATCTACTACAATTTTTCTATGATATCAAGGTTCGCGCTCGCGAATCGACGAAGCAAGGTACGTTAGGTTACAACGTAACGTAATGTTCGTCGGTTTGCGCGAGTATATATACCGGTTTTCTTCAAAATATACATTGTGTTTCTAATTCTATACATCTGCACGAAAATTTAATGACATATAATTTGATTATGTTCATGCATAATTTGCAAACAAAATTAGATTTTTAAAATTGATTACAAAACTTTGGACTTTTATCTACAAACGTAGGTATAAAACATTATATGTTTCATTTATTATAAAAAAGAAATATTGTTTCAAAAAAGTCATGTTCATGTTGCGTTATCCTCAGCCCGTATGGTTGACCTTATGAATATGTATACAGAGTTGACGTTTAAGTTTGAAAACTAACATAAATGTTGTAATTACTTCAAATTCCATTTAAAAAATCTCAATATAAATGAAGTACTTATGTTTTTTTAATAAATCTTCCTTCTATGCTATCTTCTTTGCGGACGTGACTTGACAGATGGTAACCACACTTCATATAAATAACAGAAATTTGCTAAAGCAGAATACTATAGCCAATATATGATATATTTATTTATTTTATCTACGATAGGCTGTAAAATTGATGTTTAACTGTTAGTTTCAAGTTTGTAAAACGGTTGTTTAGTAACACGATCCCATTAGTCACGGGCAGTCACGGGTTGCCAAGCAACGAGTGATTAAAATTGTTAAACACGCCAAATTTGCAAAAATTTTGTTATCATGGCAAACTTCTCATTTAATATTGTGATCCTACTTCATAAATAAAAATATTTTTTTATATTTTTTGGGGTTTTTCATTATATCGTAGATAAAATTTTGTACGATACACATACGTAAAGCGTCTTTAGTCACTCAGGGGTCTTAAAACACTCGTTACGCTCGTGTTTTAATTGACCCATTCGTGACTAAAGACTAGCTTTACGTACTTGTATCGTAAATAACTATTGTACATTTTACATTTTGAAAAAATCAGGAATTAAACATGTAATTGTCCGACTCGCTTTGCTCGTCGTTCAAACTTACATGCTCGGCACACAAAGTATCACATTTACTCCTATTAACACAATATACTATTTTTCGCATGGGCTCGTTTCCTAAATTTAGACGGGTGCGAAAAATCATGCATAAAACTCGTTCTTCAATATTCTAACTAGTTTGTACAATTTGAACATAATATTATCGCCCATCGTGCAACAATACGCTATCGAGTTATCCTACTCAATCTTCACTATGAATTAAATATAGAATTCTGTTCCTACTCACCAACCATGATGCTGGGCAAAGTTCCACACATCGTACAAACTTTGCTTGAAGTCTGTCCACCACGCCGACGTAAAGAAATGATGTAGGGCTTCATGTACAGGCACCTCATTTCCATCACTATCCGTAATCTTCCCATTGAAATACATATAGCTTCCCCATAGCGAACAATACAACATAATGCAAGCAGAGAGCACCAAAATCCGAACGAAGAAAGATCTGTGCTTTGCGGGCTTGAGCCGCCATCTTTTGGAAAACGTATCAAAGGCGAGCTGAGAGAAGAACGTCACGGCGGTGAACTGGTAAGTTTCGTCGAAGATGAAGTATGAACATATGGGGTAGGAGACGTACGCTGCGAGAAGTGCCCACCACCAATTGCCTGGAAACAAAAACGTTACGCCACTGGAATTATAAGATTGCTACTCCGCAAATATAATTTGGTAACATGTGCCAGTAAACATTAAAGTTAGATAATTGATATTTAATCACATCATTAGACAGAGTTCTTAGGTTTTTCATATTAGCAATCATTAAATTGTAATTTTATCGCAATAAGTAAGGTGCATTTTTGGGAACGATTACTGCAAATTTGCGATATTGTTGGATGAAGAAAAGAAATGTGGTGTATAGGGAATTTAGTGCATCCAATAAAATTCTATTTCTTCTACATTAACCAATTTAAAATTACCGAGGTAATTCAGTAATTCACCACCGAGGAAAAGAGTAACGAATCTTAATCATTTTGTTTAATACTGAGTTGATTTTGATAATCTCCCGACTAAATAACTTTCAAGCGGTACAAAATAGGGAACAAGTTTCAAATTAAAATTGTGGCTTATGTTAGATCTCTAGTGTTTACTTTTGTACACTAAAGCGTTCGATGACAGTTTTGAATGTTGTTTTATTAGTTTTAATTGAAATAAATTGAATGTTCGCTGTTGCACTTTCGTGTTCTTTGGAAAGTTGGAACTAAGGTACACTACACTAACCTGCACTTTTAAAAATTTAATCAAGCAGTCACAATATTTATACATTGTTGAATGCGGGGACATAAAATTGTAAATTAACGACAAAAGGTGGACTTAGGGTGTCTTTATACAAAATAAGGGTAAAGCTAGCTAAATTAAAATAAATTCCAGTCAGCGGCTTAAGTTTATCGTGCAGTCATTTACTGGCGCATAAATTGTATTTCCTTGGTTTATAACTTATTTCTGTCGTAAAAAATCCTTTTTTTTTGTTTAGTACTTTTTCGCTAATTTGTATTTATTTATTTATTATTATTCTACAGGATGAATCCCAATTACAGAATAATTTTACTTACAAACAATATAAATAACAAAGGTCTCAAAATACTACCCTGGGGAACACCAGATATGGAAACATACCTACTAGAGCAATTTGTAGTGACATTTTTTGGCACCTGTGTGAAACGAATTTAGAAACTCATATTACATTGAGTTTAGTTTCTAATTTACCCCATTTTGTCCATGAAAACAAAACAAAAAATACTATTTATAAAAGGTGTCTAGACAATGTAACTATTAAGTTATCAGTTTGTAGGTACGAATAACAACAAATGTGCTAAACTTTACTGAAAAGCAATAAATAACCGATAATATTATATTTGCAGAAACATATCTTGTTTTGTACAATTAATTCCCGGTTGCATCAACGTTAGTTAAATTTTAAACTTGGTTTAAATAAATAAAAGCGTATCTAATTTTTGACATCAATGTCAATTACTCCATATGACATATAACTTCGATTTGCTTTTATTTATTTAAGCCAAGTTTAAAATTTAGCTAACGTTCGTGCAACCGGGCATAAATGTAACAGAAAAAAGAACACCGTTATAATACACGATAAAAAAAACAATAAAGATGATAACAGTTGCAAAGGAAATATAATTTTAAAATATTTTTTGTAGTTTGTATTAAAGGAAAGAATAATTATTTCTTTTAAATTATATAGAGGCTTGTTATGTTTAATAAATAAGTACTCTTCTCCAATAATTTTTTTCATATTAGAAAATTAAATAAGCATTTAACTGCAACAATAATTTCCGGTTTACAGATTTCAAAGCATGTTTGAAATAGATTTAACAAATTAACCTAGTATTATTTTTTTAGGACAGATCTTGACCCTTGACTATACTCATAATGTCTTATAGAAACCAGGTCTGTCATTTGAAAATGATATTAGTATCAAGAATTCTAGAGTTCAAGCATTTTTACGAAAATATTTGCATTTCACATTGCCAAGGTCAGGACTATAGAATTTCCTCATGGGCAAATCAAGAACAGTGCCGTACTTATTATTATTTTATTTTACAACATTTGGAGTATATTCCGTAACTTAATCAAATCAAATTGTATTTATAATAAATAATGAAATATAATTAATAGATATTTCCGTGTTCTTTACGTCTTTTTAGTATTGATTAAGTAAGTAAAATAAAATTTGTTCATTTAATCGGATGCATATTAAATCTCTTTAACTTTTATTGTGATAAAATGCATAAGAATTATTTAACATGTAAAATGCAAATATTTATGACCTGCTGGGCTAGCCACCTCATTTATTTGTTTATTGTTATTTATTCAACGATAAACACTAAATTCACAAATATAGTAAGGAATACACCAAATTAATGGCTCACCTGACCATTCGAATAAATATAAACCGTTAGATATTTAAACGTCATATTTGTAGTATTTACACCATATTCTATTCGCCAATTAGTAAAGGAGACATAATTGAAACTCAAAATATTATTGCTATATAAAATAGAATAAACTCTTTACCTTCTTCATGCCCGATGTTTCCAACAACCCACACCCCTGCGGCCACCCCTGTAGGTACTAGCCAGTACAAAAATCTCCAGTCCATCCCTGCAAACTCTTCTGCTGGAATGGCCATATGAACAAGTGACCCCCAAAAATACCCGACCATTATTCCGCCAACAAATCGGTTGAATGAAAATGGTGGCTGGAAATTCATAAATGTTCATTGTTACAAGTTTATTTTTGCGGCTTATTCAAGAATTTAGATGAAATTTTGTTTGTAGATTGTCAAAAATTATTAAGTAAAGTTTGTAAATATACAGTGTTCATCAAAAGTTATTATCGTCACATATTTTGTAAGGCAAATATTTAGTCATTTGAACATTAAAATTCTCTTATTATCTCGCAAACAAAAAACGTTATATTGTTTATTCCTTTTTGATAAATATTGCGTGCGCCACTGCGTTTCAAAGATATGTTTGAAAAATGTTCAAACGTAATCATAATCAGTGGCTACTAGTGATAAAAAATGGTTTAGCGTGCAGTAAGTTTCTTTTATAATCTAAAAAACATAATTTTTAAAAGTATAATGCAATTAACTGCGAACTATTCATTATATTCACGGTTCAAGTCCCGACCGGAACCTTGTAAATTCACCGGAAGTACTTGATTCTTTTTGCTAAATTGAACATGAAAATACGAAGCAACAAATGACATCTTACTTTTTTGTCTTTTTTCACTCGATTCTTAAAATCTTCGATGAATTGAGGGTCTCTATTTACTTCTCGAACATAGCGAGGTATTTTAAAAATTTCTGATATCCATCCTATTCCAAAATACCCCCCTAAAGTTGTCCACCATAAAAAAGCGTGCCCATCCCTTCGTAAATACAAATGATGCAGTCCAAAAAACCCCCCGAACAACCACCAAAAGTAGGCCCAAAATACACTTTTTTGTCCATTTTTAACAGGTGCCGTTTCTTCGGAATTTTTCGTAGAATTATTTTTCGCCATTTTTGCAACAGTTTTAAAACACAATTTATTATAAAGTTATTAAAACACTACACTTTTTTTCAATCACTATCATTTTATTAATAACTTAAGTCATTTTAAAGGTTACCCGGTAAAATAATCAAAATCTAATCAGTTAAAACTGAGATAAAATTCATATCTTTTATTGTAATAAAATTCACTGATTAAGTCCACAAACGCAGGCACATAAACGAAGTATTGTATTAATTGGAATAGCGTTTTTCAAGAAGTTATTTGCACATATATGATGGTTCATCGACACGTAGACTTTGTGATTCAGTTCTTGCGTTCTCACCACGTACTAAACACGTTGTTGTATACCGTTGGCTATTTGATAAGGGGCACAGGTAGAAAGACGAACTGGGAGTCACCGTTACGGTACTTTTGTCGTCTGTCAACAGAACCGGATTAAACATTAATTAGGTTATTGTCCTTTTAACCTTATTTATTGTTACTCAAATACTTTTAAATAATATTGGCTGTTGTTTAACCTTAGTTATTGAAACTGCATATATATCTGAAATAATATTGTACATTTTTATGTGACCGGACATGTAAAAACAATGTTTCAAGTATTATTTGTGATAGTAGATTGTTCGAAAATGTATCAGTTATTTTTACAATTTGTAAAAAAATTATTATATTGAAACAGAAAGAAATTTTAGTAAGTCCGGTCCTGTAATATAGGTCAGAATAATAAATAACTGCAAAATAAATAATATTTTCAGATATGGCATTGGGAACGCCACCCAATACCCAGAATGTTATTGCATATAAGGTAATACCTGTTTTTTATCAAGTAATTTGCAAATATATTGGTATTTATTTAAAAGTGTAGTCAATGGCGGGTACGCATGCCATCTCTCTCAGTCGAAAGCGGAATATGCGCAGGCATCTCTGTCTTGTGCGAATCAGCACGAGAGCACAAACAGTGAAGGATTTTAAAATGGCTGCGAGCATCTGTCAGTTGCGTCAAACGTGATGATTTTTTACAAGAAAAGTGCATTTTATGTGTATAACGATTGTTGAAAATTAATAAATGTGATATAAAATGGCTCAAAGTACGTCCAGTGGAACTTCTTCACGGAGACATGTCCGAGATCATGATACTGCATCCATTGCTTCCAGCAGATATGCAGATACGGAATGGGAGGCGAAAGAGGTAGGTGGTTGATTATACATTTTTATTAACAAGTGTAAAATATAGTTGCAAGCCGGGTTTATACATTGTTGTACATTTTATGTTTAGGCTCTCCGGCTCCGCGAATTGGAAGAAGCAAGAGCTCGAGCAGCTCAGATGGAAAAAACAATGCGTTGGTGGTCTGACTGCACAGCAAACTGGCGAGAAAAATGGAGTAAAGTTCGTAACGAACGAAATAAAGCTAGAGAAGAAGCAAAACAGCTTCGAACAAAACTTGATTCATCCGTAAAAGAAACCAACATGTACAAGCGCGAGAAACAAGACTTAGAAATTCAAAACGACCAGCTGAAAAAGGAAATTGAGAAGATCCACATCTTGCTTTTAAAACACGCTGGTCAGTTTGACAGCCAAATATTCGAAGCTCTTGGTAACGACGTAGGTCATGAACTCTCATTCGATAACAGCAACAATTCTCAGCCTCAATCTTTTGATTCTCTAAACGCTATCACCAGCACTCAGTGCCAGCCAGAATGTGACAGCACGGCTACATCCATGATTGAAAGTGAGAAAGATAGTTGTATAGAAGAATATATTCTGCAGGGGGCGGTGCCCAGGCACGCTGTGGAGAGCGACTCGGGTGAAGGAGAGGTTAAGACTGAAAAAAAGTATTCGCCGATCAGTAAAGATGAACACGATGAAGAGTATATCATGCAGAAGTTGTCCATGTTGCAGCTTAGACTCGATGAAGCTACGAAAACTATTCAAGTTGAAAGAGAGTACGTATATTTTTATTAAATAATTTATATAATTATAGTTGTAGATAAATGGTTAGTAAATTTGCTTTATTAAACGGAGTTAGCAATTGTGCTAAAATAAAAAATTCAATTAATTGGTTTCTCTTAAGGTTGTCCAGTGTATTTCATGACGTTTTACAGAAAATTGTTCTATGATTAATAGAGAAGACCTTGAATAATTTATGGTCATGTTGATTATCAAAACTATAATACATAAAAATTAAAATTTAATTTGTTTTTAAGTTTGATTGTATTGCAATTTATTAGTCATTATTATTAATATTAAGCAAACAAAGCTTTTAAATAATTTATGTTCATGAACTGATGAATAATAGTCCTTTAAATTTTAATATCATAAGTTAACTACGTATAATTTTATTCACAACCACTTTATTACTATTATTAAAATTATTAAAAGTGCTTGCGAAAATTAGCGTGTTCAAAATTTGTTAGCTAACTAATAACCAAAAATAAAACTGCGCCAATTAATCGAATTTTGAATTATAAAGTCCTTGTATTTTTTAAGCAATGCCCTACTGACATACAAATAAATAATTTGCGTAAAATATAATAAAATTTGTCTAATGGGTGTGATGAATATTTTCAACTAATATGGTATTTTAATATGCTTTATTTTAGAGAGAAAACTCAACTACACCGAGCAATGGAACAACTCCAAAGCGAATTACAAGAAGTAAAAGACAAATGTGAAGATTTGCGAGCCGCCAGGCAAGATGCTGTACGGGAACTTCTAACGTTACAAGACCAACACAGAGATGAAGTCAGGCTTATCCAAGCCGACCTACAGGTAAGTTATTTGATATTTAATTATTTTTTTAAGAAATTTGTGTCTGGCAGATTCATGCAATTATTTTCTCTATAAATTTCCATCATTGTACATCAACATCTATCTATTATGTTTTTTTTTTCTCCTTGTAGGACGAAGCGAATACTCGAGAAGGAATGGACAAACGACTCAGCGACCTCCGTACCGAATTAGAACGACTACAAGCGGAAAATGCAGCTGAATGGGGTAAAAGAGAACGACTAGAAACCGAGAAACTATCCATGGAAAGAGATAACAAGAAATTGAGAGCAGAATTAAGAGATATGCACGAAAGGCTAGAAAGAAAAGGACGACCGTTATCCACTTCTGATGCTGAGTTGAGGCAGTTGCAGCAGGAACTCATTGACAGAAACAAGGTTATTTTAATATTCTATGCAGAATTTTTTGAGTTTGTGTATTACAGGATGAAATTTTTCTTTTCAAGTGACTGTAAAAGTGTCTTTATAGGTGACCTACGACCTTATCAGTTATACTAACATAAATTGTATTCATTGATTGTACACACACATATTTTTTATAATCTTATTTTTGTTAGTTTTCTTTTCACTTCCTCTATTTGTCATTTCTTCATACGCAGTTTTTTTTTTTACGATTATGGCAATTAGTCGATTTCACTGCGTAAAATATCATAAACAACCACTTTCGCCTCGTCCACATTCATACATGCTCGTCTATTCTTCACACTCGGAATCATTCGTTCACGCAACAAACCATCAATCATACCCAACCAGTTATTCCTCGGACGTCCACGCAATCGTTCACCTTCAATCTCACCCGCATATATTAGTTTCACCAACCTTTCATTCGACATTCGCACATGTCTCATGTCTAAATCACATCAACTGACTCACCCCCACTTTTTTAACAACATTCTTCTCAATCTCACACTCACCATACACCAATGTATTCCGTATATGATCACGTCTCGTATACCCACATACTCCTCTCAAATATCTCAAACAATACCTTCCTTACCTAGCGGTAGGCGGGAGGTAAAAATAGGTTAGTGTAGTGTACACTACTGGGCACTACCTTTCCAAAGAACACGAAAGTGCAACAGCGAACATTCAATTAAAACTAATTAAAACAACATTCAAAACTGACACACTCCAGCTTGCACTAACCAGCTTGCTGACGGCCACCTCCAGCTTGCACTCGAGAGTGCGCTCAGAAAAGTGTGCACTAGTTTTGAAATTTTTCTCATCATCGAACAAAGTGCACTAATTGCACTTTTGTCATCGAACACTTCAGTGTACAAAAGTTAACCCTACAGATCTAATATAAGCCGCAATTTTAATTTGAAATAACAGCAAACATTCAATTAAAACAACATTCAAAACTGACACACTCCAGCCACAATATAGGTGCTATAAGCAGTAGTCTCACTCTCTGTCTACACCTTTGATGTTTTATAACATGTCAGATTTTCTTGCGCATCCTATGCCCCGGCGCCTTGCGAACTGAGCGGTCAATTTAAATAAACGTCAAATTCAAATTGAAAAGTATTGTGGCGGCAGGCGATGTTACTGACATCAGCGGTCGATACTGGAACTATCAGTCCCCTGGGCGGGGTTTATCGCTTCAAGGCCAAATTTTCACGTTACAGAAAAAACAGGGAGTGCGACTACTGCTTATAGCACCTATACAGCTTGCAATAACCAGCTTTCTGACAGACATACTCCAGCTTGCTGACTGGCTACGATTATGGCAATTAGTCGATTTCACTGCGTAAAACATCATAAACAAATGACATTTGACAGCAATTTAAAAAAGGGCGCTAAGTTGATAAAAGCAGTAATGCGCAAGTACGGCCAAATATTTTAGGAACGCTTATGAAAAAAGAGCATGTTGCAGTTTTTCTTTGTAAGTTTTTCTGCTTAAGACGATTTATATATATCTGTAGCAAATGCGGAGGTGGCTATATGGATAGGGATAATAAAAGGAAGGAATCTTTATTGAAGGAAAGAGAACAAAGCAGTCGTGGTTAAATTGGGAGCTGGTAAATCATGACACTCGAACACTCTAAATAATGTAAAACTTGTAAATATTGACTTTATTAAAATGCAGAACTTCTTATAACTAACTTAACGTTGCACTAACTTATGTAATAAATGAAACTACTTAATTAACTTAAAACTACGTAAAAAATACATATTTTACGTAGCGCGACTACATTTTAAACTGTATGTGCTCACGACCAACGCAGAACTGACTTCAGACGCCCAAAATTCCAGGGGGTCGTCTGGCTTAGGGATGCCAGGGGGTGTCATCGAATCTGAACTATCGTTTCTAAAAATAGCTCGAGATAGCGATAGCTCAGAGCGTAACCGATGAAAGTCATCTTGTTACATATCTCTCTTACACTTACTTCATTGCTAAAGAGAGAACTTTAAAGTAACTTTAAAACAAAAACTTCCTCGTATAATGTACGCTTTAAAACCTTACTTCATTGATCAGTCTTAAATATAAATGTAGGAACGTTTATCACTGAATAATCATGTAATTATCGCTTACATATTTAAAGATTGAGGGGTTACGTTACTGTTGACAGACGCTCTATGTAAATTTCTTTCTAGGAGATCACCGACCTAAAGCACTCTCACAACAAACTTAAGAAGTGTATCCAGGACAAGATGACCGAGCTCGCCCACGCTACCCGCCGCGCTGAACAATACGAGACCGAAGTAAAGCGGCTTCGTAGCCGCGTGGAAGAACTCAAGCGGGAGTTAGCGACCGCTGAAGATGAGATCGACGCTGCCTCCAACAACATCCGCAAGCTCCAGCGGAGCAATGATGAACTCCAGGAGCAGGTGGAAGGGTTCCAGGTCCAGCTGCAGCATCTGCATTCGAGGTTGGTTGGGAGATTTAGAGTAGCGGTTGCAGATAGGTGGAGGGATAGTATGGGGTTGTGCTGTAGGTGGGAGTAGATATTTGTGGGCTGTTTTTCACATCTAATTAACCCGATTCTCAACTATCACTTCATGTCGTATCACTTGTCAAAAAATGTAATTCTCAAAGGGGCCAGAAGAGTTGTATATTTTTTATACAAATACAAAGTTTGGCTCATTTTTTGAATATTGCTATAAAGCAAATTGAATATTTTTCATTCGTAATTTTGGTAACTGAACATACAATTATACTTTTTACTCACACATTCATGTGAAACGCTTAAACGTCAAACGCCAGAGTTCTAACCTGAAAATATTGGTATGTACATAGATGCATACATACATCACGCTATGTCCCACTTAGTGGGGTAACACGATCCCAGAAACACAGATTCCTATCCTGACACACCAGTTTCGCCTCGTCCATATTCATAGTGCGATTCGTACATGCTCGTTTATTCTTTACACTCGGAATCATTCGTTCACGCAACAAACCATCAATCATACTCAACCAGTTATTCCTCGGACGCCCACGCAATCGTTCACCTTCAATCTCACCCACATATATTAGTTTCTTCAACCTTTCGAGATGTCCAAACCACCTCAACTGACTCACCCCCACTTTCTTAACAACATTCTTCTCAATCTCACACTTACCATACGCCAATGTATTCCGTATATGATCACGTCTCGTATATCCACACACTCCTCTCAAATATCTCAAACAATACCTGCCTTACCTAGCGGTAGGCGGGAGGTAAAAATGAAAAATAAAACCGAAAATGTGATATGACCTCATTGTTCATTTGCCTAGACTAATTAATATTCAAAGTATATCTCGGTGGTAGTTGAGAATCGCTCCCCTAAATTACTTATTATTATTATTTCTTTTAAAAAAATCTTTAGTGAAAAAGAATAATAAATCATTTTGGAGAGAACTCAAAATTAATTGAAAAAAATTAATTAATTTAATCTAAAAATTTATGGCATAAATTGGTTGCTTAACATCGTTTTTGCTGTTCTTCGACATGCAACTTAGCTAGCAAAGAATAATTTCAGGACAAATAATAAAGGTGATAGTTCTTGCTCTCTGGTAACTTTTCTTGTTCTGTTCAACGCTTGACTAACAGGGATTGCGAGGGAAAAGAGGACGGTGGTGAAGAGATGGCAACATTTGAGGACAGCGATGAAGTGAGTCTCTTTTCTAACCTCTAATACACTTCCCGTGCTCTCATTTGTACATTACCATCGTGTATAATCAATCACAAGACAAGTAATTCAACATAACCTCACTGTCGACCTGCCAAGCTAACCTCACTTATTTTAGGTTGCGTAACTCGAATTCATCGAGTTTGTTGTCGCATAGAGGGCAGACCATTCTTGCTGGAGATGCCAGCGATGAAGATATTAGTGAGTCGTTTTAATTTGTTGGTTTCTAGTCGATGATGGTTAAGTATGAAAGCTTACGTTTACACCTCTTCACATTAACAAAAAATTTAGTTATATTACCTTTGAGAGACCTGATCATTCCCAGCTACTGGTTTAGTCTCAAAATATATCTTTTTATTAGGTTTCACTCAATTGAATATGAATTACTAAACAAATATATTTTTATGTCGACAAACCGATCTAAGTACCTGAGAAGTGTGATTTCGAATGCATTCAGTGATAAAAGTTAATTGGTTTTGTTTTTCGAGCTGTAATATATTCCTGAAGAAAATTCAATTTACGGAACATGCTTACACCAAAACAATCGAAATAAATGCTTGGTTTATCGTGGTTTTTTCTCCCTCCATTATTATATTTCATGGTAAACTTTACAAACCCTTGGACAGTTGACAGTTTTTACCGTAACTTTATCAAACATTGTCGAATAATTCTTGGTGCCGCACTGATTTGCATTTTATTATACAACAATTTTCAGCCATTTTGGTTAAAACAGCAATTCTTCTTCACAAAAAGTTTTTTAAATGGACTAAACATGGCATGGTTGAATCGTTAACACGCATGCCCAACAGTGCTAGAAAGAAACAGAAACCCCCTTTGATCTCATTCTGTCGCAGCATGCTTTCCACTTGTCGGAATAAAATGGCAGTGCCTATTCCAGTATTACTATATTTCAGTGGATTTTACACAGTATTTTTGCATTTAATTAATGAAGCATTGTTTATCACAACATAAATAAATAAATTGTATATACAGTAAAATAGGTCCATGGTAATGTATAGGAACGTGAATCGTGAAATCCTTAGTTCGAATCCCAATACAATACAATATCCAGTCCTTGCGTTAAAAAAAAAAACCAAATCTGTGTACTAGAAGTTTTTGCTGTCCAACCTACAAATGTTGACTGTAACATCCTTACTTTTACAAGATGGACTCGTCCAGACGAATTTTGGTCTTCCGCGTCGTTTTTATCTAAATATTACAGTCAAACTTCTTTTCTGTACTATACATGTCATTGACGAAGCAATAGTCACGTCATTCATTATGATGATGTTACTTGGATGGGCGGAGTTAACTCACATTTTGCTGTAGACCACTGCGCACTCTATACAGGCGGGAGTGTAGTAGTGGGGGTCGCGCCGTCATGAGGCCGGCTATTAGGTGTAGTGCAATAGACTTCTGTGTGTTTTCATGCAGTTTCGTTGTTAATTTATTATTTGTTGATATTGTAAGTGATTATATTAATACAAAATGCCTCGAAAATGTTGTGTACCAGCTTGTAAAAGCAATTATACCAGTACTTCAGAAAATATACCAACATTTCAATTTAAAATAAAGGATTGTTTACGAAAGTATTTCTTACATGATTGTTTGTTGTAAGATCTTACTAGTAAGTGTGTCTCTATTGTACAGAGTGTCCCAAATTTAAACGGCCTAACTTAATCCATAGATTAAACATCTAAAAATAAGGTTACAAGTTCATTTGAGCAAATGTCCGTAAATGCTTTATTCCAGAGATATTCAAGTTTTTCTTATTGAGTAGCGCTACTTTAAAAATCAACTGCATAATGAAATATCTAATATAATCGTATTGAGATGTTACATATTAAATTAATAATAAATTGTTTATTACCAAATTTCAATACAAAATTTAGTTTGCTTTGCACTGATGTCTAGGAAAAAATGAGAAACTATCAATGAATTTAAAGAAATTTATTGTTTAAAATAATAAAGTAATAACATAACTTCATAAACATTTTTATAATATTTGTTCAAAATGATCACCTGCAGCACGTAAACAGGCACGACAATGATCTGCCACTGTATTGGTTGCTGCGTGGCATTGCTCGGGAGATATGGTTTCGCAAAGTTAAATTATTTTTCTACGTAGTGAGTCTAAATTATTTATCGGTTCTTCATAGACTTTTTCTTTTATGGCACCTTAAAAAAATTTCTTATATTCATTGATAGTTTCTCATTTTTTCCTTGACATCAGTGCAAGCAAACTAAATTTTTATTAAAATTAGGTAATAACCAATTTATCATTAATTTAGTTTAATTATTAAGTCTCACCTCAATACGATAATAATGGATATTTCGTAATGAAGTTGATTTTTTAAAGTAGCGCTCCTCAATAAGAAAAACATGAATATCTCTGGAATAAAGCATTTACGGACATTTGCTGAAATGAACTTGTCACCCTATTTTTAAGTGTTTAATCTTAATTTTAAGTTAGGACGTTTAAATCTGGGACATCCAGTATATTAAGTATATTGTAGTAATGGTTATTGTAAACTTTAGACGAAACGTCGGTTATGTAAGATGAAATAATGCTGTAAGACTGAGTTTCGAGTATTTTTTACACTTTACAATTTACGCAGTCGAAATAACATTCAGTTCAACTACTTTTTATATTTAAATGACTAGTGCTGTTGTTTTCGTTTCTCTTTTATGGGTATAATTGTAGTATAACTAGTTAAAAAGCAATCTTCAATAAAATGCTTAATACACCCATATGATGTTGCGGAAGAAATATGAAATGTTGGTATATTTTTTGAAGTACTAACATAGTTTTCTTTACAAGCTGGTACACAACATTTTCGAGGCATTTTGTATTAATATAATCACTTATTAGTTAGTTAGTTGATGACTGTTAAGTAACATGTTTGTGTGTGTATTTTATCCTTTTTTGACGACAGATTTCTGTAAAATAATTTTTTACATGATATTCTTTATTTTAAAAAACCAATTATCACCCTGATGAAGACTGATTAGCAGTCGAAACGTTGGTGTATTTATTGGATTTTATTAAATTGACTGCTTCTCCAACATCTCGTTTTTATTCATAATCACTTATAATAACAACAAATAATAAATTAACAACGAAACTGCATGAAAACATAGAGAAGTCTATTGCAATATAGCTGAAAGCCGGTCTCATGACGTCACGACCCCCTCTACTACACTCCCGCCTGTATAGAGTCCGCCGTGGGTCTGCACAGTGCACACGGCGGACTCTATACTGCAGACCCATATCGGTTTGTCGAGGTATGCTTTACTTTATTACAACGCTTATATCAATAGCTGAAAATGATCAGAATCATATTAGCGATGTTTAATGTAAGAGGTGTGAAGGCAGCTTAAGTCGGAATCTTGCCAGAAGTGAGTATGTTCAATACACAATAAGTAGTGTGGAACTTATATGAATCTGTCGATTTGATAGATGTTGTTATAGACTTATATATTTTATTTTCGTCATTGAGATTGTATTTTTATATATTGTATGGAGAACGACGTCTTTTTCGTTAGATTATTTTAACTATCGACTGATGTAATGTGAAATTACGAGGAATTGTTGTCGGAACGTCGGAAAATCACTAATAAAAATATTTAAATACTGTTTATGGGATTTCCACTAATTTTCATTAAAAATATTAAACCCATATTTTGTAGTTCCTGAAAAGTGTCTAGTTATGCGATCTTCAATTCGAATCCCATTGCTGAGAATTTCCCTGACCATTAACATCTTTGGGGGTCATGACTTGACGCTTAGTAACATTATCACAAACCGAGATCTGCAAAAGCAGAATGCCACACCCAAAATGGGTAAATGGCGTGATGATATATTTATTTATTATATTTTATAGATCGTTTTTGTTGTTTTGAATATGTACTGTTTTATCTTTTTTTATTGTCTTGGAAATCCCTAATTTTTGTTAGTGAATTTTCTCTGTTTCCGTTTTGTCCTACGCATCTAATATTTCCGAATCATTCCTTGTGTAAACCAGGGCCAGCCTACTATTAATTAATAAATTATTAAATTTTGACTGAATATGATAATAAGGTAGCTGGCGCCCGTACTTAAAATAAGTCTCATTTTATTTTGTTTTCTGCGTAACACTCGAATTTATAAAGTAACACTGGCCCTGTTAGATTTACGATAGAGACTAATATTAGTGTAACTTTAACCGAAGTACATCGTCATTAAATTCAAAATTAAATAGAAGTGAATTAAATCGTTCCAACCGTTAATACTTTAAAATAGCTGACTGGTAATGAAATATTCAAGTTGAATTCGTATTTCTATATATTTCTATCAGAGTGTTACATTATAGTAATTTATTCATAATCTCTATAAAAACATACTTCTTTAAAGTCTGACACGATTATCAAAAACTTATACCAGAAGAACATTTCCGGAAACTAAAGTCACATTTTTAGTTAATACACTATTCTTTAAAACTTTTAAATGGCTTCTATAATTTCCAAAGGAGTTAAATTTTCCGTATAACTTTCATCAAAGATTGTTACCAGTTACCATAATGATCAGATAAAAGCAATGTTTTTGAGTATTCATATTAAAATGCTTATATTATTATTAATGTACCACGGTTGAGAATATCATTGATCAGCATCTGGATGCCTCTTCAAATTGAAACAGTTACAACTGCAGATTTCGGTAGATAACATTTTTGCACTGCACTGAAATAATTTCTAAGTAAATCTGTTTGATAGAAATCAACTGCATAATGTATATAAATCTGTCAGCTATCTACCGTTTGAAGTTGGAACGATTTAATTTCCGTACCTTAACATCTAGCGGTAAAATTAGCACCTAATGTAGTACCTATTCTTAGCAATAACCCGTAACCTAATGTTCAAGACTCACAATCACATGCACTGTTCAGTGCCTTACATGACTAATCTAATTGCACATGTTTAAATGTTATACGTATAATTCGAACGGTAATAAGACGAAATCTGCAACTTGGAAATGAGCTTCACCGCAAACGGAAGGTAATAGTAATAATAGAATCATCTATTTCATGTTTGATACTTGTTAAACATATAACTTAATGTTTACTAAGTAAGGTGAGGTGTAAATTAGCTAAGAAATAAGGTTTGATTTGTAGAATACTCAGCCATCCATACAGCGGTTACTAGATAAATATAAATCTATATTGGAACAGATATTGTGCCATCTTATGGAATTACCTTTTATGATTTGTGCCATTTTCCAGCAAAAATGTTCAGTGCATACTTTATAGATTATTTGACGATTTTTAACATTAAAAAATATTTTAGTTGCATTTACAATTCGTGCCATTTCTTTTCAATATTACATGGGTCAAAATTTATCCATAGTGTTTAAAACTATAGTGGAAAGAGTTTTCAGCACGAGTTTTATCTGTATTAACTATTTAGTTTCCATTAGTTCCAATATGAGAAATGTGTTGGTAAATAAATTGTAAGGAAAAAATTTCCACAACTGGTTTAGGTTTTATCCTTTTATCGGACATCCTTTTATTTACGAAATTGTGGTTAAGCAATATGTTAATAGGATTTGAACCACAATATCCTTTTCTGAATTCATTAAAAAAATTTATGTTATCAAAACAAAATTGGTTGCTATTTATTTATTATTTTTTGTTTTTATTAATACCAATACGACCTGATTGTTTTTAAGAATTAAAGCAAACTTTCGTCAAAAATTGTGACACAAAGTATGGAATAAACTATTGTATGTCATACCTCGCCTCGTCCGGAAATATCTTACTCGTACCGTAAAAACTCATTTACCGGAATAACTATTACGGCTGAGTTGTAAAAAGATTCTTTACCACCACAGAGTATAAGTAGGTTTATGTACAAAAAAAAAATGAGAAAATATCACAAATATTAATGTAAAAAGTCAGTTTTTAAGAATATTGATGTATCACATTTTTAGACCATTTAATTTTTAATCATTCGCAAACTATATATTGAAAAGTTATCGTTGTTTATTACTGGTGACGTAATTTTACAGCATATATATACAATATTTATGTCATTTATTCCTGGTGACTGTATATGCTTTTATCTACACTGACATACGAATAATGGTTATTTATGTACCAAGGGTATTATTAAGATTTTATAGCTGTCCAAGGGCGATAAGTTTACAAGCTTAGGGACCTCTGGCCCAATGGTTTGTAAATTGCGCAAATAATATCAAGTAATGGCTGTGGTACATACAAAACTTTATATCCTGCTGATGTTTTTTAATAAATTAATAAAAATAATGAAATGGAAATTTTAAAAAATAATAAAGTGAGCTATGAAGAAATAAATGATAACGTATAGTCGGGAATTAATGCACAGTTGCACCGCGCTCACTTAAACGTTTAGAGTTCCTTAAAATTCTATTATTATTATTATTATGCTCGAGGTGGTTTTGGTGTCCCTATACTGCGTCCTTTAGGCCTATTGTACCCTCCGAGTTTTACTCATCCGAGAGGAGTCCCGTCTCTTTAACGAAGTCCAGGATCTTCTTCACGTTTGCTCCTTTGAGAGACCCTGAGTTCAGTTTCTTTGCTTCTAGGAACCTATGTCTACCTAAAATTCTAAGTAGTCCTTAAATATAATAGTTTCGTGCACCATTCAAATTTTAACACTAAATTGATATAAGTATTCGTTAAATTAAGTATCCAATATTGGCCACTTGGTCTACTTAACAAAGGAACTGTCAAAAACTTCGATGACGATATGAATGATTTGGAAGATATTCGATTTATAACTAACTAGAGACTTCTTTATTCTTATTTGTCATTGAATTTGTAGTTTTGTTTTCAATTATATGCTTATTTTCTGTAACGAATTGCAACAGAAACAACTTTTCGCCCGTTGTAAAATTTGCGGATCTTGTTCTTTTCTTCTCGTTTTTCAATTCCATTTTAATACTAGAATCGTATTTCTGTGATTACTAACATTAAATAATATTATTATAAATTTATTATAAACTTATTTGGTAATTTTTCTGGAAAAATTAATGAATGACCTAAACGTTTCAAATAACACAAACAATTAACAAATCTTCGCGACAGCTCTTATCAAACTTACTAGATTCTAACGTTAGTAAATACAAATTTTCCTAAAGTTACTAAAGATTAAATTTGGAAGAAGCTTTCAAAACTCATAGTAATTATAAATAATACAATATTTGGGTTTTAGTTCCGTATTATTTATAATTACCAAAAAGTCTTCCTCGTTTTTTAAATACATTTGTAGATCTCGAACTCTAGTTTTAGATGCAGAATATAAAACTAAGTAATGATTAGCTAAGCAATGAATGAATAAATTCAATGTGAGCAACACACTTAAGATATAAGGATTCCTTAATATAAGTAATATTTAGTAAAGTTTAATTTTAAGGAAGTGCGGTGCAACTGGGTATAAACGGCCCAAAATTCCCTAGAGGCCTAGGGCGTTATGTATCTCGTGTGTCATACCCAAAATGATTAAATGAATGTAATAAATATATAATGAACAAGAAATTCAGTTATCTATTTGCCAACACAATAAAATATATTTATCTAGTAACCGCACTCACGTTGAAACTGCCAAATCCGTATCAAAAGTTCAATTACCTCCCACGCCACTAAACTAACTGATATAACATTGGTACCTATTTTGTTAGCACAATCGGTTTTTGTATTATATGTATAAGAGAAACAGATCAGCAAGTATTGTTCCGTATTATAATGTTTTATCGTACATAAGTTTAAGAAGCGACTAGATTTTGTGCAGCTTCAGTACACCAAAGCTACGTTTTGTACCATATGCTTTTATTTATTGAGCTGCAACACGATTGTATGTACAGTAGATTCCTAATTCACTCTGCTCAGGGCTCTTCTTTTATGTACAGATTTGTGCCAATATACATAATATATAATGTAAGATAATAAATATTATGTTGCCTTTTCTTTATTCATTTCATTTACAATGTCTTCTTTCCCATCACCATTAGGTTTAGTAAGTTTGCAATTTAAATGTATTTTTATTTCATTCAAAGCAATAACTAAAATAAAATTAGTGCATATGCAGACTTATTTTAATATAATTCTTTGTACAAACCATTGAATTTCTTCATGATATATAAAACTTTTTTCTTCAAACGTCATAAAAGTACGTTGTTATGTATTTGTATTCAACAAGCAGAAGTTCAATATTGTCGCCGCCGTCGTAAAAGTGTATCCTTGGCAACACATTTACGCCGGCGGCGGACAAAGTAAAATATTATGAAAAATAGTTAGGTTGTAATTCAATAATTTGACAGTTAAAAATGAAACAAATAAACAAAAATAACAAAACAGCATATTCTACGGCAACTTGAAATGCTAGATAAGACAGAATATTTTTTGAAGTCTTGAGCATTTTATAATATTTATAATTTTATTTTCTATGTTTGGAGAAAAAATAGCATGTGTTATTCAGAGTAAATGTGACTTTGTGTGCTTCGCATGTAATTGTCCGACTTGCTTTGCTCGTCTATCAAACTTACATGTTCAGCACACAAAGTATCACATTTACTCCTGTATTATTATTATTATTTATATTTATTGGGGTTTTCATTATGTCGTAGATAAAATATTGTACATTACGTATACGTAAAGCGTCTTTAGTCACTTAGGGGTCATAAAACACTCGTTACGCTCGTGTACGTAAATAACTATTAGAATTATATTTCCTATGAGAAGCAACAAATATCTATTCTGTATATTAAACGTATTTAGATAGATTCAAATACGGATTCATACGTCACAAGAAAATCGTGTGGTTACCACACCAGATGTCTGTAATATTTTGTTATTTCATGTATTATAAATTTCATTCTAAAGTTTTTATGTAAAAATTTTGAGAACTGCAGGAAATTGCTGCAAAATAATTAATTCACTATAGATGATTTTGCCTGCGAACTCTTGCATGAAACAGATAAAACAATAAAAACCTATAGTTTTTGTGTTGTCTGTTTAGTACAGTGTCTTATTTGGTGTGGTGTGGTGCTGTGTGTGAAGGTGTCGAGTAAAAATCTGTGTTTTCTTCAAGAAATATTCATTAGTTTATTGGTAAGTCTTTAATTAAATATATTCTTACAATATTACTCAAATAAGTATAAAATTACAATTACAAACATGCGAAAATGAACACGGTTAACAATTTGGCAGTGGGATACCTAGCTGTGCAAATACACTTTATATTTAAATTATTTTCCTAATGCATGAAGATTTAGCGAGGTAATTTATTACAATAATAACGAGAACACCTAGTCTAATCGCTGATTAAGGAATATTACATTACTTATTTTACTGTCAATCTTTTCTACATTATTTTAGAGAAATATAATTCAAATGATAGAATTATTTATTTACTTTAAACAGTATGAAAAATATAAATAGATATTCGCGTGTTGCATACAATATGTTTTCCTAATAATATGCTTCTTGAATGAAACTAAAATGACATTTAATTAAAAATTTTGCTTAACATATAGAAAATATACACATCTATATTTTATTATTACTGTAGCAACATTATTTTATCCACTGGTGCATAAAGTAATTCTTTATCCATCCTTACTATTTAAGTATTATTTTAGTATTGAGAATTCAGTGGATAAAATTCCACTTTACAAGTAGGTTTTGGAAAAATAAAATTAAACGAATCCACCATAGGAAAGTGAGGAACATAGTGACAAAATTTCATTGTCATATTGTTTATTGCGAAATTCAATTGTTCTTTAATCGTTTTTAGAACTTTCTTATGTGTTGGGGTATCAAATGAACCAGGTTTCAAACTAGAAGGCAACGAACCTTTTTTACTGTACCATTTGTAATATTAGAAATGTTTACTTGTATACTCGTATATATATTTTTAGCCCAATAAATTTAAAAGTTAAATATCAATATTTAATGTAAATTTATTTTTTCTTCAAACGTCATAAAAGTACGTTGTTATGTATTTGTATTCAACAAGCAGAAGTTCAATATTGTCGCCGCCGGCGTAAAAGTGTATCCTTGGCAACACATTTACGCCGGCGGCGGACAAAGTAAAATATTATGAAAAATAGTAAGGTTGTAATTCAATAATTTGACAGTTAAAAATGAAACAAATAAACAAAAATAACAAAACAGCATATTCTACGGCAACTTGAAATGCTAGATAAACCAGAATATTTTTTGAAGTTTTGAGCATTTTATAATATTTATAATTTTATTTTCTATGTTTGAAGAAAAAATAGCTTGTGTTATTCGGAGTAAATGTGTCTTTGGGTGCTTCGCATGTAATTGTTCGACTCGCTTCGCTCGTCGTTCAAACTTACATGCTCTGCACCTAAAGTATCACATTTACTCCTAATGACACAATATACTATTGTTTTGTTCTGTGTTTGGAACTAATACCGTAAACAGAGCTCTCTCTCTATTGGTATCATGGAATAATTTTCAAGCTTACACACAGTACAAAATTAGAATTTCAGTTGACCAGATAATATTTCAGGGCAATATTACGTTGCAAATAATTTTGAATCATATTATAATAATTTTATAGAATAAAATTAATTACTTTATTTACGATAGTATATAAAATGGATGTTTAGTTGTTAGTTTTAAGTTTGTAAAACGGTTGTTCATTAGTCACGGATTACCGAGCAACAAAATTTTTAAATGGGCCAAATTTGCAAAAATTTTGTTATCAAGGCATTTTAATATTGTGATCCCAAATTCATAAATAATTTTTATTTATTTATTGGGTTTTTTCATTATACCGTAGATAAAATATTGTATGATACATATGCTTAAAGCGTCTTTAGTTTGTATCGTAAATAAATATTAATTTTCTTGTTCTAATTTAATATTTTGAATCTTGAATGTAGAGACTACACTAGGAGCCTTGAAAGCATTTCGATTTAACAATCTATGTTTTTGATGTCCAATATATTTACTGGTAGCTTTCTCTGACGTAATTAAAGAACATTTGACAGTGCAAAGTAAAGTTAATTACTCTTAATTAATTAATACTAACGTTCAATATGATTGATGAATTACTATACCTACAATAATATTTAACATAACATGGGTGTACCATCAGGATTTGACTTTGCTTTAGGGATGCAAATCTTCTTTGCACCACTATAAACACACGTATTTGTGAAGAACCCACAAGTAGATGATTGCGTATAATATACTTGAGGATTCTTTTTACCTGTTAGCAAATTTTTCGAACCACTTTCCGATTTAGTTACTGTGAATAATTTTGGGTATTGATAAGTTGTTCCACTTCTGAGATTTGGTTGTGCTGATCTGTAATAAGTATATGGAACATAACCTCCATTTCTAGTTTGTGTAAAACCAGTTCTGGGAGTAATATAATTAATTTTACCAGTTCCTGGAGTGATTGTAACACTTTGTGCTTGAGAATCTTTACCAAAAGCTATTGTTTTATCTCCATGAGCAACAGAAGTGACTCTTCCTCGATAACCTTGTGGGATTTGATATCCAGGTGTGCCAGGTATTGTTTGTCCAGGTTGTAGAACCATCCCGTCGGGGAGATCGGGGTCACCTTTGGCTTGAATTACGTGTGCGTCTAAATCTTCTAACGGTCCTAGTAGAATATGTTGTTTTTGTGATCTTGTTGATTGGCTTATGATATGACCCTGGTTCATTGGGTCTTCTTCGTCGGTTGGATCGGGCGTAGCGTCGTAGTCTTCATCCTCGTCGTAATCATAGTCCTCAGGGTTGGTTGTTTCTGTCGTAGTTGAAATTTTTTCATTCCTGTAACCTGTGTGGCTCGGTGGAATGTCATGAACTTTCATTTGACTATGAATTGGAGCCATGTTCATTGTTGTTTGTGTATTACGGTTAGAATTTGATGATGTAAACTGAGTGTTCTGGTTACGAGAAGAATTATTTAGCCTAGTATTTTTTTGTAGATTTGTAGGACTTTGTTGAGACAGTCTGAGTGGTTCTAAAAGTCCTATAGTTCTGTCAGTCTCAGTTAAATTTCGCACTCGTTCTACTGATTCTTTCGTCCCGGATCCGGCTTGTGCTGCACCTGTATATCGGATTCCATATTTAAATTTACCTTGAATTTGTGCTTGAGACTGTCCGGTATATGATCCACCTTGTGCACTGGCTGTACCTCCTCCTCTGAATGGAACATTTTGTTCATCTTGTTCGTTTTCATCATGAGGTGAAAATCCAATCTGTGCTTGAGACGAAGTGCTGCCAGGCCCGTTGGCTTGTGCGTCAGCCATTCCTCCTTTTTCTCCAGCTTGTAATTGAGTATTTGTTCCTTGATTGTACCCACTACTCTGCGCGCTTGACAGAGTAGCACCCGAGTCTGACATAAGTTGCACTTGTGACTGTGACTGTCCTACACCGCCATTACCTTGCGCGGAGCTCGTGGCTCCTTCAGGCCCGCCTGAAACCTGAGTTTGGGCTCCTCGTTTACCGTCGATGGTTCCAGCTTGTGCGCTGAATGATCCCGAGCCAGAGTATGTACCAGACACTTGTGATTGGGCTGAGCCACCTCGGTAGTAGCCTTGGGAGGAGGCACTAGCCGTGGTTTCGTTGTTAACTTGTTGAACGGATGACTGTGCTTGTGAGTCTGAGTCACCGTCTGGACATTCTGTACCAGGGGGACATGCTGCGGGATACCGATCGTCGATTTGACTTTCTGCGCCTGGATAATATTGACCTGGAATTTGAGCACCAGGATATTGCGCACCGGGGTATCCTCCCGGTATTTGGCTTCCCGGATATTGTCCAGATATTTGACCTGGAACTTGGGCTCCAGGATATTGTCCCGGTATTTGACCTCCTGGATATTGGCCTGGTATTTGACCTGCTGGAACATGTGCTCCAGGATATTGACCTGGTATTTGACCTCCTGGAACTTGGGCTCCGGGATATTGGCCTGGTATTTGGCCTCCTGGATATTGTCCAGGTATTTGCCCTCCGGGAACTTGTGCGCCTGGATACTGACCTGGTATTTGACCACTCGGTATTTGACCGCCAGGATACTGGCCCGGTATTTGTCCTCCTGGAACTAGAGCGCCTGGATATTGTCCAGATATTTGCCCTCCTGGAATTTGTGCGCCAGGATATTGCCCTGGTATTTGAGTTCCTGGATATTGACCAGGCACTTGAGCGCCGGGATATAGGCCTGGTATTTGTGCGCCTGGATATTGCCCTGGAATTTGAGCACCTGGATATTGTCCAGGTACTTGCGCGCCGGGATATTGGCCTGGTATTTGACCTCCAGGTACTTGTGCCCCTGGATATTGGCCTGGAAATTGTGCTCCTGGTATTTGCGCTCCAGGGTATAGTCCTGGTGGTTGACCACCTGGTAATTGTGTACCGGGATACTGACCACTTGGTACTTGTACTCCTGGATATTGTCCAGGTATCTGGCCTCCTGGGATTTGTGCGCCTGGATATTGCCCTGGAACTTGGGCTCCGGGATATTGGCCAGGAATTGCCCCGGGGAATTGACCATTAATTTGTGCACTAGGAATTTGACTTCCTGGATACTGGCCTGGTATTTGAGTCCCAGGAAATTGCCCTGGAGTTTGTACACCAGGATATTGTCCTGGAATTTGAGCGCCAGGTACTTGTGAACCCGGTACATGTGCTCCGGGGTATTGGCCCGGATAACTACCTCCCGGAACTCTTCCTGGAAGTTCTGCGCCTGGGAGATGTGCTCCTGGATAATCAGCACCACCACCTGCTCCGTGAATTGTTATCAGTGTTTCTGCAGTAATTTTACCAGGATAAGCGGCGCCAGGTCGTCCGTCTGGACCATATGGGGGACTTGGTGTTCGTGCGTGTGGATCATATCCAGGAGGGTAGTGAAATTGTGCTGGTGGTGATACTCCTGATGGATATTGACCTGGTGGTTGTCCTCCCGGTGGTAACCGTCCTGGTGGCAGGCCTCCAGGAGGTATTTGACCTGGTGGTAAAGTTCCTGGTGGAAAATATCCAGGAGGTAATTGTCCTGGAGGAAGTGTTCCCGGAGGTAAATATCCAGGTGGCAATTGTCCTGTTGGTAATGTTCCCGGAGGTAGCTGCCCAGGCGGTAAAGTTCCTGGCGGTAATTGTCCAGGTGGAAGTGTTCCTGGGGGTAAGTGTCCAGGTGGCAAATATCCGGAAGGAATTTGTCCGGGTGGGAGTGTTCCTGGCGGTAGCTGCCCGGGAGGTAGAGTTCCTGGAGGTAACTGTCCTGGTGGAAGAATCCC
The DNA here is from genome assembly GCA_963942605.1 of Poecilus cupreus. Taxonomy (NCBI): domain Eukaryota; kingdom Metazoa; phylum Arthropoda; class Insecta; order Coleoptera; family Carabidae; genus Poecilus; species Poecilus cupreus. The sequence goes on from OZ012731.1 coordinate 10,734,969, forward strand.
TGGAGGTAAATGACCAGGTCGTAAATATCCTGGTGGTAATGTTCCTGGTGGTAGCTGCCCTGGCGGTAATGTCCCAGGAGGTAGCTGTCCAGGCGGTAAAGTTCCTGGTGGCAAATAACCAGGCGGAACTTGCCCTGGTGGTAAATGTCCAGTAGGAAGTTGACTTGGAGGTAGATGACCAGGTGGTAATTGTCCCGGTGGAAGCTGCCCTGGTGGAAGGTGTCCAGGTGGAAGCTGCCCTGACGGTAGCCTTCCTGATGGCAGCTGCCCTGGAGGCAAGTATCCAGGTGGTAACTGTCCAGGCGGAAGTTGACCAAGTGGCAACTGTCCAGGCGGAAGTTGTCCAGGTGGTAGTTGTCCAGGTGGCAACTGTCCAGGCGGCAATTGTCCTGGTGGTAGCTGTCCAGGCGGAAGATATCCAGATGGCAGTTGTCCTGGTGGTAAATATCCTGGTGGAACATACCCGCTAGGAATATGTCCAGGTCTAAGTTGTTCTGATGGCCTTTCACCTGGTCGCAAACCCATAGTTCCATCTGGCCCAACAGGCCTGATACCACCAGGTCTCACTTGTGCAGATGGCCTACCACTTCCAAATCCCAAAGTCTGCGCTTGACTATCATACCCTGCACCATAACACTCCTCACAACCGCCACCTGCTCCTGATTGCGACTGAGCTTGACCCATTCCGCTATTGCCACCTAGAAACATTCAGCACTTTAACAGTTCAGCTCTAACATTTTGTTTGTGTTGGTACCTACTGACAACAGCTCGACTTCCTTCAGGTGTTGACTCCGCTTCGGCTTTCCCTGGTTGTCCGTCCCCTCCACGTCCATAGTTCAAGTATTGAGACTGAGTTTGGCCTCTGTGAAGGCGACCGCGAAAGTAGGTCGTGGTTTGTCGCCTTGTCCTATGTTTTCGTTTGGTTGGTATTTGTTGGTTGGAATCATTGTAAAGATCATTTGAATCTTCTGTGGGGATGTTGCTTGGTCGTGTGTCTACGAGGAGGTATGTTGGGAAGCCTCGGCAGAATTCTGATATTCTTGTTCCTGCTAATCGCCATACCTAAACAAATATGTAATATTAACTTTAAATAATTCTGCCTGTAATAATAACTACCTGATGTTTCGTTAGTTGAACATCAGAAATATACAGAAATCTTCTTGTGTTTGGATTTGGAATTGAAGTAGATCTTTTTGCTGGACGCCTCAATGTATCTTCGCTCATTCGTTCTAAATAGCATCTTGATTCCAATAAATGTTTGTACGCTATTATGTGCTGCAATTCATATAAACAAACATAAATATGTACATTTTTCTATTCAACAATGTTTTTGGTACTTTTCATTTTTTAGTGGTAGTATGAATATGAATGCTTTCAATACTGACAGTTAAATGACAAATCCTAAAAATTATAAGTTGTTGGTGTCGAAATATATTTCTTTTAATTATGAATCATATCTTCTTTGCCAAAGTGATGGAACTAAAAAGGAATTTATTTCTGTGTTACTGCAATGAATTTACTTTCGTTCCGATTTCAGAAAAATACAATATTTTGTAGAATAAATATCATTTAAAGTAAAATGTTGATTCACATGATATATTAACTTGTTAATGATGAGCTTTAAATGTAAAGTTTATTAGGCGAGAGGTCGTTCCTGAATTTTAGAACAAAAGTGTAAATAAAAAAATGTTTACCTCTATGTGATAAAAAAATGAAGAAAATAGAATGAAGGATAATCAACTATATGTACTTTTATACAGTAATAAATAAAATAATATTTTATCTAACACCTCTCAACAAATGCTCTATAACTATGCCGATTTTAAACAAGGAAATTAACAGATTACCCACTAGTGGCTATAATTTTGAGAAAATCTACTAGTGAGTATTTTTTATTTATAATAATAATAATAACAACACACAACACATTGGTAACTACTTCGATTGATATTTTAATTTAAAAAATTAAAGCATATGTCAGTGTCAAATAATATTTCTTTAATAAATTTTTCATTTATTAAAAGGTGTTGGATAAAACGTTATACTTCACACGTGGACAAAGTGGAATAAATATTATTAAAGCAAAATATTAAATTGTATTTTGTTGTATTATATGATAAATATATCCATGATTACTGATATAATAATTTAAACAAGTCAATAATCCTTATAATTTTATGTTTAATACAAAAACAGGACTGCTTCAATTACATGTTTATTTTATATCTTCATCAAATATATTATGTCAATAAATTTAGACTCACGTGATGCAGTTTTTTTTTCTGAATATATTTGTATTTACAATTTTGTTCTAAAGTTAATAGGGAACGAACTATCGCATAATGACAAATTTAATATAATATTTCCAATGTCCTATAAAAAAGGTAGATACCCAGTTTGAAAATAAGGATTTACGAGATAGGTTTATGCTATTTAACTGACTGCAGTATATATAGTTAACTATTTTATACCTCTAGTAAGAATTACAAACTAATTCCATTCATTTTTAAATTTACAGATTCCGACCTATTCGTGACACAAAAGTTTGCGGTACCATTTGGGTTTTTGGTAAGTACAATGTTTTCTTAATAAAAATATAATTGTTGTATATATCTTACCGTATTATAATCGAAGAACGTTCTAGTTTTCTCGCTATGTTCCGAAGTAAACGAACTTGGGTCAAACACCCGCTGAAAAACATTCCAAAAGTTACAATTCTTTCCGTGAAAGTCATGTAGGCCTACACATAATTTGTTTGGTAGCCGCTAGTGTTCTGATAACCTTTAACCCTTCGTGTTTTTAACACGGCGTCTTCCGGATGGGAGATTACTCGATCACTGCCATTGACATTTTTTACCCAAATGTTGAGATTTCGCGCGAACTACTATCATAGATTTTTATCGCTAAGTTTTATACGTTCAAGTATAAACGCTATCAAGTGGAATTTTCGAAATATCTCGAATACAAAATATAAAATAGAGGAGATTGTTTATCGAGGTTAATAATGGATAATTCATCCTTGTTTACGAATGTTACGAAATTTTAACTAGAAATTCAATAAAAGTTATTGATATTGATAATGTTCATCATTCACATTCGACCTAGTTTATTTAGATTATTACAATTTTTAATTTTGAACAGAATGAATTTACTGTTATTTCTTGAAGAACATTTAATTTTAATAAAATTAAGAAACTTATAATTTTTCTCGAAAGTTACGCTGGTCCGATATTCACGTAAATATATTTCTATTTCAAACTAGATAGTTTTAAAATTGTGTATAAATGAAATAAAAATATTTTGAAATACATATTTTTCTCACAAAGGAAAATGTAAATATTTAACAAATGTATAAAGCATTCTTAACTACATTGTTAATGTGTTATAAGTTAACAACGACCAAGATGGCTGATTTTACACATTTTATTATTTACCTCTATTATTTATAATTTATGATTTAAAATGATTCCTTTTTACGTAAATAATAATAGCGCTTTAATGTTTCTAACAATTATTTATTACGCACTTTATTGAACTAGAATATTGAAATTTCGAAATTTTGACTTTATTACATTCCATAGTTAACAACATAATTACTAAGCTTAATATCTTGACTATTTTTTAAATACATGGTTTTATACTTCTATTATGTCATCAATAAACTTGTACTGTTCAAGATTTTATTTTCTATTTCATATTACACAATTAATTCTTTCCAAATTTGATACATATATTAAAGAACGAATACTGGTCTACTAAATATACATAAGTTATGCCTTTTCAATAGACAAAATCGAAAATATCAAAATACGTTATAATTTTCAATTTATCGAAATTATTTTCCCTTATATCACTTATTTTTTAGTCAATTCGCGCCAAATCCACAAACTCTCGCTTACATAACATCAAAATATCACTGTTTTATCACTTCACGGTTTCACTTGCACTTCACTCACCCTATTTACGTTGGCAGCCCTTACAACAACGGGTAGCAACACTAGCAGACCTAACACCCTGCAGACGGCCCGCGTCATCTTCAGAACGCTGCCTCCTGGTTTCTGACTAGATCACTAGATGTTGGAGTTGACCCCTGGTTGACCCAACATTGGACCTATCGCCTCGTCTTTCCCCCTTCTTTTATCGCGATGGTTTTTTGTTTCGGTCGCTCAGTGCAGCCGAATTTTAAATTTGTGGATTTTATATCACAGAATTTTTTTTTATTTGATAAGTTTTTATTTAAAATAATTTAAGAATGAAAAGATAATCATGTAGTTTTGTCTCAAAAATACGTTTGAGGGATGTTACAGAATTCACTGAATTAATTACCATTAGTATGTATCATATGTTTGAAGTATAATGGAATTAAAGTGGAATAAAATTGTGATTTATATTTAATACATTAGGAATATATCTTTACCTTCATTGGTTTTAAATGTATACGAGTTCAGTTTTTGGGTATACTAAAGTTAAATTCACAACACGAATTTAGTATTTATCGTTAGTGGTTTTGGTTAGCGTTAGAAGTTTGACTCACGCGTTTCTCTCGTAATGTTCTTAACAACGAATTTAACTTTACGTTAACTTAGCGCTAATTTGGTTAGCACAAAAGTTTCCAAGGTTTAAATTTCTTTCTTTATTAGTTCGACCGTTCGTTTGGTAAAATATAATAAAAATAGAATACTTAAAAAAGTAATAGGATAATAAATGCGATGCGCAGTGAACAATATTTTTCAAGGCTTTAACTTAATCAGTAGCTACTAACCATAATGTTAACTTCATACTGGTTTTTGTTCAGCTATTGTTGTAATTTTTATATGTATTGTTTACTTTATGTATATATTTTTATAAAATAAAAGTTCAGCTGAACTTTGCTAATGGAGGCATTATTATTATTATAACCGCCAACGATAATTATTACTAACGTCGTGATATGAATACAACATAACTAGTAGAGTTTTAGCGTTGACTAACGTTCTAAAATTATTTTATAGAAAAATGTTTCTAACTAAGGCTGTAGAGAAATCTTAAATATATTCAGTCAAAATACAACAAGACAGTAAGAGTAAATTGAAAAAAAATTGACAGACATTTCGAAAACGAAAGCTCGTATTGCTTGAGTAGCTATTGCCAAACGGCAACAAGTTTGAGAAAGAAAGGGGAATTTTTTTCTGATTTATCGAACTCTCAAATTATATTTTCAAATTATATTTAATTAGATTATTTTCTCTCCAGAAATTCAATATAAAATTAGCTAACGCAATTAACATATTTTATAAGCCACTACCATAACGGGTGAAAGGCGTGATAATATATTTATTTATTTTATTTATATCTAAAGAAATGAGGCTTATATAATTGTTTTAAATATATTTTTCGGGTCAAAAATTAAGAGATAGGACATAACTTTAGATGACTAAATCTTTATGAATTATTCAAATTTGGTTATTTTTTGCTTTAAAAATGTAGAGATTTTTATCGATAGTTACCTACGTATTTTTTTTACGCAGAATCCAATGGGAAAGTTATAATTTTCGTATCTTTTCCATTTTTGACATATAATGGAAATATACTACAGTTGATATTTTAAAACTAAAATATATTGTAATAAAATGTAGATTTCTCGACTGGATTGTCAATGAAAAATTCTTAAAGAAATTAGCTTGTTTATTAAAATTTAACACACCAACCTTTCAATTTCAATTGTTTCTTTATCAGGGTGCTGAGTATAATTCATATTTTAAATTGGCAGTTTTAAGACGCTTCAAACAACTGCTATTAATACGTAGTGATTCTAATTAATCATTGAGCCGCTTTATGTACAGTTTAAAATTAGAAAAGTTTTCGAAAAATCTATAATATATTTAATGTACATATTATCATATTTACCATAGTAAATTAATTCAGTTCGTAATAAACGGACTGTTAAAATTATAGAGATTTGCTTAATATAAATTCGATGTTATGTGTAAATAACTGATTTCAGAAATGTTTTATATTTTTTCATAAAATACATGAACAATATATCTCGAAATTAAGAGATAACTTTTTTGTGAGGGAACATGTTGAAAACTTTTTTCATATAAATGTCAAATCCTCAAAAGTTGTTATCTACGCCAATGGTTCATAGAATGCGCGTTATCTCATTTTGTAAAATAGTTCATGTTAACATTAAATATATTTATACATAAATTTTGATGATTACATTGCATGAATGAAATGTATTGATTCAAAAATAGAATGTTGCTGATGGCTGCAGTACGAAAAAATAAAATAGAACAAGAATTTTGGTATTATACAGGTGGTTGTATTATGAATTTAAGGTCAACCATACGGGCTGAAGATAGCGCAACATTAACATGACTTTTTGAAACAATATATCATTATTATAATAAATGAAACATATAATGTTTTATACCTACATTTGTAGATAAAAGTTTAAAGTTTTGTAATCAATTTAAAAAAGTTAATTTTGTTTACAAATTATAACTGAACATAATTTTCAAAGTAGTAAAATATATGCCACACATTCCCATGAACGACTACAGTAATGCAAATAATTTGTATATTTATAAATATGATCGTCTATAACATACATAGATTATTTTTCATTTGAATTTACTGTTTTTGAGAAACAAATAAAAATATACCAAAAAGTGTTTTTACTTTCTTATACAAATCACGAAAAAATCACTGACGAGATTTTTGCGGAAATACATATTTTGACGTCCATTGAATCCGTTAAGACCAATTTCTCAATGATGTCTGTGTGTGAGGATGGATGGATGGATGAATGGATGTCCGTGTACACAATATTTGACTCACGGAATATTCTCACTTAAAATTGTAATATTTTTTTATTACATTTCTTTATAATATAATCGCTAAGAAACCCATTGTAGCAGAGCGCATCGTCAGATCTCTAATATTTTTCGAGATACGTCGATTTTTGGAATTTTTCGAAGTGCAAATTTAAGGGCCTGTAATTCAAAAACTACACGAGATATCTAAAAATTCTCTTCAGTGTAGCGTTTCTGGTGCCTTATATAATAAATTATCAAATTTTAAAAATTTTGAAATTTTTTTGTATTTTTGTTCAAAATTTCGATCGGCGATAACTCGACAAATATTAAAGATACAGATTTGCAGTGTACACCAATCGATTCAGCTCGTCGAAATACATAAGTATGCAAAGTTTCATAAAAATCGCTTTACGGGATGGAAAGTTAGAGCAAAAAGCCTGAAAATCGCGTTTTTTGTCCAAAACGTCAATAGGTACCCTTGACGTTTGGGCTGAATTTGGCCATTTTAAGGCTTTTTGCTGTAACATTTCAACCGATTGTCCGAATTTTCTGAAATTTTGAGGGTTTATGTATTTCGCCGAGCTGAATCGATTGGTGAACACTGCAGGTCTGTATCTTTCATATATGTCGAGATATCGCCAATCGAATTTTTGAAAAAAAATTCAAAAAAATTTCAAAATTTTCAAATTTTGCTAATTTATTATAAATGGCACGAAAAACACAAAACTGGAGATATTTTTTGATATCTTGTATAGTTTTCAAGTTACAGCCCCTCAAAGTTGCTCTTCGGAAAATATAAAAAATTGCCATATCTCGAAAAATATTAGAGATATGACGATGCGCTCTGCTGCAATGGGTTTCCTGGCGCGAATATTATAAAGAAATGTAATAAAAAAAATTGACAATTTTAAGTCATATTTGGGGAAATTTTCGTATTTTGAAAAATATTACAAATCGCCATATTTCGATAAATATAAGACATATTACGATGCGTTATTTTCTAGTAAACAATTTACTAGTACTAACCTTTTGATACTTATTATACGTTTCTTTCTTAATTTAAATAATTTTCTTAATTTAATAATTTAATCTGCCTAACCCATTAATGCCCAGAATTTGTAATTATGTGTTAAATGTCACTTATCCCACTCATTTTTCGTGAGTGAAGAGCTTCATTAACGCCTTCGTTTTCATTAACTTACTATTTATTATAAATGTTTATGATAACGTATTTATATATTAGCTCTACAGGCCTTGCAGGCCCTGGGCTTGTTGTATAAATTCTTTCCACTCCTTTCTGTTTCTTGCTTTGGTTTTCCAATTTTATGTTGTTTTAGTTTCCCTGAACAAATGCGTAGGTCACTAGATATTGACAAAAACTTATTTTCGTTAATTTTTTCAACTTTAAATAATTTCTAAACTATCGCCTATTAAAATATGTTTCATGTAAAAACGTATTTATTTTTATTGTTTAATCCTGGCATAGAATTTTTTTCTGTGACATAGTATTTAAACGGAACCAATAGTAAAAAATATCATAGTTAAAAAAGAATATATTTTTCACATTCAAAGTGATTTATTTGTTTAGGAAAATCGTGTGGTCCCCAATCAAGATTTGGGTTAAAAACAATAACTATATGGACTAAAAACAATAAATAAAACAATGTGAACATAGTTTCTACAAATGTTTATTTGATTGTCATCACTACAAAATTCGTCAGATATAAACAAATACTCTAAAATGTCTACTTTGGATAATACACAATTGTGCTTATAGGAATGGCACATGCATTTTTCATTTTACATAAAAAGGGAATGCCTAAACAAAACACTACACTACTTACAAACTAAAACACACAAACACACACTAGCCTACTTGATTAGGTTAAATGTAAAACTAATATTGCAACTTTTGGCCTGATAACTTAAGTACAATTAACCTAAAAACTAATTTAAGACTTTGACTAGGACACTCGATAATATTAGCCGATAATTTTATAAATAACAAATAAATTATTAAACTAATTAAGCATAGAAATAAATAAATAAATAAGCTTGAACAGGCCCGTATTTAACACACATGTTAAGTACGTCCCTGTGTTAAACTAAATCCTTCTGATAAGAAGATAAATGAGATCTTGCGAAATTAATCGAAATATTAAACAAAAAACAAACGTGCCGGGCTTTCGTTTATAGCACACAGATGGCAGCACCGACACGGTCTAGACTAGGTTCACTCTCGTCCTTTGGTCGGGTGGACTCGGCCACCCTTGGATTCATAAATTAAATAATAACTAAAAATAAAATGGCAAATCGTTATGTTTCGATACCAACAATATTTAACAGAAATAAGTTGCAAAACTTTCAGAACTCAGTTGTATAAGTCATAATTAGCTGTTTACTTAGTTATTATTCTTTCTATATATGAGTACTTTCATTTGTTTTCCTGAAAATTTACAAAACTTAATCCAAAGTATTTTAAATAGAAAAAAAACATTTCTTATACAATAAAATTTTCTAATATTTATAATAAACATGTCTTGATAGAAAATAAATTGAAATATAAACATTTTAAAAAGATCAATTTATAAATATTGATTAAAGCAATTTACTGAATTACATAATTTATCTATTAAAAAAAAAATTAATATTGGTCACGTCTGCATTGCATTTTAATGTAGGGCAGCAAACCGAAATACGTCCACGGCAAGAAAAACTCAAATTGTATAGCAAATGTCATTATTAGGTTTGTTCCAAGTGGTCATTTCTGACAAGTTTGTGACATGTTTGTGACAAATTTCAGTGCGCCTGCGAAAAATGTAAACAAGTTAAGTTTAAAACATAGACTGGAACAGCGAATGGGACGAAGCGCATGTGCATGCTCATATTTTGTTTTGATAGCTAACCTTAAATATGAATATATATAAAGAAATTCATACATTTTTCGCCACAAAAAGGAAATGTTTCAAAGTTAACTTGTTTACATTTTTCGCAGGCGCACTGAAATTTGTCACAAACATGTCACAAACTTGTCAGAAATGACCACTTGGAACAAACCTAACGTCTACGTGTGTAAGTTTAAATTGTACATTCCGAGTCAAAACTATTTTGTTGTAATACAAAAGAAACTGCAAATATTTTTATATCATTTATGAGTGCTTTTATAAAATTAAGATTAATTTGTTTGTTTTGAAGTGTAATTTATGTAAGCGCAATTTGAACACATTCTTGGGACGCATATTGGTTTGCCAACTTATAGGTTAGTACCAAAGAAACATATTTTAGATTTCACGGTATCTATACAAGTCAGAAACTATAATTTTATTTAAAATTGTCTATAATAAATAGTTGAAAAATTCTTGTATTTGTTAAATATTGTTTGTATCAAATTAAAGTAAATAAAAGGCCTATCGGCTAATAGTATTTTGACACCGTGACCTATTTATAAACTAAATTATTGCATTCTTACACTAGTCTTTTTTTTAAAGACAAACTTATTTACATCTAAAAATAATTATTAAACAATTAAACATTAAGGCACTTTTAAGTACTACTATATTGCAGCTGCCGAAAATATGGGCACCTTAATAATAATTAATTAATTAAGTACGTATATTAGCACCATTTGAAATAGCTCTTTGTTTACCTAAAACTACGATAAATATGGCACATGAGAATTCACGATTACTAGATAATGATTAAGGCACAACATTGTCATAATATGTGATATGTTAACTATATTTCATATACTGTTCATCAAAATTTTGCTTAAAACTATGAGAAAAAAGTATTTCCTAAATAATTTTTGGTGTATGAACTGTATGATAATGGCTTTAGAAAGTCAAAAATATTTTTAATTAATTCTACTGTATATGGCACTTATTTGATAAGTCAATTTCAAATTGAATGAGTAAATTTGGTCCTTTCAAAATTATTGTCGTTAATTATTAATTGTTTTTCTTTCATAATGTGAAATGAATATTTAAAATATGTTAGTAGTTATTGAAGTAAATATATCATTAATATAATAATTAGTTGGGACGTTCACAATTGATTATTTTACTTGAAAAATTGCACGAGGTCTGGTCCCTGAATCGGAATATTTAACCACTTCAATAGTTTTTCATGGAAAGAAATATCAGCTTATTTTTTTTATTAATTTGCTCGGTGTTCAATTGCAAGAAAAATATTGTCTCTCAAGAGAAGGACTTCATTTTTACAAAGTTCTATTTTTCTGTAGATTACAAGTTTAGTACGCGGTAGAAACGTTACTAGAAGCATTTTCTTTAATAGTTGTTCATGTATCCCATTAAAAGCAATATGAAAAAGGTTATGCTCTTTGATAGCGACAAACTTAGGAGGAATTTCTTCGAAGTCAAATAATGGCCGTGATCCATACGGCGTTTTATATTTCACTTTAGAAAACAACTATAAAATGAAAAGATTGAATATGAATAATTTTTTAAAACAGAAAAAATTCTATCGGTGTTTCTTGTTTTGTATCTATGGCTATGAGACATAGGAAAGGGGATGTTATTATTCTATCCTTTTTTTCACATCCTAAGGCGTTATCGCTTCCTTTCTTTGTCCATCTTCTATCATTGATATAATCAATAAATAATAGTTAATTGAAAAATAATAGCTTATTAAAGAATAAATTTTAATATTGTCATTTACGAAATCCGCCGTGATCCTATACGACGAACAAAATCGACTATTACGAAATGAATACTTTTTTCTATTTTGCGCCTTTTTAAATAAAAAAAATTGTAATTTCAAAATATAGTGAATTTTGTGTTAGTTGGTGATACTGATGTGACATTTGAAAACTCAATTATTTGAGTTTAAAATTGTCAAAAATGAGCTTAGATTATGATGTTTTAACAAAGTCAAAAACCTTTAAAATATAAATTGTACTGCACTATTACAACCACTGAAATATAATAATCTGGAACGCCGTTGAACATGCGAGCCAAGAAAGACAATCAATCATTGGGCCACCTGTCTTTGTTGCACATTCCGCTTAGAAAGTTAGAGCGCTTAATTTTGAAGGGAAACTATAATAAGATGGAAATGAAAAGTAATATATTTGGCAAACAAAATATGTAGTCGTAAAATAATATGAAAATAAAATTTAATAACACACATCGAAAATTATATAATATATTTATAAAAAAGAGTTCAATTAATTATTAGGTATGTAGGTTTTTCGCTTTCATAAAAGCCTACAAGTTTGCGTTCCAGTATATCTATATTTCAGTAATTATAACACTCGAATTAGCTATTACCGTACTCTTTTGAGTGTTATAGACGCAAAATAGAAAAATCCACACCTCAAAAAATAAAGTTGTGCATACCAGTGGTCACTGTAATAATTTATTTACAATTTTGTCAAATTATAATCCACCTTTAGAACTTTGTCAAAATATAAAACATCCCTCCATCACACAGCGATCGCCATACCAACATACTCCCTCCTCCCGTCTTCACTATACTCCCTCGTGGAGAAATCCACGGGCTGTTCCTCTTCTCTAGGTACCCTGGGCACCCCCATGGGCAAAGGGAGCGGCACACAGCACCTGCCCGCCATCACCGTGGGTGCTGGTCGCTCCACCTGCCCGTGTACCACACGCTCGGCACGTGGTGCGGATATCACACTAGGTCGCACGATCACAGGGGTTGGTACACCTGGTTTGGAGGTGTGGCGCATGCAGGAGGATTCTTCGTGCTTGTAGAGGTAGCTCTTCAGGGCGAAGGCCTTACCGCATCTGCAGAAAAGAAGACATTTTAAATTTTAGAAAACATACAGGATCTTTTATATTATATCATTAAAATGGTGGGTTATACAGAAGCAAATTTTCATGGTGTCATCTATTGATGTTTTCATTGAACTACGATGAAATTCACGTGGGCGAAACACAAACAAAACGCTGTCAAAATGATAGTTCTTAAAATGATGCTAAATATGAAAAATAAAGTGTGTGTATGGTTTGTGCAATAGTGACTCCCTTTATTACTATAAAGAATATATGGCCAGTGTTAAATTTATTGAGTTTCTTAAATAATAAACTTCAAAAATAAAAACATAACCTTGTTAAAACACCATCTCAAACCCCAAAAATTTAATACATAGTAAAGAAAAATTGCCAAACAGATCAAGCGGTTTAAGTTAAAAATAAATCTGTTATTCAATAATAAAAAAGTTTTACTCACTAACCTGGAGCAGACGTGCGGCTTGGTGTCGGAGTGAGTCTGCACGTGAGCACGCAGGTTGGACTTGTCGGCGAAGGCTTTTTGGCACTGGGGACACCGGAACGGTTTCTCCCCAGTGTGGGTGCGGATGTGACCTTGAAGGAGCCAAGGACGGGAGAAACACTTGCCGCAGTACGGGCACCGACAGCCCTGCACGTGGGTGCGGACATGCATTGAGTACGCTGGCATCGAAACGTACACCTGCAACATCAAATTGTTTTAATATTTTGATCATTCTTTTATATACTGTGTGTCTTAAAGGTGTACATAGGAGATTAGCATGGGAAATCAGTTTTTTGTGGGCTGATGCTCGGTGTTCTACCAGACAACAATGATTGTAGTACCAATCGAAAGATATCAAAATTTCTTTAGTATTTAAAATATCCATTGACTAGTAAGTGTTTACACTTTCATTGATATTCTATCGTTTTTAAAAACTTTAACTTTACCTTATCACAATGAGGACACCTCCTAGCTTTTTTATCCGCCAGACTCCTATGTGTTTGCCTATGTCTGGCAAGGTTACTCGACGTGCTATACCGCTTTCCGCAATCCGGGCATTCATGCTGAGCGCTCTGCTCTTGCTCGCTCTGCGTCTGCTGGCCTACACTCCCCGAGCGATCCCGATCTCTGTCGAACAGCTTGTGCGTGTACCCCGTGGCCGCAGCACTGGTGGGTACCTGGGGGTGACCTGGGGGATGTCCTGGAGGTGACGGCGGTAAAGGGATGGTGCTGAGGTGACGGTGATGGTAGAGTTGACCTGACGCGGCGGCGAGGCTCACCTCGGCCAGTTTGGTGAGGTTGTAGAGCTCGTCGGGGCAGTCGGTTGGGGATGGGGACATTGCTCGAGAGGTGAAGTAGAGGGGGGAGGACTCCGGGAGGGTGACTTTGTGCTCCGGGCTTGATTCTGAAACGAGAGGAGAAATACTCATTAGTTTTACAAACGGAAATTGCAATACTGCAGAGCTGCCAAGATCTCTTCAAGAATTTCCGAAAAGAGAACAAATTTGTTTTCGTGCCCAAGTTTACTATCGTCCTTATTGTACTTTAACCCATTTCGTGCTTCTAATATTCAAACAAACATTAAAATTAAACTATCTTAAACCCCATCGAGTCAATTGCGCATCGCTTCTTTTTTATGAAACCTAAATCTAATCATACTGAGTTATATTTGAACAAGAACAAGTTGAAAATACTTTCAGATTATTTGTAAATTATAAAGATTATTGGTTACATGTTAAGTTTTTGATGCAATATTCGTCGCTATGCTGTAAAGTACTACTTTACTAAACGATTTTGAATTTAGCAATACAATTCATTACTATGCAAAATGACAAAAAAATTAATTAACATTATTAGACAACCGTTCATATGGGTCGAGGCTACTACTCTTAGAAATGTCGCGTGAGCATTTTACGTAAAAATATTCTTACGTAAATTCCACTTTATTCAAAACAGAACACCCCGAAAATGAGTAACATAATTTTTGTTAAAATTGCTAAAAAATACTACAAAAAAAAATTGCAAAGTTATTTAACACACTCGAATATTATTTCTGCTTTGCTACAATATAGAGCATTAGACTTGGTTTGTACATACAATTCAAACTAGTACAATTAGACCTTAATGTCATTTGTAATGTACTCTGGTGGGTGTATTTCTACCGGGTACGCATATCGGTTTGTTGATTTATAGGCAGCTCGATTGTAACTGGTTAATTTTTAAAAATTTCTAGTGTTAAAACGAAATGTCAAGTTTATTTTGCCTAGCGACTTTGACATCAAATAAAAGGTCTTTTGGAAAGGATAAGAATTTTAATGAGCCCAAATCTTATTCAGAGTCGTGGATCTTAAACTATTTCTAAGTCATATAATCCTGGTATGTGATTTATTTTTAAAGTTAAAATATAAATAAATATAATTGTGGGACACTTTCCTACCAACGTTTTGTTTCAATTTCTCATAATTTTAATTATTAACTTTGTTTATGAACTGAAATGTTATTATTTTACTTTCATTTTATTGTCATTGAGCTTTTCACCAATTATTGCTAACCGTTTCATTAAAGTTTAACGGGAATCGTAAAATTGTCCAATTTTTTTTGTCTACTAGTGTATCACTTATCGAGAAAGCAAAAGCATAGTGCCATATCTATAATGGTTAAAGAGCTTGGTGATATGTTTATTTGACTTATATGTGGTAGCAATTTTCGGATGGGGGATCGAATTGAGTATTTTTCACACCAAAAATAGGCAAAATGACTGTATAAGGGCATGTGGTATGTTCGTCTCAGCACTTCATACCTCCTGCCTAAACTCTGCCAAATCGCAAATCGGCATCACAGGTGTCCGCCACTCAAAATAGTTCCCGGAACTCTCTGCTCTATCTCTCCTCTCTTAGCCCACCAACACCCAAATCCTCTCTCGGCCAGTGGCGTGCGTCAGGTGGGTGGCAGAGTGCCAACCCTCAACAAGTCGCTATCTAGATTCGACGCTGCGAGAGGAGTCCGCTCTACGCGAGGCACCAGGTATATTTAGCCACGTGGATGTTTGAGGAAAGGGGGGGCAGGCGGTGTTTACAGCGTCGCAGGACGATGAGTAACGGTGAGCCGGTATAAATAGAGAGGAATGAAGCGTGAATGACTGTTGAACCGGTTGTTTTCAAATTGGAAATGTGGTGGATAGCAATGGCGGAAAAATAAAAAATTAGTGCTTTATTACTTCTAATCATTCACTTATTTGAGACGCGTAGTTTGACGGCTGGTAACTATATTTCTTGCGCATAATAATCTTTGCAGAATTTTGTCACAACCAAATTCTGAATATCTGAATATATAATAACATTTATTGTGTAGTAGGTACTGGAAAATTTTATCTTTTTATACTACTAACACTAAGTACGGCTGTTCGATATCTTGTTTTGAATATCGTTGTTCGATGTTAGAAAAATATCGATGTATTGATATATCGATCATAGTCATTTAACATATTAAATCAGTTTTTACCCTCCGTTGAATATCTTGGATATTACAAACCTCGAAAATATATTTCTCGAATACTACAAATGTCGAATGTTACCAATATCAAACCCAAAATGTCATTGTAATCATTGTTTTCGAGATTTGTAACATTCGATAGTTGTAATATTCGAGAAATATATTTTCGAAGTTTGTAATATTCAAGCAATTCGACAACATTCGACATTTGTATTTTTGATAAACGTACAAACTTTGAATTTAATTTTCGATTTTTGTATATTCGAGAAATGTATTTACGTGATTTGTATTTTTCGTGAAATGTTTTTCAAGATATGTTACCCGTAATAAATGATAGAAAAATAAATGTTGCATTTTTGCTCGTTAACTGTACTTTAAATATTCCTACTTACAACAGTAAAAATAAAATTCATATTATAAATATTTTTTTTTTGTTGGTATATTGGTACATAAAAGTATACAGTTCGATTATCCGAATAAACCGGCTTTCCGAACACTACGTCAAATTAGTTCGGATAATTGATGTTCTACTGTATTATAAAAACAATTGACGATCACACAAAAATATTTTTTGATATTTTAGTGCAGCTCTCTTAATTTAATTAACATCCATTCATCCACACAGACGTTATTGATAAAGTTATCAAAACAGAATTAGGGGACCTGAAAACATATATTTCTGCGAAAATCACGCAATCAATTTTTTCATGATACTTATAGTACTTCCTTATACTACATAGAAGAAAGTACAAACAGTAAAAATCTAGAAACATTATATGTTATACAACGGAAAATTTCATTAGTTGCAATAAGAACCCCATGGGTAAATAGCTCCGTGGTAACGAATCCCACATCCGACAGTTGCCAATTTAAATTTACCCCTGTGGTTCCCCCTCTACTAACAACTTTGGGGGCTATGACTTGACGGCTGGTAACCGCATTTCATACGCAAAAATATATCACCTACCGAGATCTGTGTTAGCAGAGTGCCACACCCGTAATGGGTAAAAGGCGTGATGATATATTTATTTATTTTATTTTCGAATAACTTATGTTCTGTGGCCAGTTCCATGTCTTAATATGTAGTTTGAATAGGAAAATTTGCAAAATTTTAGTTCTTTTTAACAACGGGAAATGGAAGTAATATGTCATGTAAATTAC
Organism: Poecilus cupreus; assembly: GCA_963942605.1. Lineage (NCBI taxonomy): Eukaryota > Metazoa > Arthropoda > Insecta > Coleoptera > Carabidae > Poecilus > Poecilus cupreus. Next base: position 10,752,176 of record OZ012731.1, read on the forward strand.
GATATAAATTTTGACAATTCTATCGAGCAAAATGCTCATATGCATCTATTTATATTTGTTCATGTTGATGCAGTTTAAGTACTTCACAATATTCAGGAAATGAACAATATTCCGCTGTCAAAACATATGATTAATGCCAGTATAACTGTCATATGCTATACCTCTTGGCATGAGCTGCATTTCTTTTAATTTTCTCGTTATGACTACATGTTTTCAAGTCACACGACAGTTTTATTTCTAATGTCAATTAGTTATAAGACGAAACACGTGTTATGAAACGTGTGACATTTATTTTAAACGGACTTCGCTCGTCTGTTCCAAATATTATTCGTGTGGTTAGTTTACGTAATTATTCGTTATTTGTTTAAAGTGGCATTTTCGCATTTGGCTGGAGTGGGTATATTACATTAGATTTCATTTATCGGAGGAACTCTGTGAGTGAAGCAATCGTAAGTTTAAAGTGTTCTGGTTACTTTACTGAAACGCATTCACATTTTATGACTTTAATAATGTTTCTCTGACGTTAATACTTGTTACAGATGCTGTGTGTAACACCTCACCAGTAAAATAACTTTCAAACTGTTTATTTAACAGATTACAGCGATTGAAATACGTAGATTTATAAACATGAATATAAAAATATTTGACATATTGTCTCTAAATATTTTAACTTGCTTAGCATATAATGTCCTGTCTAAATCCTTCTCAATGGCACAAAATAGTGAAATCGTCTTCTATGGACCCCAAAACGTGCTTATTAGTTGAAAACTCACTACCGGAATTTTTCACCCGTCACAATAAAAAAATCAGCACTTAATCTTTCACCAAATACAACTCTTAAACGGTACAAAATAGTATTTGATGATACAGAAACATACCATCTTATTTGTTTATTTTCTAATTATATTTAAGAAATTTAATTTTCTTTGGTATATTTATTTAATTTTTTGACATATATTTGACTAAGAAAACAGCTTCACAATCACAATGACATGTGTCATATTTCGTAAAAAAATTGAAAATTTTTAAGTGTGCTATACATGGAATACAAGCTTTATAAAATTTAATTTCTCTTAAATCTAATGAAAATTAATAAAATTAGTGTAATCAAAACTGATGTAAAATTAAATATTCTAGAATTTCAAAATAACATAGATTGTTGAAAAATTAAATTAAGCCTGGTTTTTCAGGGAAAACTATTAAGGGCTTCTAGTAAACTGCTACTTCCGGTTGACCAATTATATCCAAACTCTAATCAGTTCTTCATATAGGGACCCTAAAACGTGCTTATTCATTGAAAACTCACTACCCAATTACCAAAAACATACCTCCCTTACACGGATGATGGCGGAAGGTAAAAAAATGTAATACGAATATCAACAGAGATGCTCGATTCAGAATATATACTGGTGTGTTAGTGCCTAGAATTTGAAAATTAAACTGAGGATTTAAAATTTTACAGTCCAATGTGCTAATTTTTAATTGCTCACAAAAAATTTAACAATTTTTACTACTTCCGTACAGAAATATTATCAAATATTTAATCTTTATTTATTCGGAAAAACAGTAAAAATACAATAATGTTAAAATTTGTTTAATCTATTAACAATTTTTTTTTATTTTATTTTAATATTTAAATTTATACAATTGTTTTTGTGTTCCAAATAGTTTTGCGTCATAAATTTTCCTTATGCATTATTTTTAGCCACAAAGTTAAATATTTATATCCGTTAGCCTCCATTTTGGGCTGAACCATATTTTGTAAATAATAATATTACCTTTCATTCATTATATTTATACAAACTTGTTCAAAGATTTAGTAAATCGGGTTGATTTGGAACGCTACAGATCAGAGAGGTCAACAGGTATTACTGGGGGTATATGTAATGAAATACTGTAATGTTTTTAGTTGAATAAATAATAAAATATTTGTTTTAATAATGATTTTTGTACCATAACTACTAATACGTACTCATACCTATTCAAAAATAATTATTTATTTGAATGGAAAAGTGTTTTATATTTAAATTTGTATTTACCAAATGTGTACTGTAAATAAATATATCTGAATAATAATATGGAAAGCATTCACATAAATATAAATAAATATATTGTCAAGACATTTATCCTTTTTGGGTATAACATTCTGCTTTCACAAATCCGCGGTAACTGCAGTTACCAGTCGCCATTATTGGGGGAACCGCAGGGTTAAAAAGCTAAAATTATTTATTAAAAATAATATCATTATTACAAGAATAGCGTGGGTAATAAAGAGTTATCAGAAGGTTTGTAAAATACAAATTAAATCCCGTACTATTGTGCATAAATAATAGTTTCACAATTGGGTGAAATAAAGAAAGGAAATATTCTGCGAAAATTATGTGTGTATTGTTTTGTTTATCTCCTAGATAAAAATGAGTTCCGAGAGCGATGTGCTAAAATATATTTTTGGCTTTTAGAAGAATTTCAGTCACTGTGAACTGCTCACTTTTTTACAACCCAATGTTGAAATAAGTAGCAGTGTGCTTTTTAAAAAGAATTTCCTTTTATATCCGGTATGTGGGTTTATTTTGGGGACTGACTCAGTGGTTACCCCAAAATGCTTTTGTTCAACATGTAAATATTTCGCAATTATCAATGTAGTAGAAAGTTATAAATATTTATGTACTAAATAAATAAACATTTATTGATGACAAGTAGGTGCACTCAGACGATAGTATTTAGTCATAAAAATTCAGAGTTCAATTCTAGCCCACAAGTTGAATTTGTTACTCATTTTCAGTTATATCCATAGGTATCAAGATTTGACAGTTGGTAAAAATACTTCTTTATTATAAAATCATTAAATTTATTTTTTATACGACCACCAAATTGCTCATTACATTCTTACTATTAATATGAAAATACAATAGGTAACGTGAGATTGAAATTCATAACTCATGGATTTATACAAATATTGGGTCCATAAAAATTATTTCGATATTTACCTCCCACACATATATGCAAGAAAGGTATTATGTAGAGTAAAAATATTCGATACTCTAGATACGATAGAATAGTATTGAATACAATTTTTATTTGAATTTTGCTCTATTTTATACTGTTTGACAGTTTTATAATACGGGAGGTTATAAGTTGGAATATATATTTTTTTTTATTAAAATAAGTCATAACAACAATTTCGATATAATAAGATCTTATATTTTATATTTTCGCCAATCCATAAAAAATTTATGTTATATATATTTTTTCTGAATTCTGATTGGAGTCAGTAGAGTATGGTTTTTATTTTTAAGTACCTGTATAATTTTTGCGAATGAAATCAGATAATTAATAGTATGTACGAAGCAACGTAGAAGAAATGGGTCTAGAAATCGTACATATACAAATTCACAAATATTTACGAATTGTAATTGAAACAACTGTGTGTTCTCAATTCGAAAAATATTTACATTAATACATACATATCCTAAAATTAAACAAAATCATAAATATTTACTCGAGCCGCTGCGCGCAACACACGATTGTGTGTCAGGTAACAAACACAAACAAAAATTTGGTACTCACCTCTCTGATCGCCATCTGCAGCCGCGTTGTACCTCCGATGTGTAATCAAGAACGCCCTGGGCATTTCTGCCAACTTTGCAATCGAATTTTCAAACCTTGTCACTTAACAGAAACAATCTCTGACACCTGTGTCCGCCCGAAACTTTTCAAACCGCGGAAACTTCCGTATCACTCAATTAAATCAAAGAACATTATTCAGCAACACTTTTAAAAGCTATTCAGTAGTTTTCAACAAAATTTAATATATTCTTTCCGGTTAAAACAGAATTATAATCGAATAAATATGTAATATGTCACTCGGTAAACAAGTTGTTGAATTTGTTATTTTGTAGTTTGTTTTCAGCGATAGCTAGATTCGCTAACTTGTGATATTTGTAGTATGCGTTGTGTGGGAGTGATGTGAAGGTTTCAAGCTCTTAAGTCGGTGTTCGTGCGTTCTCGACTGACTCTAAAAGTGGTCTACTTGCTACTGAGTCAGGCGAAGTACAAGTCGGTCTATATTTACCAAATCTTGACGCGTGCCAAACACGAATGTTGGAGAGGTAGGGGACAAAAAATCCGTGTGTCGCCCCCGCGGCCCCCCGGCTCGCACGCCCATGTGTGGAGCACCCCCCTGCCCCGGATGCTGGGTGCAGCGCCCGTAAAGCTCCGCCGTGGCACGTGACTGCGGACGTTCACTTATGAGAAATTCGTAAACAGAAGCGAGCGGGGAATAAACGATTTGTGATTGTCGGAGAAGGACTTTTTTCAGCGTGGTGGGAGGGATGTTTTGATTTTTTTATTTGTTTTGTTTGTTTTGGATATGTAAGGTGTTCTATCACTATTATACTTACATTTCATTTTCATTCTTCTATTTTTATTGCTGATTTAAAATATTAATTTATTTTATCCAACACCTCTCAATAAATGCTCTATAACTACGGCGATTTTAAACAAGGAAAGTAACAGATTACCCACTAGCGGGCATAATTTTGAGAGAATCTACTAGTAAGTATTTTTTATTTATAACAATAATAATAACACACAACACCTTAGTAACTACTTCGATTGACATTTTAATTTCAAAAATTTAAAGCATATGTCACTGTCAAATTATATTTCTTTAATAAATTTTGTATTTATTAAGAGTTGGATAAAACATTATATTTCACACGTGGGCAAAGTGGAATTACCCTCTCGATAAAATTATCTCACTCAGCCTTCGGCTTCGTGTGCTAAAATTTCTCTCGTGGGTAATTTGCCCACTTGTAAAGTAAATAACTATTAATTTTTCTTAAAATTCATTATTCTTCTAGATTGCCGGTTGTACCAACAAAACTAAATTTGGTGTGGGCATCACATAACTTCCTTGTATAAATAAATTTGTATTTGAATATTTAGTAATTATATTTGACAAATATTTGATATATGAAATAGATGTTTTAGTTGTTTATTCATTTAGCAATTATGATTAATGAAATATTTTAACAAAATTTAGTTTAACTCAAAATTGGATGCAGATGCAAGAAATTTGCAAATAATAGTTTTATTCCCATATTATTGTAGAGGTAAAAATAAAAAGCTGACCAAAGCTAACCGCTGACTAATGCTGATCGTAGTATAATGCTCACGCTGGTCTACTTTTCCAATTAATATCCATAGACCTATGACGACCAACACGGAGATATGCTGTATTATCCATATAAATGCGTTATTATATTATTTACCAAATAATATTATATAGTTTCTTAATTGCTATGGTATTTTTACAAAATATATCTTATATTTTCAGCTTACCTAGTAGTTCAGTGAATTCTACGACTGAAACATCGTTCTATATGTTTGATAATTCATGTGATGACCACACCAGTTTATTACTTGTTCCATTTGTAGCTTTAATTTGACAAAATTTATTTTTGCGACTCCTTTTACCCTGAAATGTTCGTTTCTGCTCTTGTCGTTTACTATTTTATCTTTTTATTGTTGCCCAGATTTTGCTTTCATACAAAAGTATTGTTTTGTACATTGTCATTTTTACCTTCGAGGTAACATCTATATTATGCTCTCTAAGTATTCAAATACTATCAAGATGCTCTTTCTATATATTCTTCTTTTATTGCGATCATAATTTTTAAGCTTCTTTCCTGTTATTTATTACTTTCGCCATACAGGTATTTTGCCAATTTTATATAATAGATAAAATATGTGATGAAATAATTGTCTGGTTTTTGGCATCACATAATTGAGAAAATGATGACATATATATATATTAATTTCATCATCAGAATAGGAATAGTTCATTTATTTTTCCCTCAGGTTTATACTTCAATATTTCTTCATCATTTATTTTTCAGCTCTGAAGAATATCTGATTATCAATAGCAATAGCAAATGAGTTTACATAATTGTATTTGAACGCACATGGCGTCTATTTCTGATTTGTTTGAAAAATCCGAACTGCGTCGACGTGCGTCAATATTTTGCGTAGCACCTGTTGGCGCACAATTTAACACTAACAAACACTTGCACATCGCGGCCAGCGCCTGCTTGGAGATTTTTCCTTCAAGGCCTCCTAGATCTTGGCCCACAGCCATCCGAATATTTTTGAGACGGAGAAAATAAAAGAAATCTTCATCCAAAGGTTAAAATCATTTATATTTAGTTTACGGACGTTACAAATCGTAGAAGAACTAAAATTTGGGTAACGAGTATTTTTATCGAGATCGTAGGACCTGTTAGAGACAGATTTATGAAGCGGAGAGAGAATTTTGTTTTGGTTGTTGATTTGTTGCTTTTTATTGTTTTTCCGGGAAAACTGATACAAAATATTGTGGAAGACACGTGGTTTGTGTATTTAATAAATTAATTTTAGTTGCTACGGGAACAAACAAATAACAGAAATTGTAATTGTTAATCATTCAATACAGATTCACATACCGATAGAAAAATCACGGAATATACTCACTTAAAATTGCAATATTTTTTTATTACATTTCTTTATAATATAAGCGTTAAGAAACCCATTGTAGCAGAGCGCATCGTCAGATCTCAAATATTTTTCGAGATACGTCGATTTTTGGTATTTTTCGAAGTGCAAATTTAAGGGCCTGTAATTCAAAAACTACATGAGATATCTAAAAATTCTCTCCAGTTTAGCGTTTCTGGTGCCATATATAACAAATTAGCAAATTTTTAAAATTTTGAAATTTTTTTGTATTTTTGTTCAAAATTTAAAATGGCGATAACTCGACAAATATTAAAGATACAGATTTGCAATGTTCACCAATCGATTCAGCTCGTCGAAATACATAAGTATGCAAAGTTTCATAAGAATCGCTCTACGGGATGGAAAGTTAGAGCAAAAACCCTGAAAATGGCGTTTTTCGTCCAAAAAGTCAATAGGTACCCCTTGACGTTTGGCCTGAATTTGGCCATTTTACGACTTTTTGCTCTAACATTTCAACCGGTTGTCCGAATTTTCTGAAATTTTCAGGGTTTATGTATTTCTTCGAGCTGAATCGATTGGTGAACACTGCAAGTTTGTATCTTTCATATTTGTCGAGATATCACCAATCGAAATTTTGAAAAAAAATTCAAAAAAATTTCAAAATTTTCAAAATTTACTATTTAATTATAAATGGCACGAAAAACACAAAACTGGAGATATTTTTCGATATCTTGTATAGTTTTCGAGTTACAGCCCCTCAAAGTTGCTCTTCGGAAAATATAAAAAATCGTCATATCTCGAAAAATATTAGAGATATGACGATGCGCTCTGCTGCAATGGGTTTCCGGGCGCGAATATTATAAAGAAATGTAATAAAAAAAATTTACAATTTTAAGTCATATTTGGGGAAATTTCCGTATTTTGAAAAATATTACAAATCGCCATATTTCGATAAATATAAGACATATTACGATGCGTACTACAGCAATGAGTTTATTCATGTATAAATTATACATAAGTTTGGAGGAGTATTTAATTTATTTTCTAGTAAACAATTTACTAGTACTAACCTTTTGATACTTATACGTTTCTTTCTTAATTTAAATAATTAAATCTGCCTAACCCACTAATACCCAGAATTTGTAATTATGTGTAAAATATTTTATCTGAGTTAAATCCCACTCATTTTTCGTGAGTGAAGAGCTTCATTAACGTCTTCGTTTTCTATTAAACATGAAGTTTCGATGTGATTTTGTCACCATTATAGCAAGCTGCTACGATAACTTCTTTATAGAATTGGGCAGATTGCATCCTTACTGAAACTCACTGTATGTAGTATAGGGAGAGAATTTCCTGCATATTAGGATAGGGTTGAACTGCACACAGCTTTTTGAAACAAGTTAGTTGGTTAGTGAATTTCCTTGAAGTTTTCCTCTTTGAGCCGGTGAGTGTCCGCGCTGTGCGGTGCGGACGCGCCAGGCCGCTGAGTCACGGCCGCTAAATCCGTCGTCGGCGTCGGAATGCGTCGCGGCGGCCGCAGCGGTGGCAGTGCGCGTTGGCTGCCGGCCATCAAACCACCGCTCGGCTCGCGGCTACAGCCTCTTGCAGACACCAAGCTGCTTCTTGGCCCGCGGGTATTTATATCACACACACTAGACGCTGCACATACGGGGCGGTGATCTTACAGACAGCAGGGTTGAGGAAGATGGCTAAATATGGAAAATTGCTTCAAATGGAATTTTACTAAATGGGGCTGATTGGCATACGACTTTCATATACAAATATTTTATACTTGTTTGACATATCGTCGATTAAATGACACAATCATATAACTACTAAAAAATTATAAAGTTTTCAGGAGAGCAAAACAAACCTGAACTGTATTTTGTTTATTGGTTCTTCTTATGAGGTTCGGACAAAATGAACTATACTTATAATGATTTTGGAGAAGACGCACGTCATCATCCGGAAAAAAACTTTATAAAGTGAAAAATAACTTGTAAAATTTATTAAAGCTAATGTTAAAAAAAAAAAACAACGAAAATTACTAGCATTAAGAAAAGTATATATTAATGCAATTTACAGTGATTTTATAGTCAATTTTATAACTTAATGGAATTTTAAATTATTAAAAATAATTCTAGTTTTTTTTTTGTTCGCTATGTTGCTGCTATTGGTAAATGATCACGTTTACATACAAAATTCATATCGAACTATCACTTTACTGTATTGTTAAAATTTGTACTCCTCGTGATCTAGTGTTTTATAATAGGTATGTATTAATATATTGTGTTTATTGCAACAAATCACGTCTAAAAATGGCGGCACGTGTGATGCAACACACATTTTTTTTTCAGTAATAATATAACAAGAAAGTGAGAATAAATTGAAAATAATTTGACAGATCATTCGAAAACTTGTTGCCAGGCAATAGCCACGAAAGCCCGTAGGTCTTGAGTGGCTATTGCCAAATGGCGACAAGTTTGAGAAAGATACTGGAGAACTATTTTCTAATTTATCGAACTCTCGAGTTATATTTAATTAGATTATTTTTTGTTTTCATCATCAGGCACGCCACTAAATCTATCTTTTTTGCTCATTTTTACTTATGTTGATGATAACTATCTGACATCTGACATCTGTCAACAAAAACAAAAAAGCTACAGAGAAAATTGCCGGGAATAATCACAAGAGCATTATTCTCAGTATAATAATGACAGGATTGGTTAAAACGCAGACACGTGACATAATATAAAGCATTTCATTGGTTTTAAGAAACGTCAAAAAATAATCATTTCAACAAAAATTAGTATGCCATATAAACATTGTTGCATAGTGACGTCATTATCTAGTAATATTATTGATGACGTGCGTCTTCTCCAAAATCATTTTGAGTGTAGTAGTCTTCCAAGACTAATATAATTTAAGAGATATTGCCAATGCAGAACAAATTTTTCAACTTATATCCTTTTAAATTTAAAAATAACTTATTTTTGCTTTATTTGATTTTGACATTTAACCGGCGAATGCACAATAAAGATGAGACATTCTGATTGGTCAAATTTCTAATGATTGAAATAACCCCATCAATACTGCATAATAGGCAAGTTATAAAAAGTACTGAAATAAAAAATATTTGTTGATTACTAATGATTGATGCAATTAGTAGCTCGAATGAAACAAGCTTTGATTACTTATTTAACGATATCGAACGAGAGAACTATAGCGAAGTCAGCACTCAGCAGTTCTATTCTTATTTGTAACGTTTACCGAAAAAAATATTAACATTTCCACTGTTTAAAATTGTAGCAAGAATCACAGGGCGACATATTTAGAACTAAACACTCAGAGCCACCTCAGAGCTTATAATAAAAATCTTAATTAAACAGTATTGACTCATTCCTTGCCACATTTTCCTTCCTGTTTATATAAACAGATGATTCATGAAAAAGTGCAGCAAAGATCATGCTAGTCGCATTTAATATCTATTCCATATTAAATTAACTATTATTTTATATCTATATTTATTTACATATGTATATCAATTGAAGAACATACCGGGTGTTGAATTAGATAGTGGCGTATAGGACTTTCAATGCTATTTTTAATACATTGCTGTAAATTTTTATTTATTCATTATACTGCAAAATACAGAAGTTGTTCAGAATTTAAAAATGCGTGTAATAAGGTCCATTTGGTTACTTAAATGTTAATATATCACAATATACCAATAATCAAATCAAAATTAATATTTTACACAGTTTTAAATTTATTTGTTTATTTAACAGTAAGAAATGGAAAGAAACGAACTCTCAAATTCGCTATTATACTATTATAAATCCTTGTACCTTATATTTCAATTCTACACCCAGTATATCTAAATATATAAACCTAAATACCAAAATTTATGTATTGAGCGATATATAAGTTGTGACAAATTTATTAAATTTCAAACAAAGCGACGTGGAAATTCCATTCGACATTTGCAGTTAATATTTGTGTAAACTGCAAAATTACATTACATTATATTTAGCTATTGAAGTACTTATTTATATTAAGTTCATAGGCACTGAATGTTGAATAATACAATAAAATAGCTGTATAAAATAAAATAAAAGTGAATATCAATCAAATGTCAAATTGGAATGTACCTGAAAGAAATAATAGGGTTGACAAAAGTACGTCAAAACTGGCAACCGGATATCCGGCCAAACATTGCCTGAAAAATGCTGAGAAATTGGTTTTCATTCACCTCTTGTTAACTAAGAATACTAATTAATTTTTTTGAGAATAGTAAGAAGAAGAGATAGAAAAGAGAGAGAAATGTCACAAATGTTTGCTTACAAAAACATCACATCAGTATTACCAACCAACACAATATTTCCTGAATTTTGAAACTTGTATTTTTTTATTAACAAAAAAAAAGATCATAAAAGTTGCAAAATATGAAAAAACAGTATAAACAACTCGTTTCATAATTTGTTCTCACAAAATAAAATAACAATTATGAAACTCCTTCATAATATACTACAAATTTCATATTCAAAATTAATTAAATTGTTACAAAAATCAACTTAGTTCTCCAATTATCATGAAATTTATAATTATAAAGTTTAGTTTTTTAGTTCGTGAATTTTTTAATATAGAAACACATCTGTCCATCCATCTATCCACGCAGACGTCATTGTGAAAACGCTCAAAATGGAATCAGGGGAAATCAAAACATATATTTGCGTGAAACTCAGATAATAGATTTTTTCATGATTGCTATACGTTCTTCTATTGCGCATACCCTATAAGTTACAATACAAATCATTATAAGAATAAGTGATTACAACTAAAACAAGTACATATGCAACAATAAATAATAACTCAATGCAAAATAAACAACAAAACCTTTACAATGAAACATGTAAAACTCTACATGTGCAACAACAAATGAGAACACAATACAAAATACACAAGAATGAAAAACTCTACCATAATTTTACTAGATTAAATAATGTAACATGGATTCGAATTCATGTATGTAACACAAATCAGTATGAAAATATGTAATTACAAATTTAAAAAAAAAACTACATATGCACCAACAAATGATAATACAGCACAGAAATTGCTATACCCTATAAGATAGCAAAAATTTGTTAATCTTTTTTGAGAAAAATATAGATTTAACGTAGGTATTATATTTTGGTTTCGTAGAATTGTTGTTTAATAGAATACGATACATAAAATCATAAAAAGATCAGAAATGAATACGCAATATTTCTGGATTATATTTAGCATGAACACTTTCATTCACAGATTGTTGCAAAAATACGCACGTACCACGAATTTATGAATGTGAAAACAAAGTAAGAGCCCAGCTGAGTGTTTGGTGCATACACGTGTGTTGTGTATGTGTAAGTGTATGTACCACGTATGTTTTCCTGCCTGCCGCTCTGCGGCAGTGCGCCCCGGTCGTTAAATGTTCTATTTCCGTCTCCCGATCCGTCAGCATCCGGTGAACGTGGACGCCGTGAACAGCGCCTCCTCACCGAGGCGTCATTGTACTTGCAAGGCACCCTCAAACCTCCCAAAATTAGAAAATGCCTCCTACGAGGATTCACATATTTAATTATTTTGTACTTTGCACGAAAGGAAGTAACTTTTTTTCATTAGTCTCGGTCTAAGTCAATTGTAAACATAATTGACGATCATTTAAAATTAATTATTGATATATTAATTTAACTCTTTTCTCTGAGAATTTTAATTTGATACCAAACTCAATAGGATTCAATTAACTTGTGTAATAAACAATTGACAATCATCCAAAACTAATTTTTCACGTTTGTGTTGTGGTCCTTTCACTGTGACTTTTAATTTGATATTAAACTTGATTGAATTTAATCAACATTTATTATATGTCATCAAAAGAGATGTAAAATAATAGTTATTTACTTTACAAATGGGCAAAGTAAGGAATTACCTACGAGAGATATTTTACTACACAAAGCAGATAATTTTATCGAGTGGGTAATTCTACTTTGTCCACGTGTGAAGTATAACACTTCTTAATAACTGAAAAATTTATAAAAGAAATATTATTTGACAGTGACATATGCTTTACATTTTTAAATTAAAAAGTCAATCGAAGTGGTTAGCAAGGTGTTGTGTGTTATAATTGTTATAAATAAAAAAATATTCACTAGTGGCTTTCCTCAAAATTATACCCACTAGTAGATAATCTGTTACTTTGCTTGTTTAAAATCGCCATAGTTATAGAGCATTTATTGAGAGGTGTTGGATAATAGTTATTTACTTTACAAGTGGGCAAAGTAAGGAATTACCCACGAGAGAAATTTTAGCTCACGAAGCCGAAAGCTGAGTGAGATAATTTTATCGAGTGGGTAATTCCACTTTGCCCACGTGTGAAGTATAACGTTTTATCCAACACTTCTTAATAAATGAAAAATTTATTAAAGAAATATTATTTGACAGTGACATATGCTTTAAATTTTTAAATTAAAATGTCAATCGAAGTAGTTACCAAGGTGTTGTGTATTATTATTATTGTTATAAATAAAAAAATACTCACTAGTGGCTTTCCTTAAAATTATACCCACTAGTGGATAATCTTTTACTTTGCTTGTTTAAAATCGCCATAGTTATAGAGCATTTATTGGGAGGTGTTGGATAAAATATTTTACATCTTTTAAAATAACATAAATTGTTAAAATAGGAAATTTAACGGTGATTTTCACGAAAAACTGTTAAGGGATTCAAGTAAACTGCTACTTCCGGTTGACCAATGTTGTCTAAAATCTAATCAGCTCTTCATGTAAATATAAGTAGCAAAAATTGTATTTTTTGGTATTATAGTAATTGAGTTATGCGAGACGAAAAAACTGCCACAGACTACACACAGACATCATGGCGAAAATAGTAAAATCTTATTATTGAGACACAAGTTGTGCTTATTCATTGAAAACTCACTACCCAATATTTGACCAAAAACAATACCTCCCTTACCTAGCGGTAGGCGGAAGGTAAAAATGAAATAAAAATACGAAATTAAATTAAATTTCTGAAATTTAAGTAGAAAATTAATAAATAAAAAGGTATCAAATGCAAAAATTAGATTTTTTAAATTGTATTTCTTGATTTGCAAGTAACCTAATATACACTAACTTAAATTGAAAGCTAGTCACGTTCTTGCCTTAATAAATACCTATCATTTCAATAAAGTACTAATCAAATTGTGATAATCCTTTGGGAATGTTTTTACATTCACTACGTGACTTCATTCCGACGTTTAGCAATCTAAAATATCTACTCAGTCCTGTGTGATTCGATTACGGCGAAAACTGTAGCCATTTTGCGACACAATAAACAGTTTGCGATCTTATAAAGCGACTAAAATTAGCATCTAATAGCACTACTACACTGCAGACTACAGACTCTGAATGTGAATGCCGTGTCTCGGAATGTCCTGTTAACGGTACAGTGTACAGCACTCTGAAATGTGGGGGCGGGATCTCGGGCTGCACGAGAGCAAGGGTCAGGGGTGTTGGGGCGCAGCCCTGCACGGGGCACGTGCCCTGCAGAAGGGCGCTAGGTCGATGGGCAAGTGTACAAATAATGATTTGTGTGTCTAGGATGTGACGGCAGGGCACGCGAGGGAATCGGCAAAAATTGGTAGCTAATTGGTGATGCAAAATTGGAAAAGAGAATACGATAACGAATTTGAATGTTTTATAAACATGAAAGTGTTTGCTTCCTTCGCTCTGGGTGGGTCGTCTTACCGAAGTTTCATTACGAAACAGAATTATATTTGTATTTCAAATCGGCACTAAAGTGCTCCAAAATCGTCATTAAATCATCACTAAAGTAATCTATTATACGATGATTTTGAGCAACGTAGTATTGGCAACCATAAAATAATTATTATTCAAGTAAGATAATTGACGTATTGTAGTAAATTTATATGTAAAATGAAACAATATATACAAAAAGAATTAACTAATTAATTCCGATGAAGAAACTGAAGACAAAACAAAACTTTGAGTGTTATTTACGATAACTTCAATGTTAGAGGTTGCAAACACTGATTATCAGTTACATTTGACAACTGACAGATGTATAAACGTAAACTATAAAATTAAATATATACTGCGGCACTGAAGTTCCTATTTATCAGATCACTCACATGGTTTATTTTCCCGGGCCCTACGGGCCTTGGCAAATAAATTCCATGTTCGTGATAAAAAGTTAAACTTCAGTGCCTTGATACATAAATAACTATCTTAATAAATCATCTTTCATCTATTACTGCTGTTTGTCTTTTGTTACTTATAAATGAAAAGTATAGTCACCGCACTACTTTATTATGCTTTCATATAAATCTGAATTTGATTATTTAATAATTACATATGATATTCAGATAATAAATACATGATTAGTTTCTGTACTGTTCATTTTAGGACTGAAAGGAGTAAGAACTGTTTTAAACAGAAACAAAAGGTCTTTAAAATATGTAGAATGTTCTATTAAAAAATATAAAGTTACATATCATTGCCCGAAATTGGAATATGCGGTAGAAAAACTTGTAATGCAGATGCGTGGGCTTTTTAATGTAAAATGTACTTTGAAAAATTTTCAGTAATATTTAAAATATTCGCATAAAATAAAATTTACAGACCGATGGATCACCCGGTATAATATATTTCTATAATAAGATAGATTTATAATTGAATTTGTAATTTTTAACTATTTACCACCAAGTATATTTATAAAAAACAAAGTTGTGAGTTACAAATTTTTTCAGTACCATTGGAATTTCATTTGTTATAGGAAGCACGAATTGGATTAGATTGCTAAAGTTTTACCATTTCAGAAAGTCGATATTTCTTGAAGTTTTTATTCCTGCATAAAATTTCAAGTTTTCTTTCACTAATTTGTAATTTTTAATTCTAAAATTAAGAAAATCTAATTTGTCCAGTACATATTAACTCTCGCCAATTGATTTGATGTTAAAATTATTTAAATATTGTCTCACAGATGTCATTTTATAACATATTCCCTTTTTTAACTAATATATAGGTTATACACTTGGTTAAGTTATGTACTTCGCTCCTCACCACGCAAATATATAGGTTATTTATTTATTTATTTACAAATCGGAGGACCAACAGTCCTGACGGACTAAAAACGAATTAAAGAAATACAAATAAGTAATAAGTAGTACAAAAGAAAATATTTTTACAAATATAATATATAATCTACTTGGTATGAGATTGATTACATATTTTATTTATTATTTTTTAGTTTATATTGAAATTAAACATATCGTAAATAATTAATTATAATACTTTTTAATTTGTAAAATGAAATGTGGAAAAATTTGTACTCGGTTCGTCGCTTCGCTAATATATTGGTTATAAAATAGTTTTTTTATGAATAGTATTTCAAATAAACCCACTTTCTATTTGCACTCAAGAATGTAATTCAACCTCTGTCCCTTCCTCACGAACTCCACTGGCATTGTCTCCTACCTGGCTTGCGTCTGGTCGCGTGTCTGGCATGACTTCCGACCTGTATGTCATGGGGTGTCTAGGGGTTGCCCTCTTGTGTCTGCTGCCTGTCTGAGCATCCTATAACCGAGAGGATGCGAACAACCCCTGTAGACACGAGCCACGAGCCACCTCGGCCCATCAGCACTTCCGCAATGTTCAAGACAAGCAACAGCTGATCAGCTGTTGGGGAAACCACCCTTATAAGCAGAGTAGTTCTGTCTAGGTAAATCAGTTGTGAAGCCTGAAGAGGCTTTGGTTTTTATTTCCTCAAGGCTACAAGGTCGTACTACCCCGATTAAACTTTTAATTCTATAATCATATCGTATGTTTCATGACAATTGATTTTGGTCATAATGGGGTCGTGATCAAATTTTGATTTTGTTTATGTGATTCAAGATAAGAAAAAAGAATATCCGTATTTTTAAAATGAGAACAAGAAATAATATTATTATAAATTAGGAGAAGGGATTGTAAATTTGAGTTTCAGTGGACCAAACTTCGGGAATGGATTCGTGCTGGTAGTAAATGATTATTTGTTGTGCTTAAGTAGATTGTTTATTGACAACTGATCTTCTTGAGAATCTTAAGATACATTGTAAGTACAGCGGTGAAATATTGAAAGAGGTGGAGGAATCCCCCACTAAAAGAGTAGTGGCCTGTATTTGTGTATATGACTATTAAACAGGGATACTGGGAGAGAAAAGATAGATATAAATATTAACTGTAGTGACTTTATATTTTGTATATTTAGATATAATGAAAATAAATATAAATAATGTTTAAGCACGGAAATAATAGCTTCTATCGAACACCTCTCAATAAATGCTCTATAACTATGACGATTTTAAACAAGGAAAGTAACAGATTACCCACTAGTGGGTATAATTTTGAGAAAATCCACTAGTGAATATTTTTTTATTTATAACAATAATAACAACACACAACACCTTGGTAACTACTTCGATTGACATTTTAATTTAAAAATTTAAAGCATATGTCACTGTCAAATAATATTTATTCAATAAATTTTTCATTTATTAAGAGGTGTTGGATAAACTCGATAAAATAATAACACTCAGTCTTCGGCTTCGAGTGCTAAAACTTTTCTCGTGGGTAATACCTTATTTTACACACTTGTAAAGTAAATAACTATTTTCTACGACCACTTATAAATTTACTCATTGTATGGTTGTTGTTACTAGGGATATGATACAAGCATCGTGCGAAATGAATTTGTTTTGTGAGTATTTCAATACAGGTCAGTTCATTTCAGTACAGGTGCCATTGCTAGGATACTTATTTAGAATGGTCAAATATTGGAATGGTGAAAGCGGGACAAATTTATTATTAAAATTAAATTAATTTTGAAATAATATCGTGGTCGTAGAAAAAGTATAATGTACAACTCGCATGGAATGTCAATTTCATACTCGTATGATTTGCAGTGCTACAAACTTTCATACTCGTAGAAAATGAGTACCATTCCATGCTCGTTGTACAATATACTAATTTTCTACGACCACTTAGAAATTTACTCATTGTATGTTTGTTGTTGCTGGAATATGAGGTACATTGCAAGCATCGTGCGAAATGAATTTGTTTTGTGAGTATTTCAATTCAGGTCAGTTCATTCTGTACAGGTGCCATTGCTAGAATACTTATTTAGAATTGTCAAATATTGTAATGGTAGAAGCGGGATAAATTTATTATTAAATTTAAATTAATTAGGAAATAATAATAAGCAAACTGCAACTCCCTATAATAGTTTGATAGTATAATGACATATTTATTTTTTAACATAATTTTGTATCATCTATACAGGTCTTAAATCCTGTTTTATCGTCCTTCGATCCTTTGCACCGATATGCGTATTATTTCTCTGGTTCCAGAATTAATTAACCCCTTTCTCGCCAAACCAAAAAATGCATTTTAATCATCGCCAGATTCGCAAAAAATGTTAAAAAAACAGCCCACGCACGTGTTCTCTTACGACTCGCGAGGGGAAAGGAAACACTCTGGCATGTTCGGTTCGGTTCTGCGGTTTATGTCAACTTCCGGCGCTTGCACTGCCATCACGCGGCTATTTTTGTTTCCCTCGTGTCGTGTAATGCCCCCGCCCTTGCCCCGCACGTATGCCACTGTACGCCAACACATGCAGGCGAACACTATAACTAGGTAATTTCTTCAAACATTGAATACGCAACATGTTACGTAGATGTGTAAGGAACGAGATGTAAACAACTGGGTGCTGGAGATGATTGGTAGGAAGAGCGGATGTTCAACTGACTGTTGATGGTGAACTATTGACAGATTATTTAAAAATTCATTAGTCAATTTTAAATGGTTTTAAATGGAGTAAAACTAAACACAGGGCATCTCATGTACATGTCTCAAAAAATATATCATATAACGTGATTTACTGTGCTTTCAACTTCAATATGGATAAATCTTTAGAAAGCTTCAATTTGATACCAAATTCGAAAGAATTCTAATAACTTTAACAAAAACAATTGACTATTGTCCTAAAGTAATTTTTGATATTATAGTCCTCTGTGAGACCTTTAATTTGACACAAAACTCGACAAGGATTCAATTTGTGTTAGAAAAAATTGCCGATCATCAAAAACTATTTCATTTTTACCTCCCGCCTACCTCTAGGTAATGGAGGTATTGTTTTTGGTCAAAAAATTGGGTAGTGAATTTTCAGTGAATAAGCACGTTTTAGGGTCCCTACAATACGATTTCACTATTTTCGTCATGATGTCTGTATGTATGTATGTGTGTGTGTAGTCTGTGGCAATTTTTTCGTCTCGCATAACTCAAATACTATAAGGTAAGACTGTTTTGTGAATTTTTAATTTTTTTTAATTTAAATGGATAAAATTGGTCAACCGGAAGTAGCAGTTTACTTGAAGCCCTTAACAGTGTTTCGTGAAAAACACAGTTAAATTTCCTTTTTCAACAATTTATGTTATTTTGAAAGGTGTAGAATATTTAATTTTACATATGTTTTGATTACACTATTTTTATTAATTTTCATTGGATTTAGAGATAATAAAATAGAAAGAAATTAGATTTCATAAGTCGCACTCCTTGTACACCATGGAAACACTTAAAAATTTTCAATTTTTTACGAAATGTGATACATGTCATTTTAATTGTGAAGCTGTTTTCTTAATGAAATATATGTCAAAAAACTAAATAAATATACGAAAGAAAAATAAATTCTCAAATATAAATAGAAAATAAACAAATAAGAAGGTATGTTTCTGTATCATCAAATAATATTTTGTACCGTTTAAGAGTAGTATTGGGTGGGAGGTTAAGTGTTGGCCACATCAGATTTTTTACATTTTAGTTCAAGTCTTCTTCCTCAAGACTTTTAATTTGATACAACCTCGAGTTTAATCAATATTTATTATTGTTATCATGAGCACAGCGAAACTTCGAGCTCGAGTAGAAAAAAGAAGCGCTTTCCTCTCTAGTTTGACAAATAACTATTCTAGCTACTGAGGTAACTTTTCATGTAATGATAATTTAATTATTAATTGGATAGAATTAAGGTGTTCTTTATAGAACAGAGCTTCTCATTCCTATTTGTCATTACTGAGTTATAAAGAAACAAGCATCCAATTCGCATTTTCCTTTCGTGCAGCCGCGAGGGTGGTGCATAATTTGCGTAAGGTAACTTGAAGCAGGGCCAGATGCAGCCTCTTCTACTGCTACCGCCGCACGTGCGAACCGTGACGCGTGCCGCACCCAATGTAAACAATTGCGAATCGTGGTTTATTTGCGTTCGTAAAAACCGCGGTTTACGACCGCGAGCTGCAGCAGCTTGCAGCACACGCGTGCGTCACCTGGACCTAGCGCACATCGTGCCACTTACATGCACGCATAACACACGCTGCAGACGAGTCTTGCTAGAGAACTTTGCAATGGTCAGCAGAGTATGGCGTATGTTATTTTTATGAGTTATGAATTTCCGGTTGCTGAGTGATTCGTCAGTATGACGGGGTTTTATGGAAAATTTCATTGTGGGATGTTTAGTATTGACTGACTATACACAAATCGTAATATGTATTGCTATTGCTATTTTATCGTTTATACATTACTTTGTTTTAAATATTCCTTCACGTGGATCTATAAACCATGTATTTCTAGAATAATACATAAAAGTCTGATGTGGCGAGCACATAACCTCCCGCCCAATACTATTAAACGGTAAAAATAGTATTTGATTATACAGAAACATACCTTCTTATTTGTTTATTTTCTATTTATATTTGAGAATTTTAATTTTCTTTCGTATATTTATTTAATTTTTTGACATATATTTCACTAAGAAAACAGCTTCTCAATCACAATGACATGTGTCACATTTCGTAAAAAATTAAAAATTTTCCATGGTGTACTAGAAATGCAAGATTTGTGAAATCTAATTTCTTTATATTTTATTATCTCTAAATCTAATGAAAATGATTAAAATTAGTGTAATCAAAACTAATGTAGAATTAAATATTCTTCAACTTTCAAAATAACATAAATTGTTGAAAAAGGAAATTTAACCGTGTTTTTCACGAAAAACTGTTAAGGGCTTCAAGTAAACTGCTACTTCCGGTTGACCAATTTGATCCAAAATCTAATCAGCTCTGTATTTAAATATATGAAGCAATAATTCACAAAATTGTATTTTTTGGTAATATAGAATTTGAGTTATGCGAGACGAAAAAATTGCCACAGACTACACACATACATACATACATACAGACATCATCGCGAAAATAGTAAAATCGTACTGTAGGGACCCTAAAACGTGCTTATTCATTGAAAACTCACTACCCAATTTTTTGACCAAAAACAATACCTCCCTTACCTAGAGGTAGGCGGGAGGTAAAAATTAACTCTAAGGGACGATATGTCCATCTACAAATAAATTTCCGAATAAGTTATCCGTCGAATGGTCGAATAAATAAAAAATACGCATCAAAAAAGACAGCTAGAACCTTAAGTATCATTTGAGCTATGATTTCGATGTGACATTTTTCATTTATTCGGTACTTTATTCGTAGATGGAAATATTGGCCCTAAGTCTAAATCAATTATTTACTAAGATAGAAGGAGAAACACAGACCGAATCACAAATTCTTCCTACAATCCTAACTATAAAACATTTATATCCTTAAAATTTCAGTACTCCTTAAAAAAATAAATCTATTGCACCGATTTTTAAGGTAACATTATCTTAACAATTCTAGCCCTTAGTTTACGGGTAAAAATGAGATTCAAGTGGACATGAACACAGTGAAAATATCTTGAAATACCGGATTTAATTGTAATAAAACTATTATCATTTGGTTTACGAATACTAAACTACAACTAAACATTCTCTTTAATTGAAATAATTTTTCTTGTTCAAGTGAACCCTTGACTCTAACAAAGCAATTTACAGTACAATGCTAAAAGGTTCCTTTGTACCTTCAGATTTTAGAGTTATAAGTTATGAATACCACAACGACGCCAGGCGTCGGTTGTCGAGCGTATCGACACCGACGCTAATCGTTGAATGCCACCGCGGTGGTTGGCGCTGTTATTTCTGTACCAGACGCGCTGCGCTAACATCTCCACGGACACGGCTTCTGAACGCTACAAAGCGTCGGTACGTGCCAGCTGCATCCAAAGAATAAATAATCCACGCTAGGTTGAACTGCAGTCAGAGTTTACGGATTTCTGGAATTTTCATGCTAAAAATACGAGACGGCGTTTGGAAGAAACGGATGGGGGAGCATGGTCATGATATTGAACTCGTGTATTAAACTAATTCAATGAGAATTAATAGTATATTACGTACCGTGAACTGTAACTGATAGTTTTTAGGTCGAGAATGTAGTTTGGGATGTCGAGGCCCGTAGGGTCGAGATTTCCTAAACATTCGAGGCCTAAAATATCACTTATAGTTCGAGGTTAGTAAGTTATTTTTTGCAATACCTTCGTAAATATAAGAAAAGGAAAAATAGGTATCAAAATTAACAGCTGACAGATTGAGGTTAAAAATTAAATTTGAATGATATATATATTTACTTACCGTCCACCATGAACGGTAAGATTCACTTACCATCCACCGTGGACGGTAAGTAAATGATGTAACCATGAAAACCAATCGTGCAATAAAAGTTCCACTTACTGTGTTTACATTTTGTTATTAATGGGAAACTTACAGTACAGGTATTGCAAAAAATTAGTTTATGATTTTGTTCTAAACTTTAGTTGATTCCTGAGTAGAAACGATCCTACATCCATAATCACAGAAATTCGATTTACATAATTTAAACTATAGTTCAGATTAGATTTGAGTTTGTTAGGTTGGTTACATTGCTAATAATCATTGTTACTATATTATGTCGAAATGTCATTAATATTTATTTATACATATACCTACAATAAAATTTCAATTGATAACGTTTTATCCAACACTTCTTAATAAATGAAAAATTTATTAAAGAAATATTATTTGACAGTGACATATGCTTTAAATTTTTAAATTAAAATGTCAATCGAAGTAGTTACCAAGGTGTTGTGTGTTATTACTATTGTTATAAATAAAAAATACTCACTAGTGGCTTTCTTCAAAATTATACCCACTAGTGGATAATCTGTTACTTTGCTTGTTTAAAATCGCCATAGTAATATAGCATTTATTGAGAGGTGTTGGATAAACATCATTATGTCAAATAATTGTGAAGTGTCAAAAATATGTGTCATTTGAAATATTATAAAAGCACTATTTATATTATTAATTAGAAAATTAAATAGTTGTAAATTAAGAATTTAGTAACCTTTTCTTGTTTTTGTTTAGTTTGACTTGTTTGATTAGTTACGTCATAATATTTGAAAGGATCGAGAATATTATAAAAGTAATAAAGGGACTTTTATTCAATTTTAATATTTTAGGTAATATTGTGTTAATATCTGTTATAATTCCTAATAATAATAAATTCTAATATTTTAGCAATAGTAATAATTGTCTACTTTATTAAAGAATTACATAGGTATAATATCTATATGAAAGACAATTGTCAAAATAGTCATATACAAGGAACAAGTCATACGTGTTCAATTGATTTTATATGTATAAGAAAGTTTGTTGTATTTCGCGGCTGTTACGAAATTTAATTTTGCGGTCTGTTTGGCGGCTGCGAAATGCTTATTTCGCATCCGGGTGCACAAAAAAAAAATTATCAATGTAGTGTAATATTCATGTGGTTGGAGAAAAACTTAATTTTCTTAATAATTTCACAAAAAGTGCAACTAAATATGTTTACAATTCAAATAACACTACATTATAGCGGTTAATTAAAAGTTTTTTTCTTGGATTATACAACTATGCCAGATACTTTGTTTTCCTTATTCCTCCGCCATCTTTCCACCGATCAACCCACCTACTAACATTCAGGTTTTTTTGCGAATACATCTCTATCCCGAGAATTGCCTTTTTAACTCGGGACAAGTTATAATCTTGAAAGAAACAAAATTTCTGGTAAATGCTCAATATCAGAATCTAGCAGTGTCTGTGCGCACCAGGCGCAGCAGCCTGGTGCGATGACCACATTGCGCGTTGTTTGTTCGAAAAGAGGAAGCCTGCTGCTGTGGTCTGGCTGTGCACCGAGGAAGACGCCGCGAGTGAAAGAGTGAATGTTTACACTAATTGCTCCTGACTTCCTGATCCTGTTCCATGCGCCATGTGTTCGTGACTTCGTGCGATAAAATAATAAACGTGCGAGTGCGAGGATGATTCGGGAGGAGAGCAACTACTCCAGCGGGATAGAAAGAGGAACATGCTCTATGTCTTCCGGTGCACGTGGCCGATGTGAGATGACAGACCGCGTACACGTGGCCAAATGTATATAAAAACATTACTAAATTTTACTGTACTAATCAAAAATGTACATAAATTCAAATAGCTCGTTTAGTTTTGAAGAAATTGTTCGCAAGCTAGATCGCTTTATTGAAATGAGAAAAAATCCTGTATCCAATAAAAAAATAATATCTATAAAAATTGTGCGGTTCCGTTTAAAATTTTGTCACATATTTTTGGAACCGCTGATACAATATATTTTTGCTAATTTCATCAATTCCGCCTACCTCTGAGTAAGGGAGATACTGTTTTTGATCAAAAATTGGGTAGTGTGTTTTCAATGAAGAAGCACGTTTTTGGGTCACTACAATACGATTTTACTATTTTCGCCATGATGTCTGTATGTATAAATGTATGTGTGTGTATGATCTGTACCGATTTTTTCGTCTCGCATAACTTAAATGCCATAATACCAAAAAATACAATTTTGTGTATTTTTGCTTCTCGTATTTATATGAAGAGCTGATTAGATTTTGTATAATATTAATTACCAGGAAATGGTAGTTCCCCTCCCGAGAAAAAACACGGTAACTTTAATTTTTCAACAATTTATGTTATTTTGAAAATTGTAGACTATTTAACTTTACATCTGTTTTAATTGCACTAATTTTATTAATTTTGATTAGTTTTAGAGATAATAAAATATAAAAAAAAAATATATTTCATGAATCTTGCATTCTATGTATAATAGAGTGCCAGAGAGCAATAATTTTCACTTTTGTGGGGGAATTGGTGTTACAAGCTGAAATTTTCACACATGAAAGTTACTGACATAACAAACCAAAATTTCGAATTTGTTAAACTATAAGCCAGGCAAAAGGGCACTAGAATCAAAATTAGAGTTATACATATAACTGTAAAGAGACGAAAATTCTGAATTTGTTTAAATTAAAAAATATATAATAAAACTAAGGGCACTCTCTGCGGTGCTTGTCATGTTCTAGTGGTGATGCATTCAAAACTAACAAATAAATAACATAACCTCAAAATTGTAAGTTGTTGGTGTCGAAATAATACTTTAAATTATAAATCTCTTATCCTTTCACTAAGTGATGGAACTAAAAATAAATAAAGAATGAACAAAAATGAAACCACTGCTGAAACACACGTAATTCATTACGCTAACCTATCCTAATCTCATCACAAGTAATACATCCGGCTGTGGTTGTAGGTACTCTAAGTTCATTCTTATTGTAAGTCCACGTTGCACGTCGCGTCGCCGTCCGATCGGGATTCAAGGGCCACTTCAAGTCGAGTGTCTCGATCCTTGGAGCCGCGTCGAGCTGCTACTGCTCTGTTATACTCGTATCTTCCTAGGCCGGATGCATTGTTCTCTACGACACTTGTAGCGTGTCTTCTATCCTGGATTATTACCCATGTGATGTTGACTGCTATTATATTACGTACATGGAAAATTTAAATTTATTTTGTCTAAACATTATTTAGGTAGAAATAATACTCGAATTGCAGTCAATTATTCTTTAATCTCAAGACCGACGTTTCGGCTCACACTTCTTCAGGGCTACAAAACAACATACATGAAAATATTTAATACATTTATGACAAAATCATTACGAAAAATGATGTGTTTCACACAGAAACTCTTTTGCGAGTGCACGTAATTGCAAATCTCTCTTTCGGGTCGGCCTGTCAAAATATACTCGCACTCGCAAAAGTGCCATTTCTGGACTAGTGATATAAATACCTATTTAATTATATTTAACACAGAGCATGTAGAAAACCACAAACCAAACAAAAATACCTCAGTACATTCCAGCAAGTAATTCTATACTAAATCTTGTCAAATGTTTTACGAAAATAAACAACAAAATACAAATATGCTCGGTCCGGATGCTGTGGCTAGGAGCAGGCATGTTTCGACATGTCGCGAGGTGTCTTCTAAAAACATGTGTAACACAAGCAGCTGTCACTGCCCTGAGCCCATGTCCCCTTTCTCTAACATGTGTACTTTAACTACCTCGCAAATTTTAGCAAAAATAACTTTTATCCAACACCTCTCAATAAAAGCTATATAACTATGGCGATTTTAAACAAGGAAAGTAACAGATTACCCACTAGAGGGTATAATTTTGAGGAAAGTCACTAGTGAGTATTTTTTTATTTATAACAATAATAATAACACACAACACCTTGGAAACTACTTCGATTGACATTTTAATTTAAATATTTAAAGCATATGTCACTGTCAAATACTATTTCTTTACTAAATTTTGTATTTATTAAGAGGTGTTGGATAAAACGTTATACTTCACACTTGAGTAAAGTGGAATTACCCACTCGATAAAATTATCACACTCAGTCTTCGGCTTCGTGTGCTAAAATTTCTCTCGTGGGTAATTCCTTACTTTGCCCATTTGTAAGTAAATAACTATTTTCTATGACCACTTGGAAATCTGCTCATAATATGTTTGTAGTTGCTAGGGATATGAGGTACATTGCAAGCATCGTGCGAAATGAATTTATTTTGTGAGTATTTCAATACAGTACAGGTGCCATAACTAGGATACATATTTAGAATTGTCAAATATTGAAATGGATGAAGTGAGACAAATTTATTACTAAAATTAAATTGATTATGAAATAATATTGTGGTCGTAGAAAAAATATAGTGTACAATTCGTATGGAATGTCCATTTCATACTCGTATGATTTGCAGTGGATAAGACAAACTTTCATACTCGTAGGAAATGAGTAGCATTCCATGCTCGTTGTACAATATACTATTATAGCAAAGTTATATGAAGTTTCTACATCTCAAACAATTTTCATTTTATTACGCAGCAAATGTAATATAAAATTAATTACATTTTCCTTTGCTTTTATCCAACTTTAATTTTTACTTTGCTTCAATTAAAAATGATGCAAATTTCTTTAAGACAAATTTACAAACGTGTTAATATTAAATTGTCAATTTAAAATTATTGTAGTACAAATCTGTCGAATGTAAAAAATAGAAATATTTGCGTTCGTTGACAAATATTGAAATCACTGAAACATAATGACAATTTGTTGAGTACTAAATCTAAACAACCTGCCTTGTTTGTTTGACAAGAATGCGACACTTGCGCTGATGTGCGGGAGAGCGACGCACCGACAAAAAACGCAACCAGTGGGTAACGCAACGACAACGCAACGCAACGCAGCGTAACATGTGGGCGCAAGACACGCGCTCAACATCACAAAAAATGATTTGTGTTTTATCTCCCGCTCTCGTTCGGCCTAATCCCTAAAAAACTTAAACCTCTTACGAGATATTGCTATCACAAGTGCCTAATTTGTTTTCTAATACGTTTGGAGACCTGTTTCGTGATTTATGCATAAAAACGTCCATTTTAGAAGGAAATTTATTGACTAGTTAAATATTTTAACAGATATACATATTTTCTTCTTTTTTCTATTTTTCAATATTTTGTCTTGTTAGCGGGGTTTGTCGCCATTGTTTCCTGAAATTCTCTAGTTTGTGGTAAGCCATAGGTTATGAAGGCGCATTTTATTCTTATTAGACCATAATTTGTTAGAAACAAAATAAAATTTTTATAATGAGTAAAACTTCCTATGGTAGGGGCTACATTTGTAATATTTAAATGTGGCTATTTCCAAATGGCGACAAGTTTCAGAAAGATACTGGAGAATTATTTTCTAATTTATCGAACTCTCGAGTTATATTTAATTAGATTATTTTTTTTATTTCATCATCAGGCACGTCACTAAATCTATCTTTTTTGCTCATTTGTACTTGTGTTGATGATGACTATCTGACATCTGACATCTGTCAACAAAAACAAAAAAGCTACAGAGAATATTGCCGGGAAAAATCACAAGAGCATTATTCTCAGTATAATAATGACAGGATTGGTTCAATCGCAGACACGTGACATACAATAAAGCATTTCATTGGTTTAAAGAAAATAATCTCTTATTAATCATTGTAAGAGAAGTTGATTTGGTGAAGAAAATATAACCAAATAAACAACCACATGAAGAAAACTTATTTTATTAAAATAAAATTATTATTAAGTATTTTATAATTTAACTGCTATTACAATATTATTATTTTTACAATTAATAGTGGCTTCAGCAATTATTTTAAATCCATATTAGTGTCTACACTACGTATTATATGTATTTGTAGCCAAAAAAGTTTCATAATTATAAATCCATATTCATAAAGGTATAAGTTGTTTAGAAAAATATGAAAAAATAAATATTTGCTCAAAAGTACCCTTTGTGATAATTTTCATTTTTATTGAAAATAATATATTCTAATTTTTTTTTTTGACAACTAACAGTCTGAAAAATGTCTCTTTTACCACCTAGGTAGTAAAACTATTTTTCCTGTCAATTGTTTCTATTATAAATTCCAAGTTTCGTTTACATATCTTGTCTCGTTCAAAAGCTATTTTGTATACAGACATTCATCCATCCCTCCATTCATCCATCCATCCTTACACACAGACATCATTGAGAAATTGGTCGTAACGGAATCAGTGGACGTCAAAATATGTATTTGTATAAGAAAGTAAAAATCGATCTCCTCTAAACATTCCTATTCTAACACATTACTTTCATACATACACATTTTTTTCTCACTTGGAATCATTCGTTCGCAACGAACCATCAATCATCATCATATTAGTCTTTTACCTACCTTTCTTTTCGCATCCTCTCAGTTCTAATTCACCTTCAAAACAAACATGCTACAAAAGTTGTTTTACCGCCCGAATAATTAAATAGTTGCAGTTTATTTTATACTGTTTTATTATTCCAAATGTGATCGCAATGTGTGTCAGGATTTTTTTGCTATAAAAAACATTAATCGAGTGTTTCAGCGTTTCACTGTTTAGCATGTCGTAAAAAATGCATAAAAACAGCATTTAAAAACGGCTACTACACGGGCGAGTGTTCGGAAATGCTGCATGAATGAACCAGCGGTTTTGATAATTTTAAAGATAACTTTTCGTTTTGTATATTTTGTATAATATGAACTCGAAACTTATATTTATGTAGTAAGTAAATTAATTTAACATGCTAAAAATAATAGCAACGTCAATAATATATTCGATTATTATTTATTGTCTGATTTAATACCGGACATTTGACCCCTAATGTGCAATTTAAATATATACAGGGTGGTAACTAACTCAGCCGATCATATGTTTTAAGTTAAATAACTCTTAGGCAACGACATGGCAGATAGCGTTGATTCCGGTTCACTCGATAACGCAAGTTAAGCAAAGCTGCCCGCGGTTAGTAGTTGGACGGGTGACCGCTTTTCGAAAATCTATTCCAGCGAAAACTGCGTGTCGTTGTCACACCACCGAAAACGAAGAACCGAGGCGGCATATAACATATATTTTATTATACGTTGTGGCACTGCCATAACATATAATTTATTATAATATAATCAATTATATATAATAAATTATTATAATAAATTATTTGTTATGGCAGTGCCACAACGTATAATAAATAAATTATATGTTATGGCAGTGCCACAACGTATAATAATCAATAAATTATATGTTATGGCAGTGCCACAACGTATAATAAATAAATTATATGTTATGGCACTGCCACAACGTATAATCAATTATATGTTATGGCAGTGCCAGAACGTATAATAAATAAATTATATGTTATGGCAGTGCCACAACGTATAATAAATTATATGTTATGGCACTTTGACATATTCTGGGCTAAAATAAAGTCAAATGCGGATATTAAATCTCTCAACTTTTATTTCAAACATTTTTCTCTAAAATTTTCAAGGAAGCAATGAATTATTTAACATGTAATACACCTATGATCGCCTGAGCCAGTCAGCACCCTGAAAATGTTAAATTTATTAACTATGTATTAAGGTGATCGGATTTACATTAATTTCGGGCACGCATAGTGGTTTGTTGGTCTTTATCGTACTGTAGAATTTCAAATCCTCTGTTTAATTTTTATAACAAACAAAGGAATGTCACAACACAAACAAAAAAAAATGATTCACTTTCAAAATAAGTTTCATTTATTATATGTATGTCTGTTTTTAAATATGTCTATAATAAAATAAGATACCCAATTTTTTGACCAAAAACAATACCTTCCTTACCTAGAGGTAGGCGGGAGGTAAAAAGAGTAATAGTACTAATAATATATAATAATCGTACGTACACATTAACGTATAAGGTTGCCTTTGAAGTGATGAGTTATATAATGAACTATAAGATAATTAGGTTAGTATGATACGCGATCCTAAACAATAAATGATAAACATAAACAGATGTACAAAACAGTGGTAACGGCCGAGACGCAGTACACAACGCTGTTTGACAATGTCTCACGCGAGGTGTACCTATAAAAAATACCCTCACGGAGTGGAGAGCTACTCAATAATACACATGCACATCTGTTGGAGAATCGTGCACATCTTCTGTCCACCACACACACTCAAAGAAAACGAAATCCAAACCATTATATTACCTTTATTTTGACTACGAAATCACATACACATATTTATCTAGTGAACGGGTCGTCGTGTACCTGAATTATACCTTCCTGTATTTATTGTGTTTTTCTTGTATGTTTGTGACTAGCACCCTGAAGAAAACTCAATTGGAGTCGAAACGTTGGTGTGTTAATTTTTAATCAATTGACTGCTTCACCGACAATTGTCTCATTTTATAAATATTAGGGTCGTGAACAAAATATTATATAAACTGCAAGAGAGAAGACGTCCACGGGAAAAAATTATACACTTCTCTCCCTTAATGTATAATATAGTATTATACTCACAACCTCGGAAACAACATTTGACGTACGAGTACGCTATTGACAATCAGCAACTTTCACTTCGCGCACTCGTACGGTAAAGTATACAAAAACACGGGCTTTCGTCAAGGATGTTACAGTAAAATAATCTAAAAATAACAACAAATTTAGTTCAAAAACCATTAATAGCCACCAATAATTCGATGAAAAATGTATATACAATAGTTATTTGTCAAATTAGAGAGAAAAGCGTTTCTTTTTCCCCCTCGAGTTCGCTCGCTGCGCTCATGAGGCATTTAGAACGAGAGTGGAAGAAGAGCTTTCCTCTCGTGTTAGACACAACATTTTTTTCAGGACATGTTTCTAAAAACGATTTGCTCGAACCTAAAATACACTTTGGGAACACAACTGACAGACTGACATGTTAAAAGTTAGGTTATCAGACACAAGGCGGTGTAGCAGTGTTGCTAATAAACCAATCTTAAATAAGTTGTCAAATTGTGATTTAATAAGAAAAAGGAAAATATAAGACATAATTGTAAGATAATTGAAAGTATGTATATCACTAAAATAAGGATTTTCAATAAAATTTGGAATTTATTATAATTTTTATTGGTAACATTTTTATATTTTCCTCTCTAGAGAGGAACAACACATTTTCCTCTCTATTTCGAGAGAAGAACGGTAGGGTTTCCTACCATGTCGTGAAAAAATTGTATTTTCAACTGTTCTATCATCAAATTCCTTAGCAACCGGTAATTGCTATGACTTTGCTGCTGTAGAATTTATAAATTTACAAAAATTTGACTGAAATTTAATTCCTTTTAAAATAATTTTGTGGTTACGAAAAGCATAGTACAAACCTCTTGCAGGAAGACGTCATCCGCGAATTCGCGCAAATGAAGCAAATGCTTGGTTAAATGTACTCTGAGTACATAGAAAAATGTAAATATATTTAATAATTTTTCGTCGTAAAATATTTTATAATTAAATTTCTGGTAGTGTATCATGTTTTTCTGCAGAGTACCGTTGTTTTCATATGCTCAGGTCCAGTAGGGATTTGTCCTCACTATATATGTGTATGTAACGCGCTTCTGGAGATGATGTTTCCAGTTTTATAACCCGTGGATCCTTGGAGACCATTTAAAGTTTCATGGCCATCTTGACGGCACGGCTCTTGGGAAACTTTGTTGTCTGGACGCTGCGCTTTTAGATTTTTAACTTTCAAACTTAATTGTGTCACCCAAGTTTCTGAATTAAGTGTTTGAAAAGCTTCAAGTTGTGCAATTTTCATTCTTCGGGCTTAATAATGTATAGAATGCATGAGTCATGGGGTATAATAACATGTTAATGAATTTGTACATAATAATACGGGATTCTTAAGTTTTCCTACTTTTTTTTTTTTGTAATTTTCATATATATTTAGAATAGATGTACTAGTTATACGTATATTTATTTGAAATCGGCAATAAAGTGCTTAAAAATCGTCACTAAATTAACCCATTATACGACGATTTTGAGCAAACCACTGTTGGCAACCGTAAAATAATTATTGTACAAGTAGGATAATTTTGGCAGATATATGACACATTGTAGTAAATTTATACGTAAAATGAAACAATATGTGAAAGAAGAATTAACTAATTAATTCCGATGAAGAAATTGAGGACAAAACACATAATTTTGAGTGTTATTTACGATAACTTCAATGTTTGATGTTGGCTACACTGAGTGTCAGTTACAATTGACAACTGACAGATGTATAAACTTAACCTATTTTTACAGATTTTTTCTAATTTTAGATTTCAAATAAAATTTAATATGTATCGCGGCACTGAAGTTCCTTTTTATCACTCACATGGTTTATTTTCCTCGTCTCTATAGGCCTCGCAAATTCCATATTCACACGTGTGAAGTATAACGTTTTATCCAACATCTCTTATGCCCAGTTGCACCACTCTCACTTAAACGTTAAGTGTTCCTTAAAATTCTAAGTAATCCTTAAATATAAAAATTTCGTTGCACCAGCCAAATTTCAGCACTTTAATTGACTTAAGGAATCCTTAAACTAAGTGTCCGACATTGGCCACTTAACGTCGACTTAACAAAGGAACTGTCAAATTTTTGTATTTGTGGTTAGGAAAAATGTTAAATTATCATGATATTGCTTACGACGATGACGGTATGGATGATTTGGAAGATATTCGATGTATAAATAATCGTTCAAGTATAATATATGAACGGTATTTGGGGCTTTGGCTTATCGATAAATTAATGAATGACTTGAACGTTTGAAATGACATAAACAATAAACAAATATTGACAGTTCGTATTAAACTTACTAGATTCTGACATTAGAAAATGAAAATTTCGTTAACACTAGAATGCTCGGAAAGATCAAATTGACCGTTTATATCATTTAAAATGTACTTAGTCACAGACATTCTGGGCATTCTAATGTTAAGTTACCAAAGATTCTTCTTCATTTTTGAAATACATTTTTAGATCTCAAGTTTTAGATACAAAATGTAGAACTAAGTAATGACTAGCTAAGCAATGCTTAAATTCAACGTGAGCAACAAACTTAAGATATAAGGATTCCTTAGTTTTAAGTAATGCTTAGTAAAGTTTACCTTTAAGGAAGGGCGGTGCAACTGGGCATTAATAATGCAAAATTTATTAAAGAAATATTATTTGACAGTCACATATGCTTTAAATTTTTAAAATTAAAATGTCAATCGAAGTGGTTACCAAGGTATTGTGTGTTATTAATATTGTTATAAATAAAAAATACTCACTAGTGAATTTTCTCAAAATTATACCCACTAGTGGGTAATCTGTTACTTTCCTTGTTTAAAATGGCCATAGTTATAGAGGATTTATTGAGAGGCGTTGGATAAATAATATTATTCATTCGTTATGTCAAATTCAAATATTCAAATCTTACCTGACAAAAGAGTAAAATCAAAATGATTTTAAGTAATTTTTTCCACATACAAAAGCCAAAGACATTAGTTTTCTCATTTTTCTTACATTTATCGTAATGCAAACTTCATTCTCAAGAGTAATAACTTATATTACATGCTCATTGAATAATATACTATTATTTTATTTTTAATTTTTTGCAGATAAATTAGTTTTAAACAAATAATTGCGATCCTCATTATTCGTAGTAAATCAAAAAGCGGAATAGCAGTGAAATAATTTATTAAAAACTATGCCGACGTTTCGACAACAACGTCATCTTCAGGCCTGAGATGACAGCCGTTGTTGTCCAAACGTCGGCATAGTTTTTAAGAAATTATTTGACTGCTAGTCCGCTTTTTGATTTACTATTTCCTACATCAGTCGATCATCGCATCCTCTCATCTCATTATTAATACCTAATTCACTTTCAAATCCTTTGTAGTGAGATTCTTTCAATCACCTGCCCTAATACCCTTTGCACCTTGACCAAACTTCCAATAACCCAAACACAACATCCAACCCGCCGCCTTTCACCTTTTCCTCCAGTTACACCACACACTCCTCCGTCAATATCACACGTGCACTAAACATTTAAAACAGTCGCACGTGTGCGCGTGTGTGTCCTCCACCTGCCGACATGCGACATAAATCAGGGCGCGTGTCGCGTGCCCGGGACCATAGAGCTGATGGTCAGTCAGTAATGTGTAACGTGAGACCGAGCAGCTTGTGGACTGAGGACTCTTGCTTGGAGGCAGCTGATGTGGAGACCGCGTGTAATTGACATTGGAGGAGAGCAGTTGTGGCACGTTTGAGAGAAGTGATTGGAAGGGTTGGTGTTAATTATAAAACTGAAGAACATGTATCGTATATGGTCAAGTTTGTAGAATGTTTGGGTGCGGGGTCGTATTCTAAATGAACAATAAAATTTATTTCTAGAATAGTATTGTTATAGTTATTTATATTACAAGCAAGGTAAAACAGTTTTTACTGATGAATGGAGGAAATGACCGGCGAGCCTGTCACCTCCTTGAAGCAGTAAAACAGTTACCTTGCGTGTATTGGTACAATTTTTCTAAACTGTTCATAGGTGGCACTAATCACTAAAATTATTTAATAGTATATTGTACAACGAGCATGGAATGGTACTCATTTCCTACGAGTATGAAAGTTTGTAACATGAGACGAATTTATCTCGCTTTCACCATTCCAATATTTGACAATTCTAAATATTATCCTAGCAATGGCAACTGTACTTAAATGGAATGACCTGTATTGAAATACTCACAAAACATATTCATATCGCATGATGCTTGCGATGTACCTCATATCCCTAGCAACTACAAACATACAATGAGCAGATATCTAAGTGGTCGTAAAAAAATATCATATTTGAACGCTCATGTTGTGTTAATCTAAAACATAAAACTAATCTTTATGTGAATCTTTTTTAATCTAAAAACCTAATTTATCTGCATTGATAATCATTGCTTTGGTCCATTTATTACACATCTTAAATTTGACCAGAAACTATAAGGACTTTTGTAAAGTTAGGGTTGTATCAACTGGCTGTCAATTACAAATTACACCTGTGTATAATTATTTCATGTTCTCTCCAATACCAGAGGTCAAAAATTTTTCAGGACATAAATTTTTTATAACATTCAGGAGGGCAACTACTTTTATATGTGGTGGAGTATCCATTGTACGATAAATTATTAACTAAGTAAATATCCCCGAATTTTTAAAGAAAACAAGTGAATTGTTTATATTTATAATTCACTCGTATATCTACTTATTGACGAATGTTCTGATTTTACCAATATATAAAATATTTAGTATTTGATATTTGACAAATAAATCAGTAATTTCATTTAGTAAATTTATGACAAAATAGACACAAAAATAATGTGTTTCACACATCCAGGAACTGTTTTACTAATATTTGCTTGTCAAAATATACTTACACTTGCAAAAGTGCGGATTCTGTACTAGTGATAAAAATAACTAATATTGTTTTGGAAGAAAGAATATAAAGGAGAGAGCGTTAGCAAGCCCACTACAACTAGAACCACTGTTATCGCGTTGTTATAGCAACCATCGGCATTTGGAAACTATACTGTTTTTTTTTTTTCTTGATGGAAAGAATATAAAGGAGAAAGCGTTAGCAAGCCGCTTCCTCCACTGCAACCAGATCCGCTGATATCGCAACCATTAGCATTTGGCAGCCATACTGTTTTTTCTGAACGTATGTACCGCACAAATCCCCACTCCAACCAGAACTTACATGCGTCTGCCCTCACCAGGTTACATTCCCCTAACTGCAAATATAAGTTTGTGCTCTCTCCTTTATCTTCTTTTCTCCAAGGTTTTTTTTGAACTTATGTACCGCGCAAATCCCCACTCCAACCAGTCTTGCATGCGTCTGCCCTCACCAGGTTACATTCCCCTTGCTGCTAATACAAGCTAATGCCCTCTCCTTTATATTCTTTCCTTCAAGACTATTTTCATATAAAATCCCTTTATTACAAATTTATTAATAACCTTAACAATATAATAAACCACACGTCACCACCCATTATGCTGGGTCCAAGGGTCGTACACTCCGATGAGATAGTGACATCGGCGGCAGTGATGGTGGGCAACCTTGCAGGCGGCTGCGGCGTACGGCAGGAGGCAAAAAGGCCAGCAGCCGCACAAGCAAAGCGCTAAGGCCGCTAGGTGTGTGTTGCGGGAACAATGGAGATGCACTTCGGTTACGCTTCGGGTGCCGCAAGACGGGCATGTGGTGAACCGTGGACGGCGTGTCCATAGGATGGGCAGGCAGGAGGCGCCTGGAGAGAGGAGATAGGGAGATTTCAATGATGAGTGAAAAGTGATGCCCAACGTTTTCATATTCTGAGGGCAAAGTTACTATTGATTAATTTTAGCGGGCCGGATAAATATAGAAGTGAAACTAACAAAATAACGAACAATAGAATAACAACTTTAATGAATTTTATTTATAACTAAGTTATCATCGGTAGAAATAAAAATAAAAATGGGTCAAATCAAGATTACACAACTTGTAAACCAGGATAGTGGTCAGGATTCAATCTTGGCCTGGTTAAGTTTAGCGGGCCGGTTAATATTTGCTGAAAGGGCCGTAGGTTAGCCATCACTGTTATAAGCCAATCAGACATTTGAACCAAGAAGACGATTTAACAGCGATAAATTCCCACGACTAGGTTTTAACTAATCATAATGTAAAACACTTGAAAATTCAACCAATAGGAACAGTTTGATAAAACCCCGTTGCCCGGATTACACCGATAATTTCCCGCTACCAAGGAAATAAATAATTGTTTCTGTCAATCACTGTCAGTGTGACAGTTAATTAATATTTTAAGTTGCATTTTACTTTGTCTTTGGAATTTATCTCATCAAATACCACGCGACTTCTCTGTTTTTCTCAGTTAAATTTTTATTATCCAACATCCAATAAATGCTCTATAACTATGGCGATTTTAAACAAGCAAAGTAACAGATTATCCACTAGTGGGTATAATTTTGAGAAAATCCACTAGTGAGTATTTTCTTATTTATAACAATAATAATAACACAACACGTTGGTCACCACTTCGATTGACATTTTAATTTCAAAAATTTAAAGCATGTCACTGTCAAAAAATATTTCTTTAATAAATTTTTCATTTATTAAGAGGTGTTGGATAAAACGTTATACTTCACACGTGTGCAAAGTGGAATTATCACACTCAGCCTTTGGTTTCGTGTGTTAAAATTTCTCTCATGGGTAATTCCTTACTTTGCCCACTTGTAAAGTAAATAACCATTTTTAAGCACTCATTTTCTTTGCTTTTTAGCAAAACCACTCAAGCAAACTGACATTAGGTAAAACCCCTCCTCCTTCGGAGTCGGGATTTAATCTTATGCCTGTTTTACACAACGCAATTTATTTGTCAATAAATTAGCCAAGTTTTCTTGTCAATTTATTATTTTGTGTAATACGGCTATGCGGTGATTTCTTCTACACTAATAAATTTATTAACGAAACAGAGAGTCGTTTTATTGAAATTTAAACAAATCGTCAAAAACGCCACCTACATGATCGTTAAGAAATCTTTGTAATAAAGTTTTCTTCATGAGCTATAATTTATCGTAAACTGATGTCTTAAATCCTTAAAATGCGAATTACAGTAAATTGAAAACGAACTATTTTTATAAATCCTTATAATTACTTTAAATGAAATAGGTAAGAAAATGATTAAACCAAAAAAAAAAAAAACGTGGAAGTTTTTTAGTCTAAGAATAGATTAAATTTCCTGTTTTCGTGTAAAAAATTAAAATCGAAGATGGTTAACATTTAATATTAAAAACCAGTACTCAGTACATTTTTCGTCTAGAGAATGTAACGTCTAGCAATAAAGATTGCAAAATTTCTCAAAATATACTTTAATATTAGAAAGATAACATTGAACAGTCACGTGCAGATATATTAAAAAATGAATATCCCAAAAAAATACTGTTCCAGAATCGCAATGTAAATTTTAAGAAATTTCAATACAATAAACCAAATACTCACTCATATCCATTACCTGAGCACCACCCCCAGTAGTATGCAGCTCCGACTCACTATAACTCGGCGGTGGAGCCCTATCAAAGTACGAACCCCTGCCTCCCATATCCCCTCTATACCCCATCAAATTCCTCCTGCCATCTCGACACACCCTTATTTCCGCTATAGGAACTTCCATTCTCTCCGTGGATGAATACGACGGCGGGTCGTCCGAGAACTCCGTCGTCGTCGAGACGCTGCTCGTCACAGGACGCGCCACCCCCGGCCTGCGACGTTCTGGCATGGACAGCGGGCTTACGTATGACATGCCAGAAGCGGGTGTTGGATGGTGGCGAACCATAGGTGAAGGATACTGGGTGGTATCCGGGAGAAAGGGGTATCTGGGTAGTAGCTTTGGGGGTTGGTCCTTTTAATTTGAAACTGGTTGAATTTTGTTGCGCACATTTGATTGTATTTAGTAGAAATAGATAAAAAATTGTATAATTTGTGACAAGTATGTTGTCAATCTGACAGATGCAAGTATTTGTTTATTCTTGGCTAACTGAGATCATCTATTCATAAGTGACGTGTGTTCGATATTTATTGAAACTAATGTTTTTTCGCGCCGCCGTCCGACATTGACACAATTACATATCTCTAAAGCGGTCGGAAATCATGTTTTTGTCGAACTAGTTCGACAAAAATAGCTAACTTTTTTTGGTTATATGTTGGCATCACTTCACTAATTTTAGCTAACTTCTGACGTGCTTCTGACGCTAGAAATGTGAAAGTATTACATTGACTTCAAAATATTATTGCAATATATCTACAATTGAGTATTTGCAATACAAGAAAACAGAATATTTATGGATTTTAAACATATTTGTAAGTAATTATAATTGAATTTGCAGTGTAAAATCCAAATAAAAATATTTTTGGTTATGATATTGGAAAATTATAGTTATTTACTTTGCAAGTGGGCAAAGTAAGGAATTACCCACGAGAGAAATTTTAGCACACGAAGCCGAAGGCTGAGTGTGATAATTTTATCGAGTGGGTAATATTCCACTTTGCCCACGTATGAAGTATAATGTTTTATCCAACATCTCTTAATTAATGAAACATTTATTAAAGAAATATAATTTGACAGTGACATATGCTTTAAATTTTTAAATTAAAATGTCAATCAAAGTAGTTACCAAGGTGTTGTGTGTTATTATTATTGTTATAAATAAAAAAATTCCACTAGTGACTTTTCTCAAAATTATATCCACTAGTGGGTAATCTGTTACTTTGCTTGTTTAAAATCGCTATAGTTATTGAGCATTTATTGAGAGGTGTTGGATAAACATAATTGACATACAAATATTGTGAAGTTAGCAACATAAAAAAAATTCCTTGTCATTAGGAAAATCAGTAATAAATTAAATTTATTTATTAAATTTACATAAATGTTGGCGCGAAAAATCTTGTGTATCCCTCGGTTGGAAACTATTTTGCGAGTGCTCGTATTTGTAGGACTCGCCTACGGCTCGTCCTATCAAAATAAACTCGCACTCTCAAAATAGCTGTTTCCAACCTTGTGATACAAATAACTATTCTATCACATATAGGCTTAGTAATCTAAAACATCTCTGCAGTTTGCTAAATTGAACAGTGATAAATACATCGAAAGAAAAATACACAAAAAAAATTTAAAAAAAGTACTGTAGAATTTACTATTTAGTATTCGCTAAGCTGAGGAAATGGCTTCATAATGAGAGCGTTCAGCCGAACCTAGCGGCTAGCTAGCGTTTGCTAGTGATAGATTCTAGCAGATGAAAAGTAATATGAACATGAATGAAATTTTGCTGGTACTGTCATCTTGTGTCAGTTAGGTAGAATTAACTTCAAATTCTGATAATAGACAAATCCAAAACAGTATTTTAAAATTGGTAAATAATAGATGTCAAATACTTCATATATTTTACTACATTTTAAGTTATTTTTATAGTTTTTTGCACACATGGTTAATATTGATGACATTACAAATGAATTTTTATACATTTGACAGTTCTAGAAGGTTCGCTAGCTCATCTAGCGCAAATTTATTTCGCTAGGTCGCTAGTCTAGCTGCTGAAATCTAGCGGTTACTTAGCCCATTGGTTCAGGATAAATGAAAATCAAATAGCACATCGGTGTTGGTACAATCAGATCATTACTTTGTGTTTCAAATCTGAGTATATCTATTGCAATATTAAATTCGTAATAAACGCAGATCCCGTTTATTACATTGGGGTCCGCAAATTACCCGCAAAATATTTTTCATTTATCGTGAGCTGCGATTGACGTTGACGGTATTTATTTATAAATATAGTAGACCGTACAAATTTATTATAATTTTTAATTTTCTGTGAATTAATTTGTATTTAAACCATGATAATTTAATCTAATTACTCCCAGTACAACGGTATTGTTTAAATTTATAAAGTGTGTAAATTGGAATTTATATCTATAATTATACATGGGCAATGTAATTTTAAATTGAATACATTAATAATTCAAGTGTTTATTTATACAGTTGCAGAATAAAATTAATTTTAAATCGGTATTTCAAACATCAATGTAAAATGAATGTTTAAGGTAATTTGATCGGAAAAACACCAGCTACTTTCTCGTGAAATAGTGAGGAAAACGTGTTTTTCCTCTCTAGAGATTTCAAGTGTTAATTATGAATAAATTTAAAAAAACAAAAAAGATCGACATGATCTTAAAGTTCCACGACGATATCCCAAGAATTACAAGAGATATCGTAAAATAGGTTCCAGTTCTGAAATCCCCATCTCTTAATTACCCAATAACCAAATTTGCATCGAACTCTGAATCATTTTTTTTTTGCATATTAAATGAACTTTTGTCAAAAATGTCGGAACAAATTTAACTGTAGCTCAAAAACTAGACTAGGTATGGACTTGCTGACTTCACCGTTAGATTCAGCAGGGATTTCTCCATAAGCTTGTGTAATTTTATCGACTTTAGTTGGCAGTAAAAATAATTAGAGCAAAAGTTATGGCAGTAGGTCAAAATAGGTGAAAATTTGAAAAAACGCTACTCGATATCTTGGAAACTAAACGAGGTACCTCAAAACGACCACCATTTCTGAAATCTCCATGCCTCAATTACCCAACAACCAAATTTTCATCCATTTCTGAGACTTTTTATTTTTTCGGTCAAAAGTTTTGAAGGCATTTAGTTGGAAAATTTGGCGTTTTTTGAATTTTCCCTGTAAAATATTAACCCGTCAAAATATTTTAATGAAATTTTGTACACTAATGTAACTCGACGAGCCCGATCTAACGGTGTGCTCCGCAACTTCGTATCTTGCCTAGATTTTGAGTTATTGGTAATCAAAATTTTTGCGTTTTGGGAAATGTGAAAAAAAATTTTTTCAGAATATTTTGAAAATTTGTTTGTAGGGTACTTAGGGCGTGGGAAGGTCAATGCCGTTGAGCGCGACTCGATATCTCGCTTGGTTTTTGAGTTACAGGGCGGGAAATTTTGAATTTTTCGAGTTTTTTCCCAAATCACATTTGGTGCCCTGAAATAATTTTTAAGAAGCATTAGATATAGTGAAATGGTTTTTTAATCAAAATAGTGATCGATGAATATGTATTAAATAAATTAAACTCTTGATTAACATATTTCATGGCACTGATGATTCTAAAATTACCAATAAATATTTTGTCATATTTTGGTTCCAAAATTATTTGTATATCAAGACACTAAAATATAATTTTTCATTACGAATGCGAAGTAAACCATAAGAGTAATAAAAAAATACATTAGTGCCGAAAGAGGCAAAAAATTATGCATCCAAATTTTATTTCACAATACTGCCAATATTCATGCATCTTATTTAATGCAGATTTATTTATTTGGTACGCTATTTCCTACCTTATTTATGCTTTTCTAGTGAGTTAGTTTTATTTGCTTAATGCTAGGTTCGATTAGCATGGTGAGGGAAAACATATGTAGATAGGTTATGAAACAATGTATTTGATATTATAAGTTCGTAATTATAAATCATGAAATGGCATTAATGAATATTGTCGAATGTCACTCGTAAAATGTTGCTCCACATGTTTGAATTCAAACTTTCAATTTGTTGATCTTCATATTTATTATCTTCTAATGTTTGGTATATCATTCTTCATGACAACATTCTCGTTTGGATGGTAGGAACCGGTGGCCGTGTCATAAATGCCCAGCTTGGTTTTACAGCAAGGGCAGTAAAGGTCCACAGAACATTTGTGTTGCAGCGGAAACAGGAAGCAAAATGGCCAGCAACTCAAGAGAAATGTAGCGCCGAGAGAGGTGTATGCCACTTTGTTCTTTTGGGTTTTTATTAGCGGTTTCACTGTGGACGATACAATTATTACCTTATTTTATTCGTTATTTAATTTCTTATACATGATATTATTAATGAAATTTTGAAAAAATCCATGGCTACATTTGCGCGGAAATAACTGTTTTGTACAATGAGTGGTAAAAGTATAGTTTTTTTTTTTTCATCAGGATAAGAAGTAAAAGAACAGCTTCAACATTCCATGATGTAATACATGCGTTTGTTTTAAATGAAATGTTCGTCGGAAAAATATTGTGCATAATTCGAACGCAAAGTATTTATGACAAAACATAAATTTGCACTGTAATTATACAAATACCTATTTTTCTCCTTATTGATCATTTTATATTACACTTACATACTTAAACATCATTTTTTAACAGCCTTTATATGGAAAAATATTATTCTACATCTATTTAATATAACAAAATTTAACATTAGTCAATTATTTACTGTGATACGAACGATAAATTTAAAAAACTTTGTGGATTAGCACTTCCGCTTGATGTATCGTTACAAAAATCTAATTACTCATAACGTGGACATTAAAATTCTATAAAGATTCAAATTTGAAAATTATATCGTGCTTAGATACACACGTATATACGAGCCCAAAATCATATTAGTTGGCCTAGTTAAGACTTTTAGAATAGCTT
Organism: Poecilus cupreus; assembly: GCA_963942605.1. NCBI lineage: Eukaryota > Metazoa > Arthropoda > Insecta > Coleoptera > Carabidae > Poecilus > Poecilus cupreus. The sequence continues at coordinate 10,795,476 of OZ012731.1, forward strand.
TAAAAATAGTTCTGATCGAACAGAGGGAAAATTTATTGAACTAAATTTATTTATAACATAAATTCTGTTATATTAAAGAATATTTTAAGCAATAATAACAACTGAAATAATATCAAATTTACAATTTGTCCCAAAGGTATTGGCTGGTATCACAAACACTGTTTTTAAATCTGATGACAACAAAATACAGAAAATTGTTTCAAATAAAAGTTGTAAGTAATATTATTCTACATCTTTTTGATTCCAATGAAATTTTCTATATCTCATTTATTTATTAAGATAAGCCCAAAAACCCTGATAGGCCTTGAAATAATCAACAAATTACTGTTGATGAATTGTTAAAAAAATCTAATTAATTCGTAGCATAAACAATACCTCTGTTACACAAATGTATGTGCGGAATATAAAAATTATAGAATTTAAGATATAAATAAGCCGAATTAACAAATTTCCTTTTTATGACTTTAACTGGGCTAAATAATATGATTCTGGGCTCGTATATGCATACAAATATCGTGAAAATAGTGAAATCGAATTATATAGAATTTTTTGGTTGGCTATAAACAAAATGTTTCAATAAGCTTGCTCACTATTGGTGACTTTTGTATTTGGAGAGAAACGTAGTATGTTATATGAGTAAAATTGTGCCCTTTTAAATGAGAAAAGTGATAAAATCGGCGAAAAATAAATTGTGTCAACGGTTCCTAAAATGTAGAATATTGAAACACTTTTCAAAATTCTATGGACGAAAAATTATAATAACGTAATGTTGTTAATAGTTCATTACTGCTCACCCTCTTTGTGGCAACCCGGGCAAATCATATAACACCCTGCAGCCGTCCACGTCTCCAACGTCGTCTTATACAACCCTTTACTCCTCCTTCTTCTTTTATACTTCCCTTTACTGTAACACTTCCCCGGCGGCTGCCTCGCCTTGCACCTTGAAACATCATCTTTCCCACTGCCCACTCTACTGCCAGGCCTACTAACTACGCCAGTGATAACCGCAGCATCTCCACGACTAGGCTGTTGAACACAACCTCCAACACACTTGCCACCGTTTTCACGACGAACCGGGCAGATTTTGTCTTCTTCGCTGATGATGTATTGCATTACGGAGCCGCTGGCGTGACGGTCGATCATGTGGAAGCCCAGCTCGACGGGGTTACCGATGGTGAAGATGATGTCTTCGTTGCAGAGGCGGCAACGGGCGCGAGACGATGACATTGATGGTATTTATTGGGAGTTTGTTAGCAAAAGAAACGACCTGAAATAATATAATAACAGTAGAGAATCTATAGCACGTTTCTTTTTCGTAAGTTTGTGCTATAGTTTGAAAGTAATCCCAGATAAATACATACATAACATCACACTATGTCCCACTTAGTGGGGTAGCACAAACCCAGAAACATAGTCAACCAACAATCAATCTCCTCCAAACATTCCACCACTTTCGCCTCGTCCACATTCATACATGCTCGTTTATTCTTCACACTCGGAATCATTCGTTCACGCAACAAACCATCAATCATACCCAACCAGTTATTCCTCGGACGCCCACGCAATCGTTCACCCACATATAATAGTTTCACCAACCTTTCATTCGACATTCGCTCAACATGTCCAAACTACCTCAACTGACTCACTCTGTTCTTAACAACATTACTGAAATATTCAGTCGTATTGGCTGAATGTTTCTTTTGTTCGCAAATTAACTGATTACACAGTTATACCAAATTATATTACCTATATCTCGATAGAAAAACATGTCGAAGATAGCAAAATGCAGATGCCACAATGAAGAAATAGAAAACATATATTGACTAGACTAGCTATGGAAGACTTATGAATGAGAGATAGAAATTTTAGAATATTTTACACTGTATTGTATGTATATAAAGAAGGAAGAAAAAATGCGACAAAATAGAGTAATAAGAAATAGAAAGGATTGTTCAGAAAGAGACAATTTCATTTCCGTGCGAATTATTTGTTTAAGTAAAAATTGTGCTGGATCATGTTCATAGTATGCAGGTATGTAAAATCACTAGAAATATATGAAGCAAGATTCACTGGGAAAAGAAAAATCTGGGATCAAAAAGAAAAGGCAAAAAATTGGCGGAAAGAAATTAAGCGTGACACCGTAACGTATGAAGGCATTGGAAGTAAATATGAAATTTGTAGACTCTGGTAAACTTTAGTTTAAATAATTACGGTGTACGAAAAAACATTTTCAGATTGCTAACAGAAACAAAGTCAATTTCTTTACAGTCGGGTAGAATTTTGAGATAGGAGTATTATCTACCTGTTTATAGTCCAGCTTCCATAATCATCAGAAATTATTAACGTCCAAAATGATACCACGTGAATTTGGAATAAAATCTGAAAAATATCCCTGATTAAGTTCATAATATATATTGTAGAACAATGATTACTGACTTTTATATTATTACAGCAGAACTCACTGAATTTTCGAATAAACCATTAATAATAAAAATAAATTTGCAATATCCAGTTAATTATATTCTGTATCACATTTGATAAACATATTATTCGCCTGCTACTAAAGTTTTATAATATTATAACTGTTATCCATCAATATTATGGAACAATTTTTCTCGTCATGAAAAATTGTGGTGACACCTGTCAAAATTTGACAGCAATGTGAATGTCAAAAAAATGTTACATTCCATTTAGGTGGAATAAATAAATTATTTTTACTGTTTCATAAAAGTACCTACTGTTTTAAAATAATACGTATTAATTTAAGAAATATTGTTGAATCTTCCCAATACTTTCCAGTATATAATTTAATTTTTAATGAAGAATAAATTTTGAAGTTGTCACTGAATAATTTTATATACGCCATCTAGACTTCCCATGAATAATATTATCAAGGTACCTAAGAAGTTTTCAGTTATATGGTGAATTTTTGTTCGTGTTGCGCGAGCTATCTGCCGGATCTGGCCGAAACTATTTTTACCTCCCGTTACATCCTGTAAGGGAGGTATAGGAATCATGCTAAAAATTGGATAGTGAGTTTTCAGTGGATGAGCACGTTTTAGAGTCCCTAAAATACGATTTTAATAGTTTTGCGATGATGTCTGCGTGTGTGTCTGTTTGTCAGTCTGTGTGGATCTCTGAAGTTACTACTAAACTGAAAATGTTTATATTTTGTATATATCAATTGTATATCCTTTGAAAAGCTGATTAGTTTTTGGAGATAATCCAATAACCGGAAGTGGTAGTTTACTTGAAGCCCTATCAAGTTATTTTAAAATATCTCACTAAATTATAATTTAATGAAAATTAGAATAATGTTTAAAATATTATTATCTACAATTATTGTGTAAAACATTTTCCTTTTACTTTCAATATTTATGAATTGCAACACCTTACAGAAAAATTATATTTTGATATTTTCAGTAATAATATAACAAGAGAGTGAGAATAAATTGAAAATAATTTGACAGATCTTTCGAAAACTTGTTGCCAGGCAATAGCCACGAAAGCCCTAAGTTTGAGAAAGATACTGGAGAATTATTTTCTAATTTATCGAACTTTCGAATTATATTTAATTAGATTATTTTTTGATTTCATCATCAGGCACAGCACTAAATCTATCTTTTTTGCTCATTTTTACTTGTATTGTTGATAACTATCTGACATTTGACATCTGTCAACAAAAACAAAAAAGCTACAGAGAATATTGCCGGGAATATCACAAGAGCATTATTCTCAGTATAATAATGACAGGATTGGTTAAAACGCAGACACGTGACATTCAATGCAGCATTTCATTAGTTTAAAGAAACGTCAAAAAATAATCGTTTAAATATATTAACCTGTGTTTTTTTAAAAACAAAACAACGGTTGAAAAATGTCATTTTTTGACATGTATCATAATTTTTTGAAAGGATGAGCGTTTCTTGATATAGTCCAAGAGCCGGCTACTAAAAGCCTGGCTGATCGAGTAACAGAATATACTGTTAGTTAGTTTCCTATTAACAAAAATCTCATAGTTCCAGGTAAGGCTCAGACAACTAACGATGCCACACTATTTATCACATTTGAAAACTTCGTCGATTTAACCTTTGGCGGAGACGTGTGTAGGCGTTGTGCAGAAAGTTGAAAGCACTGAGTTTTGTCTACGCTCAGTAACTTTAATTAAAGTCGAGCGTCGCCGTCGCCCCGTTCTAAACTTGAAATCACATCAGCCAAGCATGAGGTTCAGAAATCTTACCTGCCTATTTCGTTTTATGCCTCCTCGCTTAATTTCACTCAGAGGTCGTTGATTCCTCGGGATTTCAAGAGGGCTACTAAATAATTTTGTTGTGTTAAATCCAGCTGTGCAACCATGGAGATAATGCGATAAATTACTGGCTTTTCACTTTCTTATACAACGTATAAACATACGTATAAGAATGTATACATATAATGAAAAATATCAGTGACGAAATTTTCGCGAAAATATATATTTCATGGTCCTCTGAATCTGTCTTGACCGTTTTCTTAAATATGACTGCTTAGATGAATAAATGTGTCAGAAAAATTCTAATTAAAATTTTTTTGATAATAGGGGATACGCATAATTTTCAAATATAATTTTAAAGTACACTTTATACTCCCTGTATCTATAGAAAAATAGTTAAAAATTAATTTGATTATACTAAAGGGGTAATGTTAATTAAATTACTATCGTATTAAAATCAAAATGTAATTAATTAGCTCAATTACATGCAAATAATGTAATTAAATTACTTTTAATAATTACATATTACAATTAATTTGTATTTCTTGTGGAAAGAAAAAGAACATCATTATTAATATATTTATTTATTTAACAACTTTATGTACTAAACATAAAGTAAAATATAAATCAAAGGCACCTAAAATCATTATTATTAAAAAATATAAAAAAATACACTAGAAGTCTGCAACAAAAACAAAAGATTGCGTCTATTATTGTGGATTATGGTTATTCTCTTCAATACTGAACATGAAAATTAAAATGAGAAATAGACTCCAATCAGAAAATGATTTGGTTATTTTGTTTGTTTGTTTTTTCTATGGCAAACTTTGTATAAGCTTTAAATAAAAATGATACATTTTTATTTTGTATTATTCTCAAAAATTTTTATTATTTGGTCATTACATGTGAATATCATTGAATTCAGAAAAAAAATTCTGAATCGAATAAGCAAATAAAAAAAATTGGTTGCCATTTAAAATAAGAAAGTTGCACCCCGCATTTTGAGAACCACTGGTCTTAAAAAATTCTTGTTTCGCTCATTTTTATTGTCTTATAATATAGAAATTGTTTGCTAATTTAACCGACCTCGTAGCTTTTATAGTTCTCGAAATAGCAATAGTGTACCACTTAAAATGAACACCGTGTATTATAGTGTTTCATATGTATGAAGTTTAATTATTAATTTTTAAAATTATGTTAATTGTTTTCTACGTATTTAAACATATCTGTTTAGTATGAACTCTTTTGATTAAAACATATAAAACATCGCATTTTCAAAAAATTATCCTTTGATTAATAGTTTTTATGATAATTATTCGTTTCAAAATAATATATTTGCGCTTTATTGGTTCATATTCGAACATCAATTGAATTGTATTATTTTGTTTGTGCCGAAACAGCAATACTTTTAACAAACAGTTTTTAATATTATGGTTTTAACTTGTTCTTTACACGTATCGAGTCCAGAGATGCTCAATACATATCAGTTTGTTTCGGGCATTTGCAGTGTTAACTAGTGTCGATATTCTTGTGATTTTGTTGGTGTGCTCTGCTGAATCTACGGGATTTCTTTCTCAATTGGAATAATGTAAGTAATCTTAATTTATGTAACATCGTGGATTATTTTCATATAGTACCAGAAGTACAATTATTAGTAAAAGCAAAACTAAAACGAGTAGATAAATGGTAGCAATTTTTATTTATACGGTTTCTGTATATCAAATGTTATTGCAATGCGTTTAATACTATTTCTTTATAATATTTGGAATAATAAGTCTGGTGTAGTTACTATATAATTTTCTTACACATCCCAGCAAACACAGCTGTAACATTGATGTACCTGGTATGTAATATCTGAAACCTAAGCAGTATATCATTTATACACGTACTAATAACGTAATATACTTATATCATGTTGGACATATCTTGAGAGAGCGTAAAATTATATTTTTGGTATGTCACATTGGTCGTGGGCATGGTACATACCTACAACATGTATATGTTGTTACCGTACTTATAACATATTCACAGTTAATTAGAAAGTTTTATATATTATATATATTAATATTTTATTTGTAAAAACTGTAAATTCAAATTGAAAATAAACTTAGTATGTTATAGAGAGACGATCATATTTATAAATATACAAATTATTTGCATTACTGTAGTCGTTCATGGGAATGACAGACACAGTATCAAAGTTCTGAATTTTTGACCAACTAGACTTCAACGAATATTTTTTTATAGTTTATTGTTTCAGTTATCCTTTTCATGCACATATATAAATACTAGAATGTTCAAAGACCTTACTGTAATAATTGTTTTGTTTTTCAATAAGAATAATTGTAAAAAATAATTTATTCAAATTTGAATTTGCAAAACAAAATTCATGGGAGTGAACGAATCCAACGAAAATATGTACTTCATCTGACATTGCAATGTACAAGTTATTGTAAAAAATCCATGAAATATTGATGGATGGAGGTTGTTAGACCATAGAGAACATGAAAATAAATGAAGAATATAGAATTGGCTGTTTCTTTAAAAAATAAAGGATTCATTCTTTCGACGCGTATGTTTGACCTTAAAATAAATTAAAATTAAAAGATAGATATCTATTTAATTCAATACCTGTGGGTGAACAACCGCAATGCTCGGTACAACGATGTGAAGTGAGTTGCTTATCGCTAGATTAGAACTAATTGTCAGTTGACAACGAATTGATTTAGAATTCTCCAGAGACCCCAGATGTTAATTATACAGTACATATCATGTAATTAGTTTTGAGTAATTAATGTCTCTGATTTTGACGTTTAATTAAAATTTCGTCAATATAAAATTTTCTTTTAATTTAATTTATTATTTGAATTACAGTTTTATTTTATTTCAAACCGCACGTCCAATACGTCAAGCATAATAAATGTAACTTGAAAATAATTTAACAATGATTACTTAATTATTTTGTATAAATTTAGATGACAGACACCTATTTGTAATTTGGATTACATATATTATTTATCTGCTAAATTAATTAAACCACTTATTCCTCGAACGCCCACACAATAATAGAAAATAATATATGATTCAGATATTTTAAAATTTTCCGTGGTTTCTAAGTACCTATATAATTTTTGTAGTCAAACTCGGCTTTATTTTGACTGTTTGTTAGAACAACCAGAATCAAGGCCAAATAGTACCTACGTTCTACGATTGTACGAGTAGTACTGCAAGTAAATATGAAACAGTTTATATCATCATGTATCGTCGATAACAAAAAATAAATTATACCCATGTTGTTTGAAACAACATTATTATTATAATTAATATTCTCATTTGCCAATAGAAATTAATTTCCATATGTACATATAGCACAAAGTATATGGTTATGGTTCAACTTTCCTAATTTTGAAATGTATTAACTTTTTTGAGTTTTCAAAAAATATTTCTCCTTTGGGGATATCTGCACATATTTCATTTTAATAACCATTTGGGGGAATTGCACAGTCTGTGTTTACCAGAGTGTTTCATTTGCTAATATAAATTATACATTTTCTGTTATTCCAACGGGACTTCCTTTTATCGATTTTTAAATTTTAGTAATTTAAAATTTTGTCAATTTATATTTTTATTACGAAATAGATTAATTTGTCCAAATGCTCACAGCAGCGTTCGGGTCGCTAATCTCGATAATCGTAGTGGTTCCATATTTATATACACTCTATAAAGATAAATCCGATTTCATATATAACCCTATGCAAATTGAATAGCACTCATTGAATTTTAGGCACGCTCAAACCCTATCGTATATATTGAATAAATTATATTATTTTATTTAAAAAAATAAACCATGTGAGTGATAACAAGGAAATTCAATTCCGCGGTGCATATTAAATATTATTTGAAATCTAAAATTAGAAAAAAAACTGTAAAAAAATATTATATAGGTTCAGTTTATACATCTGTCAGTTGTCAATTGGAACTGACACTCAGTGTTGCCAACCTGGAACATTGAAATTATCGTAAATAACACTCAAAATTGTATTTTGTTCTCAATTTGTTCATTGGAATTAGTTAATTTTTCTTGCACATTTTGTTTCATTTTACATATAAATTTACTACAATACGTCATATATCTGTCAAAATTATTTTACTTATACAATAATTATTTTACGGTTCCCAACACTGCGTTGCTCGAAATTGCCGTATAATGGGTTACTTTATTGACGTTTTCTGAGCTTTTAATGACGATTTTTGAGCACTTCATTGCCAATGTCTACAACACACTCTACTACTATAATTATTAAATACTACTTAAACTACTTGAAATAATAAAATAGGCTGGCATTTTTATACAAGAAAAAAGAAAGGCGGTTAATAAGTTAAGTTCGCCTCTGCGTAGAAAATATCTAATACAATTCGTTATTTTATCCAACGCCTCTCAATAAATGCTCTACAACTATGACGATTTTAAACAAGGAAAGTAACAGATTACCCACTAGTGGGTATAATTTTGAAAAAAGTCACTAGCGGGTATTATTTTATTTATAACAATAATAACACACAACACCTTGGTAACTACTTCGATTGACATTTTAATTTAAAAAATTTAAGGCATATGTCACTGTCAAATAATATTTCTTTTATTGAGAGGTGTTGGATAAAACGTTATACTTCACACGTGGGCAAAGTGGAATTACCCACTCGATAAAATTATCATACTCAGCTTTCGGCTTCGTGTGTGAAAATTTTTCTCGTGGGTAATTCCTTACTTTGCGCACTTGTAAAGTAAATAACTATTGTAATAATCATATTAGTATTTTGCGTTTAATAATCTTACCTTAAATCATTCACTTCAGCGATGATAAAATGAATGAAACCACAATAAAACACTTGCATATTAGAAACGTAAATATATATTTATTATATTGAATCTGTTCGTTATTTTACAAAACCACTTGAATGTGTGAAACAACAATACGAAAATAGATATGTCTGTGTTGCGTCGCGGCGGCGGCGGCGGCGATCGTCCTGGTGGTGGATAACGGCGTCGGCGATGACAGTGCTGGGGGCGGCGTTGTTGTTGTTGTTGTCACATGGTGCGGCGGTGGCCAGGAGCTGACCCAGGTGGTGGGAAGCCGCCGCCGGTGCCGCCCCCGCGGCCCCCCACGGAGTGCACTCGCCGCCGGAGCGCAGAGGAGGCGGTGCCGGAGGGCACCTCGGAATGGCGTCTGCGACAAATAAATATAGATTTGTTAGCGGATGTAATTATTTGCCGGAACTTTTCTGGAAAGTTTGTTCAATATTTTCTTGCAGAATACTTTATATTATTCGTTTATTAAGGCCTGTATCCACGGTGATAGAAATAAATAGTGAACTTGTATGACTGCAGATGTCAGGTTAGTCTAATGTATGAAGTTAGTTTCAGTCAATTCTACCAATACTAAAAACTAATAAAATATAACAAGAAATTATTTTGACATAAGTGAATTAAAGTTGTTTATACGAAAAATTTTAAATACAATTTTTCAATTATTAAGCATGTTCGAAGCTCTCTCTAAAACAATCGGGAAAGAGGAAAGCAAAGTAAATATAGGATTAACTGATTCCTCATGTCATCTTCTCCGTAGTCAATTTGTACAGACACTCTTTTTATTATAAAGACAGCAGGATACGATAAAATGACATCGGCTCTATTAGAATCGTGCACCGAATAAACTTATGAGTATTTCATTTCGGTTCCGAATTCGACATGTGAACTTGCGAACTCATCAAAGTTCAATGCCCTGTCTCTTTCATGTCACTGAACTGAAATTGAGAATCGTAGGTGCGGCAAATTTGTCCGAGAATATATCTTTGCACTTTTATTAAGTTTAAGCCTTCTAAAGTGATGGGTAGTCTAACTTTAAATAACATGCCGACAGAGAAATGTTTGTGGCTTCTGTAAAAATAATACATGAAAATATCAAAGCGAAAATTGTCATTTGGTTTGAGTTTTGAGTTGAGTTAGAGTTTGTCTAGAAAGTTACCATCAATAAAAGTTGTGAATCGATTCGCCGATATTGTGTACGTGAACGTGGACATGGACAGTCGTTAGGGACGTTGACTGGCTGACAATTTCCCTAAGGATAGGAAAGTCGCCAGAACAAGAAAATATTTAAAAAGAAATTTTGTTTTATCTGAAATTGATGGGTCCCTGTACTACTATAAAATCGTGATAAGCAAAACTTCGAAGTTTTAATGTATGATAAGAAAATAATAATAGAAGAGATCATTTGTTACTAATGAAAATGAAAATTTTATCATTCTTTAGAAATGGTATTCCTAGAATAATTATTGTTAAAACTGTGTAATGCGGTTTTCAACCTACAAATCACTGCCCCCGAAACTCATGATCCGCAGTACGTATCGGACGGATTCGGAGATATTTACACCTTTTACAGAATTTACAATATTTAAAATTCTCCTTTTCACCGCTCGCCATATCCTGTAAGGGATGTACAGGAATCATGCTAAAAATTCGGTAGTGAGTTTTCAGTTTTAGGGTCCCCGTTCGTAATGGTGAGAGTTATTGTGGTGTCCACAACAAATTTTATATTTTTCAGATGGTTTCAAATCCATAATATAATTGTAATGCAATTAACTTTATAAGCAAATTTCACAATTAAAAAATATTTTATCTTCACTATATTTTCTTATTTAAATTAGATGTTTCAGTTATGTTTATTCTTATAGAAACAGTGTTAATTAAAATATAAAAATATATTCAAACGCCATTAAGAGAATTCAGGGTAGGTACCTCAAAATTTAAGTACACATCTCAAAAAACTATTAAATTTGTAAATCACAAAACAATATAAATTCCATCTTTAGAAAGCATCATTTTGATACCAAACTTCTAATAACTATATTAAAAACAATTGACGATCGCTCAAAGGTAATTTTTGAGACTTTTAATTTAATACCAAACTTGGTAAGATTCAATTAATTATTGTAAAATAAAACAAATGACTATAGTTCCAAATAAATTATTTTTTGTTCAAACGTCATAAAAGTACGTTGTTATGTATTTGTATTCAACAAGCAGAAGTTCAATATTGTCGCCGCCGGCGTAAAAGTGTCTCCTTGGCAACACATTTACGCCGGCGGCGGACAAAGTAAAATATTATGAAAAATAGTTAGATTATAATTCAATAATTTGACAGCTAAAAATGAAACAAATAAACAAAAATTACAAAACAGCATATTCTACGGTAACTTGAAATGCTAGATAAGGCAGAATATTTTTTGAAGTTTTGAGCATTTTATAATATTTATAATTTTATTTTCTATGTTTGAAGAAAAAATAGCATGTGTTATTCGGAGTAAATGTATCTTTGGGTGCTTCGCATGTAATTGTTCGACTCGCTTCGCTCGTCGTTCAAACTTACATGCGCAGCACCCAAAGTATCACATTTACTCCTGACACAATATACTATTTTTATTTAACTTTCCTTCCTGAGATCTTTAATTTGATATCAAATTCGATACGATTCAATAAACATATATGAAAACATAAGAACCAATAGACGATCACCATCAATTAATTTTTGACTTTTATCTTATACTTAACTCAATAGGGTTTAATCAGTATTTATCAATTGTCATATTTAAAAATGTATAATTAAGCATATAATTAGTTTTTCTTAAAACCGGAAACAGATACGAGAACATTACAAATAACATTTTATATTCCAAATAATATTACTAATATCGTTTATTTGAAACTTTTTTGGAGGTGATTACATATTTGAAATAAATTGAATTTATTGTTTAATTTTAATTTAAAATATTCGAAAATAAAAAGCACCCACCTGTGTTCCACTCTGCTCAACCTCTGCTTAATCTTGGCTTGACTAGCCCCAAACTCCGCCATCAACCTCGCCAGCCTCGTCTGCAAGCTCTTCACCGCGCCTTCCAGTTTCCTCACCGTCTCCTCCAAGGAGTGCTGACTATCCCTCGCGTTTCTGAACACCTCCTCGTCCAGCAGTCCGTCCTTCCGCAGCAGCTGGCACCCTCGCTCTGTAAGCGTAGCTCTAGCCTCGGGATAGTCGGCCAGTGCTACCCATAGATCGTCCTTAGCTAAGCAGAAGAGGTCTGAGTACCCAAGAGAGCGAACGTTGGCTGTGCGGCGGTTGCCTGTTCGATTACCGGCGATGTCTAGGACTGAGACTTCGCCGAAGACGCTGCCGGCGACTAGGGTTGCTAGGACTATTTCTCCGTCGTCTGCTACTACCTGAAGATAGCAGAAAGAATACTCTGTCAAAGTCGAACAATGCAGGAACACGAACCAACACTATCAAGAAACGCTCATCCCTTCAAAAAATTATGACATGTCAAAAAATAATATTTTGTAACCGTTGTTTTGTTGTTTCAAAAAAACACAGCAGATTTAAAACGAAAATATCAAAATATAATTATTATTTTCTACGACCACTGAAAAATCTGCTCATTGTATGTTTGTTGTTGCTAGGGATATGAGGTACATTGCAAGCATCGTGCGAAATGAATTTGTTTTGTGAGTATTTCAATACAGGTCAGCTCATTTAAGTACAGGTGCCATTGCTAGGATACTTATTTAGAATTGTCAAATATTGAAATGGTGAAACCCGACAAATTTATTATTAAAATTAAATTAATTTTGAAATAATATCGTGATCGTAGAAAAAGTATAGTGTACAACACGCATGGAATGTCCATTTCATACTCGTATGATTTGCATCATGAGCCGTAGGAAATGAGTACCATTCCATGCTCGTTGTACAATATCCTTTTCTTTAACGTGTTGTAATTTGTAAATGGTGACACTAAAAAGAAAATGTTTCAAACAATAATTGTAGATAATAATATTTGAAACATTATTCTAATAACAAAATTTTCATTAAACCATAAAATTAGATATTTCAAAATAATTTGATAGGGCTTCAAGTAAACTACCACTTCCGGTTATTGGATTATCATAAAAAATTAATCAGCTCTTCCGAAGGGTATACAATTGATATATACAAAATATCAAAATTTTCAGTTTAGTAGTTTTTGAGAAACCGTAACTTTTAATAAAATATTCAAAATGTGTTAATTATGTTTAAATTTTAAGTATTATAATTTATTTTACTTCAAACACAAATATCATTCTTGCATAATATAGCAAAGAATGACTAAAGTATTCAGTACAAATTACTGAAGTATTAAGTGGTTTGAATAAATTCTTCAGTTGAGCGCATAAACTTATTACTCAGTTAAATCGACTGAACGAAACTTTTTTTTCATTGTAGTACATAAAAACATACTTATCTAATTTATTTAGGTACTAGTTTCATGACGCTAAGACTACTATAAATGTTTACAAACATATAAATGATTAAAATAAAAGAAGAAAAATAAACTTTTGTACTACGATATTTTTTGCTATATGTTCCACTTAAAAAAATATAAATTTGTATAATATCTGCATATAAGCTCCAGAAAAAATATACTTTACTACACCGCTGCTTAGGTAGTAAAAGTATGTACTATTTTTATTTATTTATTTTCCTCAATATGCGATAGATTAGAAATAATTTTAAAAAGAAAATATCAACGAAAATAGTTTTTTAGTCCATGTCCAGTGACCTGATCTTTGGATTTTTTCAGGAAAAGAAAAACATCACTATTGGCATAATAGTACTGCAACTTTTGTCTAACCGAAAACATGGCTCTTATAGTTCACGAAATCGTAATGGTGAACCTATAAGTTAAAGCACACATCTGAAATAATTATTAATTATTCAGTACTGATAATACTTGACACAAATATTACCATTTTAGTAAGTAGATACTACTTGCGTGCAAAATAACGAAGCAAATTCTTTCGCAATGTTTGTGTGGAATTAACATCTTTGTTTATAGTTTTACACAATATTCCGTAATGTTCTTGGATTCAATGTTGAATAAAGGGCGAAAAGTTTTCTAAGAAACGGCTGTAATAATTTATGTGTAAATACAAATAATCCCTTGCAGATCAGATAAATCACAGTAGTCACAATAAATCTTTTGTAAGATAACTTTGGGTTTCGACCTTTCTCTAATACTATCCTAAGACAAGAAAGTTTTTATTTAGTTTATTTATAAAATAAATACTTCTCTCCGTACTTTCCTTCAGGAGGCCTCGTTTTCTATTTAACTGTTAGACGATAGATACGTATTTCATTACGATGTGATATGACATTTCTTTTCATTGTTTCAACTCCTTTTTGTGTTTCAGGAAGATAACATAATCGGACATCTGCTGCCGTGTCTCCCATGCTGGATATTATGCTTGGAGGGATCAGAGTCAACGTAAAGGTAGGATAAATTTTTAATGTAAATGTTTATGTACTTCTAACGTTGAAAAGCTTTTTCCAATGCCGGAAGAATGTTTAAAACTATATGTATACAAACAATCAAGATCCACTGAAATATTAATAAGTTGCAGTTTTAATTATGTAGAATAGAAAGCCAAACATTTCTGCGCTATTTACCATATATAATTTGTTTTTCTTTCTGAATTGTTATGCGGTATAAAAAAATTAATTTAAGTATTTTAGAAATGTAATTTAGAGAAATGAAATGTGTCCAGCAACGAACGAGCAAAAGTTGGTAACAATGTTTTCCAACATTTGAATGAAAGTTAGGTTTTTAATTTGAAATTTAAATAGAAAAGTGATGTCCAACAGCTTTAGCAAGTGTGGATTCGGAGACCTACGTTAAAATAAATCTGTATTCACAACCTAAAATTAGTGATTATGGTTAGCAGTTTCCAGTTAATTAAATCCTTAAAAAACTTCATTCACAAATATGAAATTAATATTGCGAAATTGATATTTCTGTAAAGTGTGCATTATTGAAAATTATGAGACAGCCTTTTACTAACTTCATGTATTGTCCTTTTACGATACTAAAGTCGCAAGTAAGAACATTTTTTGTGTGGGGTTTCGTTTTAACAGAACAGACGAATAACAAATTTCAAATCGAACTGTCAAATTAATAAAGAAATAAAATATATCTATCGCTTTTCTTCCATTTCTTTGGTCATAGCCGCTAACCACTAATCACTAACCAAAAGTTTGGACCAAGCAAACTCTTGCGTTAATCAAAATAAAATAAGGGCAATGTTAATGTTCAGCTAACTTTGTTCATAAGAACGCTACGAGAGAAATGCGTTTGTCAAACTTCTAACGATAACCAATAACCAATAACTATAACCACTAACAATAATGGTTAATACTACGAAACATTTGTAACATTAATATTATTTTTGCGTATTATAACGATGTATTTTTGTATAAGTATAGAGAAGAACATTGAACAATGGATCGCTTAATTTTTGGTGTTCTTATACAACACTGTAGGGGTAAGATTGGACAAATTTTATCAGCTGTTCGCTTTAAATAATATAATCCACAAATATCCGCCAATTCTCACGAGTTCGGATAATTTTACATAAATGTAGTCCAGAAGATAAATAAATAGGGATAGAAAGCTGTTATTTTTCCGTACTTTTCAAAAACTTCTATATTTTCTATACAATACATGGTTTTCAGTCATATCCGGAAAATCAGATATATTTTACAGTAGATTATTCTTCGTAACGAGAAATTTCCTACGGATTTCTAAGTACTTATACCTTCTTTATTACTTAGAAAGTTCAAATATCCTAAATTTGTTTGTTCATTTGCAAGGTCCATTTTTCTTTTTAAAGACTGATTGCAGTACTAGGTAATTGTAATTTTATTTATTCTAATTCGTGAATATTAATCTTTCTATTTAATAGTCCTTCTTTAAAAATACTATTAAAATTTGGATTCGTTTAAAAAATTGCGAATGCGAATCGGTTTCGAATGCGGGTCGGATGCGGATTTACAATTTTGATAATTAAGCAAGCGGATATGAATTATGTGGATATTATAATGTCCGTAAAAAAATTTTCTACCTTATGAAACGATCGTAAATTTTATAAAAATAAGAGAAACCAACTTAATTTGTCATTAAATAATGATTTTATGCAAGACATTTACGATGATAGGCAGAAACAGAATTACCGACTGTGCGTAGTATAAGTTTGTGATCCGTACGATTCGGGAGATAGTGGCGTAGTGTTTGGTCTGTGATCTGGGATTATCAGGGGATCTGTGCCTTGTTGGCGTAATTATTGATCTTCGTTTTATATTGTGATTTTTAAAATGGTGCGTTTCAATGGAGCTAGCAAATCGAACACAACGGAAGTAAATTAAAGCATAACAAACATTTTATTTTCTATATATTTTTGTTAGAAAAATACCCGCTCTGTTATTTTGGTGCGCTTCTTTTACTTTTTGCCTTCGAACTTTGTAGTGCGCGAGTTTGCTGGACCTTCATTCCCACATCAAAGCACTGCACTTCTTTACTCAATCCTAAAGTCGGTGAAAATATGTCTGTTTCAGTTCTGTATTTTTTTTTTTTATTATTATTATTTTGTTTTTTTTCATAGAACGCTTTGTTCATTTTTCAAAGAATGTTTCAGTGTGAAAAATTAATACTAGTTTTCTCTGATTCACGGCATCAAACAAAACTATTATTAAAAAAGAAATTTTTACTGAAAAATTTCGTCAATCGTCATTCTCTTGACCGTGCACATAAACAAAAACTTCTGCATTCTGTAGGTTATCGACTTCCGTTGTATTATATTAAATTACAAGTGAATCAAAGCAGCAAAAGAATTCGGTCGGATATTTATATAAATAATTAAAAATTTCGGGTTCTACCTGAAGTTGTCCTCTCTTCACTATGTACATCTCCTTTCCAACGTCCCCTTTCCTGCAGATGAAATCGCCAGGGGAAAAGACCTGCGGCAAACAAACACACAACAAATTACTCATTAGCTATAAACAAACATTATCTGTACTGCATAAAGCTTCATTCCCATTGAAATAATTCGCCCTGCAGATAGTGAATGTGCTCTTTTTCTTCTTTGAAACATCGTTTTGTTTGCTTCACTGCATCAGAGAAATTTATCTCAGTTATATCTATATGAACCAGTCGTATGCAATTGTATTATTGTTGAATTAAATTGGGTATAAATTCTTGAATTTCAAACTTTAACAGATAGATTGTAAAAAGTACCCTTAGTTTTGCTTTCCTATTGGGCTTTCAAATTATTAAGAGATGGCGTTGATCACAATTCCCAAAAGGTACATGTCAAATTCATTTTATATGATATCTTATGATGGCGAATGTTTGCTTTAGTATTGGTAGTTTGCTTTTATTGGCAGCAGAACCGTTGCCATACACCCTGCAAATTTTCCTGTTTTTTAGGTTTTTTTGTAAAATAATCTACAAATAAAATGAACCTTTCATTTTTTCATCTTATTTAAATAATACGGCTTAAACAAATGTTATACTTACATTGGAATACTCTTAAAATACCTACTATTGTTATTAATTTTTAAAAAATAACAATTTCAAAATACAATTAAATTTATGTACCTTATGGTTAGATCAGCTTTCTACCACTAGTTAGCGTATTTTAATTTTGGAAGCCCATTAAGCTGTAAAAAATATTTCTACAGTTTTGAGGAACCCTGAATCCGTATTGACCATTTTGGAATCCCACATTTTTTATTGCTGATTTGAAAAATCCATACAAAATAACTTTATTTGTATGGAGTTTTCAAATCTGTAATAAAAAATAGAAGGTCCCATTTAATATTTTAAAGTTGCCCTCAGGCCCTCCAAATTGCTGTCAAGGAGGTGCTGCTAATTATGAACATAAATCAATGGCCCTTTTAGAAATATAAAATTTTCTTCTAGAACATTTTTTTCGTACGATGCATATTTATCGAGTTATTTTGATTTGTCAAGTTAAATGTTACACTTTATATCTCAAAATATATATTTCGTCTACCACTAGATCACATCTTAAGTGACAGAACTTTTGGTTTAAATTCGTGCCATTGGAAATATTTATCTGATTTTGTTTTGAAGTCAGTGGATATTAAAAAAAAACTTCTTTTACTAATATTTTTATAAATTAGGTAAATATAGTTAAAGTTCTGTATTAGATAACATGTTTATATCTTTCTTTGTAGATGAAACTTTACATGCTTGTTTTGCTTTACTATTTCGTAACGTCATTATATCATGCCTGTCCTATCGTCTTTGTTTGTTTGTGTTAAATCTACAATCTACCTGCGACGTAAAATCTCGAATATTCAACGGAGAAATGACAGATTAATTCATCTAGCTTTAACAGCGATGCCGGGTACTTGAATCTGCTGATATTTTATGCCTGGAATTTGTCTGTCGTCTCGGGATTGCCGCCTGCGAAATTCCCAATGAAATACGCTAATTATTACGAAGTGATTACATATTTGTCATTTGTGGTTTTGGTGATTAAATAGAGAATGTTTATTGCTGTTCATAATGCGTACAAATTGAGATGAGCTTGGATACTCTATACAGACTGTTGAAGAATATATTAACCCTGGACAGTCACACTTCTTGCACAGTTACACACCTGAGGATAACATATCTGTAGATCAGTAAATTGTTACATTATCTGGAACTACACAATTTGCCCCAATTATTTACACGAGGATTGTGGTTGTAATTTGAAAAATGTTTATAATATCTGTACAAATAAGAAAATTTAATACAAGTTCATTTACCATTGACAACAAATACATGTACGGCAAAATTTCAGATTTCACGAAATATCACTAAAAATTGGAATATACTTTTATTGTATTTCTATATAATATAAACCCTAAGAAACTAAATGCTGTAGAGCGCATCGTCATATCTCTTAAATTTATAGAGATATGGCAATTTTCGATGTTTTTCGAAATGCTACTTTGAGTGGCTGCAACTCAAAATCTATTAAAGATATTGAAAAATAGACTCAGTTCTGTGCGTTTCATGCATTTTATTACAAATTAGCAAATTTTTAAAATTTTGAAATTTTTTCGATTTTCCCCCCAAATTTCTATAGGCGATAACTCGAAATATATAAAAGATACAAACTCGCAGACTGGACCAATCGATTCAGCTCGTCAAAATACATAAGTATGTAAAATGTCATTAAAATTGCTTTACGCGTTATAGGGTTAGAGCAAAAAGTGTGAAAATGACGTTTTTGGAGCAAAACGTCAATAGGTACCCCTTGACGTTTGGGCTGAAAAATGCGATTTTCAGATTTTTTGCTCTAAAATTTCAATCCACCGTCCGAATGTACTGAAATTTTTAGGGTTTATGTATTTCGATGTGCTGAATCCAATGGTTTAGTCTGCAAGTTTGTATCTCGTTTATTATTTTAGATATCGCTGATCGAAATTTTGAATAAAAAATTCAAAAATTTTCAATTTTTAAAAAATTTGATATTGTGCTATAATATGCACGAATAACACAAAACTGAAGAGTATTTTTCGATATCTTGCGTAATTTTTAAGTTGCAGTTCCTCAAAGTTGCACTTCGAAAAACATCAAAAATCGCCATATCTAGAAAATTTTAAGAGATATGATGATGCGCTCTGCACCAGTGAGTTTTTTAGGGTCTATATTATATAGAAATACAATAAAAGTATTTGCCAATTTTTAGTGATATTTCGTGAAATTGAAGTACAACTGTGTTTAAATGAGTAAGAATGTTTTACGGACGCATTAATTAATATAATAATAGTAGTTTATGTAACAAGTACATAATTTATACTTTGTATAAGAAAGTAAAAAGTTAGAATACCTTTTATCGAAATAATGTACACAATAAATAAATTTAAAAAAAAATTGTTCAGGTTACAAGGTAATCGTATTATTGGTTTATTTGTATTAGTCGGTGTAAAATCAAATGTTGGAGGAAAACATTGACTTAATTTATTTTAGTAAACAACAACCTTGCTCGTGTATTTTCAAAATCTAATTTGAATACAGTGTAAACAAATCGTATAACATTTGAACGACGCTGCGTGATTGCTTAAACGAAATTAAACGAAGCCCCGAAATTTGAAGCTTATCAGCTCGTATTTTGTAATATAAATATAAATGATCTCCTGTAATCGAAGCAGGCTCTTTACAGCAGTGTACTTATGACAGGGATTTATATCTCATATTGGAAATTCATTCAATCATATTAAATTCTTTCTACCTAATTTGTTTTTTTATAAAAGCTTGTTTTGTTATATATTCTTTACAAATAATTTGTTGTCATGTGAAGATAGAAAGTATATGTAAATAAGAATAAAACATATATTATCACATATTAAAATATTTAAAACAAATTTCAGGCACTATACGTCGGTAACAATAAAAAGAGTAGAAATTAGGAATTATTATTATTAATATCATTAAATTGCGGTATCAAAATAAATTAATCTGTATTAAATAAGATGTAGGAATATTGGCAGTATTGTGATATAAAATTTGGATGCATAATTTTTTGCCGGACACTTTTTATTTACAAAAAACTAATTTTACATATTAACTGCCTATGCCAACATTTACGTGGGACACACGGTATAAATAAATAATATAGTTGTTTAGTAGTTTATTGTGATAGAAGTTGGTATTTATTTGTGAACTGTGGTATAATGTGTATACAAAATGTAAATATGAAGGATTTATGAATTTTAATTATTTATCTTGCAAGTGTTACGCTGATGACACTAAAATATTTAGTGTTTAGTGCAAGTGCAGCGTAATGCAATAAACTAAACTCGGGCTTTAATCCAAGTAATTAAATGTCTTCTCCATTCTCTTGCACCCACATAAAATTGAACGTAATCTAGTCTGGTTGTCTAGAAGACGTCTTTCTACAGAATATGCAAGGAACTTTTAATTTAAACAATTAAGCTTTTAGATAGATACATGAAAAAAAGAAAGTTTAGATTATAAAATAGTTGAAGTTTTCATTGAATTAATAAAGAACATAAAGCATTTACTGAAGAAATTTATGTTTAACTACATTCTACAAAGATGATGCATTTTCTGACAACTAAAATATTCATCATTATTAAAGAAATTAAAATTAAACATTGATTGACGTTACGAAACGTCATATTTTTCGTAACTAGTGATGAAAAGAAAAATATTTCACAACTGGTGATGAAATGAATGAAGCATAAACAAAATTTCAAACAAACAAGCGAAATATGCGTAGCTACTTGATGTCAATAAAAGTTATGAAATTAATAATTTAATAATTAAAAAAAACTGTTATAATCAAAAATAGAAAAAATCTTGTATGAAACACGATAGGAAATGCGATTTTGTGTAATTCGTGTGATTTTGCGGGAACTCGCTTCGCTCGTCCCGCAAACATCCCACTCGTTACACAAAAAGATGCATTTCCTAACTGGTTACATAAATAGCTATTGTGTAATTACAGTAAAATCCTCAAAAACAGTTGCACAGATCTGAACTTTCTAGCACTTTTTTTAAACAAAAACAATTTCACAAATTCATTTTGTAAACGTGCTGTAAGAAAATGCATTTTGCATTTTGCATTCAAGAACAATTTTTCTCGTTTTTACTTTCGTAATCGAATTGATAAATGACCTATATCACTTTTTTACTTCCGATATTATTAAGATTTCCAAGAAAAGATTTAAAAGAGCTTACCTGTAACCTGAGCTTCAGCACCAGGGCCTCCAGCAATCCTGGCTCGCAATCCTGAAAAATCCTCACTTTCCTCAGGGTATCCAAATGCACCCTAATCGCTATTTCCGCTTTGAGTTTATCCGGTAGAGCACTCAACACCCTCTCCTCATCCAGAGCCCCACTCTCCGTCCACGTGTACGCGAACCAGCGTATGACCCGGGCTTCCAGCTCACGGCCAACGCGTCTGAACGCCATGTATTGTTTGACGCCGTCCATCCGGTTCTGGAACTCCACGCGCGAGAGGTTCATGTTGCTGATCATGCTGCCGATGTTACCGACGATGGTGGCGAAGATTAAGACACCCGCGAGGAAATCCGCCACGACGAAGAGGTATTCGGCGTCGTTCTCGGGGACTGGGGTTTCGCCTGAAAAGAAGAAATTTTATTAGAGTTTGGTTGTCAGTCTAATTTTGTTGATATATTTTATTTTTAATAAATAATGATTTATTCGAATGAATAGAACAGCAGAAATGTAAAGGTTGTGTATCTTCATCTTAGCTGAAACTCAAAACTTTGTGACCCATCTCGATTCATTATTTGCTGCTCGACTTTAGTTTCCTAAAGCATATTTAACAACTAATTTACAATTTGAAATATAAAATACTATTTTTTATGAGAGGATGCGATGATCGACTGATGTAGGAAATAGTAAATCAAAAAGCGAACTAGCAGTCAAATAATTTAATAAAAAACTATGCCGACGTTTCAACAGCCTGAAGATGACAGCCGTCTCTAAGGTGGTTAGTTACATACGACATGTGTATTAATTCATATCGAGCTGGTGAAATGTCTTTTCACATGAATTTTATTTCGGAACCAGCTAGTCTTTTCAAACCTCTACAGACAGATCGGTAAAGGGTCCGTGTATTTATATGAGAGGCCACTAGGTACTTTTATCTCGCGGATGGCTCCATTCAGACCACGAAAAAAGGATAGAAATTCAATTTCAAGGGACACATAGTAGATAATATTAAAAAACAAAACATCTTATATGAGTGTGTATTTTCCATAACCTTCTCTTATAAAGGCAATGACCCTCTCCTAGACCAGGGATACTCAAACGTATTATATAAACAATCGATGGGGTATACGGACAGTGAATCATGAGATCCTTAGTTCGAATCCCACAATCGACAATTGCTATTTGAATTTTATTTGACGCTCTACGAACATTTTTGGGACAGTAATTTCACGACTGTTAACGCGCAATAATATATCATTTTCTGAAATCCGTGAACGTAGAGTGCCACACTTAAAATGGGTAAACGTCTTATTGATATAATCATATTTACATAATCAAAATAAAAATACAATGAAAATTTCAGGACAATCAATTTGTGAAAAGTTTCAGGAACGTGTAAGTATGGTACGTCCCTCTATTGTACCTTTCACTTTTTGGTAATTAAATTAGATCAAGGTCATATTTTTTTGGGATGTCTATGCCAGGGGCATAATTAATTAAATTATAATTAAGTTTTTGCATTTTTTGGGGGGCATCTGTAATTAGTTAATAATTTGTTTTGTGTTCATGTAGTAATTATCTTTTGGAATTATTTGGAGTAAACTATTAATTAGAATATAATTTGTTTTTAACGACTTGGAATATATTTACTAAATTATTTATTAATAAGAATAATAATATACAACACATCATTATGAGAATAAGTGATTACCACTAATACAAGTACATATGCAGCAACAAATGATAACATAAAGCAAAATAAACAACAAAAACTTTACAATGACACATGTAAAACTCTACATGTGCATCAACAAATGACAATACAATACAAAATACACAAGAATGAAAAACTCTACCACCGTTTTGTTATTGATAATTTTACTAGATTAAATAATGTAACATGGATTCGAATTCATTATTAATTATATGTATACAGGGTGTTCATTTTAAGTGGTACACTATTGCTATTTCGAGAACTATAAGAGCTACGAGGTCGGTTAAATTAATAAACAATTTCTTTATTATAAGACAATTAAAATGAGCGAAACAAGATTTTTTCTAAACCAGTGGTTTTCAAAATGCGGGGTGCAACGTACGCTGTTTATGTAAGTATTTTTGATACCTACTACATTTTTCTACTTGTATTGAATCTTTACAAGTTACTAATTGACAGCTACATTGTAAAAATTTTACAAGTTAGTAAACAAGGTAAAAAAATGAAAAATTTTTTAAAGAAATATTACATATGCTTTAAATTTTTAAATGAAAATGTCAATCGAAGTAGTAGCCAAGGTGTTGTGTGTTATTATTATTGTTTTAAATACTCACTAGTGACTTTCCTCAAAATTGTACCCACTAGTGGGTAATCTGTTACTTTCCTTGTTTAAAATCGCCATAGTTATAGAACATTTATTGATGTGTTGGATGAAATAAAATTATAGGTCTGGCTAAACAATATTTACTTATCCTGTTAAGGGGTTGCTAATAAATATATATTTGAGGGTACTTCAAAATTCTTGATTTTCAAAGAGTTAATATATTTATTACAGGTAGTGGCGTTGCGCCGTTTGCAAGTAACCTCTTTTATAAACCTTATTACTAAACCTCATAGATAATAAGTATTGCAAATAGTCTTTCACTGTAGTTAATTCAGAAAGAGCTAAAGGCATAAGACGTAGGCATCTACAAAATACAACACAGATTATTTCCCTTCAGCACGCACCCTTTCAATGTGTGTTCGCTTTATCTCTAACATACTACTCCTATTCTGGTTTGGATTCCCTATTCGCCTTTGCCGAATGTTCTTACTTACGTCCAATCCTACAACACAGCCCGCTTTGGATACCTGTCTCCTGTCTGTATGTGTGTGTGTACTATTTCTCCCTGTGTATGTAATGCGTTCTCTGGGGATCGATTCGCTTGTCAAAATTGAAATGAAATAGCGGAGAAATATGCGCTAAGTTGTCGGCAGCGAATGCGAATCGCGGGCGATGTTTTTCCCGACTCCCGCGAAATTGGATAATACGTCAGGTTATAATGTAAGCTTAAATTGATGTCCTATATTTTTACTGCTATTCGTCGTGCTTGCGCTCAGATGTAGCTGTGCGTATGTCAAAAGAAATGTGAGCAATTTTGCGGATTTTTTCGTTTAAATTAAATTTTAAAAATAAATATCTTAATATATCATCTTTTTAACTTTTTATCCGTTTCTGAGAGTGACAGAGCAGTGCTCTGCATAAGATGAACCAAGATAGGGGTGCCTTATCTTTCGGCCATAATTTGAAACAAAATGTCAGTACAGTATAACATTTATAATCCACACATTCGTTAACCCGGGCAATTTTGTAATTCGGACACTACTACAATTTAGACAGTTCCTTGCCATTTACCTCTATAATCCGTACCATAGCTATATATACAGGATGTCCCAGATTTAAACGGCCTAACTTAAAATTAAGATTAAACACCTAAAAATAGGGGGACAAGTTTATTTGAGCAAATGTCCGTAAATGCTTTATTCCAGAGATATTCATGTTTTTCTTATTGAGTAGCACTATATTAAAAAATCAACTTCATAACGAAATATCCACTATTATCTTATTGATGTGAGACAGAATAATTAAATTAAATTAATAATACATTGGTTATTATCTAATTTTAATAGAAAATTTAGTTTGCTTGCACTGATGTCAAGGAAAAAATGAGAAACTATCAATGAATATAAGAAATTTTTGTAAGATGCCATAAAAGGAAAAGTCTATGAAGAACCGATAAATAATTTAGACTCACTACGTAGAAAAATTATTGAACTTTGCGAAACCATATCTCCCGAGCAGTGTCACGCAGCAACCAAAACAGTGGCAGATCATTGTAGTGCTTGTTTACGTGTTGCAGGTGAACATTTTGAACAAATATTATTAAAAAAAATAGTTTATGAAGTTATGTTATTACATTATTATTTTAAACAATAAATTTCTTTAAATTCATTGACAGTTTCTCATTTTTTCCCAGACATCAGTGCAAGCAAACTAAATTTTGTATTGAAATTAGGTAATAAACAAATTATTTTTAATTTAATTTGTAACATCTCAATACGATAATATTAGATATTTCATTATGATGTTGATATTTTAAAGTAGCGCTGCTCAATAAGAAAAACATGAATATCTCTGGAATGAAGCATTTACGGACATTTGCTCAAATGAACTTGTCACCTTATTTTTAGGTGTTTAATCTATGGATTAAGTTAGGCCGTTTAAATCTGGGACAGCCTGTATATCCTGCCCTATACAGTTTGTTGTGTGGTCAACTAGGAAAATTTTTTTTTATCCGAAACACTACTATGTATAACTGGTATCCATAGTAATACATTAATAATTGAAAAACAAATATTGCATTTTAGCTGAAACTCACGGTATGTTTATGTAGTATATATTTATTATTTCTTTTATTTTATAAAAATTTCATTTAATTTTGTTATCATTTAATAATATTTTATAATAATATTATGAGCTTAAAGAATGAAATAGAGCACTTTGTATAACAAATATTTAGTTGCATTAACAAAATCCGGTTACTTTTTAAAATGTATTACAATGTTTTCTTTTTTTCTTTTGTTATTCCAGGAAATGATATGTATGTAAATAAGAGCGACTATAAAAGTTGCCAATTTCACAACGAAAGAATTTTCTTATAACGAAGTTTTTGCTCAATAAATTTTGCTACCGGAAGTCAGGTCAAAATAACAAAAACATACTTTTATCCCTTTCATAAATTTGCGGAAGTTGAAAATTATATAAGCTCCTTGAACTGTAGTTGGGAAATAGTCCCTAGTGTGCAGGTAGATTATATAAATAGTGAAATGCAAATACTAGTTACACTTCCTTAATCGAATGATGAATGAATTTTTAATCAACAAAATTTTTTTTTGGATTTCAATGAATCAGATTTCATTGTAGAGAACTCCTAGGCTTCCTTGCCGTATACCGCTTAGAATACAAATTCTGGATTCTTCATTATGTTTTGCAGGATTTATCGCAATGCATCTGAGTGAAGATAGATTTTTACTTATTCCGGAAAATTATTGACCTGTAAAAATGCTCATTGGTCTATTTTCCACTTTATTCAACCATGTTCTATTATCATTCTTCAGTATTTATCTCTAGGATATTTGGTTCTTACCAATGGTGGTGAGGGTGAGTGTGGACCAGTAGAAGCTATAGATGTACTGGCGAGTGAGTGAAGCGTTTTTGGGCCCGTCTAGGTTGTACACCCAGTTGTCCGTGCCGAAACCGATCGCGTAGCTGATGGCGAAATACAGGCACGCGTTCCAGTGGATTAGCACTAGGATCACCAGCAGCACCTATAAACGAAAAATAAGACATTACAAAACATGCTCTTCTTCCACTCTCGTTCGAAAAGCCTTACTTCGAACTCGAAGGGGAAAAAGAAGCGCTTTCCTCTCTAGTTTGACAAATAACTATTTCTGCGATTATTTTTTGACGTTTATTTAAACCAATGAAATGCATTATTGTATGTCACGTGTCTGCGTTTTAACCAATCCTGTCATTATTATACTGACAATAATGCTCTTGTGATTATTCCCGGCAATGTTCGCTGTAGCTTTTTTGTTTTTGTTGACAGATGTCAGATGTCAGATAAATATCATCAACACAAGGAAAAATGAGTCAAAAAGATAGATTTTGTGACGTGCCTGATGATGAAATAAAAAAATAATCTAATTAAATATAACTCGAGAGTTCGATAAATTAGAAAATAATTCTCCAGTATCTTTCACAAACTTGTCGCCTACGGGCTTTCGTGGCTATTGCCTGGCAACAAGATTTCGAAAGATCTGTCAAATTATTTTCAATTAATTCTCACTCTCTTGTTATATTTTTACTGACTATTGAATAATGTAGCCATTTCTTGTGTGTTTCTTGATAAATAATGATATACATTATCCGATATCACATTTTTCTCTCTGGAAGCATAGCCTTAATTAAATCGTATAATATTTAGCTACTGTAAAATATTATGACGTTTATAATAGCTCTCCTGACAGAAGAAATATTCAAAATATGTCACATTGTGCGTAAATTGATATATTGCAATATTTAGAATTTTAAACTGCATCAATAAATAGATTTCGCTGAATAGTCGCAGACAAAGTATAGTATTCTATTCGCATGTAAATGGCTTTTACTCATCACTACACGCTCATTGAACAATATACTATTACACCATGGATGCGATAGGATGGTTATGTATTTTATTTATTACACCCTTTAAATTTATTCACTTCTATAATTTTTAGCATACCTACAAGTTCGTCGATTTCTCCTACTCTTTACAAATTTACAAATTGCCAATTATAACCATCTATTTACTCCTGATGAGTCGTTTATTTAGAAAGAAATTAGAAAATTAATTAATGCTCCAAACATGAATACTGAAAGAAAATCAAAATATTATACTTTATTAATTAAAATATAATTGGAACGAAGGTACATTGGAACTAGAGCGATTTAAAACACCTGCATTCTCTCGTGATGACTGTGGATCCTATTCTTGAAACTATAATAATTTTCAAATGTGCATTAGTGTAGCACAATCTATAATCTTCTAATTGTTCTAATGAAATTTAAAACTGGATCGAAGTAATACAATTTTAATTAAACTCTTTCAATTACTGGAAAGCGTAAAATTGTCACATTTATGATTGCTTTATAATTATTGTTAAAACTAAATATTTGCATAGCAATGAAAACGTTACTATTGATAAGTAATTAAATACCTGTCATTTAAAACTGTTTTGTTGTTTTCCTAAATTATTATTTTAAAACAGGTTTCGATCGATATTGATGACGTCTTTTGGAAAAAATTTCAATTGGAAAATACTATAGAAAATGTTCAATTTAAATGTGCCACCATTATCAACATACGGGATACAACTTTCTTATTTTAAATGGTAACTTTTTTTTAATCGCTTACACGATTCGGTATTTTTTCTGAATTCAACGATATAAATGTATCATGTCCTAATACTTTGATACTTTAATCAACCTTGTAACTTTCATAAACCTCGAAATAGCAATAGCGGTACACTTAAACTGAACATCCTGTGCAAAGTTTATTACAAAATAATCTGAATTAGATTTCATGAAAAATGCAATAGCTTATTGTTTCTCCGGGTGATTATAAATTTGATCTTGCTGGAAAGGAATTTATTTAAATTTAAATGTGAAACCAAAGGCAGTCAGAAAAAAACAATTAAATTTTATTAATGTAGTCATGTATTATATTTCTAAGTTTATAGTTTATCCAGGCAACATTGCAACATTCGAAAATTCTAACGCTGCCTTTTTCATACATTGCTTCATGCATACGTTGCTTTCTTCAATCACTGCTTTGTTCAAACACTGCTTCATTCATACACCGATTTCTTCTAACACCGCTTTATCCACCGTACGAAAATCATTCGTTCTAATGCAGCACAGAAACAAACCTAAACTAAAAAGATGGTGTAGTCTTTGTATCCATAGGTATCGTACTAATTTATTTGAAATTACTTTTATGTACTAGCAATGCTAAAAACGTTAAAAGACAGGAAAATGGAATGAATTTTAAATAATAATATTTTTTATAATATTTACTATATAATATCATTTAAATTGATTAGATTAATATACTACCATGTGATATAAGAGACACCAAAAATATAAAGGTATTTAAAAGAAAATTAAAAGAATATATAATTAAGCATTAATATATAGATATTTAATTATTACGTATTTATAAAAGAATGTACTATTAGATAAGTATTCTTTGTCAAGTTAATTGTAATTTTTGTATTAATTAGCCTACTGCTATCTAAATTAAGAATTATTATTATTATTAAATATGTAATAGTAATAAAATATTGAAATAACAGATTTCATTGAATACAGAGGTGTAGGTTTGTTTCTGTGCTGCATTAGGACGACGGACTTTCGTACGGTGAATAAAGCGGTGTTAGAAGAAATCTGTGTATGAATGAGGCTGTGTTTGAACAAAGCTGTGATTGAAGAAAGCAATGTATGTATGAAGCAGTGCATGAATAAGGCAGCGTTAGAATTTTCTTGTGTTGCATGCGTTCCCGTTTATCCGTGTTCACCTTGCATATGCGGAACACGTTGGGGTAGTTGGTGTCGGTCTCCGTCCGTTCGAACCACTCCTTCAGCCGGCCCAGCCGAAACAGGCGGTTCAGCCGTACGATTACGGGACAAGGCACTCGCAACTGTAAACAAACAAAACCAAAAATAGCGATCTCATGTTACGACTTACGAAATCAAATACATTTCCATTAGAGATACACATTCCTGCTAGATGCGCTCTTCTCGAATCCTTCGAATAAATCATCCATTTATGAAGGACATTTATTTTGATAAGATAGACGGAGAGTAGTTAGCTCTTCTTATTGCTGAATATATAAACTAACTAATAAAACAATCTTTCACCACTATATTTCAATATTTCTTTTGCTATACCATCCAAACCGGGAGCCTTACTATTCTTTAGACACATCAATGCAAAGCTAACATCATCCTCATTCATCGTTTCTAGCATTTTTTACATTTTATCTCTTATCACTCCATTTATGCTACCATACAATCCTTTAAAATTCTCACACCATCTATTCCTAACATCTTACTCCATTAAACACATAATTGCTTTCACTATTCTTGCACCACCACCTCCCAATCTCTGAAAATCTACCAAAATATTCCCTTATTCAAACTAAAATAATTCTTTATTTAAATTTACCTAAATCAATTATTATTGATTATTGATTAAGATATGTTCATAAAACTTGATATGCCTTCCATTACTGGTTGAGGGAGTACTACCAAAGTGTAATCAGCTTGTAATTTAAACATTCAAATTTTAAAATGATATCGTCATTATATTTTGAGTTATCTGCATGAAAATAGTAAAATCATATTCTATGAAGCCAAAACTTAATATCAAAAATTTTGACCCATCACAATACCTCCAGCGGGATATAAAAAATACATATTATTTTTTATAGTTATAAAGCAATACGTTTTTCTTTTTTATTAGCAGCGCTAATTCAAGTTGTGAAAATATTGCTGACGTTTTCAATATTCTGATTGTGTGATGTGAGAAATGTCGCTCGAGTCAATTATCCGGAATTGCAAATTGGATGATACACGACTTTAATCATGTTACATTCCCCCTCTCTATCAAAATGTCATTTCTGCAGCCCTTTGAATACCATCATTTCATAATTTGAGACAGCTTTCAGTTTTGCGCTCGTCATTGTAGGGAACTTAATCAGATGGATAAAAGGAAAGTTAGCATCACACAACATATAAACTACAATAGAAATAAATAAAAAAACAAACAAACAAAGAAAGGCTTCTAGTGTGATCTTCATATTTTGCTTTCCTCCTGATAAAGTTTCGTCCTACGATGGCGAGCGAAACGTTGAGGTCTGTCTCAAATTTTGGTACAGTCCTGACCCCAACTTGTTTAACTTGAAAGCCTACGTCCTTATTCACTATCTCCTATAATATCAATTCTTTCAAATATACATATTATCAAAGAGTATTATTGAGAAAAAAGGCGAGCTGTTTGTCTTATTTATGCACTATAAATGTAATGGTAATATTTTTCTGTAAAATAAATAAGAATATAATTATTAGAAAAAAGTGACCAAACATGGAATACCAGTTTGTTTCCTTGACAAAGAAATAAAAATCTTGGTCCAAATTATAGTTATTTACATTACAAGCGAGGTAAAACAGTTTTTACTGCTGAAAGGAGGAAATGATCGGCGAGCCGATGAGGCGAGCCTGTCACCTCCTTGAAGCAGTAAAACAGTTAACTTGCGTGTATTGTACAACATTTTACTTGTTACTCATTTGTAAATCAAGTTAAAATTATAACCAAGTCTGTCATTTACACACAACTGTTCTGTCAAAAATTATTTGAAATGATTTCGCATAAGCCTTGTAAGCATTACTGTGGCAACGTGCATTGTTTACCTTGTTTACTAACTTGTAAAATTTTTACAATGTAGCTGTCAATTAGTAACTTGTATAGATTCATTTTCAAAAGCAATAGAGGGCTTGGGTAAATGTTGTTTACAAGTGAGTAACAATTAAAAGACTTTTAATGGTAATTATAATCAGTCATACATTTTCGTTTAACTTAGTAGCAGATATATGTTTTTAATTTTAATTGACATTATTATAATTCTACAAAATACGAAATAATAATAAAGATGCTATTTATGGAATAGACACCCATATATGGAACATTAAAAAAAGCACATTTTTTATTGAAAATAACAAAGAACAAAACTAGTCTTTTTCTTAAATAAAATAGTTATTTACGTAAAAAGTGAATAAAGACATATTTTAACCACGAGCAGAATGTTTATTTCACGAGGAAAATTCGAAGAATTTCTTTGATAAATTAGTTTTCCTTATAAAACATTTAACATCGACGTTGACTCCTCCATAAAAATATTCCACTCAAATATTGACATATCATTCACTTTTCTTGCCGGCGTAACTTATGTATTTAATCTTTAATTTTAATGATATGCAA
Source organism: Poecilus cupreus (assembly GCA_963942605.1). NCBI lineage: Eukaryota > Metazoa > Arthropoda > Insecta > Coleoptera > Carabidae > Poecilus > Poecilus cupreus. The sequence continues at coordinate 10,827,985 of OZ012731.1, forward strand.
ATATTACGATCGCCCATCAAAGAGGTTAATTACATTTGCACAGTTGGCAGTTAACCTGGACAAACCAAATATTTAACCGGAACCTGAACGTCGAATTCCAGGTCCGGAATTCTGGAACGTGGAACTCTTCCACGCCGGAATGAAATGAACGTTTTAATTAACTTTGACGACGAAAGTTTAAAAACAACAGCTTTAAGCTTGGAGGTAGAATTTCTCGATAAAAACAACGGAGTGTGCTCTGATCACCGACAAACAATAACTGAAAATCGTTAAATTGTGAAACAGAAGAAAAATAACGAATGATGAATAGGTACCGAGTTGGCGAGTTGTCAAGAGATGCTGATGTTTACCTAATGTAGAATATTTTCAGTATTTGTTCTGTTTCCACTTGGGTTGAACTTGAAATTTATGAAATGGGAGAATCAAATATTTATTTTTTCATGGATGCTTGTGTTATTTGAAAATGCTCCAGGATTAAAATATAAATAAATGCTTATATTTAGGTACCTATGTCGTCGTATCGGACTACAAACTTTCTGCTCGTGTGGAATATGTGCCATTCCATTACTTGTTGTAAAATATATTATTATCTACGACACCGTTATTAAAAGTGAGTCTTTTAACGGATGCTTAGTGAGTTAAAAGTGTCATATTCTGACACTAGTGTTGAAAATAACATAGCAACGTGTTAAAAGTGAATTAATTGTTACTTTTAACACTTTGGTATCAATTTGTATTAATAAATCAACAAATATAACCTTACCTGTTAAAATAGCATTCCGCAAATTTTAGTATTTACTAGTAGACTAGGAAGATCGTAGATACAATTTTGTATGATTTTTTTTTTTTGTTCATGGGGTTGTTTCATTGGGCTTCGCCGTGTTTCATAAACTTATTATTACTTACTCATAAAATGTTACTTTTAACACTTATATCGTAAATAACTATTATAACAAAATACTTTTTTTCACGACATGGTAGGAAATCCCACCGTTCTTCTCCCGAAATAGTGAGGAAAATGTGTTGTTCCTCTCTAGAGAGGAAAATATAGAAGTGTTACCTATATGAATGATATTTACAAAATATGTATTACAAAAATTAAAAATAAATTCCTAATTTGATTGTAAATCCTTATTTTAGTGATATACATAATTTAAATTATCTTACAATTATGTCTTATATTTTTCTTTTTCTTATTAAATCACAATTTGACAACTTATTAAAGATATTTAAGATTGGTTCATTGGCAACACTGCTACACCGCCTTGTGTCTGATAACCTAACTTTTAACGTCTCAGTTTGTCAGTTGTGTTCTCAAAGTGTATTTTAGGTCCGAGCAAATCGTTTTTAGAAACTTGTCGTGAAAAAAATGTTGTGGCTAACACGAGAGGAAAGCTCTTCTTCCACTCTCGTTCGAAATGCCTCACTCGCTGCGCTCATGAGACAAACTTCGAACTCGAGGGGGAAAAAGAAGCGCTTTCCTCTCTAGTTTGACAAATAATTATTAAAGAAATTGGTGTGCATAACTTCTGATTGACCCATTTTTTTTAGAAAATAATTTTAGAACATTGTACAGCGCTAAACCGACGCTAAAACATTTCTTTTAAACACCTAAGAACAAAGTTAGTGTAGCCTATGTATTTAATAATATCGATGACTAACCTGACACGATGAAGGGGGCCACCAGGTGTAGGCCAGGTCTGTGGGAAGCAGAGACGCGATGTCTGTTTTCCACCGCCGGGACTTCATGTAGTGGGCTCGAAGTTTTTTCGGATCTCGAACTAATAAACCTTGCTCGAGGTAACCTGAAACACCACAAACACATCCTAATTACCATTCGTTCAGTACCAAAAATAATTAAATTCTCTTCAAAACTAATTCTCCTTAAGCTGTTAATTAATTTACTCGAATTCATTAGAATGGTTCTCGTTTTTTGTGGGGAAAACTTGGTTCTTACTTTTACTAAGACGTACAAGAAATGTAAAAAAAATATTCAGTGAAGTATTAGTAATATTTATGGAATTACTATTGAAGTTACTCAAGCAGGAAATGAGCGTAATTAGAATTACAAATTTCTGGAACTTCCGTTAATTTTCGCGCGACGTTTTCTAAATGAAATTTTTAATGTAAACCGAAATGTATTTTTTTTTTGAGTAATAATTTATTGTTCTGTTAAATTTATCGATGAGATGTTAACTTCATTCAAAGCTAAAAACAATGGCTGGTACCACAGGCTCTGTTTTTGGGTGTTTTAAGAGCAGTGTTTTATGCGCGGTTTTAGCGCTGTACAATGTTATAAAATTATTTTATAAAAAAATGTTTCAAATGGAAGTTACAAAGAAATGTATTATCTACCACTTTTACTTGAAGTATTTTTTTATAAAATAATTTTAGAACGTTGTACAGCTCTAAAACCGAGCCTAAAACACTGCTCTTAAAACACCCAAAAACAGAGCTCGTGGTACCAGCCAATCTGTTTAACTTTTAAATTGATTTCTCTAATGTGCTCTCTCAAGTTACTACTGAATTCAGAGTTTTCGTAAAATGTAAATGTATTGAAACATAACCTGGAGTATAACCAAATTTTATTGCTTAAGGGCTAAGTTATGTTCCGATCAAATTACCTAAACGGATATATTTAGAAAATTCATTTCAGTACAGCTGCAATTGCCAGGATACTTATTTAGGATCGTTAAATATTGGAATGGCGAGACCGGAACAAATTTATTATTAAAATTAAATTAATTAGGAAATAATATCGTGGTCGTAGAAAAAGTATAGTGTACAACTCGCATGGAATGTCCATTTCGTACTCGTATGATTTGCAGCATGAGCAGAACTTTCATACTTATAGGAAATGAGTACCATTCCATGCTCGTTGTACAATATACTATAAAACGGGAACTTTCAACCACTAGTTGAACTATAAACTTATATTTCTTTTTTGTCGTTGATTTATTTGCCGCATTCCTGAGAAATGTCCAATACCATTCTTGCAAATTTTGATTTATATGTTGAGTACATTATATTTTTTATTTTAGCGTGGATAACATTTCTCTTTTACATTATCTATTTTATCCAACACCTCTCAATAAATGCTCTATAACTATGGCGATTTTAAACAAGGAAAGTAACAGATTACAATTTTGAAAAAAGCCACTAGTGAGTATTTTTTTATTTATAACAATAACAATAACACACAATACCTTGTTAACCACTTCGATTGATATTTTAATTTAGAAAATTTAAAGCATATGTCACTGTCAAATAATATTTCTTTAATAAATTTTGCATTTATTAAGAGGTGATAGATGAAACGTTTTACTTCACACGTGGGCAAAGTGAAATTAACCACTCGATAAAATTATCACACTCAGCCTTCGGCTTCGTATGCTAAAATTTCTCTCGTGGGTAATTCCTTACTTTGCCCACTTGTTAAGTAAATAACTATTAATTTTATTTACATGCAGCACACTGGAATAGACAAAATGCGTGAGTTATGAGTGATGATTTCCCGCAAAAAATTCTTATCCCAAAAGTATAATGTTTATCATCAGCAGTCATAATGCTCGCTGATAACATACCTCGGCTCTTTTTTCAAGACTGTATTTAATGATGTAATAATTTTGGGTTAAAAATTTTCACATGAGTGAGTTCATTTCTGGGGCAAAAAACAAATTAATCTTTGTCACGCGTATCTCGCCACAATATTTTACAAATAATGGAGAAATTTGTCACTTTACAAATTGATTTTTTAGCTGAGTGATTTTTAATATACAACCTGCCATCCCCTAGAATTCAATTGGAATACAATACATAGGTACTCAAATATGCATTACTATCTTTTGTGACAATTTCATACCACCATATTTCTTATATAAAAATTTTGGTATGCGTGAATAAATTTCAATTTTAACTCTATATGAAATAAAAATTAATAACGACTGCGTACTTTGCAGGTATAATAAATATAACTCCTTCAGCATAATATATTTTTCCATAAATGTGTAAAGAAATTAGAGCACCACGTCAAGAAATATGCGGGTAATACCCTAACAAAATTTAAGTCCGCATTGGATAACATTTTACATTTTATTGCTATACTTCAGTGTATCCTTTGACCTATTAAAAAAACCTCACTAAGTTGGTTTATTTAAATTTGAGCTAAACATATTACAACAATTAAAACAGCACTCTCATGTATTTTCAGTTTCTTATCTTGCTTGTTACTAAAGCACTTACACCGAGGATAAAGGTCTATTCACACATATCAGTGACGTGTCAGTGCCGTGTCAGTTCAGTGCCAGTGTCAGTGAAAAATAAAATAATATTTTAAGATATTATCTTAGCATATAGTTTAGCTTAACCTGTTAGTAGTATGGTGAGCAACATCGCGCGACCTCCGTATTTTGGGTAATTAAATTAGATCAAGTTCTTTTTTTTTGTCTTATTAATTAAATTATAATTAAGTTTTTGGAATATATTTGGGGGACATATGTAATAGGTTAGTAATTTGTTTTGGGTTCATGTAGTAATGGAATTTTTTGGTGTAAACTATTAATTAGAATATAATTAGTTTTTATTTAGTTTGAATATTTTTACAAAATTGTTTATAAATAAAAACCAACTTAATGATTTGTGTTGTATATTATTATTCTAATTAATATGCACTAACTAATGCACAAATGAGAAATGGAAACGAAAACACGAAATAAACAGCAATAATTAACTTCCAATTCCGATTTAATGGTCGTGGATAAAGTCTAGTATTCAACTCGCGTATTATGGCTTTTAATAATTGAGATGATAACGGCCCTTGCCTGCAGCTCTTGCCTTAAACTTCATCTGACATCCGAATTAATAATCGCTGTCAAATAATACGTTCGTAGAATAATGTACTATTTTTTACGACTGTTGAATAATATGTTCATTATTTGTACCTAAAATGATGTAGCGCAATACAGCGTTTTTATTTAATGTTAATACTGTTTTATTTTGGCTAGACCTGTCATTCGTACTACGACATAAAATGTTTTGTGAAGACGTCAAATAATTTTACGTTATCTTCATATAACTTGAAGCTGATGATCACTAATTGGGGTTAAATATTCATAGCCAACGTTTACCAAAATCCAAGGTCAAGTGAAACGTTCATTGCATAATGAGCCCACCCAAACAATCACTAATTACCCCCCTTCTTTCCCCCGATTCTAGAAGCTTCGACTAGTACCATAACATGTTTATTGATTTCATTCGGTACGGGCCTGCATTGATATCATAAACAGACGTTAATTAGTCTGATTAAACGAACCGAGTCCTTGCCTAACCTCAACAAAATGGCGACGGCCGGCGGCCATCACGGAGATCGTGAACAAACGCGAATCGCCTCAAGGCCGAAGCCGATCGCTTGCTTTTAATTTGAACGCTACCTGTGAGACATCTTTCGGATGATAAATGAATCAATTAATTTGTCGCACGCGAACTCTTGAACAAACAAGGGAAATGATGCCGAAGGAACAGTGATCCTCAACGGTTTTTTCCATTAGGAACATTATCAATTATATCTCGATATTCGCGCGTAGAAACTTCATCCATACACGGTCTTCTCATCTGACATTTTATTTTTATTAATATTACCAAATAAATACACAATATATTTACACCATGATGATATCTTGCATATATGTAATTGAAATGAAGACATTTTTATATATACCTGTACCTAGAACAGAAACTAAAAGTAATATCGCAAAATGGACTCCAGTTCTGAAATCCCCATCTGTTAATTACCCCACAACCAAAGTTTCATCCAATTCTGAAACATTTTATTCTTGGGCATAATGTCAATGTTAAATGAACTTTTGTCAAAAATGTCGGGACAAATTCAACTGTAGGTCAAAACCTGGACTAGGTATGGACTTGCGGAGTTCACCGTTGGATTCAGCAGGGACTTCTCCATAGGCTTGTGCAATTTTATCGACTTTAGTTTGCTGTAAAAATAATTAGAGCAAAAGTTTTGACAGTAGGTCAACATAGGTGAAAATTTGAAAAAACGCTACTCGATATCTTGGAAACTAAACGAGATATCTCAAAACAGCCGCCAGTTCTCGAATCTCCATGCCTCAATTACCCAACAACCAAATTTTCAACCAATTCTGAGGACTTTTGAGTTTTTCGATCTAATATTTTGAAGGCATTGGAAAATTTGGCGTTTTTTGAATTTTCCCTGTAAAATATTAACCCGTCAAAATATTTTAATGAAATTTTGTACACTTATGTAACTCGACAAGCCCAATCTAACGGTGTACTCCGCAACTTCGTATCTTGCCTAGATTTTGAGTTATTGGTAATAAAATATTTTGGACTTTGGAAAAGCGCAAAAATTTTTTTTTTCATAATATTCTGAAAATTTGTTTATATGGTATTTAGGGCTTAGGAAGGTCAATGCCGTTGAGCGCGACTCAATATCTCGCTTGGTTTTTGAGTTACAGGGCGGGAAATTTTGAATTTTTCGAGTTTCCTCCCAAATCACGTTTGGTGGCCTGAAATAATTTGGAAGAAGCATTAGATATAGTGAAATGGTTTTTTAATCAAAATAGTGATCGATGAAAATGTATTAAATAAATTAAACTCTTGATTAACATATTTCATAGCATTGATGATTTTCAAATTACCAATAAATATTTTGTCATATTTTGGTTCCAAAATTATTTGTATATCAAGACACTAAAATATAATTTTCATTACGAATGCGAAGTAAACCATAAGAGTAATAAAAAAATACATTAGTGCCGATAGAAATAAATAGCATTATATGTTTGCAAAACGTCAGCTTATCTTGGAAAAATTTTTTCTTAATTATGTAATTTCTACTAAATGTTGATAGTCACTTCACATCTGCATGCGATAAAAAATAGTTCAGACTAGAGTGAACTCCCAACCCCACTAACGCAGTTGTATTTTTTGTGGTTAGTTGGAATAATAGAGATTTAAACCCGCCAGACGCGAATGAGCTAATAATTCAAGCATAATTGCTATAAAGGTATCATTGGTTAAAGATCTTGGCTGAGGGAAAATTACTTGAGTTCAATGTTTCACGCCCCTCGACTGGAATGAATGACAGTAATTATTAAACGTGTAAAATTTGGGTTACAAACCGCAGATGAAAATGAAACCATGCGTATTTGCGGCTTATTTCATCCCTAAATTTATCTCTGTGTCTCTTACAACCGTAATTGTTTTAGCAGTACTTACAAAATATCTCTATAAATATTCTTCGTAATATGCAATATTATCTAAAGTATAGATAAATTTGTATTTTTAAATCATTTCTAAATTATCGTATATTGTTGCAAATACAAATGTTGCAAATACAAAAGGAACATATTTTTGTGACACAAACTTAAACTATTTTAAATGAGTCAAGGGGAAAGAAATATCACAGTGAAAAGCTTTTAATTTTCTGATTTTAATGACGTATAATAATAATAATAATAATAATAAATATTTATTTTGCCAAGAGAAAAATTACATCTCTATAATGACGTATAAATTTATATATTTCTAATTATATTTCACATAGAAATTATTAAATACTAATTTATTTTTAATTCTGCACAACTTTCGTATTTATTTTGCTCACATTTGTAATAAACGGTATTTGCGTTTATTACGATTAAAGATTGCAAACGATATTTAGACATTTCAAACTAAGTAAATGATTCATTGTTAGTTGTTCGTGGAAAATTCCACTTCTTTAGTATTTCAGTTCAGTACCCACCTAATCAGCAGAAGTCAATATGTTGTAGGAAATATTTAACCAGAGTTTTATGCGAGAGTAGTGCTTAGTTAGAGTTATTTTGAGTGCCACTGTCCCATCCCTTAAAGTAATAAATTGTAAACCTTGGGCAGTAAGCAGTCACTTGCATTTTGGCTTTTCTCGTGAAATGTTGAAAGAATTACTACACAGTTTAAGGGCTCCTCTCGTATTGTTAATAGCGAATGTTATCTCAGTTTTGATCTTTGAAAGTTATTGTAAAAGTTAGTGAGTAAGGGTTACTTTGGATTGGACATATTTCACGCCATTTGATCAGAAGTGTTTTTCTAAATACTCTTCGGAATCGAGTTTGCATATTCCGTGGTGGCCAGCGACTACGCTACCCTTGGTTATTCATTTAATCAAGTAAAACCCTTTCGTATGTCAGTTACCTCTTGGTACCAAGTGCGAGGTACCTACCTGTTACACCTTTTATATGTAGTTATAAATGGGAGTGAGTTGATAGTTCCAAAGGTAAATAAATAAAGTTTTCTAAAGGTAAAAGAAAGTTTGTTGGTCACCGTAACATTGAACATCTATATTACCGGTCATTACCGGTTAGACTCGCGTAATAAATTTTCCCGAACATCCCGGTAGGCTAACGAGTGTCGCGTGTTTTCCACACACGCTCGGCTGGCTGCCTCCTCACCCACATACATCGGCAACTGGCAAGACGATTGCGCACTCAAATTGCCTGCCTTGTCACATTTGAAAGAATATTTACGGCGTTTTAATATCGTTATGGGACACCGAAGTCGTTACAATCAGCTTGTTATGATGTTTTGCTCCGCGTATTTTTAGAATTATGCACTGGTGGTTCTTAGGGCTGACTTCATAGTCTGCAATAAGGTTAAGAGGAGTGTTATGGCTCTCTTAACTCTGCGAAATAGTTATGTGTGTCTAGTTTTATGCGAACAAGTCAGGAATGTATTTAAAAAGTCGTAAAAGGATGGTTTTGATCATGGTTAATTGCTCATTTTCTTCAAATATATTTTTATATGTACTGGAAAACAAAATACGTAAATTGAGATAAGGTAACAAGCTTGACTACGTTAAGGAACAGTTTTATGCTAAAAGTTTGTTACTTTTATAGGTAATTTATTGATAGTTAACTGCGTTATGATTTATATCTGAAAGCTTTCTACTCTTACATATTAATTTTAATGGCATTCGATTTTAATAACACATTAATATACAAACATTATAATTTTAGTTAAATGTTTCTTACGTAGATGTTTCGGCATAAATTAAGTTTTGAAATATATATGCATTTCGACCATATATTTAGAGAAAAAGGAAAATTATATATAAACACTTTCAATTTATACATTTTATAAAGTATCAACTTAATATATTTGCGACATAAAATTTATATATAAATCTTGACTTCACATATTTATAAAATCTTGTGTTGCATATTTACAAAATCTTGAGGTTCACATTAAGGCCGCCAGATGGTGTTAAAACCTGTGTACAAATGTGGAACTAACCTCAAAGTCACTTTATTGACAAATAAATATCAAATTTTTATATTTTAATCATAAATGCGCAACTGAAAAATTTATTATCAAGATATCAAGATTTTTTGCCAAAAACTTTGATTCTTGATGATACAATCAGAGTCTTGTCTTGGAAAATATAAAATACTTCTTGTCTTGGCCTTGTCTTGATTTCAAGACAAGATCAAGAGTCTTGTGAAACACTAATTTCAGTTTTGGGTGTGGTACTTTCGGCATTCTCGATTTACTTTTAAATAATGATGAAAGTATTTTAAATCATAAAATAAAATTATTGTTGTTAATTTTTTTGGAAATTCAAAACTATATTTAATGCAGAACAATTTTATTAAATCTATTTTTTTAAATAAACAAGGAAAACTGGTTGTCACATTTTGACAGTATATCAATCTTTATATCTATGAAAGGTCATAAATTCTACTCAAGAGACTGCTACCAAAATATTTCTACAAATACAGGAGTACTATCATATATCATTGTCATGATTTGTACAAAATGAATATAAAAAAGTGTACATATTTCTGTACTGATGTTTATATTATTTCTATAATTATGCGAGTATAGTTCATTAATTATTTGCAAACGATTTTCATGGCTGGTATAAATAAATATCGTAAAATATTCGTGCTTTTATAATAATTAAAAGCAAATATTTTGATTTGAAATATAGGTACGCAAAACTAATATGTAAACTAGAAAGCAGACATTTTACTAAAATAAAAGATAAATATGTATGTTATGAACAAATATAGAATTATGAATGAAATGTTTTACAAGCAGGAAGCAAAATATTGTAGTTTATGTATCTGATGAAATTCATGATAATTATTTACCTACAAGGTATGTAAATATTTTATGCATGTCTAGTATTTAATTAATAAGTTATGAGCAGTAATAAAAGAATCTAAAAATTATTCTCTTGGGTCACTGAGTTTGAAAAACAAAATTTGAACCAAATGTCTATTTAATAGTAATTTACGTAACAAGACCTGAAAGTGATACTTTACTGGGTGATCAAGCATATTCCAGAGCTTTGGAAGCTTGCGAGCCCAGTGAAGACACTTTCAGGTCATGTTGGGTACAATATTTTTTCGCGATCCTGAAAAAAAGAAATTATAATTCTTACACCTTATTGCAATAGGTTTGTTCCAAGTGGTCATTTCTGACAAGTTTGTGACATGTTTGTAACAAATTTCACTGCGCCTGCGAAAAATGTAACAAGTTAACTTTGAAACATAAGTTTCATTTCTTTTTAGTGGCGAAAAATGTATGAATTTCTTTATTTATATTTATATTTAAGGTTAGCTGTCAAAAAATAAAATGAGCATGCACATTCGTTTCATTCCATTCGCCTTTCCAGTCTATGTTTCAAACTTAACTTGTTTACATTTTTCGCAGGCGCACTGAAATTTGTCACAAACATGTTACAAACTTGTCAGAAATGACCACTTGGAACAAACCTAATATTTGAAACATGAATGAAAAATAAATAAGTAAAGAACTGATCACTATGGAAACATTGCTTTCCAATCCCTTATAGACAATTTTCCTAGCTAGCTCGGTAAAGAAAGAATTTCCTATCTTAAAATCTATCAGAAGCATCTCATTTTCTGGGCGATCTCGAAAAAATAATTATGTTTTACCGTATCAAGAACTTTTTTAACCAAGAGTATTTAAACGAATTTTCTAATTTCAATAGGCATTGTATTGAGAATAATCGTTTTAAATAAAAATGAAAATTACTGATTATCTTCTTTATCGCAAGACAACACAAGACATCTTGAAAACAACAGACGTTTCTTTGTTTCTCGAACACAATCCTCAATTCATTGCAGACAAACGGCTAAACAATGGCGCATCAGACATCACAGCATCGAGGAATAATGCACAAAAAAACAATAGGCAAGAAACCAAGCACAGCTAACCGCGATGAAGAAAGAATTCTGATATAATATGAAAATTCCGTTTTCGCTTTTCGTTGAAAGCGCAGAATTCCTTTTGGAGCGACGATATTCTATATTTATCTTTGCAGAGAATGAATTATTTGTTGTGTAGTAATGTAGGGTGAGTGGGTCTTGTTGCAAAGGTGAGTTCAAAAATAAAATTACGAGGGTTGACAGATGTCACTGTTCTCGTCGCTTGATACGTTAAATTTTAATCAGCGTTTTGTATGATGTGAAATGTACGGATATAGCGTACCTATTTGTTTTATTTGAGATCAACGCATTCTACTATTAATTTTTACTTGAACGTTTGTCATTTATTTAATGTAGTATATTTTCTTGCGAAGTTCAATGGATTTTACAAACATTGATGTTGATTTTAATAACTTTTTTATTGGGTATTTGTTAATCTGTATTAAATAAAATTATATGTGATGGACACTACATGAATTCTTATACATAGCAACTACAACTATTCAAATTTGTTACTCAATACAATTTAGAGTACGGTGTGGATGGTAATTTGTTGGGAGCGATTCGAGCGTTGTATGAAGGAAGTGAGGATGCGGTGAAAGTTGATGGTAGACTGAGTGATTGGTTTCGTATGTGAAACAGGGTTGTGGAATATTTTCTTGATTGTTTAATTTGTACAAGGATGTGTTGTTACGAAAGGCATTGAAGGGAACGGATGGTGTACGAATTGGTGGACGTATAGTGCCTGCGTTAGCTTATGCGGACGATGTTGTTGTGTTGGGTGAAACTGAGGAGCAATTGAGAAGAATGATTGTAAGCATAAATGAAGCAGGGAAGGTTTAAATCTGCTATATGAAGTATCTTGATTCAGTTACTATGGTTGCGTCTGTTTGTTTTAATTTAATTTATTTGAGTTCGATGTTTTCAACAGTTTTATATTGGTATTTAATGTATAATTTACAAAATCTTATTATAGAAAGTATAGTCTACAACGTGTAACGGAATGACATATTCCATTACTTGTTGTAGAATATACTATTCTAAAATCGAAAGTAAATACGAGAAAATTACAAATAATAAATATTCCAAATAATCTTATTAAGATCTTTGATTTGAAACTTTTTGTGCATCTAATTTCATATTAAAAGTTAGTTCTCTACATCCATCCATCCATTTATTCAAACACGTCATTGCTCGCGAAAATTCCGTCATCGTCATATATGTATGTTTTTTATGATTGCTATGATTCAGTTAGTCAAATTTGGTTCGTTTACTCATCACAATACACTGCATCAATCAAAATTATTGGTAAAAAGTAGAATAAAAATTTCAAATGATCAAAAAATTTATCCGTAAAATCGTCAAATGAAGAGCCGCAAAATTACAGGTTCACTATGTTGCATTGGTAAAGTTAAAAGTGTAAATAATAACTTACCTTCATGCATTCTGACAACAGTATCTAAAATATAAATAAAATCGCAAACGTAGTCTAAGGTCCACCAAAGCGCAGGCGTCCGATTGTTGATTTCCCAGAATACGGATCTGCCCACGACGAAGATGACGTTGTATAATACAGCTAAGGATACTACCATCAGCCACTGCAATCATAAAAACAAACACATGTTAATAATAGTTCACCTCAACTCTAAATTTATTTAATTCAAAAAGAAAAAAGTGTATTACTGTTTGTTTTCTAATACGTTGACCAACAACATATACGAGTATTAAAAACATTTGATACTTTAATAGCAGATAACTATTGTGTTACCACAATTGTATAAATATGGATTTTATGAAAAAAGCATAATCTTTACCAGATAAAATAAAAGATGGATTACATTGTATTACACTCGTTATTTTATATTTTATTTTATGAGTATTTAACATTTCAAAGCACATCGATTTATTTTGTAATCTACATCAAATAACTGATAATATAATCACACAATTTTTTATTCATGAACAGAAAATAATAAATATTAAATAGTAATGAGGGTTATTATGTATGTTAGTATATTACCGTGTGTCCCTACGTAATGTTTTGAAAATAAAAACCATCCGGCTAATAACTATGCTGTCTTATTGCACATTATTATAATACATTTATTCCTAAATCTCACTTGGTACAGATTACCATATCTTAGTATCGTACATACATACATACATACATACATAACGTCACGCTATGTCCCACTTAGTGGGGTAGCACGAACCCAGAAACATAGTCATTCAACAATCAAACATTCCTATCCTGACACACCACTTTCGCCTCGTCCACATTCATACATCATTCGTTCACGCAACAAACCATCAATCATACCCAACCAGTTATTCCTCGGACGCCCACGCTATCGTTCACCTTCAATCTCACCCGCATATATTAGTTTCACCAACCTTTCATTAGACATTCGCTCAACATGTCCAAAACACCTCAACTGACTCACTCCCACTTTCTTAACAACATTCTTCTCAATCTCATATTCACCATACACCAATGTATCACGTCTCGTATACTCACACACTCCTCTCAAATATCTCATTTCCACAGCAGTTATACGTCGTTCATGCTTCTTCATCCACACCCAACATTCAGAACCATACATCAATGTAGGCACTAACACACATTATAAACACTCAATCGAGCATCTCTAGATACATTCACGTTTCGAGCAAATGTACCCAGAGCACCCAATACCTTGCACTTAGAGAAATTAACAAAAATATTTACTATTATTTTACTTGTATTAATGAAAGAGCATCTCTGACAGACCAGTTAAAATTATTCCGGATTCAGTCGAACAAATATAGAAACATTTACATTTCCTTGTTTTATTTCAGAATATAAATTCTATTTTTGTGCAAATTGAGGAATTTTCCAATTTGGTTTAGAAATTTTTCCTTATTTAAATCAAAATGACCATGAATATAACGAAAAAGCTATCACAGATATTTCAATAATTTCACCGTCACTAGAATTATCATCCAATTGTTTCAAACAAATGAGATGTCACTTCAATGTAGGAAGAAAAATGAATGTCAGTATTTTAATTGCTAAATTTCGCAGAACTGTCTAAATATTTTTAGTTATATTAATGAAATTCCTTAAGTACAAACATCACAACTATTAGGCCTTGAGAAATTCACTTCGCTGCTCTTCTGTCTTCATTATTACATTTGCTAAATTCTTGTTTACGTTTACCTAGTTTGACCTAAACCTAACCCAACCACGGTACATTCAGGAATGTAGGTTAGTTCTACTATTTCTCTAAATAAACCTTTTAACAAAATAGTTGTCATTCACCTACCATCTAACTTAATTTATTCAAATGAAATAATGAAAAGTAAAATAAAAAACTAGTCCTCTTGTCTATTAAAATTGTATTTATCTGTTATTGAATTAAGAAAAAGGAAGCAAATATCTAATTTTAAATTTTTTTATAATTTATATTTTAAGCTCTTTTCTCTAAATTAATCTGCACTTTAAAGTAAAAGCTGCGGAAACTAATTTTCCACGTTAAACGCTCGCATGCTTTCTTTCTTCAGATTCTCTTTGTTTGGTTTTAGTTATTAACTCTTTTTAGAAAGGATTCATTTCTTTTTTTCTAGTTGTTTCTATTTTGCCATGTCGTTCCTGTTTGTAATACTGTAGTAACAACTGATTATCAAAGATTCATCTTAATTTTTACTTCTAATTGAAGTAACAAGTTTTTCAATCGTCGTATTAGTATTTAGGTTTTTAAATTTGATGCGTAATTAATAAAGAAAAATATTATACACTTATAAAATAGAAGTACCTATAGTTTTTTGTTAAATGTGTCTTATGTATTATTATATTAAGCTAGATGAACTATAGTTTGGTAATAAATGCTCCCTATAAATTATTACAAGTGATCGATAAATTTCTCTTTTATTTTTTTGCTTAAATTAAAATCAATATTCTGCGCTGTGAGACAGCTGTTTCTGCAGGAGATGCACTTTTTTCGACGAAACATTTTGTATAATTTTGTGTTTATTATTTAATTTTCAACATAGAAAAATTTATAGCCCAATTTATTGTCATTTTGGTGATATCCAAGAAAGTTTTTTTCAACAAATCTTGAAAAGTTGCCCATGATTTCTAACTTTGTATATATGTGGAAAATACAATATTTTCTAAGAGTTGTAGACGAAATTATTATTGCGTGTGTATTAGAAAATAGTTTGTTGTATTGACTATACGTTTTCGCAATTTTCAAATATGTTTTTGTTTATATCATAACAAAATATTGATTGTATGGTAACCATGATAAAGTTATTACTTTTTGGTACTTGTATTAAAAAGTAAGTTCTTAAAAAATCAACAATTTTAATTTGCAACTTATTATTTATTTGCTTGCAATTTTTCATGAAGTACCCGGATTTTCGTAACAAATAAAATAATCAATATCTTCTATTATTTTTTGGAAAAAATTATTAGAAAATTTCTGACTGATAACAGTACTTAATAAATATTTTTAGATATTTCCTTACAAGTGGTATGTTAATTATTATTGTAAGTCATTCATTAACACAGAATTTTTATATTTTCTTGTTTAAAAAGTTTCACCTGTGTTTTATAAGAAACTTACTTTCAGAAGTACCAAAAATCAAAAGGAAATAGAAAAACAAACCATAATTCCGGAAATTGTGCAATTATCATTAATTTTAAGTAAATCTAAAAAATAGTACATTATATTGAATCGGCGCCAAGATTGTATTCCGAGGACGTAGTTTATTTGACGAATATTATATTAAACATAAATCCATAAATTTTGTAAATATTCTCTAAACTGTGGAAGATGTTCAGGAAATAAATTCGCAAACATTTCTTAAACTGTAACCAGAATTGTATCAAGTATCTATTGGAACATCTTCAAAGTATGATGACGAATTCATTTAATATTGGCATATATTTCTTGCAATTTGTTTTAAATATTTTAATCTGTCACTGTCAATTTCTGGTGATGGAAACCATTCGGCGTTCATTCCTGTGAAGTATTCAGATATTTGTCTTGCATTGCGCCCCAGATAATACATTCTAATAATATTTACACGGTTCTCGACATTTAATGTATTCGTGATGACAGTGACAGATTAAAATATTTAAAACAAATTGCAAGTACTAAACGTCAGTAGCAATAGAAAGAGTAGGCGGAAAATTAGGAATTATTATTATTAATTTAATTAAATTGCGGTATCAAAATAAATTATTCTGTATTAAATAAGATGTAGGGATATTGGCAGTATTGTGATACAAAATTTGGATGCATAATTTTTTGCCGGACACTTTTATTTACAAAAAACTGATTTTACATGTTAACTGCCTATGCCAACATTTACCTGGGACACACGGTATAAACTTTATCATATCTACGATATGTGAATCACCCTTCATCACACTCACCTTATAATGTGCTGGTAGCGCTGTATCCACTACCAACCACCTCTCCCAGCTCCTCTCCTCCTGCTTGTCCCCCTTGCTGTCCGTCTGGGGGTTCTTGTTATCGAACTCCCAGTCAGGAGGTCGCGGGGGCCTCCGCAGCCGCAGGCCTGCTCGGAGGAGTCTTACAGCGCGCCCCAGTCGACCTCGCACACCGCCCAAGAGTCGGGTCTGTCCGCATGACTCGGGGTCTGCGCCTCCGCGGGGAGTGGACCCTGCTGGAGGTGGCGGTGTGCCCCATCGGCTGTCTACTGAGTTACCCTGGAAAGAAGAGAAATGACTTATTTCCGGGAAAATCGTATTTTACTTTTTTGAACCAACCAGTATAATCAAAATTTGATTGGTACGTCCAAAAATCACTTCTGGTTGATTCAAATACACTGTGCATAATTTTTGGAAATCACTTTGACTAGATGTAGGAAATTGTCCATAAATTTAATTATTAATGGAATAACAATTAAAGATTGGAAAAGGTTATTAACTCTCTATTGCATACTGTTCCCGAACGGGAACATAAAATTTAAAATTCTTCTTTTCTTTTCTTATGCAGTTTACTTTCATGGCAATCATGTTCTAACCATTTGGGAACAGTATATCAACTTTGTCAATTGCCAATTAAGTCATTCCTCATAATTTGACCAACATAAAAAAAATTTGAAGTGGAAAAGGATAATTACAGAAACTGAGATAGAAAATGTATAATTTGAAGGAAGCCGATAATCCACTTAATTTTTTTTTTATTTGAAGAAAAAAATTTATCTAACACTTATTTTAAGCATATGAATATTTCTTTTGTAAAAAATAATTTTTTGAGCCTTTAATTAAAAAAAAAACAATAAATGCAATAGAGAGTTAAGCCGTAAAATTGTTGAAGAAAATAGTAAATAATTCACTATGTGTTATTGGATAACATGGCTTTAAATAAATTTATTTCAACTTATGTGGTCGTTGACGACGTATCGGCTATGATGACAGCCATCTTTAGGTCTACAAGTTATACAAATTAATATTTATAAAATAGTACATATAAATATTAATTAGTATAACTTTCACACCTGAAAATGACTGTAATCATAGCCGAAACGTCATCAACGACCACATAAGTTGAAATAAATTTATTTAAAGCCATGTTATCCAATAACACATAGTGAATTATTTACTATTTTCTTGAATAACAATTAAATACACAATTCTGATGTCTCCAGCACCAAATGAGAGCTCTGCTAATATTTGATAAATATGACAGATTGTTATAGAATTCCAAAGTGATATTCCGTGAATTGTTTCGTTTTTATTGCTACTTGAAAATCACCACGAGTCGGAGATTTCCAGATATCAAACTAGCACTTAATCTTATCATGATTCCAATACCAATTTATTAAAAGATTAGAGTATTCTCCCGAAATCTTCAAATGCAGCTGTCGTATGAGGTAGTATCGATATATTGTTCCAAGAAATACTATTTTATTAAAAAATAAAAGTACGAACAAAAATTCAATTTCTTTGGTGCTGGTTTGAAATAAAAAAAAAGAACTTGTAAAAGCACCCAGCACTATCAAAACATATAGAAGAGCATTTCAAGAAATGCAATCAGAACTTTCAGAATTCACTAGCAGCGTGGGTTATGTA
The DNA here is from genome assembly GCA_963942605.1 of Poecilus cupreus. Lineage (NCBI taxonomy): Eukaryota > Metazoa > Arthropoda > Insecta > Coleoptera > Carabidae > Poecilus > Poecilus cupreus. Next base: position 10,846,321 of record OZ012731.1, read on the forward strand.
AATACCCCGTGAAATAAAATAGAGTACGCTAAATAAATAAACGCTTGAATCGTAGCAAGCGTCGGTTGATGTGAAGACGCCTGCAGAGTGCTCGATAAGCAGCCCGCGAGCCTGGTTGCTCCCAGCGTCGGCGTCGGCGTCGGTTTGTTTCTTGTCTGTGTTTGGGTATTTGTATCGCAGTGACATGAGTAAATCGATACAAATATACGACTATTGACACTTATATGTGCAATATACGTATACCTGTAGGCATCTAAGGTAGATTTGAAACGTCTGCTTTAAGTTAATTTAAGTTTTGTACTAATAAATACTCTACATACATCTATAATTTTAACATCATCAGAAATGTCACTGTAAATAGTAAATATGTACGCATAATTTAATAAATGTACATATTGAAGAAAGATTTGATCTAATGCATTAATAAACACATGTAAAAAATTGACATTAGTATATTGTGTAATTAGGAGCAAATGTGCTACTTTGTGTGCTGAGCATGTAAGTTTGAACGACGAGCGAAACGAGTCCATTACATGTGAAGCAACCAAAATCACATTTACTCCGAATAACACATGCTATTTTGTCTTCAAACATAGAAAATAGAATCATTAAAAAATGCCCAAAACTTCAAAAATTATTCTTCCTTTCCAGCAGTTATAGTTGCCAAATAATATGTTGTTTTGCTAGTTTTGTTCATTTGTTTAATTTTTAACTGTCAAATTATTAAATTACAATTTTCATAATACAGGATAGGTAGAACTATTTTTTGAATAAATAGTGTGTACATCTTGGCCGCGAAATCCTTTATCGTCCTCGAGATTGTCCTGCCTCTGCAGCAAGCAACATCTTTCATTTGAAACTTTTTGTCCCCAAAAAATTAGTCTTCTCGCTCTGACAATAGTTATTTACTTTACAAGTGGGCAAAGTAAGGAATTACCCACGAGAGAAATTTTAGCACACGAAGCCGAAAGCTGAGTGTGATAATTTTATCGAGTGGGTAATTTCACCTTCCCACGTGTGAAGTATAACGTTTTATCCAACACCTCTTACTAAATGAAAAATTTATTAAAGAAATATTATTTAAGAGTGACATATGCTTTAAATTTTTAAATTAAAATGTCAATCGAAGTAGTTACCAGGTATTGTGTGTTATTATTATAGTTATAAATAAAAAAATACTCACTAGTGACTTTCCGCAAAATTATACCCACTAGTGGGTAATCTGTTACTTTGCTTGTTTAAAATCGCCGTAGTTGTGGAGCATTTATTGAGAGGTGTTGGATAAAAATTATTTTCGACGTCCCTGATACCTCGCGCTTCGATGAAACATTGAAAAAGTATAATATTTAGTTTAAAACCACAAATCATGTGTAATACTTATTATTTATACATATTCATATCAGTGTATGACTAATATTCAACCAAGTATTCTATTCACATGTGCAATCCCCAGGTGAAGCTATTATTCATTTATTCAGCATGCGAGGTGGGCTCAACGTGTCCAAATATTCGCTATGAAGTCAATCTCAGTCATTTGCCAATCAGCGTAAATCCGAGGCTTGCCGAACCGCAGTGGGTTTGGAATGATTATTATAGGAATTTGCCGATACGAGATAAAAGGACTATGTTTCTCTAACAATGTTCAATTCTGCTATGCTTACTCATCTGCTCGCTCGTTTCAAATATATGCCGCAAAGGTTTGACAAGGGAATTTGGGGTGCTTGAAATTTCAGGAAAATAGTTTTGGGTGAATTTGTAATTCGTACGTATTTAGAAATACTACAAGCACAATTCCAGCCCATTGAAATTTTAAAGCTGTATTAGCTTAGCATTTGGTAAATTGATCTACGCCACCATCTTCTTTCATTTCCTATTTTCTTTTTAATTTAAGGAAGTTAATTAATTATATTATATTATTCTAGAACTTATCTATTATTTATAATTATTATTGCACCCGTGAGACCTATTTTAATTAGAATAACGAGACGTTATATTATGTTGTCTTGATATCCATCTAGTGCATGTTTTTTAAAGATCTCCATATAAAACATGAACTTATTATGTCTAACAAGACTGGCGGAGGTATTGCTATGTCAATAGCAAGGTTTTTATTTGACAAAATGAATATTTGATTTAGAAATTGGTATAGTTATTTTTAAAATAGGTAATAAATATATACATGATATAGGATGTAAGAATTTTCATAACTATCTTATTCTTCGTACATCCTGCAGTGTAACAGAGTAACAGAGTCTGGTTTATGATGGGATCCCAGGTGTCTTATGATCTTCTACGACCTCTCTTTTCCTTCACATTTGTCATCCAAATATGCTGCAGCGGTATTATTGATTATTATCATGTGATCCTAATGCCAATTGTCTTGTTTCTCTGAAGTGTAGTATTGGCTTGTATTGCAATTGCTCTTTTATTATTTTGTTTCTTATTCTGTCCAACATTACTGTTTCTACTTTTCTTGAATATTTAATTTCCAGCTCCAGAATATTGATGTTCATTCTTTGAGACAGTAGATCTGAATACGTGGTGATTTTTTTAAAGCAACCAATAAATTTTTGGGTTAACTAATAACTTTAAGGAAAAAATAAATATACAAACTAATGCAGCAGGAAGGGGGACACAATTGTGTGATTGGTATAATAAAATTATTAGGCAGATTTGTCGGGAGATAATGAAAGTTACATTTTCTTAATTAGAAAGGCGTGTTTTTTTATTGGAATGGATTGCCCGAAATAATCCCTTTTCATCACATTCCTATACTTAAATAATTAAGATTAGAGTTCAAAAACATTAACATCTTTAAAATGGAAAATAGAACTTCAGATAAGCTGTTGAACAGAACAAGTTATTATTTTTTTTATTGATACTCCTGTCAACAATGGCTTTGCATCGACAACAATTGACAAATTGATGATACGCCAGTAGTATCAACAAAAAAATAACTTGTTTGAAGTGTAGTCGCAGAGTTAGCAAGCTTGAAGTGGAAATTGAAATTAAGAAGTGGAATTACGTTGAGATAAATGCAGACATTTTAATTATATGTTACCATTTCAACAACAAAATAAAACTATAAAACAACGTTTTGAACACAGTTTAAAACTCCTTATATTTTAATAGTTTGTTAAACTAGAAAATATTTATTAGCAAGAGAGGAAATCCTCAACTCTTTAAAAGCAGGAAAGCAGCGTTTAGTTTGAATTAATTACTGAAAATTTGCAGCGTTCATTATACAATTTACATTTACCGAGCTGTGTAAAAGCAAAGAAAAATAACAATTAATTCCTTGCCCAGCAAGTACACTCTAATTTAAAGCCAGACGCAGCCTCATTACGTAGAAAATAATTCAAAAAACCCTTGACAGCTAAATCCCCGCTCTAATCAAACCTTTTCACTGTTTCACTTCACACACTAACACATACACATACACACATGGACACGCCCTTTCATACACGTACAATTTCACATAATACCAGTTATCTTCTCTGCTTGGCAGAGTTTACATATAGGATGCTCCAAATAAATCACATTGCTTTTAATTTTTATGATGGATGAAGTATAAGTATGATATTACAGTAAACAATGGGACTGCATTAACTTGGGTTGTCAAACAATTGTGATTTTGCTGGTTGAGCTCTATTGAACATTGTTTTTAAAAGATTTTAACATCGAACTGCTTGTATTATCATTATTATCAGTAAAAATATAACAAGAGAGTGTGAATAAATTGAAAATAATTTGACAGATCTTTCGAAAACTTGTTGCCAGGCAATAGCCACGAAAGCCCGTAGGGCTTGAGTAACTATTGCCAAATGGCGACAAGATTGAGAAACATACTGGATAATTATTTTCTAATTTATCGAACTCTCGAGTTATATTTAATTGGAATATTTTTTGATTTCATCATCAGGCACAACACTAAATCTATCTTTTTTGCTCATTTTTACTTGTGTTGATGATACCTATGTGATATTTGACATCTGTCAACAAAAACAAAATAGCTGCGGAGAATATTGTCGGGAATAATTATAAGAGCATTATTCTCAGTTTAATAGTGACAGGATTGGTTAAATTGTAGACACGTGACATACAATAAAGCATTTCATTGGTTTAAAGAAACGTCAAAAAATAATCTAAATAAAAATACTTATCATCCAAAATTATTTTTCTGTTTTTAATGCTTGTTTTGTTTTTGTTTTAGCTATGCCTTTGTTTCAATTAAATCTAATCTAAAATATCCTCAAAAATATACTCGTTTATTCAATAGCATTTTTATCGTACATAAAATATTGATTAGGCTAATTTGTTTTGTATTTATTTCAGGTTGCTGTGTGTCCTTTTCAACTTATTGCTGAAAACGTAAGTTATTCATATTTTTCAAAATACCTATTAATTTATTTGATCAATATTTTATTTTAATTATAAAATGATCGTACTAACATAAATACGTGTCAAGTATTTTATTTAAACAATGATGATCAGTGTTGGGTACATTGAGAGTATTCTAACATTTTCCACGACAAGTAAAAAGCTTATTGAAAACAATAAAATCAAATTTCGGGTGCAGAAGGTTCAAAAGGGTGCTAAATCTTCAAACCTAATGACATTGATTACAATTTTTTTTTTTTTTTTACTTTTTGAGGTATGAGACATCTCTGAGATATGGAGTGCTCCATATCATCCAGACAATGTTCCCCGGCCATGAAATGTACCCAGAGCACCCAATACCTTGCACCCTGTCTTAAATAATTAGGAAAATATCGGTTATTACTGTTACATCCTGTATACATCCACTAACACATCCCTGAAACATAGATTCTCTGAATAAAATAAAATCCTGAATTCTAACAAATATATCCGCATCCCTTCATATGTGCGACTGTATTCGTGTGTATCACATGGCAACCATTACGCTCCAGTGGTCACGTGACAGCCATGTAATGACCCCAAGTAGAGTCCTTACCACCCCCTCCCCTACACACTACGATCTGTTATCTGTTGTATCATTTCTCATCTCTGTTCGGTAGATGCGAAATTGCCACGGTGAAATGTTTGTTATGAAAGGTGGCAGAAGATACGTAGAAGGCTTCGGCTGGGAAAGATAACGTGATGCTTTTGTTTTTTTATTGGTAGTGTTTTAAAAGTGTTGATGTCGATATATTATGGAGATGTAACCTCTGACCTTTTCAAACCCTTGTGACCCTTTTCATGCTTAGCGGATGAATTTGTAAAGAGCTGACAAGTATACGCTAAGTATTTATGATTTATCACCCGGGTCTCAACTTATTAGACCCTTACTGGGATGGTTTTTATAGTTTTATACCTTGATGAATAAAAAAGATAATTTTTTTTATTCAGCTGAACCAAGGGGATTAATCCTTGTCTGCTGTCAACGGAAATTGTTTAGTTTTTGTTCATCGTTTCAGTACTAAACAAATTGCTGTTAAACGATTCTTAAAAGTAAACTGAAAAAAAATTTTGCCATCACACAATTTTCTTATACATATAAATCAAAATTTGATAGTCTGATGTTTATGTGTGCGCGTGATACATTATTAACCTAAAGAATATATTTTTTTACTTATTTTTTTCTTCTCATTGCAATTATGACTATTAACAGTTATTTACTTTCCAAGTGGACAAAGTAAGGAATTACCCACGAGAGCAATTTTAGCACACGAAGCCAAAGGCTGAGTGAGATAATTTTATCGAGTGGGTAATTCCACTTTGCCCACGTGTGAAATATAACGTTTTATCCAACACCTCTTAATAAATGAAAAGTTTATTAAAGAAATATTATTTGACTGTGATATAGCTTTGAGTTTTTTAATTAAAATGTCAATAGAAGTGGTTACCAAGGTGTTGTGTTATTATTATTGTTATAAATAAAAAAATACTCACTAGTGGATTTTCTCAAAATTATACCCACTAGTGGATAATCTGTTACTTTCCTTGTTTAAAATCGCTATAGTTATAGAGCATTTATTGAGAGGTGTTGGATAAAATATGTTAATTAAGTTTTCTCAAAATATTTTCACCTTAGGTTCATTTTATATCAAACTCAATACAACAATAACAATAACATTATTTCAAAAGTAATTTTTAATGTTTTAGTTCAACTCTCATCTGTGAGCTATTTTATTTGAATGCAAATTCGACAGAATTCAATCAATATATTCGAAATAAATAGTCTATTGTTTTATGTGTCATCTAAACTTCCTTTTCCGGTTACTTGGATTCTTCGGATTGTCATGAAATATATTATTTGTGTTGTCTATCTTTGTATGGCAAAGTTTAAAATAAATCAAATTCTACCTCAAACTCTAGAACTAGATGAAGGCGTGTTGATGCATCATAAACATATTTTAGTATATTTCTATACACCACCGATGTTATTTTTTGTAAATCTCCGTGAAGAACATCAGTTTTATGAAACTAATAAAACCTTGACAAATTTTATATTTCCTGCTATTACAAATTCTCATTTACAAGACGAGGATACCACAGCAGGACAGACTAAAGAAAAAGAGACAAACCTCGTGGTCGTCTGGTGTATTATTTCTCCATGCTGCCGTCGTTTCAACGCTCATTTAATCTTTGAGCTTAACAGATATAAAACATTCGGGTACAAGAGCATTATTTCATGTCATTGCCGGGTGTTATTAAATATTAAACCAGTTGACGACAAACTTTTTGTTGAGTTTTCTTATTTTTGATATAAACAACAAGGGGCTTAAACTAGTTTCACTTAAATATATATATTCTTATTGTTTTATACTTTACAACAAATTTTATATGGAAATGATAGCAGATTGAACAACATAATCATGTTTTTATTTCCATTACTAATCGTGCATTGCATTATTATGACATAAAGTTATTATACATAAGGTTATATTTTAGAACTAACACAAATTACAATATAAGTTTTAATATACATTTTGAAAATTTTTTAAGTTACAAAACGTGATTGATATTTCAATTTCTTCGTTACTAACTTTTAAGGAAAATAGTAAATAAATCACTATGTTTTATTGGATAACTTGGCTTTAAGTAAATTTATTTCAATTTATTTCGTCGTTGACGACGTTTCGGCTATGGTTACAGCCATCTTCAGGTCTAATTTTAAATTACAAAATATATTTAAATGTAGTCAAATACTTGTTGAAGTTAAGTTAAGTTTATAAAAAAGATTTTTAACACTAAATAATTACATTTTGTAATAAAAATTTAAAATCGATAACGATTTAAAATTAGACCTGAAGATGGCTGTAACCATAGCCGAAACGTCGTCAACGACGAAATAAATTGAAATATTTTTACTGAAAGCCAAGTTATCCAATAAAACATAGTGATTTATTTACTTTTTTCCTTAACTATTTTTTCTGCTATATAATCTTCTCCAAATTACTAACTTTTAGTTGATTGAACTGAGACAGACAGTCAATGCTATTAAATTTTGAGTTTTTACAACTGAGAGATGAATGTTGCGCGCTTTTCAACTGATAATTTTTTTGTGTTAACTTGCATATTATTACAAATTTCGCTCATCAAAAATTTCATACACCACTCGACCTTCGGTCTCGTGGTGTTTTTAACAAAAATTTTGAATCGCAAAATTTTGGCGTAATAATTTGCAAAAACAAAAAATTCTCAAAAAATATTTACCTCTGATTATTTTGTGCGAACTCCCTTCTCCAAAATAAATTAACAATTATGTTACTCTTTCTTAAATATACTATTATTAAATGAAACAAAGCCTGTGTATCATTTAGTAGGTATGTTATGAGAAGAGAAATATGTCCACCAGTATGTATTAAAGATGATCCAGTTTCACAAACAGGCTAAATACTTAGGAGTTCATAGACACAGGTGCTGAATTAAAATATGGCATATAAGGGTTTCAGTGCTATTTTATGTAACAAATCTGAATAAGTAAATATGTGGTCTATAAAAATGTCAAGTGTGGTGTCAAGCTTTGGACAAAGTACAAAAATTGTAAGTGACTCATCTATTTTGTCAATTTTATTGAAATAAATAAACTGATTAGGACCTCTTGCAATGTCTCGCCAGATTAATCAGCACTAAAATTGTGCATTCTATAAATCAATATTCAATCATAATATAAATGACATAAAACCTTAATTTGATAACAATAAGAAAAACGTTTTATTCTCGTAGTAAACAACCACATCCAGATAATGGATTTCCATTTAATCTAATCATCTTTTTTGTTTTGTTCGGCAGAATTAGGAAATCCTAATTCGACACATCCATTGACCCGGCATCATTGAATTTACTGTAAGCTATTAAAATCGAGTTAAAAAATATAAATCTCATAATAGAAATTTTAGTATGATTACGGTACGTCCCTTGCATAAAAGATAAATAAAAGATTCCTAAAGTATTCTAGTTATTTACTGGTACAGAAACCTAATTTGTTTTCAATTCAATTCGTCCTAGCAACACAAATATCCTATTGTCTCTTCGAAGATTGCATCAGAATTTTCTTTTAAATTTAAAACTACCCCTAACACCAGCGCAGCACGGGGGGCGTCGTCGACGACTGTTCCAGTACGTGCCTGTCCCCAGCGCTCCCCAGACTTAATGGCCAAGCAATGCACACTTAACGCTGCAAATCCTTATGCAAATGTCGTCTGTATCCCCTTCTGCTCCCCCCCACCCCCAGAATGCAGAGACGTTAATTGAAACGGTTGCACGACGAAAACGACACTAGCTTACCGCGAGCTGGCTTTTTGCTGCTGCAGGGTTGCCAACTGAGAAATAGGTCAGCGTCAGGGAATTGACAGATTCTGGAGAGTTTTAGCAATCTTTCAATTATGGAAGTTGGCAATTGCGATCAGGTGATCTATCACGAAATGGACAAAAGACGACAAAACGACAAAAGTGGGTATAAAAGATTAGAAAAGAAGTTGATGTTAATGTGTGATGATGTAATTGAGATAGTAAATCAATGAGGGGGGAACAAATTAAGGGTTAATGGTACGAAATACAAAGTACACTACGTTCCAAAATAAACTCACTGAAATATAGAAATACTGGAACGCTCACTGACCTTAAAAATGCGAGCTGAGAGACACAGACAATATGGAGGCAACCATCTATGTTGCGTACAGTCCCCTTAGTAACTTTATAATAAAATATAAACAAATTAACATTCAATATTTTAAAATAAAATGTATAATATAAAAATTAAATAATCCATTAATTGAACAATACACTGTTCGAAATTTCCCGCCCTGTAAATCAAAAACCAAGCGAGATATCGAGTCGCGCTCAACGGAATTGACCTTGCCACGCCCTAAATACCCTATAAACAAATTTTCAGAATATTAAAAAAAAATTTTTTTTGCACATTTCCCAAAATCCAAAATTTTTTATTACCAATAACTCGAAATCTAGACAAGATATGAAGTTGAGGAGCACACCATTAGATCGGGCTCATCGAGTTCCATAAGTGTACAAAATTTCATTAAAATATTTTGACGGGTTAATATTTTACAGGGAAAATTCAAAAAACGCCAAATTTTCCAATGCAAATGCCTTCAAAATGTTTGATCGAAAAAATTCAAAAGTCTCAGAATTGATGAAAATTTGGATATTGGGTAATTGAGATATGAGGATTTCAGAAATGGCGGCCATTTAGAGATATCTTGTTTAGTTTTCAAGATATCGAGTAGCGTTTTTAAAAATTTCATCTATTTTGATCTTCTCTCAGAACTTTTGCTCTAACTATTTTTGCTGCCAACTTAATAAAATAAAATTACACAAAAATTTTTTTTTGCACATTTCCCAAAATCCTGAAATTTTGATTGCCAATAACTCGAAATATAGGCAAGATATGAAGTTGCGGAGCACACCGTTAGATCGGGCTTATCGAGTTCCATAAGTGTACAAAATTTCATTAAACTATTTTGACGGGTTAATATTTTACAGGGAAAATTCAAAAAACGCCAAATTTTCCAATGCATATGCCTTCAAAATGTTTGATCGAAAAAATTCAAAAGTCTCAGAATGGGATAAAAATTTGGATATTGGGTAATTGAGATATGGAGATTTCAGAAATGGCGGCCATTTAGAGATATCTTGTTTAGTTTTCAAGATATCGAGTAGCGTTTTTAAAAATTTCACCTATTTGGACCTTCTCTCAGAACTTTTGCTCTAACTATTTTTACTGCCAACTTAATAAAATTAAATTACACAGGCTTATGGAGAAATCCCTGCTGAATCTAATGGTGAAGTCCGCAAGTCCATATCTAGTCCAGTTTTTGAGCTACAGTTAAATTTGTTCAGATATTTTTGAAAAAACTTGAGATTATGCCCAAAAAATAAAATGTTTCAGAATGGGCTGCAAATTTGGTTATTGGGTAATTCAGAGATGGGAATTTCAGAACTGGAACCCATTTTACGATATCTCTTGTAATTCTTGAGATATCGTCGTGAAGATTTAAGATCATGTCGAATTATTTTAATTTTAAATTTATTCATAAATTAACACTTGAAATCTCTAGAGAGGAAAACATGTTTTCCTCACTATTTCATGAGAAGAAATGTGAGGTTTTCTGGCATGTCGTGAAAAAACAATATATTCTAACCTCAGACTTGGATGTAAAGACATCAGCGATATCTATTAATATATTTTAGTCGTCTGGTGAGCCCATCAGCAACACGTTGCGTTTATCAAATACTGTTTCATTTCCATGTTAGTTTGGAATGAACTGTACCTACACAATTGTATTATGTATTTGTACGTGAATTGAGTTCTTGGATTCTAATTTCGTCATTCAGATCTAAATTATATTGTTTTGCTCGTTTGCTTATGTGCTGTACGTTGCTGTTTGCGTATCAGAGTAAATTTTATGAGTAAATACGAAATACGAGTAATTCATTACAATACCTTTGTAGAAATGAAACGTTATAAATTTTGCGTAGGACTGTAAATTAAACTGTTATTATATTTTAATATTTATGTAACACAAAACCAAATTCCTAATATAAAATTTATGTGAATGTGGGTATTTTCAATAACTGTTGTGTGAAGGCTTTTCTGTACGAACTTAATACCTACCTACGCTTTTAGTTAAATTAGACAAATGTAGCCATATTAAAATAATATAACACAAGACGGTGTAGCAGTGTTGCCAATGGACCAATCTCAAATATCTTTAACAAGTTGTCAAAATATAAGATATAATTTAAATTATGTATATCACTAAAATAAGGATTTTCAATCAAATTTGGAATTTATTTATAATTTTTGTAATATATTTTATGTAAATAGCACTCATATTGATAACACTTCTACATTTTCCTCTCTAGAGAGGAACAACACATTTTCCTCACTATTTCGGGAGAAGAACGGTGGAGTTTCCTACCATGTCGTGAAAAAACAAAATTATCTGTGTATTACAACTGTCAATCCATATGATTTTCAACTGACAAAAGTAGAAATGTTAATTTGTCACGAATAATTCTAGTGACTTTTTTGGTGTTTTTCAACAGTGCATATATGGCTTCAGGTTTTGCTTCTCCTAATTTTTAAAATAGACTATAGTGACATAGCCACTAAGCCACAGGGGTAAAGTTAAAATAGAACTAGTCGGCTGTAAGAAAACAGAGCTGAAGATTTCCAGATCCACAGCCAGATACGTTTATGTAGAATATATTTAATATTAATATGCAAAAAATTATTATTAGTTAATATATTTTTCACTTATTTGATAGAAACACGACGACGAAGCTTCAAATTCGCAAAAAACAATGCTTTCATTACTAGTTGTACAATAGTATATTGTACAACGAGCATGGAATGGTACTCATTTCCTACGAGTATGAAAGTTTGTAGCATGAGCCGAAGTATGAAATGGACATTCCATGCGAGTTGTACACTATACTCTTTCTACGACCACGATATTATTTCAAAATTAATTTAATTTTAATAATAAATTTGTCCCGCTTTCACCATTCCAATATTTGACAATTCTAAATAAGTATCCTAGCAATGGCACCTGTACTGAAATGAACTGATCTGTATTGAAATACTCATAAAACAAATTAATTTCGCACGATGCTTGCAATATACCTCATATCCCTAACAACAAACAAACAATGAGCAGATTTCTCAGTGGGCGTAGTAAAAAAAAAATAAAGCGAATGAAAAGCGATTATCAGTGTTCGAAACACGTATACCAAAAATGTTAACTGGCGAAATTTTTTCCGAGAATTTGTCTCCTCCTGGGATCTGAAAATCTCATGACCGAGCTGTTTACCCCATTTTACTTTATATCATATATCATTCTATGCGAGCTAGTATCACATATTAATATATGTTGAAAACGTTTATTCTGCACTTAAAACTAAATATGTAAATCACAGAATTGATAAAATTGTCAAGAAAATCTTTCGCTTAAAAACTGTTTACCAGGCTACTTTAACACCATTTTATTATTCCGTCAGCATCAGAACTTTTACCATTTTAAAAACTTTTATATTCATAATACCTCGAATTGTCATCGTCGCATTTAAAAACAAATCTTACATTTTCCTTCAAACCCAACAACAAACTCTTGAAATTTAAAACAAAAAGAAGAACCAGCACAGCGTCGTTAACGGAACGTCCATTGAAATATAATAATACTAGAACACGTTATTAAAATTACTAAAAAGCATGATACAAAAATGATAATTTACCGCACTGTAATAAGACTAATTGAACAAAATATTTAAGAAAAAAGGTAAACTAATTTAACCCCTTATCCCGTATTTATATGGCAGATATGCAATTGCAATAATAGGATAAATGAATCTTTTTATACAGTAACGTAACGTTTCAGTGAGCGCCTCCACCAATTTTCGCCGAAATATTTATTTTTGTCGCGCCCTCTACTTTCAACTGCCAGGTTTCAAATATATTATTAATATAATGTATTGGATAGACCAATCTTTCAACTAAGGCCCGAAGTAATTTTTGTATTATTTTATTGATCAATAAAAATTTTATTGACAAATATCTGAAATATGGCAAAAATCGTGAAATTCTCAATTTTCCAAGGTTATAACTAAAGATATAAGCGAGATATTGAAAAACGGACTCCAGTTTTGAAATATGCATGCTTTAGTTACCTTATAAACAAATTTTCAGCAATTTTTATTTTTTTGAATTTTTCCCAAAATTGGTTCCACCAAAAATTTCCAGGGTCGATATCTTAACAATGAATCAAGATACGAACCTGTAACCTTCACCACTGTATTCAGCTTGTCGAAATACATAAGTGTGGAAAAAATCTTTAAATTCGCTCGACAGAAACAAGAGTTTCAACAAAAAGTCTGAAAATGCCCCAAAAACCGAAAAAAACTCAAGGGGTATGTATTGAAATTTCACCAAAAATTTTCATCTCTTAGAATTTTGATTTATATACCGTATCCTTCTATTTTCAACCAGAAACTTAAAAATAAAGCGTTTCAACGTTATCTAACCCTTATTTTTTGTGATACGAGCGATTTTAAGCGACGCGGAATTAACTAGAAAGTTGTGAAAATATGGTTGAGCGCTTATATCTCGAAAATAAAAAGAGATTATTCAAATCTGTTTCAATGAGCGTATTCAGCATACTTCACTTATCTTGTATGTAATTATTTATGGTAGTTGCTTACAAAATACAAATTTTTCAAATGGTCAAAGTTAATGGAAAATATCTGATGTGGCAGTATATAATTTCCCGCCCAATACAACTCTTAAACGGTACAAAATAGTATTTGATGATACAGAAACATACCTTCTTATTTGGTTATTTTCTATTTAAATTTGAGAATTGTAATTTTCTTTCGCATATTTATTTAATTTTTTCACAAAAACATCTGTCACATTCGCGCATTCGTCAGGACTGTCCAATACAAATTTTCTTGACAAGAAATCTTGATTCTTAACAATACTTTCTTGTCTTGTTTTGGGAACTGGAAAATATTTCTTGTCTTGATTTCTTGAATCGTATGAAACACTACTTTTATAAAAGCCTACGAGTGCGCGTTCCGAGTAAGCAGCGTCAGCGTCAGTAAAGCTGTCATTCTCTTCCTCTCGCGTCGCTCAGTGACTGACCTCAAGGTCACGCCTCGTGGCGCAGTTTCCGTCACGCTCCGGAGTGACTTGGGAGCAGCCCGGACTCAGAAGCACGAAGTTCCGGGCACGTGTGAGATTTACACCGAGAGGCGCACCAAACACGGTGAGATTCCATCGCTTTGTTTTGGAAAGCAGTGAAATTGAACGGGACTGGGGCTTTGTGACAGTGTTGTATTTTGTTTTTAGTGGAGAATGCAATTGTTTATTTAATATTTACTATTATTTTGCCTCCTCAAATTTTAAAATAAAACTCAACAAGTTTTAGTAAAGAATTGGGTGTTTTTGTGTGTAATTTTAGTATCAATAGTACGAAATAGCATTCAAGATTTTATTGATATTTCAAAATCAACAGCGAATCCATTTATAAAGCAGTAAAATGCTCATCTCACAAACTAAAATTGTAAATATAAAACTAGTGTTAAAAGTAATATAACGACGTGTTAAAAGTGATTTATTGTTACTTTTAACACGTTGCTAATAATTTGTATGAATAAATCAACAAATATAACTTTACCTCTCAAAATATTTTTTTTTTGTACAACAATATTTTGTTTCTGTTGTACCATATCATTTTTTGTAATTTGTTTATAACAAAATTGTTATCGATAATAAACATGATATTATCTCTCTCTGTCAATGGGATTCTTTCATCATTTTTTTTATTTTTTTTTTATGAAACTTTATCTATATTGAAGACTATCTATATTATTAAAAAGTCTTAATTGTTATTCATTAAGCCACAATGATTTTTTTTAAATGTTGTGACGTCATAGTAGTGGTGTTGCTGGATCTAAAACAGTACAGATTGTAAATAATTGTAGTCGTATATTTTTTTACTTATTTTATTATTATTATTACAATTTATGTAACAAAAATTATTTAAATCTCGACAATAACATCACAACATTTAAAAAAAATCATTGTAGCTTAATGAATAACAATTAAGACCTTTCAAAGTGTAGATAGTCTTTAATATAGATAAAGTTTCATAAAAAAAAATTTTAAAAATGGCGATAAACCTCATTAGTACGAGACGGCTTGAAGATCTCCAATCCGCACACACCGCGTCTCGTATTATATTTCCTAATACATTAAGAAGATCATAGATACAATTTTGTACGATATACGTGTTAAATGTGATTTATTTCGTTTGTGGGGTTTCATAAACTTCCCCACTTACTCACAAAAAGACACTTTTAACACTTATATCATAAATAAATATTGTAAAATCTTTTTAAATCAATCAACTAAATGTTGTATTTTTGGGTGCTGAAACCGTATCTGGTATCCATTTTCTTGTGTCAACCACAGTTCTATCACAATTTGACCGATTAAATTACAAAATATTTTATTTGATGTTCGTATTTGCAACTGTTGTTAACTTATTGAAGACCATATTATTGAGTATCAAATTTGTTTGAGTTGAAATGTATAATTTAGCGTAATAAAATTGCGTTAAGTTTTAGTAAATGCTTTCAGGTTTAGTTGCAAACATGTAAGTTATTACTGGTCGCCACGGGGTATTTTGATATTAAGGTGGAAACTCGAGTCGAAGTGGAAAAGTGCGTAGGTTAGGTAATAAATTCACGTAGCTACTTATTGTTTGAAGGACTCCATTATTAAATTCCTTGTGCTTAATTATGTTACGAGAATTGTAGCAATAAATTTATTCCGGAAAGAATGTTTCCTATTGTAATTTCAAGGTAAAATTTCCGCGTTTTCTAGATTTAAATAAAACCTATATGCTTTATTCAAATGTAATAAATATAAATAAGTTAATAGATTATTATACATTTGTAAAATGAAATGTAGGTAAAGTGTAGGGAAAACGGAAACAAAACAAAGTATTAATATGCAAAACAGTGAAATCCGTATGAGTCAAACTTGATTGGATGATTGTATGAATATAAATTGATTGATATGGAGTATGAATATTTATAATGTGTCTAAGCTGACATGTTCCTTTCCCAGGAAAATTTTGAAACAACGGTCAAAATTGATACTATGAATTTTTTTATATTCGTGCTGTTTTTGTGTATTGTTACACTGATTATTTTTTGACGTTTCTTTAAACAAATGAAATGCTTTATTGTATATCACGTGTCTGCGTTTAAATCAATCCTGTCATTATTATACTGAGAATAATGCTCTTGTGATTATTCCCGGCAATATTCTCTGTAGCTTTTTTGTTTTTGTTGACAGGTGTCAGATTTCAGATAGTTATCATCAACACAAGTAAAAATGAGCAGAAAAGATAGATTTAGTGGCGTGCCTGATGATGAAATAATAATAATCTAATTAAATATAACTCGAGATTTCGATAAATTAGAAAATAATTCTCCAGTATCTTTCTCAAACTTGTCGCCATTTGGCAATAGCCACTCAAGCCCTACGGGCATTCGTGACTATTGCCTGGCAACAAGTTTTCGAAAGATCTGTCAAATTATTTTGAATTTATTTTCACGCTCTTGTTATATTACTGAAAAGAATATATGTTTTAAATAATTTGTTGAACTTAATTTGGATGTTTAAATGTCACTTAATATTGCCACTGCCTACTTTGGTAAATGAATATTAAAATTACTATATGTTTTTGTTCCTATTGTAGTTGAAATTTTTTTTGGAAGCAACTTTATTTCATCATGAATATTTTTTGCTTTCTCAGTAATTAAATTTGAAACTTCACTATATTTCTTCCACTTTTAAACAATTTGGTATCAGTATGTTATGAATATATTTAATGGACTCATTTCGTATTACGGCCTCGGCTGCATTTCGACCATAAACATATAAATTCGTCCACTAAAATACCATTTTGCTTAATAGATATGCAAATATCTATTGCAGAACTTAATCCAAAAGACTTTAATTGTGTTACTATGAGTTCTGAATTTTATATTCTAATAAACTTCTCTAAAATTGTACATTAGAAAAATCTCAAACACTCAAAAGGCACAAGTCCCCAAAATTTTAATTATTTACGTTTTCCAAATAAGACATTTAAAAACACAAACAAATATCATTGCTTATTTGCAACGCAAATCAATTAATCTTTTTATAAAGCCTATTCACAGCTATCAATAACACACTATCTGATGACGAGAGCACAAAAACAATTTTCCTTGTAGTTTCTTTAGTTTCTTTTAGTTGCCTACATTTCTCTCGATCGGCAATCGTTACAAAGCGTTATTCATTGTATCACAGCCGGCAAATCCTTTAATTTCACCGCTGCCCCCTTCGCCCGCCGTTCGCCGCCACTGCCGCTGAAATGCCCTGAAAGCGCTGAAACGAGTGGTAAATTCCACGCTGAAAGTGCGGCGAGGCACGTAGATCTTTATAGCACGATTTATATGAGACAATGTTAGTGGAATCGGAATTCTTCGCATTGAACAGTGAAGTGAGTTTAGGGAGACGTAGAAATGTGCGTGTTTACTGTTCAACAATTTAAACGACTTCGTTTCCTAATTTTTAACACTGCAGATACTCATTTACTGATAAAATGATATCGAGTCGGTGCTTCTGAAATATTTTCGAGAATATGAGGTCCTTTGGATGTATTTTGTAACGGATAATGTTGATTTTTCCAGTTGCTAATTTTCTCACAAATTGTGTATTGGGATTGCTAAAATATTTCTCATTATTTTCTATTTACGAATACGTAAATAAATATTTCAAATGTACTGTGTGTAAATAAAATTATTAAAATATGTTTGAGACGTCGAGAATAACGACGATGTTTAGCTAAATTATTTTAGGAATGCAATAAACATTTAACAGAAAATTGTTAAAATTACCAAAGTATTTGATAAATTTTCCGAATTTTATTATAGATGAGTTTTTTAAAAGCAACCAGTGAACTAAGGTCACAAATTTGAAAGAAAAATTTACATTTTTAATATGAAAAAATAGAGCTTTAGGCAGGCCGTTGAACAAGAATATTGTCGAGAAATAACATCGTAGTGTCTTTTGCTCCACATATAAAATTACAACGTATGTTGAAGAGTGCGAAGGATATTATCCCGCTTCAGACCTCTGGAATTTATAAAATTTTAAATATTTGAATCTGTCACTGTTATCATGAATACATTTAATGTCGAGAACCGTGTAAATATTATTAGAATGTATTATGGGGGCGCAGTGCAAGACAAATATCTGAATACTTCACAGGAATGAACGCCGAATGGTTTCCATCGCCAGAAATTGACAGTGACAGATTAAAATATTTAAAACAAATTGCAGGCTCTATACGTCAGTAGCAATAAAAAGAGTAGGCGGAAAATTAAGAATTATTAATTTCATTAAATTGCGGTATCAAAATAAATTAATCTGTATTAAATAAGATGTAGGGATATTGGCAGTATTGTGATATAAAATTTTGGATGCATAATTTTTTGCCGGACACTTTTTATTTACAAAAAACTGATATCACATGTCAACTGCCTATGCCAACATTTACGACACACGGTATATATAATCTTTCGTCCGAGCATATCCTGTGGATAAACTATGTTATGGTATAGAAGAACTAGTGGTTTCATCTCTAATTTTATCTTAATTAATTCACAATATATTTTTATAATATTTTCATGTTTATTCTTTAGGCATTATGCACTCACATGAATATTTGTTTATTGAAATAATTATTCATTAAAATATTACGGTAATTAAAGTCACTGTGGGCGCCGTAGTGTATTTATATTTTACTTAGTCTCTTAATAAATGCAGTCGCACAAGCGAAAATTCAACTAGCTAGTATATTACTGTTTACACGACGACCTCGTAACGGACGCTTATGAAAGCTGACGCGAGTGTTGATTTTTCTCGTATTCTATTTAATCCAACAGTGAAGAAAAAAAAAATGGTTCATTCTAAATAGAAATGTAACAGAGAACTATGTTACTTTTACATTTTCAAATAGCAAATGTAATGTAAGTTATAAATATCTTTGAAAATGTGTTATTTAGAATAAAAATTCCGAATTTGTCAAAGTAGTGTGCTTGAACCCAAAATGGGAAAGTGGCGTTGTAATATATTTATTTATTTTCATTATTGTTAGAATAATCAACATCTTGTTTTATACGAGTATGTGACATTTCCTTTTCATTTTCCTGTAATACGGGGAAACATTTACTTCCACAAAAAGATAAAAATTCCTGCAATGACTATGAGTAAGAACTTAGCAAAAGTATTAAAATTAGATAACAGACGAAAGAAAACAAACTTTTTTCCCTGCAAAAATCTCTTTGGATTTATTTAAAAACAACAACTTAACTGATTCTTTCAAAAGAATTTATTGTTTTCTTAATCTCACTTTCCTTTGAATGAATACGTCAGCATAAAGTTTTTCTTATGCTTACGTAATTGATTTCCATCAAAAAATTCTGTACTAAGATTAATAAGTTACGAAAGTTAAAATTGAATGTCATATTCAAAAAAGTAAGCAATACATATTTTTAGTCAGGTTTAAAATTGGCAGATAAAAGGTCACACCCCCGAAGGTGTTACAGTGTTTTCGACACACATAATGTCATTTAGTAATATTGTTACCTCACACACATATGTGTAAAAATAATACTTATTAAATCAATTAAGTTATGTACCGTGAGTAAAATTAAAATTTAATTAAGCAATCAATTAGATTTTAAACAAAAATGATTTTTATCTTGAAAATTTACAAATCTGAATAATTAAAATACATAATATGGTTGTTTAATTTGTATATGGAAGTATTGTTACAAAAGGCATTGAATGGAACGGATGGTGTAGGTATTGGTGGACGTATAGTGCCTGCGTTAGCTTATGTGGATGATGTTGTTGTGTTGGGTGAAACTAAGGAGCAATTGAGAAGAATGATTGTGAGCATAAATGAAGTAGGGAAAGGTTTAAATCTACTATTGAATGTCGATAAATGTAAAGTGTTGGTGTTTGAGAAAAATGTTTTGGTGACTGATTGTAATGTTTCAGTGAATAGTGTAAGACTAGAACAGGTGAATGAATTTGTATATTTGGGTAGTATGATCTCGAGGGATGGACGTATTGACCGGGAGATTAAAAGGCTAGTATCTGCAGGGTGGAAGGTATTGGGTGCTCTGGGTATATTTGCTCGAAACATGAATGTATCTAGAGTCTGCTAGAGATGCTCGATTGAGTGTTTATAATGGTGTGTTAGTGCCTAGTGGATGTTGGGTGTGGATGAAGAAGCATGAACGACGTATAACTGCTGTAGAAATGAGATATTTGAGAGGAGTATGTGGGTATACGAGACGTGATCGTATACGGAATACATTGGTGTATGATGAGTGTGAGATTGAGAAGAATGTTGTTAAGAAAGTGGGAGTGAGTCAGTTGAGGTGGTTTGGACATGTTGAGCGAATGTCGAATGAAAGGTTGGTGAAATTAATATATGTGGGTAAACGATTGCGTGGGCGTCCGAGCAATAACTGGTTGGGTATGATTGATGGTTTGTTGTGTGAACGTATGATTCCGAGTGTGAAGAATAAACGAGCATGTATAAATGTGGACGAGGCGAAAGTGGTGGAATGATTGAAGGAGATTGATTGTTGATTGACTGTGTTTCTGGGTTCGTGCTACCTCACTAAGTGGAACATAGCGTGATGTTATATATTATATATGTATGCAATATGAAACAAATAAGCTCTTAACAATCAAAAATAAAACTTATATTTAACAAAACCGTCACCTAATTCTTGGTCTTTAAAGCAAATAATTTGAAGACTTAGTAAACGAATAGCACTACATAATATAAGAGTGGTATTGTAATGGGTCAAAATTTTCATCAGAGAGTTTTCAACAAATGAGCATGTAGAATATTACTCCACTCTTTTCACGATGACGTCTTGTGTGACGATTTATTCGCTTACGATAACTCAAAATATGACTGTCATTTTGAAATTATATAGTTATTTCAAAGGGTACTCCAGATTGTTCAAACCGAAAAAGTCAACAATATGAAACCAAATTTACCTACATATAAATAATCGTTTCATTGCATGATATTTTTCACGATGAAAACTCTTTTGGTAAATATTTATTTATAATTCTTTTTAAAAGTTTTCAAAGCTCAAAAAAATCTGCAAATGATATAAAATTTACAAGAAATTATTTCTCTGGAAAACTTCGTTATAATTTCGTGAAGGAAGTTTCTGTAGCTTCTATAAATTTTTCTAATTGGATAAAGGAAGAGTTTGCACTTTGAAAATAACAATTTTTTGTTCAATTGAATAGCGCAAGGCGAGGAAGTTGCAAGTTGAATGGAAACTTGGCAAACTGAAACTGTTCGAGCTAAGGTCTTAATAGTTTCATTTACGGTTTAGCAACTAGCAACTGTTCTGATTAAAACTTTACCGCACAAAGCCAACTAGATTATCATGATTAATCATGGTATGAGGAACTATTCTTTTATTTAGCGGCGTAATATTATTTTATAGTTATTTATATCATTTTGATAAACTTTCAAATCTTTCAATTTTTTTTCACCAAAAAATTGGTCAATTTATTGACGAATTAGAACATGTTCTATTTTTCGACAATTCTTAGTTCTTAGTTCTAGAAGATTTTAGTCATTGCTAACCATTTACACTTATTTAGGTTTTGGTTAGGTTAGTTTGTCATTTTTCTACGTATGTCTTATACTAAAAATATTAGTAGAATGGACACAGCTGATATCGTATTGGTACTACTGAAATTGTCATAATAAATTGACGGAAAACTTAAAGTGTGTAAAACAAACGTATTATAGCATTTGTTTTTATTGTTGTGGTTACTAATGTTGTTGTTCATTAATTTTCTAAATCTTGTCAAAATACTCTTCAATAAAAAAAAAAAATATCGACATGTATTTTAGAAAATGTGGAAGAAGTAAAAAAATATCTTACTGGTGAAGTCGAAAGATTTATACGAATCAATATATGATTGTTATAAAGAATGGAGCAATTTGAAATAAAAAATAAAAGGTTTATTCGATTTGGTTGCTATGGCAAAAGTATTAGTCCCAAAAAGTGGGAGTTTTCTGATGCTAAACACTATCACAAATGATGTATTTTCGAGATAGTCGAATATAAAATAAAATAGGGTTTTTAATATTTTTGATCAAAACAGATCGAAACGTTTTTGCTATTTTGTACCACTTAAATGTTGTTTAGGCGGTGTTGGCAACTAAATTTAAATTTAACTAAATATTTTAGTTACTCACACGTATCCCCAGTTTAAATTTAAAACAATTTACTGCTATAGCTGGCAATGTTTATTAACAAATACTAGTTATTGGGTTTTGGTCAAAAGTTTATTATTTTGGCCTCCCTAGCTACATTTTCAATCTTTGATTTATCCTGAATATTATTCGTAACAAGAAAAAAGTATAAAAAGTTTGTATTTTTGTATCACCGCCAAAGCAAAGCTCACAGGGTTTCAAATAAAAAGTCTCTTAAAAAAATCATTAATAAACCATCAAAAACAGACAACATAGGTGAATGAATCCACTTATCATTATTTTTTGATAACATTTTTATCAACCCATGTGGATTTCGTTAATTCCTTCTGTACATATTTTGAGTATTATAATCTACTCCGGCCTTTGATCTTGTTTGTGATAAATAGAGAGTAAAAAAGTATTGAAGAGTCGTCCTTGGTTTATCCTTGACACATATCTGATGTGGATGCGTTTGGCGCCGACAATCATAAGAAAATTAATTCGCAAGAAAGCAGTCACATGTATCCCTGTTCAAACTGCTTGCGGCATCGAGGGAAAATAAACGAATTGTTTCAATCTGCCCTCGACGACAATCGTGACTGTAAGAATTGATCTCTTTTATGTTATATTTTAACATTGAATATTGCTTATTATTAGAAATTGTGCTGTAAAGTTGTTTGGAAGTAAAACACTATTATAGTTATAGGTTAGGAATATAACTATTGTTTTATTTTAACTGGTAAGTTACAGTATAGGCCCCCGTGAATGTTAGGTATGAATGATAAAACATGAACCTCGTATAATTGCTATTAAATTAAATGAAGTATTTAAGAGGAATGTGTGAATAAGGAATACGTGAGTGAGATTGAGAAGAAAGTTGTTCGAAAGTGGAATGAGTACCTGACTAATAATGTCGAATGAAAGGTTTGTAAAACATATTGTATAGGAGTATGAGGGCGAGATTTCCTATACGATTAGAATTGTTAATGTAGACAAAGCAAATGTGATGTTTCAATGTTTGTTGCAGAATGAATGTTGAATGTATTTTTGGGTTCCTGTTACCCGATTTAGGAAGCTATAGAGCGATGTGATTTTATGCATGTGTGTAACTGAACGGGGGGTGAATCATAGAAATACTTTTCAGGCTAGGAGTAATTCCCACCGTTCAAAAATATTCAAAAACCATCATGTTAACCACTGCATTTGAGAAGAAGACTGGCATTTCAAAATTGCTTTCTATCTCGGTAAACTTTAAAGCACACAAGGAATATTTTAGTCTTATGTGCGTTTGAAGGATGCAGTGTATGAAAAAATTTATTGACGATATTTTAGAGTTAAAGTATGTGAATTTGTGAATATTTCAAAATGCTCTTTCCTTATAAGAAAAAGCTGAGTATTCCGTTTGAAGTATTTCAAGATTTATTCTTCTAAAAGTTTTATGAAAGATTATGAGAGGAAATTTTATCCTTACAGAAATGTTACTTAGTTTTATTTTAAAATGTCTTGCCGTGTTATTACTTATTATCCTTTTCTTCAAGGGATTTAAACTTTTCTAAAGACATTATTTTAAAAAGTTATGTAAAAGAGTTAAAGTCTAAATATTAGACTAACTGTAGGAAATAATTTGTCATTGTTTCTTGTATTAAGGCAATTTGAAGCATAATAAATTAGGAATTCTTCTACTGTGAGGATTTCTTTCATAAAGCTATTATGTTTTACATTCAACCAGACATTCAAATTGTTGCATTTCGAATGAAACATCAGTGTCGCATTTATTTTCAGCTTGTACGGGTAAAATGGTCTGTATTGGTTTATGCGATGGTGAATGATAATTAATTATCTGTAATTTTAAGTATCAGGAATATTATTTTAAAAAATTGAGAACGTCTGTTATAATACTATGTAACGCAATATTTCTTTATAACTGTATTTATTTGAAATCGGCACTAAAGTGCTCAAAAATCGTCATTAAAAGCTAAGAAATCGTTACTAAAGTAACCCATTATACGACGATTTTGAGAAACCCAGTGTTGGCAACCGTTAAATAATTATTGTACAATTGGGATAATTTTGGCAGATATATTGACGTACTATAGTAAATTTGGACGTAACACGAAACAAAATTTGCAAGAAGAATTAACTAATTAATTCCGATGATGAAATTGATATACGTAATTTTGAGTGTTATCTACAATAACTTCACTTCTCGAGGTTGCAACACTGACTGTCAGTTTCAATTGACAACTGACAGATGTATAAAGCTATATTGTAATTTTTTTACAGTTTTTTCGAATTTTAGATTTCAAATAAAACTTAATATGTACCTCGGCACAGAAGTTCCTTTTTATCACTCACATGTAATGTAAAATTTTTCTGTAAACAATTTCAGTTTCAGGATTCAGCCTAGCATACTTTACACAAACATTTCTCACAAAAATATAATATCCCTTTTGCCAGAAGCTATAATCCCTCCAAATCGTAACTTACTCTCTTGATCAACATATGACGTCACTCCTCAAACACCATTGGAATTTAATAGTCTCTTTCTATCTCCTTTGCCGCCCTACTCCATCATTGACACGTGTAAAAGGCCTGTTCACTTCTAGTCGCCTCAACAATCGATACTGTTTGCATAAACGTCAGGTGACCATAGATAGAACAATAAACGATCGAACTATATTGAATGATAGGAATGATCGGATCACTGAGCAAGTGTTACTCGACAAATGAACGACACAATCGCTAATTAAGTTATTGGTAAACAGGTCTGAACGTGAAACTAATGGATATGGGGTATTAAGACGATATTAATACATATAGACCCTAGAGAATTAATTGTAAAATGATGGGTGTCAATATGCAATAAATATTTTAATTGCTCCCGTAATGGATTGATAAAAATAGTCAAGTTTAAATAGGAAATGACTACATTCTTCGTATTTGAGAGACATAAAAATATTTAGAATTTATTAAAGTAAAAAACATTGTTTTTTGTACTTTCTTGCACGCTGGATATTAGTTATTTGTTTAACTAGGCATCAAAATACCAGATTTACAGCAGAGGCTGCCGTTTCGCCTCGTCAATTAATGCTGCCGAATTATGATGTATATTAGTGCAATTTTGATAATTAGATATAATTACCTTCGTCGTATAGAATTCGGTGAGATTTTCTTATTTTTATTAATAAATATTCATCTAATTTTTACAAAAATAGGTAAATTTTAACAGTTTACGTAATCAGAATCATTTATAAACACGTAACTTAACTTTGGCAGTTAGTAACGTAATGTAAATTATGGTTCTAGGAATAACACTAATTGTTAACTTCATGGCTTATGATTCACCTTAATTTTAATATAGGATTTAATTGATTTATATCTTTAGAGAAAAAGATAACTGTTAATACTGGTGCTTTCCTAAGATTAATTAACAAACGTGCTTTAATAAATTTTCAAAAATTGATAACTGTATAGCCTATGCGCCATTTGTCATATTAATTTTGCTGTGTGATAATGTATTCAAGAAGCCAAGGATTGCTTTCAAATAAGCTTGCAAAAAACGTGAAAATGAACCAATATCGGATTTACATTAAGAAATATTCCTTCTCAGACATTACCAAATTTCTTTCATCAAAATTGAAAATTGACAAAAAATTTGAATATTCATTAGGGGGAAACAAGTCCGTTAATTAAACGCTGTCAAAGGGAGTTTTAAATTTCGCCATCTTCATTCATTTCGCAGTCTGCACTTGCTACAAAATCACACCGTGACCTCCGCAGACCTTGACTTTCTTTTGTGGTGGCCCTGGTGACATGGAGGTACCACGAGCTATGATGTGCATACTAACGCGCGAAGCTCTACTAACACAGTTTTGGACCGCAAATATCACCCACGTATTTTGCGTTAGAGAATACATAACATGCTGTGTCGACGGATAAGAATATAATGATGCGCATTTGCAATCAACGGGCTATAAATATTTGAGTTGCTAATAGTACCAAAGCAATAGTTGTACCTGGATCCTAGATGGTGTAAGAGAACAAAAGAGTAAGTAAAAGTTATGACCAATAGACGACGACAACAAAAGAGATGGTTGGACGAAATAGTAAACAACAAAAGAAAGCTGGGATTATTTATAAAATATTATTATAATAAATCTTTTATTTATTATCTTCTGTTATACAGGATCTTGTTGGTAATGGCAGTATAGGATTCATAGATGTTTGAGATAAGACGTTATTTCCTCAGAAATATGTTTTATTTTTTATTGCATTGTTAGATATTAAAGTACTACTCTGCTTTACTAAACTTGAATACAAATAGCAATTTTAGTGGATACTGCTAGAGATAACGGCAAGAAGTCATCTTTCGTGCACAGAGTAAACAAATTTACCTATTTACATTTGTTATATTTTGTAATTATGCAATCTTCAAGGTATTTATATCATCAAGCTATTTAATCATTTTTATCAAGTGATATTTTACGCGAGAAAAGTTATAATTAGCGGTCAAGTTAAAACCTCGACTAAAATTAAAATTGAAACTAAAAAAAAAATTAGTTTATTGAAAAAATATCTTTAATTAATTTGTATACTTCCAAAATAATGTTAAAAAATCTGGTGTGGTCACCACACTACTTTCTTTTATATATAAAACCAACTGAATACATATGACTTGTTTCTTACGTATGACCGTATGACATTGTTTTGACGTTAGATGTTAACCAGTTTAATTTTTTACTTGTTCCTCACTTGTAAATACCATTTACCCAAGCCCTCTATTACCTTTGAAAATGAATCTTTACAAGTTACTAATTGACAGCTGCATTGTAAAAATTTCAAATAGAAAATGGCAAATATAATATTTTTATCCAGTTTTTTTTTATCATTATTGAATCGGTCGTAGAGAAAATAGTGTGTGTTTCTCGGGCAGAAAGTGCTGTCCATGCGCAAGCGGTAATGGACTACTTTCTGCTCTAGATACACAAATAACTATTACAAGTAAGTAACAAATAAATTTTATTTAACATCTTGTCGGCTTGACAAACTTAGTCATCTTTTACTATAATATTCATTTCCGCGAAGTTGGCACTATTGATGTCACCAGCTTCCGGCCTATAAGGGACTTAGAAGTAGAGTGACTAGTCCTAGTCGTCACTCACCTGTCGTTGAAGCGATGGTGGGGTGTGGGAGGGCGGCGAGCTGGTGACACTGGACGCACCACGCGTGGGTCCAGGTCCCGCGGCGGCGGGGATGTGGTGGTGGTGCTGGTGATGCGACGGTGGGTGCGCGCGACTGGACACGGTGAAGAGCGGCGCGGCGCGGCGTTGGTCGCGGTCACCGCGGGTCGAGGCCATCACGTAGCGCCACATCGCGGCAGCGCATGGCACCGACCCACTGCGCCCCTGCAACAACACAAACACACTGTGAAGATCACTGTCAGACTACTACTTTCATTTAATTAGTCTAAAGTTGCCATGTTACTAGACCAACCTAATGATGCTTTAGTTTTCCCGATAAAATGCATTGGTCACTAGAAATACATAAAATAGTATATTGTGTATCTAATAGGAGAAGTAATATATATTTCGGTGTGTTTTCGAACCGCAAAGTGCATGAATCCGGTATTTTGGGGTCGTTGCTAGGTTAAGACAAATAACAGTACAGGCATATCTTTTCCGGACATTGGCAAAATATTCTTGTACGATTTAACTTTTCAAATAAATTTGATGCTTGGAAAATAAAGTAACTAACCATGGAAAGGCTATCCTCAGATATTTTTAACTCCACCTTTTTATATTTTATCAAAACCAGGGATAAATACACAATAAACAAATAGCGTCCTTTAGTGAAATATCCGTGACACGCGACATTCATCTTGAGCAGAAGTGACCTGGTAAAGTGCTGCTTCTACGTTCAACAGCCCTACATTCATCTCATTACGTTTCACATCTCGTTACACACATCAAACATCCATAAACAAGTCGCGTCTCTATGGCAATGTGAAGGAAACGGACAGAAAAAGAAGAAGTGAACTGATTACTCGACGAAATATAGAATTTATCCAAATAAATTGATGCCCTTCGTTGTGCAAAGGGTTGTCAGCTAATCACGATGGTAACTATGGAAAATGTTGAATTGGAATAATACCCACATTATTTGGAAAAGAAATCAAAATTTTCACATTTTATATTTAATCCTGCATAATTTGATCATGAATTAGGCGAATAAATACATATTTATTATAAATATTATCACTCCTTTATTGTTTAATAAAAATTATAATACATACTTCGGATAATTTAATCTTTTATACATAATACCAGCTTAATCTACGAACAAGTTAAATATCTCAAAATGACCAATAAACAATTTATCAGTGACTGATCTTCAATGGAAACAACCTGAGACAAGTGAGACTATAAGTATAAAAATCTGATGTTGGCACCACGCGACTTTCTTGTACTCTTTTATGCAATTCAACTTGCCGAAAGTCCTTATTATTTTTGCCACGAAGATCCTACAGATATATCATCCAACGAAATAACAACACACATTACATATTCAACTTGAATCTTTAAAAATTCATTCACATGCGCCAAACCCAAGCTGCGACATCCCACATCCAAAGTTATTTCGTTATTTCACTTGAATCCCGCAAAAATAACTGCAACAACTCTTCCATAAGAATCTCAAACGGAAACAGGAAGTCTGCTCACACATACGAATCTCGCGATGGTTTTCTTTTTGGCGAAATCGCAATACCACTAGATCTCTCGATGTTCGATTTCTCCAAGGGTAATATATATTCAACTTTGCAGCTTTTCTGCGGTCATTCCGAAACAGAGTCCATAAAAATGTACTCATATTTTGTATTGGTGACGTAAATTTGAACGGATGTTTACTTTTATTGATAGGTATTATTTGTTACTTGAAAATTTGAGATTGTAGCAGAATTCTTCTAGTTTCTGTAGTAAACAAAGTATGTCATTTAGTTAAAAACCTTATTATTGCTAAAACGAAAATAATATTTACTTTAAATATGAGCACATTGAATTGATTATTTCACTCATTACAAATTTGACCAATCAGAATGTCTCATTTTCCATTGTTGTGCATTTTAGATAAGTGATTATTCGCGATTAAATTGAAGCTAGCTTTTATATGCAAATTTTGAACATTTTGAAGGCATATTTAGCCGGATAATTAGTTGCAGAAGCAAGATACTTACATGTACTTTGCCTTTACTGGTATTCTGTCTTTAAACATGCTGAATTATTCAATTCAAGCTATTTTTATTTACGAATTTTTTACATTTATTTTACAAATAAAAAGAAAAACAATCAATTTGCTATAGTTACAATATAACAACATAATTTTATGGTGCTTTTTGTTTATGTGTGTACCGATTTATTTATGTGAAAATGTGTCAAAATCAACGCTTATCAATATTAAAGTTTGTGCTATGAATTCATGAAATAATCTTGACATATACCCCTCGTGATAGAGAATTGAATCGATTCAATTTGATGTCTAGCTTATTTACAAAATTTTGTTTTTAAAACAGTGTTATCGTACATAATAATTTAAGATAAAATTTTTTCAGATTTTTATGGACTCAACCACTTTTTAAGCAATTTTTTTTGCATAAGCTAGACATGTCAAATTTAATCGATTAAATCCTTAGCACTCGTAATATAACTATTGAATAATATATATATTTTCTAATTTTTCCATACGTTATACGTTATATTGTACTTAATTTATTTCACACTGTATCGTATTTTCATGAAAAACTGAATTATATGTTCAATAATCATAGGTGCTTTAACTGAAACATCTATTTTATATGTGAATCACGTGTTAAGTGTAATTATAAACATTTAAATTCAGATTTATATGCATAAAAACAATTTTTGTATAACTTTCCGTTAATACTCTGTAATATTACCGTTGGGCATAACTTTTTATTAACATTTACAGTATATAACCCCATAATTTCATAAAATTATACACCATAAGCCTCTTAATACAGTCATCACAAAAACCATCCACCCTTTCGCACCATTTTTTGCTTCCCATTTAAATCCAGCGAAAAACATCTCGTATTTCACTGTCACTTTTTGCCAACTCCACGTAAATGTGAGAACCTAATCGCAAAAATCAATACCCTTCATCGGTCGACAGAATAAAAACCTTCGCTTTCGCAATTTGACAAACATTTAATGGTACTCAGACCACGTAGAGGCCCGCGCACGTTGCTCGCTGTTACCTCACACAACATGTGAGTGAACGCTGAGAGACTGATGAGTCGGTAGGTGATAGGTAGATGGATGGAAAGTGGTCAGTGTCAGTAAAAGTGACGAAAGAATGATGAGGGTGATTTACATGCGAGCAGTGTGCAGGATTTATGTCAGTGAGGAAGAACGGCCCGATATTTCAAGGATTTTAAATAATATTAAATGAATGAATATTTTTAAAGCTCTCGCGAAAAATCGTACTTCAAAATGAAAGTACTTACTCATTATTATATTCGTGCTTCTGTCCAAAAACACTAGTTAAAAATGTTTTAGTTTTGTTCCCATTGTAACTTAGATTATAGAAATATATTCTTAAATGATATTTATGAATATATTTAATGATTACTTTGTATTTTATATTGATGCTTCACTCCTGAGGATAACATATCTGTAGATCAGTAAATTGTTACATTATCTGGAACTACATAATATGGCCCATTTATTTAAACGAGGATTGTGGTTATAATTTGAAAAATGTTTATAATATCTGTACAAATAAGAAAATTTAATACAAGTTCATTTACCATTGACAACAAATACATGTTAAGAAAGTTCTGCACAATTTGATTTCACGAAATATCACTAAAAATTGGCAAATAATTTTATTGTATTTCTATATAATATAAACCCTAAGAAACTCAATGCTGTAGAGCGCATCGTCATATCTCTTAAATTTATAGAGATATGTTAATTTTCGATGTTTTTCGAAATGCTACTTTGAGTAGCTGCAACTCAAAATCTATTCAAGATATTGAAAAATAAACTCATTTCTGTTCGTTTCATGCATTTTACTACAAATTATCAAATTTTGAAAATTTAGAAATTTTTTGGATTTTTCCCCCAAATTTCTATAGGCGATAACTCGAAAAATATAAAAGATACAGACTCGCAGACTGGACCATTCGATTCAGCTTGTCAAAATACATAAGTATGTAAAATTTCATTAAAATAGCTTTACGCGTTATAGAGTTAGAGGAAAAAGTGTCAAAATGACGTTTTTGGCCCAAAACGTCAATAGGTACCCCTTGACGTTTGGGCTGAAAAAAGCGATTTTCAGACTTTTTGCTCTAAAATTTCAACCCACAACCCGAATGCTCTGAAATTTTTAGGGTTTATGTATTTCGATGAGCTGAATCCAATGGTTTAGTCTCCAAGTTCGTATCTCGTTTATTGTTTGAGATATCGCTGATCGAAATTTTGGAAAAAAATTCAAAAATTTTCATTTTTCAAAAATTTGTTATTTTGCTTTAATATGCACGAATAACTCAAAACTGAAGAGTATTTTTCGATATCTTGCATAATTTTTGAGTTGCAGTTCCTCATAGTTGCACTTCGAAAAACATCAAAAACCGCCATATCTCGAAAAATTTAAGAGATATGATGATGCGCTCTGCACCAGTGAGTTCTTTAGGGTTTATATTATATAGAAATACAATAAAAGTATATGCCAATTTTTATTGATATTTCGTGAAATTGAAATGTAACAACAATTGATTATCAATTTAAGGCATTATAGTTTTTTCCGCAGTTAACAAGATTAGCTGAAAACGCTTTAAGCTACCTGCCAATAATCTAACTCAAACGTAATTAATGTAATTGTTCATTTATTCTATGTTTATTTTATAAATTAAAGTAAAAAGTAATGCAGTGTATTTTCACCAGTTTTATAGTATTATTTTGGTGTACTTTACATTCGCTAGTAAATTTATCCGCTGACTGCGCATTTCCACGAGATTTCAGATTCGAAAGTCGGTTTTACAGTTGTTTACTTAGGCACCCCTGCTTCCTGGCTGCTACTGTGATTCACTGTAACTTGCATGAAAACCAAATTTCAATAACATAGTCAGTCTGAAATGTATTCATGGCAACATAGATCAGAATTTTTAATTTACATTACGGACGAACGAGAAACGACCACTGACGTTACTTCTTTTCGTAAGTAGACTGATTTACGATTTAAGGTAAGAGTGTAGTAGTACTGTATTGAAATATGTATATTTTCAGCAAATTATTGAAACATGTTTTGGGACAAATCATTCTGGTAATGTGTATTGTAGTAAAAGAAAAAATGAGTAACAGGTTAAAATGTTTAAAACAAATTGCAGGCACTATACGTTAGTAGCAATAAAAAGAGTAGGCGGAAAATTACGAATTATTATTATTAATTACATTACATTGCAGTATCAAAATAAAGTAATCTGCATTAAATAAGATGTAGGGATATTGACAGTAGTGTGGTATAAAATTTGTTGCCGGACACTTTTTATTTACAAAAAACTTATTTAATCCAACACCTCTCAATAAATGCTCTATAACTATGGCGATTTTAAACAAGCAAAGTAACAGATTACCCACTGGTGGGTATAATTTTGAGGAAAGCCACTAGTGAGTATTTTTACACAACACCTTGGTAACTACTTCGACTGACATTTTAATTTAAAAATTTAAAGCATATGTCACTGTCAAATAATATTTCTTTAATAAATTTTTCATTTATTAAGAAGTGTTGGATAAAACGTTATACTTCACACATGGGCAAAGTGGAATTACCCACTCGATAAAATTATCTCACTTAGCCTTTGGCTTCGTGTGCTAAAATTTCTCTCGTGAGTAATTCCTTACGTTGCTCACTTGTAAAGTAAATAACTATTACTTGTTAATTTCCTATTCCAACATTTACGTGGGACACACGGTATGTAAAATAAACTTCCAAATTATTAAATAATTATATATTTCCGCAAATGTATTGAGTTTCAGCAATCAAAAATTAAATTAATCAGTTGATAATCTGGGCAAACATTGCCATATTACTTTATCTCTTTGTAATCAATCATTCACCTGTAATCTACATACATGCATACACACACAAACACACACGCGTGATCTAACAATCTCATACACAGCACCAAGCTGACCACACTTCACATGAATACCAACCCCGCATGTGCATATACATTCGCCACTGAGTGTGTAAGTATGGTGGTGTTGTCGCTTATCACTATAGAGAGAGATCGGGGCTTATCTCCGGCATGGCATGGTACGGTTAGCGAGTGAGAGGAGCTGTTGCTGCTGGCTCCTGGTTGTTGATGTCACGAAATATTGACTTTTAATTATCAGTTTGCACAGCCCAACACCCACAAACTCATCCTCCCGTAATCTCTCTCGCTTTGGTGATTGTTACTTTGTTTTATGTTTTTCCCAATTTGATGGTGTTGCTGTTGTTTTTATGTAATCACGTAAATTTCTTGGAAATGAAATACAGATTCAATAATAAAATGTTGATTACCAAAGCTGACCTCACTATTCAGATTATATCTGCAGCTTTGAAGTTATGCGATTCTTTATTATATTTTGCATGGAGTCTTAGTTAAGAAACGTAAAATGTTAACAAAATCTTTACGGTAATTGTTAAATGAATGTGTAATCTACTAGCTTTGATATTCAGTTTATAATATTTTTCATTATTTCTTATATATTTTCATTACAAAAACGTTCTCGAGGGATGGACGTATTGACCGGGAGATTGAAAGGCGAGTATCTGCAGGGTGCAAGGTACTGGGTGCTCTGGGTACATTTGCTTGAAACATGAATGTATCTAGAGTCTTCTAGAGATGCTCGATTGAGTGTTTATAATTGTGTGTTAGTGCCTAATGATGTATGGTTCTGAATGTTGGGTGTGGATGAAGACGCATGAACGACGTATAACTGCTGCAGAAATGAGATATTTGAGAGGAGTGCGTGGGTATACGAGGCGTGATCATATACGGAATACATTGGTGTAGGGTGAGTGTGAAATTGAGAAGAACGTTGTTAAGAAAGTATGGAAGTGAGTCAGTTGAGGTGGTTTGGACCTATTGAGCGAATGTCGAATGAAAGGTTGGTGAATTAGGTTTATTTCAAATATGAATCAGATGTGAACAAAAATATTACTAACAAAATTTGAATTATCAAAGTAAATATAAGAACAAATAAACAATTATTCTATATAATTATAAATTTTTTGAATAAAAATTTGTATGAAGTTTGCTGAAGTCGTGCGACAAAATACCTTAGTTTGGTTTTCCAATATATTGGCGAAACATTAATCCTTTTCCATAATTCCTCTCATTTGTAATTATTGATGGGCCATCTTATCTGTGTAAAAAATACTAGAATTCTCTGATATACAGCATTTATTTTTCTTACATAACCGACGTTTCGGTTTACACTTAACCCTTCTTCAGAGTTAATAAGATCTTACAGCAAACCATCATGTAACAAATACATTCGTAAACAATCCTTCAGTTTGTGAAAAACTTCGTGCATACAAAACATCACATACACATTCATAATCTCAATACTGACAACAGAATTCTGTACACATGGACCACGCTCAAAATATTTAAATGGTAGACGATATTTTTTATTATATATGTTATTATAAAAGTGATTGAATCCCACCGGATTTTCGACGTCTTTTCTTCTCATAATATTTCTGTATTTCACTTATTACCAATATGCACGTTTAATAAAAATAAGAAAAGAAAATATTCCGGAAAAAGACTGAATACATAATTGTGTCATCAACCCACACGTTTTCGACTATTTCTTGTTATTTTTAAACGAAGAATTCGTGCAGTTCTCAGATTATTTATAAATCATCATCATATTCATTTATTACATAAGCATACGTATACTTTAAAACATAATGGCAATCTTAAAGCTTTTACGTGAATACAAATGCTGATGACAAAAAGAAAAATTCCATATGAAAAGAAGAGAAGAGCATACAAAGCAAAGAAAATTAGTATTTGAATGCAAAGGAATTCATATTCATGTGGTTCAATGAACTCGTACAGTCTGTATGATGTTCCGATTTTTTAATAATAAAAATAATTGCAACGTTTTCGATAATAGAAAGTATTTTTTGGTTGAGAAAGGAATTAGTTAATTGAAGAAAATTATAATAATAATAAAACCATTCTAGGTGTAACACGCTGCTTTATCTGAACTTAGCACTTAGAAATTTGCGCGTGAAATGCGATTACAAACCTTCAAATAATAAAATGATATTTGAAAATCATATACAGAAATTAAGCGTGGTTCCATTTTAACCAAAGTCGATTAGTGCATCTTTAGGAAGTAAGGCTACGAAGTACAGTCTGAGTTCTAAATATTTTTATTTATATTTCACTATGAGAGATATATACCCTTATTGTGGTATTGTCATTTCGAACAAAATTTCATATAGTGCTATTTTGTCATATAATTATAAATAGAGAAAAAGCGCTACTAGAAATTTACTCGAAATGATAAGAAGAGAACACGGGCCATAAAAATTGTCTTTATATTTATTTTTAATTTTATTATGTTTGATACAAAAATATTTAAAACATCAAAAATATTATTTTTATATAAAATAAGTAAAAAAATATATGACTACAATTATTTACAATCTGTACTGTTTGAGATCCGGGAACACCTCTACAATGACGTCACAGCATTTAAAAAAAATCATTGTGGCTTAATGAATAACAATTAAAACTTTTAAAAGTGTAGATAGTCTTCAATTTAGATTCATAAAATTTTTTTTTTAAATAGTGATAAACCCCATTCTACACAATCATTTCCATAAACATAATTCCAAGGTTACAATTTTGCACAAATAGTCACGTTATGGTGGCAGCCGCGAAAAACCAGATATTATAAAATGTATTTGAGTTCTTAACTATAAGTGTTTAAAATTAAATTTGATTTAAAGTAGGTAAATAGCTCCGTGGTAATTCATAGGACTGTGAAATATTAGAAAAAATGTGATGTGCCAAGCATATAACTTCCCGCTTAAATAATTTTAAACGACGAAAATAGAAAAAAAATTGTAGCTAATATTATTTAATATCGTTTTTTATTGTAACAAAATTTACTGTAAATCAATTATTTACTAAAATATACAAAAAAAAAAATTGATACAGAGATAAATATGTTTATCCAACACCTCTCAATAAATGCTCTATAACTATGGCGATTTTAAACAAGCAAAGTAACAGATTATCCACTAGTGGGTATAATTTTGAGGAAAGCCACTAGTGAGTATTTTTTTTATTTATAACAATAATAATAACACGTAACACCTTGGTAACTACTTCGATTGACATTTTAATTTAAAAATTTAAAGCATATGTCACTGTCAAATAATATTTCTTAAAAGTACCTAACTAAGATATTTTAAAGTATTTAAGATATTTAAAAGTATCTAAAACATCTCAAAGTATCTAAGATATTAAAAAGTATCTAAAATATTTAAAAGTATCTTAAGAAATTTATATTAGATTCTTTTAGAAATATTTGTATCTTAAGATACTTAGAATAAAAAGTATCTAGATACTTAAGTATCTTTAACAAATTTATGTAAGTATCTTAGAAAAGTATCTAGATATTTATTAAAAGTATCTTTCCCAGCTCTGGTTACACCCAGAAATGGGTAAATGTTGTGATGGTATCTTCATATATTATTTATTATATTCTAATAGAAAAAATTTTGTAAAGAAATTTGTAAATATTTGCGAAAATTTAACTAATGATACAATTTGCGAAATATTTCTCCCTTATCACACCCCTGTCCGAATACTCTTACCACATTTTTCCGAATACGGTTTCCGTGCAGACAATACCACTTAATTAAATTGAAACCGAACTAATTTATAATCAACACACACACACACACACACCCTCACTGAGCACGGACGCAAAGAAACAAAAAAAGAAACATACACTTGTTCACACTATCTATAATCAAATATCCGTTCATCATAATCAACAGAATTAAATTACAGAACGTTGTTAGTCTTATCGCAGGAAAAACAAGTGAAAGCGCCGCGCAAAAGAACAAAACAATCGCGAAAACACGAAATTAATTTTTTATGTTGGAAACAAAACTGAAAACTGGGAACTCACTGTTAAAGATGGCGGTTTGGTAGGCATGTTTTTGTTTTTCTTAGGCACTTAGTAACGAGTAAATGGTAGATAATGTCGACATTGTATCCGGACACAAACTGATCTTGTCGATCAGACGACAACAAGTTTTAATTACCCCCTCTCGTCTTGGGTCGCGGTGGGTGCACGCATCGATGAGGTGGTGGTAGGTTGACATATCTTTAACGATGTGGAACTAATACAAGTTGATGATAAATTTTAGGGACCATTTTTTATTGTCTAGTTCCAGTTTAGCACGGTATTGATTCGTTTATCTAGAAACAATACGGGCGTTTACGAAAATGGCCCAAATTTTTATGAGAACGAAATTTTAACATGATTTATTTCAAATTGGAAAAATACTTTTTCCTATTTCACGTACACAAAGTCAATTTTGTGACACTGTTTTTCTCAAAAACAATGCTACAAAATTGAATTTTGTGTAACAGTTTCTGGGGAATTTATTATTTGTAAAATTAATAGTCTGTCAAACTTGCGGCTGTCATTGCTCACGTACAATTATTGAATCGGAGCCCCTTCGTCGGGGTTGCGGTCTGGGACCCAATTGGCCCCGCGGACAAAGCCCCTTG
Organism: Poecilus cupreus; assembly: GCA_963942605.1. NCBI lineage: Eukaryota > Metazoa > Arthropoda > Insecta > Coleoptera > Carabidae > Poecilus > Poecilus cupreus. The sequence goes on from OZ012731.1 coordinate 10,884,520, forward strand.
GTGACCAGTGCTATATTAAACATGCCGTACAATTTTATTTTATTTTTATTGAATTTATGAACGTGAAATAGGAAAAGTAGTATGAACAACTCGTGTTACAATGCCTAATTGCAATACTCGTATTTTGCGTAACTCGCCTACGGCTCGTTTACACAAACTATACTCGTATTACAAAACAGGTCATTGTAACACTAGTTGTTTAATATACTATTTTCTACGACCACTTAGAAATCTGCTTATTGTATGTTTGTTGTTGCTAGGGATATGAGGTACATTGCAAGCATCGTGCGAAATGAATTTGTTTTGTGAGTATTTCAATACGGGTCAGCTCATTTCAGGACAGGTGCCATTGCTAGGATACTTATTTAGAATTGCCAAATATTGGAATGGTGACAGCGGGACAAATTTATTATTAAAATTAATTGATTTGGAAATAACATCGTGGTCGTAGAAAAAGTATAGTGTACAAGTCGCATGGAATGTCCATTTCATACTCGTAGGAAATGAGTTCCATTCCATGCTCGTTGTACAATATACTATTATAGTTATTTTAATATTAAAGCCAGTATTTGCTTCAGGATGAGTTTGGAGATTTCTCAGCATCTACATATATATATAAAAATTATTTATTCCTTTTTGAAAGGATAAATAAATAGTGGAATAATTTAATAAAAATCCAATTTTTCAGCATCAAGGCAACAGACAAAAAAACTCCATGAAAATAAAAACAAGTAACTTAAAGAAATACTTTGGGATGTTTTATCAAAAAAGTCTGCATTATCTATGATTCAAATTTATATTATTTTCCTTTCAAAAATAATTAAATTAAAGACTTTTGAAAAACTGATTTCTGTTTGAAATTCGGTATCTATTTGTCTTATACTATCTTGATATTAGTATATTTTGAAATTTGACATAAATCGAATAGGAAAGATTAGTATTTTGTATTGTTTTATCTAGTATTATACTATTGAGAATTAACTAGTCTAAATTAATTTTGGATTAGAACTATAATTATTATTTAGAAAACTGAATGTTTCTGTGGAAACGAGAAAATAATGATGTTTCTAATTCTTCCCAATTATTTTCAGCGATACCCAATAGGTAAAATAGTTATTTGTTAAACTAGAGAGGAAATCGCTTCTTTTTCCCTTTCGAGTTCGAAGTTTCGGACATTTCGAACGAGAGTGAAAGAAGAGCTTTCCTCTCGTGTTAGACACAACATTTTTTCACGACATGTTACTAAAAACGATTTGTTCGTACCTAAAATACACTTTGAGAACACAACTGACAGACTGACACATTAAAAGTTAGGTTATCAGACACAAGGGGATGTAGCAGTGTTGCCAATGGACCAATCTTATATATCTTTAATAAGTTGTCAAATTGTGATTTAATAAGAAAAATAAAAATATAAAACATAATTGTAAGATAATTTAAAGTATGTATATAAGTAAAATAAGGATTTTCAATAAAATTATGAATTTATTTATAATTTTTATAATATATTTTTTGTAAATAACATTTATATTGGTAACACATCTATATTTTCCTCTCTAGAGAGGAACAATACATTTTCCTCACTATTTCGAGAAAAGAACGGTGGGGTTTCCTACCATGTCGTAAAAAAAGAAATTTTACTTGTTGTAACTTTTTTATTATTGAGTTTATCAAGGAAAAATCATAATTTTGGGCCATCCTAAATACAATTTCAAACTTTTTCGTACGTTATTCATTACCCTATAATATCTTATTCTCATTGTAATTTTATCTTATGCGAATAGGTTCAGTTTTAACGAAACAGTTTTCAAACTATCTCCCATGATTCGAATTTGAAATGATTCTTGTTTTTAGTACTACTTTATTAAGTTTTGAGAACTGCAGAAGAGCCCATAATTTTATAACAAAAATTAATATTTGTTTGTGACACTATAACTAATATTTTATTGTGGCACCACCATTGTAAAGTATGTTTAGGTCAATAAATGAATGTCATTTTCCACCTACATCTTGGAGGTAGTGGGATGGTATAATAGGGTAATTCGAACTTCCGTTTTCCAGAGTACATTTTAGCTCAGTTCAGTGCTTCTACAAGTGCATAGTACTTGTACAATACAGAAATACTACAGAAGTAGAGGAACAAGATTTATAAAGTTCATGAAATAAAAGAAAAAACTTTTCTATTTCCTGTTTAACGTCAACCACCAACGTAATTAAAATTGTCTGATTAAATATACGCTGTAACTTGGGTATTATAAAGTGATTGTTTCTTTTCTAATAGGGGCTGTGACCACTGTTGAATTTGAAGAAACAAATTATAAAACACGTAATAAAAATATAGTTTCGTGGGTTCGAATCCCACTGAAGAGCATGGTCGTTTGTACTGTTCGCATACTTTCATAATCATCCAGTCATGAGGCGGCATATGACCATAGTAGTTAGTCCGCCTCTCACCTTCATCAATAAAAAAAAAAAAATATATATATATAGTTTCCAGTAATAACAAAAACTGGGGAATAAAAAACAATTTTTTTCTGCGGCTGAAGATTTTTGAGTGAATTTAGATAGGTACACGAATGTAGTAAGGTACTGGGCGCATAGTTATTTTGTTTGAATTGACTATTTCTAATGATTAATCATACTATCAAAATTTTTAAATTTTTTAGTATCTACTTAGGTTAACTTATTTTATCCTAAGAATATCCTGACCCAAGTAGAATTTGAAGCATGGACAAGCTTTGAATCAGTTGTATAAAACTTTTTGATGTAGTCCCATGCAGTATTTAAAATTATTTCATTTTGTTTTACTAAACTTTGTATTCTATATTGTACAATGTAAAACATGCAAATTACTTATTTAATTACTATTTAAATGAACTTTAAAAGTTAGTATCTATTGATATTTCTCAACTGGTTTACCATGAAACTGGAGCAAATACAAACAAATGCGCATCGGTTTAACTGTTGGTACCTACTTTTAAGCATTAAAGCTAATAAAAACAGTCATTAAAACAACTATAACGTGGATTAAGTAATTAGTCGTTACTATAACCAACAATTCATACACTGCGTAATCGACTAAACAGTATCTACACCGACTTTAACCTATTTAAAATATCTGCTATTGAAAGTCGATATATGTAAAGTGTTGGTGTTTGAGAAGAATGATTTGATGACTGATTGTAATGTTTCAGTGAATGGTGTGAGACTGGAACAAGCGAATGAATTTATATATTTGGGTAGTATGTTCTCGTGGGATGGACGTATTGACCAGGAGATTGAAAGGCGAGTGTCTGCAGGGTGCAAGGTATTGGGTGCTCTGGGTACATTTGCTCGAAACGTGAATGTATCTAGAGTCTTCTAGAGATGCTCGATTGAGTGTTTATAATTGTGTGTTATTGCCAACATAGATGTATAGTTCTGAATGTTGGGTGTGGATGAAGAAGCATGAACGAGGTATAACTGTTGTAGAAATGAGATATTTGAGAGGAGTGTGTGGGTATAGGAAACGTGATCGTATACGGAATACATTGGTGTATGATGAGTGTGAGATTGAGAAGAATGTTGTTAAGAAAGTAGGAGTGAGTCAGTTGAGGTGGTTTGGACATGTTGAGCGAATGTCGAATGAAAGGTTGGTGAAACTAATATATGTGGGTGAACGATTGCGTGGGCGTCCGAGGAATAACTGGTTGGGTATGATTGATGGTTTGTTACGTGAACGAATGATTCCAAACGAGCATGTATGAATCGCACTATGAATGTGGACGAGGCGAAAGTGGTGGAATGTTTGGAGGAGATTGATTGTTGGTTGACTGTGTTTCTGGGTTCGTGCTACCCCACTAAATGGGACATAGCGTGATGTTATGTATGTATGTATGTATATTCCACAGATAACAAAAACTAAAAAATTCTAATGGAACCAATAGTAAAATAAATCATAGTAAACATAAACAAAATATATTTTCTCATTTTCAACGCTTATAACAGCATTGCGCGGAAAAACATACAAGTAATTAATTTAAACGGAAATTGACATGGAATATCTGTTTCCGAATTCAAATGCCAGTCCATAAAAATGAAATCGGTTTTTTTTTTTATTTGTACGTTGCTGGTTTATTACCTCATTTCGGTGAACTCCCAGAATAAATAAAAACGGGAACAGTTTGATAAAATAGATTTATTTTGGAATAGTTCAGCTAGTTTTAACTGTAAAAAACATTTCTTCATTACTTAATTCAAATTAAACACGTCCATGGGCCCCACATCTCTCATATTTACCGACATTTCGAAAAGATTTGCTTATATTTTTCATTAAGACAAAAACTTATTAATATGATATCCACTGAAAATGCGACTTTAGCTTTAAAAGTTAGTAACTGTTGATATTTCTCAAGGAGTTAGTCATGAAACTGGAACAAACGTAAACAAATGCGCATCGTTTCAACTGTCAGTACTTTTAAAGTAAACCTAATAAGAACAGTAATTAAATAGCTCTGCTGCAATACAGCAGACTACTAACTTTTACCTTTTTTAAAGAAATTCAGTTAAAAGAAGCAAAAAAAATTAAATGAATTATTAGTTTCTCATTTTTTCCCAGGCATGTACTGATGCACGTGGAAACAAAACGCTTTTTGTCAATTCGCAACTTTGTATTTCATAAAATAAATGATAAAACAATTTGATATGTATTCGGACTACGGATATCCGAATCTCTACGGATTTCAGATCCGGATCTCGAGTATCCGGGTCCGGAATCGAGTATTAAGTATCCGGATCCAAGTATCTGGATCCGGATCCGAATCTGGATTTTACTAACATTCTTGTACCAAATTAATTATAATTGACTAAGTAGAATTCTAAGTATTAGGTGTATTATATATATTTCAAAAATGTAAATTCGTTTTCTTAATAATTTTGTTGTTAAACATTTGTTATTAATTACATATACTTCAAAACAGTAAATTGATCTTGAATATAAATATGTATGTGCACTAATAAAATAACGTCGATATTCAAGGTCTATTATTATTTGTATAAAAAGAGTTTTCGAAAATCTTACATGCACTCCTTAAAAAATCGAGATCCGGATCTTACATTTATCCGGATACTCAAATGTACGGATCTGAGATCCGGATACTCGGATAATTGACAGCCCTAGTTTAAACCAGATAAAATAACTGGTCTGGTTAAAATATTAAAAAAAGTTATTTTTACATCAACCCTGATCGAGATCATTTTCAAATTTTATATTTAGAATTTTGATGTTTAAGTTACACGCTAATTAGATTTTGGTGGTAATGTTCAACCAAAAGTAGTAGTTTACTATAAAGCCTATCAGATTTTATGAGCATATATCAGTAAATAATAAAATTAGGGTCAACTTTTGTATTCACTAAAAATAAAATTACAATTTTAATTTGAAACATTTTCTATGTTTTGTTCCGTTTCAAAATAATAATTTGCAGGAGGTTATGTGATGGCCACATCAGATTTTACGTACGTATTTGTAATATTCTGCCAATTCCATTTTGGAAATCCAATAATTTCTGATCGCATTCAACCGCTCAAGTTTCCGAACGATGTTAATGTTACATCAAGGAGAGATAATAAAGTTTGCTAATTAAGATGAATTCAACATCATAATTTAATAATCTCTCATAATTTCCTGAGGACAATTATTGTCATTTTTGTTACTTACATTTTTAATATTCCTTTGTACAAATATTTATTTCTCAAGTCAAGGAACAGCTGTAAAATTTGCTATTTTTATTCCTTTTTAGGCGGTATTCTTGAAAATTTAATTACGTTTCCTTGCTTGTAAAAAAATCTCATAATATAGACTCTCGTTTTCATAAATTTAGTATTTTTATTATACATTGCCCTTCATTTTAAACATAGCAATATAATACCTACAAATACCTTCCAAATTTAAAAATTCTGTTGTTCTCTGTGTTTCTGTATCAATGAAAGTATATAAAATATAATTCTAAGATCTATGTCTTTATTTCTGTTTTAGATATCCGCCGGTATCTCGAATATTGGCTCGAAGAGTGCATCAATCGATTCTACAGCTTATCCATACATATAGGTAAGAAAATCTCTTTCTCTTAAAAAATGTCCATTTTTTTCCTACCAAAATTACATTACGTATCCCTTCTTCGGCTACGTGTGCTAGAATTTCTCTCGTGGGTAATTCCTTACTTTTCCCACTTGTAAAGTAAATAATTATTTCTTTAACACTATTTTGGAAACTTCGCATTCTACAACTAAGAATTGTTATGGAATAACTATCATTCCATACTCTGCGTATGGAATATTTTCGACGAATCAGAGCCGCGATATATGAAGTATCTTGATTCAGTTACTATGGTTACGTCTGTTTGTTTTAATTTAATTTTTTAAGTTTGACGTTTTCAACAATTTTATATTTGTATTTTTTGTATAATTTCCGAAATCTTGTAATAGAAAGTATAATCTACAATATGTTACGGAATGGCATATCCCACGCTCGCAAACTATAAACTTTTTGCTCGTGTGGAATATGTGCCATTCCATGACTTATTGTAGAATATACTATAACATAAAATAAGTTTGTTTCAAAGGAATTATATTCTGTAAATTATTTTTTCTACGACCACTGAGAAATCTGCTCATTGTATGTTTGTAGTTGCTAGGGATATGAGGTACATTGCAAGCATCGTGCGAAATGAATTTGTTTTGTGAGTATTTCAATACAGATCCTTTCATTTAAGTACAGGTGCCATTGCTAGGATACTTATTTAGAATTGTCAAATATTGGAATGGTGAAAGCGGGACAAATTTATTATTAAAATTAAATTAATTTTGAAATAATATCGTGGTCGTAGAAAAAGTATAGTGTACAACTCGCATGGAATGTCCTTTTCATACTCGTATGATTTGCAGTATTCGTCTTTGGCTCATGCTACAAACTTTCATACTCGTAGGAAATGAGTACCATTCCATGCTCGTTGTACAATATACTATTTACATTTCAATTCTGACGTGAAAGTAATGAAAATTTTGTTGATATCTTTATGTCCACTGCTTCATATTTTAAATCAGTAGTGTTAATATGCTAATTGAGCCGCTGTGAATGCAGCTTAAATATTCTAATTGATAAAATTATCATTTTGGTTATCGTGTTCACTGACTGCGTAAACTATAAACTATCGCCCTATCTTTCCCCACATTCTCCTTGGCTGCTTCCACGTTGCATGGGTAACGTTGGGTGAGGTTAGGCTTGGCAGGGTAATGTCGGTAATACCGCAACCGATATACCCAGTGGCAGCTACAAATTAGATTTGAGCGCTTGCCGCATATAGAATGACATTCACTGGATTCTAAACATCCACACATATACCATGTTATCATGTACTCGCTTCAGGCCATCATCAAGCCCTCTCTGTATTCTTCAGTCATTCAGGAACCGTTTTCCGGTGGCTTTGGAAATTCTACACCAGCGTTGCGATCAGTTACATACAGGGTAACGCGAAAATACAGATTTTCAGTACCATTATTTGCCGGGTTATTTCTGATAAATTATATTTCGATGAAACTTACAAGAATTTAAATTAGTTAACGAGTTTCAATTTATTTATTTTATAGATTTAGCAAAAATCTGTTGTGGTATCAGACTATTTTTATTGGAAAGTACAGCATTTATTATGAATTTAATTTATCGAAAGTAAATATAGCTTATATTACAATGTAATAATACAATAAAACATGCTTAAAATAGTTTTCATTCATAATCTTATGTTTGAAAAATGCAATTTTTAGGCTGTTGTATACTCTCCTGAAAATTGTAACCTCACAACGACTACCGCTCACTTCATGCCTTTATGTTTGGTTTATTTTTAAATACTTGATAATTATTAGACAAAAACTATTGCATCTGCTTCCAATTTTGTGAAAAATAGATTGTATGTTTTTGCAATACTTGCTCTATTTTGTAAAGCGAAAGTAACTTATTTTAGGTCAAAGACGGGACTGTTCACATATTGTCAAAAATGAAGGGAATGTCCATTTCATGCTCGTTGTACAATATACTATTTTCTACGACCACTTTACACTTAGAAATCTCTTCATTGTATGTTTGTTGTTGCTAGCGATATGAGGATTGCAAGCATCGTGCGAAATAAGTTTGTTTTGCGAGCATTTCAACAGAGGTCCTTTCATTTCAGTACAGGTGTCATTGTTAGGATACTTATTTAAAATTGTCAAATATAGGAATAGTGAAAGCGGGACAAATTTATTATTAAAATTAAATTAATATCGTGGTCGTAGAAAAAGTATAGTGTACAACTCGAATGGAATGTCCATTCCATACTCGTATGATTTACAAAGTTCCATAATTCATTTGAATAGTCGTAGTTGCTATAGGAACAAGTATAACTGAAACATCTATTCTACACACTTCAAATAAGTGTCAAGTGTAATAAATATTTATTAAACATTCAAATGACAACTATACCAGGTATAAAATAGGGGATTCAATGTTATTTTGTATATGGCTGTATCCTACATGATCACTTTTCAGAAAAAGTAAAATGTAAAAAAAAATGTTTATAGTTGTTTCCAAATGCTTGCAATAGAGCCCTGTCCTCTGAAAAATAATGCATCACCATAAGAAATAAATCTTAAACTATTTTATTGAATATTAAATATTATTAATTTTCCATATCTGTGTTGGTTTTTCTAATTTAATTGGTATATACTAATTTTTTGGTTACCAAGTTATTGTATTCACTTTTAATTTCTGAAAAACTTTCGTATTTATATATTTGCTGAAAAGTGAATAGGTTAAAAGTTTAGAGCATGTAAAAAACACATTGAAACCCCTATATGCCACAATTCAATTCTACACCCTGTATTTGCAATTCGTAAGTAATTAATTTATATACTAAAGTAACGTTCAAAACCTTGCGCCTCTTGGTATAATCTTTCCTCACCTGTAATGTCTCATTTTACGTTACGATGCTCTCTGCTCTGTGAATATGCTTATAAAGTATTAGTACCTACAATATCTTCTACCTAAGTTATCAAACGCAGACCACGTGATATAGTACAGATATTTCCTACACACATCTGAATACATCACAGTAAAGTAAACACAAACACCAACACCAACACGCAGAAAAGACCGTTTGTCATTGAGGAACCGGAACAGCACAGCAACAAGTTCGATGCTAGCTCCTTTACCGTTACCGTTACCGGTTGGGTTGAAAAGTTACTCCACTTCCGCTAAACAGACTCGCGTAGCAATGCGGTCTGTTTGTGACAGGCGAACGCGATTTCGCTTTTACCGACTGAGAACTGAACGCGGGAATTGTGGTCTTCACCTATAGCTAACACTGCTGCTAACTGTATGCTGTTATATACAGTCGAGTCGGAATTCTCAATGGTGCAACGTGGCAGCAAGATTCTAACTTCTTGATGTGTGCAATGTAGTGAGTTTTTGAGACGTTGAATGTTTTTCGTTTTGGGTTTAAACAAAGCGTCAGTTTCTTTTATGTTTCCCTTTACTTTACTTTAATATAAAGAGCTTTCCTATATACAAAACACAATTAAAGAAGAAAATGTCATGTCAAAATCGATTGATAACAAAACTTTATAATTATAAGTTTCGAGAAAATGCGAAGAAATAAGTTGACTTTGTGACAATTTTTAGAAAAACGTATTAAATATTTAATAATAGATTTTATCCAACACCCCTCAATAAATGCTCTATAACTATGGCGATTTTAAACAAGCAAAGTAATAGATTATCCACTAGTGGGTATAATTTTGAGGAAAGCCACTAGTGAGTATTTTTTTATTTATAACAATAAAAATAACACACAACACCTTGGTAACTACTTCGATTGACATTTTAATTTAGAAAATTTAAGCATATGTCACTGTCAAATAATATTTCTTTAATAAATTTTTCATTTATTAAGAGGTGTTGGATAAAACGTTATACTTCACACGTGGGCAAAGTGGAATTATCCACTCAATAAAATTATCTCACTCAGCCTTCGGCTTCGTGAGCTAAAATTTCTCTCGTGGGTAATTCCTTACTTTGCCCACTTGTAAAGTAAATAACTATTTTCTACGACCACTGAGAAATTTGTTCATTGTATGTTTGTAGTTGCTAGGGATATGAGGTACATTGCAAGCATCGTGCGAAATGAATTTGTTTTGTGAGTATTTCAATACAGATCAGTTCATTTAAGTACAGGTGCCATTGTTAGGATACTTATTTAGAATTGTCAAATATTGGAATAGTGAAAGCGGGACAAATTTATTATTAAAATTAAATTAATTTTGAAATAATATCGTGGTCGTAGAAAAAGTATAGTGTACAACTCGCATGGAATGTCCATTTCATACTCGTATGATTTGCAGCATTCGCATGCTACAAACTTTCATACTCGTAGGAAATGAGTACCATTCCATGCTCATTGTACAATATACTATAGAAAAACACTTGAAAATTGAACCAATAGGAACAGTATTACATTGATCGCTTTCTCTCTCGGCTTGCCTTTACACCGTTAGTGCGCGTTCCAGTATTATTACATTTCAGTGATTTTACCCCGGTAAAACCCCGTTACCCGGGTTACCCCGATAAAACTCCCGCTACCAAGGAAATAAATAATTGTTACTGTCAATCACTGTCAGTGTGACAGTTAATTAATATTTCAAGTTATATTTTGCTTTGCCTTTGGAATTCATCTCATCTAATACCACGCGACCTCTCTGATTTTCTCAGATAAATTTTTATTTTTAAGCACTCATTTTTTTTGCTTTTAAGCAAAACCACTCAAGCAAACTGACATTAGGTAAAATCCCTCCTCCTTCGGAGTCGGGATTTACCATGAAATTTGCTTTCGTGATTGTTGCTAAGCAAAAAAAATTCGTGCAAAAATAAACATTTATCGATAAAATCAGAAGGCCTTGATTAGACCCTATCGAGTTTAGCATCAAATTACAAGTTTTTGGTAGGAGACTTATGGGTCAATTCTGAAAATTTTATCTGTAAGATGGTAAATTCGTAAATCTGTTACCTACGATACAAATGAGCTGATTAGATTTTGGTAGTTACGAGTATCTATCAACCTAAAGTGTATTTTACTTTAAGGTCTATCACGTTTTCTCAGCATGTCTCAGTGAATATTTGAGATACAATAAATTTTATAATATTCAGAAAGATGTAGAATATAATTGATTACAATTTTAATTTGAAACTTTTGTTTGAAATACTTATAAAACTACTAACGCTCGCGCATTATGATTTATATATTTAAAATTACAAACTGAATTTGTAAACGTTGGCTTTAAAAAGTGAGTCACATGAAATTAGCGAAATACAGTTGCAAAACTTTTAAATTGTGTAACGTTATTTCTCATTGTTGCTCCCGAATATAAAATATGAAATTTGCATGGGTTATTTTGATTTTGCAATTGATTAGAAAATATTTGATTCATGTTTCGATAGGCTTCAATACATGCTAAAATTAATGCAATTCATTTATGACCATTTTGTTCCATGCATAAATAAATATGAATTTGAAAAGATCTTTCTTCACGTACACTAACACTCCCAGTGGATTGTTTGCTACCAAAATCTAATCAGCTCATGACTTAAACATCCAAATACTAAATTAAATTTTGAGGAGTTTCAGTGGACGAAATAAAAATTGTTTAACAAATAATTAGGTAAACCTTCTTAATAACTAAGCTCCTTAATTAGTTACCTATATTAGTATAAGGGCTTAGTTATTGATTAAAAAGATTTATTTTATTTTTCGCTTTTCAGTTTCTTTTTTCGTCGGTTTAATTTTTTGTTAAAAAGTTTTTAATTTTTATTTTTTTAAAACTCTATTTTCTACCCTTAGGGGAAGATTAATTTCGAGGTATTTACTATTTAATAAAAAATTAATCATCAAATTCGGATAACTCAGTACAAACTTATGTATGGTAGAATCGATTAACAGATTACCTTAAGGGTGGTATTTTTATCAAACTTAAATTATAGGTACCCCATTCAATAAAGAAAGAATCATCAATATTGGTCGCGGCACCACAATACCTCTCGCCATAGATTTCTTATAAAACAACAGAAGAAAACAGACCACCCTACTCATACCTTTAAAAAAATTTAGTTTTCGAATATGACACATGTCAAAAAATGACATTTTTCAAGCGTTGTTTTTTTTTTTCAGAAAATATAGTTTTTTTTACATATTGTAATTCGTAAATGGTGTCAGTAAATGTTTCAAACAACAAATATAGATAACAATATTTCGAACATTATTCCAATAACATAAACTGTCATTAAATCATAATTTACTGAGATATTTCAAAATAACTTGATATAGGGCTTCATGTAAACTACTACTTTCGGTTATTGGATTATCACCAAAAACTACTCAGCTCTTCCTAATAGTCCGTGAGCCAGCTTCAAAAACTGCAACCCATTTGACCAAAAGTTTCAGTATGTTCTATGGAATCTACCCGTTTAGGTACATCGAAAAACGCACGTCTGCCATTTAGATCTGGGTGGAATTAAAAATGGCGTCCATTAAAGAAGGAATGTAAAAGATGGAATTTTGAATAATGTGACCAAAATTTTCTTTTTTATCACATGATACTAGACGAAAATACAAATCAAAAGATACCAGTCTGCCACTCGTATGTGGCCGGGTTGCCTCAGCAGACGAATTTCAAAATTTAAAATTTGTTGCTCGAAATTTGACTTAAATGACCAAAATTTTCTTTTTTAGTTCATGATACTAGAAGAAACGACACCAGTCTGCCACTCGTACATGGTCGAGTAGTCCTGGCAGACGAAATTCAAAATTTAAAATTTATGGCCCAAAATTTCACTCAAATGACTAAAATTTTCTTTTTATCCGATGTGGCCGGGTTGCCTCAGCAGACGAAATTCAATATTTAAAATTTATTGCTCGAAATTTGACTCAAATGACCAAAATGTTCTTTTTATCCCATGATACTAGACGAAAATGCAAGTCAAAAGACACCAGTCTGCCGAGGCAACCCGACCACGTACGAGTGGCAGACTAGTGTCTTTTAATTAGTATTTTCGTCTAGTATCATGGGATAAAAAGAACATTTTGGTCATTTGAGTCAAATTTCGAGCAATAAATTTTAAATATTGAATTTCGTCTGCTGAGGCAACCCGGCCACATACGAGTGGCAGACTGGTGTCTTTTGATTTGTATTTTCGTCTAGTATCATGTGATAAAAAAGAAAATTTTGGTCACATTATTCAACATTCCATCTTTTACTTTCCTTCTTTAATGGACGCCATTTTTAATTCCACCCAGATCTAAATGGCAGACGTGCGTTTTTCGATGTACCTAAATGGGTAGATTCCATAGAACATACTTAAACTTTTGGTCAAATGGGTTGCATTTTTTGAAGCTGGCTCACGGGCTATAAGGAGATACAGTTAATATATACAAAATATCAAAATTTTCAGTTTAGTAGGTTTTGAGAAACATACATAATCGCGAAACTGTTAAAATCGTATTCTAGGGACCCTAAAACGTGCTCATCTTCTGAAAACTTGCAAGATTTATATACCTCTAAACCAAAAGAATTAATAGTAGCTGAATATTTTTTTCTAACGTCTGCATAATATTAATTTTTTTAATCATTTTGAAACGAAATTATTATTATATGCGACATACAGTAATAGCATTTATTTCCTCTTTATTAACTATTCCAATTATGAATAAAATAACTGGAATTGAATATAATGTACATACACAAAATTTTAAATATCTGATATTATTTTATTAGCATATAAATGTTGCAATATACATTATACAAACATACGTACGAAGTCTGACGTTATACAATTCAGCAATGAAAATGTAAAACCAATGAACCCAGTTATGAAATGTAGCTGTTAATAATTGGTTAACGTGTCAAGTGCAGTGGTGTGAAATTAATTAATATTCACGAAAAGTTCACCAGTGGTTCTAAAATATTACCCAACACCTCTTACATGGACATTGCCAACTAACTTATTACGTTAAACTTGAACTATTCAAAGTAATTTAATGAAATTAGCGCACAATAGAAAATGCTTAGAATCTACAGGGAAAAACTACTTACTAGTTTTAAAGTTGGTAGTGTGCGACGTACCAACACTTGGAAGTTTGCTGTTCACTGTTAAAAAGACAACTTAATTTTCATCTCATTAAAAATAACAATAAGCTTCTTTCAAACCAAATTAAAAGTTTTAGTTGGGTTTAAAACATTATTTCTCAGATCGTGTACGTTCAATGTGATGCTATTTTATCTAAGTGGAATATGGTGTACTTATTTCGAACATAAACTTACAAAATGGGTAAAATCCTATTGTAGGGACCATAAAACGTGCTTATTCATTTAAAACTCATTAAACAATTTTTTGACCAAAAACAATACCTCTCTTACCTAGAGGTAGGCGGGAGGTAAACAATTACTAAAAAGCATGATAGAAAAATGAGAATTTACCGAACTATAATAAGACTAATTGAACAAAATATTTAGGAAAAAAGGTAAACTTATTTAACCCCTTTATCCCGTATTTATATGGCAGATATGCAATTGCAATAATAGGATAAGTGAATCTTTTATACAGTAACGTAACTAGAGCTCTAGAAGAATGTAGGTATTCTCATCCGCCATTTTGGGTCCAGATATCATAAATAAAACAAGTTATTGGAATCCAGTTACTTAAAAAAACATTTAATATTTGTATCTGTCAAATTTGAAAACATATTTATTGAAATTCTGTAAAATCCTACTACACAAATCATACGGTAATATATTATTATAAAGTATTCTGTACACTTACCTGTTAGATATAAAATATAATAATTGAAGGAATGATATATCACAATTATTAATCAATTTCAACTTGAAATTTGACAGAAAAGAATTAAAGTAACTGGATTCCAATACTTTGTTTTATTTATGACACTTGGACACAAAATGGCGGATGAGAATACTCATATATTCTAGTGCCTTAACGTAACGTTTTAGTGGCGCCTCCACCAATTTTCGCCGAAATATTTATTTTTGACACCCTCTACTTTCAACTGTCAGGTTTCAAATATATTATTAATATAATTTACTGGATAGACCAACCTTTAAACTAAGGCCCGTAGTAATTTTTGTATTATTTTGTTGATCAATAAAAATTTTATTGACAAATATCTGAAATATGGCAAAAATCGTGAAATTCTCAAATTTCCAAGGCTATAACTAAAGATATAAGCGAGATATTGAAAAACGGACTCCAGTTTTGAAATATGCATGCTTTAGTTACCTTATAAACAAATTTTCAGCAATTTTTATTTTTTTGAATTTTTTCCCAAAATTGGTTCCACCAAAAATTTTCAGGGTCGATATCTTAACAATAAATCAAGATACGAACCTGTAACCTTCACCACTGTATTCAGCTTGTCGAAATACATAATTGTGGAAAAAATCTTTAAATTCGCTCGACAGAAAGGGGAATTACAACAAAAAGTCTGAAAATGACCCAAAAACCGAAAAAACGCAAGGGGTATGTATTGAAATATCACGAAAAATTTTCATCTCTTAGAATTTTGATTTATATACCCTATCCTTCTATTTTCAACCAGAAACTTAAAAATAAAGCGTTTTAACGTTATCTAATCCTTATTTTTTGAGATACGAGCGATTTTATGCGACGCGGAATTAACTAAAAATTTGTGAAAATATGGTTGAGCGCTTATATCTCGAAAATGAAAAGAGATTATTCAAATCTGTTTCAATGAGCGTATTCAGCATACTTCACTTATCTTGTATGTAAATATTTATGGTAGTTTCTTACAAAGTACAAATTTTACAAATGGTCAAAGTTAATGAAAAAAAATCTGATGTGCAGCACATAACTTCCCGCCCAATACTACTCTTAAACGGTACAAAATAGTATTTGATGATACAGAAACACACCTTATTTGTTTATTTTCTATGTATATTTGGGAATTGTAATTTTCTTTCGTATATTTATTTAATTTTTTGACATATATTTCACTAAGAATACAACTTCACAATCACAATAACATGTGTCACATTTCGTAAAAAATTGAATATTTTTAAGTGTTGAAAATTAATCTCTTTATATTTTATTAGCTCTAAATCTAATGAAAATTAATAAAATTATTGTAATCACATCCATCGAATTGTCAAAATTTGTGAAGACAAGCGGACAAACAAATAATTAACCTATAAATCTGCCTTTTCCTCAGCTTACTTTATTGTTTAAGAAACATAATCATTTGATCCTGAACTACATTTCTTCATTACCTATTATCTTTTTCAGCCATCCCCTAATTGCTTGCATTACAAAATTAAGCTAATTATTTAATACACTATATAACTGTAATCAGATTTAGCGTACCTACATATATTTAACAATACCTGCATGAATGACTCCAGTGCACTTTGCGTATAGAGCGGACATTAACCATTGTGCCATGACATAATTTTGTCTTATGGGCTGGTGCTGTCAGTGTTATCACCCGAATACACCAGGCCACCCACGCACTGAACGGAGGGTGAAACGGCGATAATAGAAATTCCCTGCCTTGGTTTTGAATAATGACATTATCAATATATGTGGGCGTTCAAAGCGTCACCTTTAAAATGCGAAAGAGGAAGAAAAGTACATAATTTGTCAAAAGACTTTTACGCTATATGAATTTAAATATGAAATACCATAAAATTGTTATGTTTAAAATTAATTACAGCAAACAATAAGTTTCTGTTATATTAAATAAATTATCAATGTACGGAAAAGTATTTGGATATTTGTTTATTTAAAATGAATGAATGGCACAAGTTTTTCTGAAATAGGTAAATCGCGATTTATTATTGTGGAAGTTATTTCACGAGAAATTTCTTTTGATGCGCACAAAATTCATCAGTGAATTTAGGTATGTAGGTCATGCTATGACAACTATTATATTCATAAAATTGTTTTTGTCATTCGAAATGTGAACATGTAAAATACAATAATTGTCATGTACTATCAAAAACATAAATGAGATTAATTATTTTATGTTCTACAACATTGAAAATTATTTTATACATCTACTGTATAGGTATCAATACGTACTAACACAATAAAAATGGTACCAAACCTATACATCCATTTTATTTTCTTAAGAGTACTATAAGAAAGTATAGCTATCGTGGAAAAAATCAATCTCCAGAGTTTCACGGAAATACATGTTTTGAAGTCCCTTTTTTTAAACCTGTATTGCATACTTTGCCCGATCGAGAACATAAAATTTAAAATTCTTCTTTTCTTTTCTTATGCAGTTTACATTTATGGCAATCATGTTGTAACCATTTGGGAACATTATATACACTTTGTCAATTGCCAATTTGGTCATTTCTCTCAATTTGGCCAACATAAAAAAAAGTTGAAGTGGAAAAGGATAATTACAGAAATTGAGATAGAAAATGTAAAATTTGAAGGAAGCAACTTATTACCTGCTGATATATTACAGCTAAATACACCTTTATAAAATTTCCAAAATTTTTTTTTATCTGATGTTTTCCTAGAAGACGTTGTTTATCAAACAATTTTGTATAGTACGCAAAGACGACCCAATAGACCAAAGTTCTATTGTAAGTTGAATTTGTTCATAATATTCCCAATAGCGAACAAAACTTATTTTTCATTTGAATTTACAGTTTTTGAGAAACAAATAAAAATATACCAAAAAGTATGTTTTTTGGTATATTTTTATGTTTCTCAAAAACTGTAAATTCAAATTGAAAATAAACTTAGTATGTTATAGACAATCATATTTATAAATATACAAATTATTAGCATTTCTGTAGTCGTCCAAAGGAATGAGAAATACAGTATCAAAATTCTAATTATTGACCAACTAGACTTCAACGAATATTTTTGAATAGTTTAATGTTTCAGTTATCCTTTTCATCCACATATATAAATACTAGAATGTTTAAAGACCTTACTGTAATAATTGTTTTGTTTTTCGATACGAATAATTGTAAGAAATAATTTATTCAAATTTGAAATTACAAAACAAAATTAATGGGATTAAACGAACCCAACAAAAATATGTACTTCATCTGACATTACAATGCACAAGTCACTGTAAAAAATCCATGAAATTTTGACGGATGGAGGTTGTTGGACCATAAAGAACATGAAAATAAATAGAGAATACAGAATTTGGTGTTTTTTTTTTTTTTAAGTATTCGTTCTTTCGACTCGTATATTTGACCTTAAGATCTCATGATCGTCAGATTTGCAAACCCCAATATCTCGACGCTAGCTCGAAGTTTAGAGAACATTTTCTAGAGTCTGGTAGTGAAGGATTCAATTCGAATTGTAAATCGGAATTCGCCGGATGATTACGTTATGTGAGATGTGAAGTCGTCAGTCGTATTTGATGAAAATTATCATTATAGAGGTTATTAATTTTTTGTCGCGGCACTTAACGACTTCAGGGTTGAGTTCTGGATGTTGATGGAGGTATTTTTGGCTCTTTGGCACGTTCGTTGATGGAGCTAAATGAAAGGGTAAATATTCTACTCCAGTGGCTTCTAAACGTTTTTGCATACTGGTTCTTTTTAACAGGATGTTTATTTTACGGAGCACGAAACAGAATAAATTTCAGATTGTTTTACTTAACTGCATAATGTTTATTCTTACAGCAGCTTTATTTTGCAATTTAAATTTGTAGAGAGTATAATGTTTAAATACGGCAAAAATCAAAAGTTAAAACTGTATATTAAATTCCTGAACATCCCCTTTTCCGTCAATTTTTAATAGCAACAATTACACAAATAACTCGGACTTTTACAGGTGGTCTTATATTTTTATCCAACACCTCTCAATAAATTCTCTATAACTATGGCGATTTTAAACAAGGAAAGTAACAGATTATCCACTAGTGGGTTTAATTTTGAGGAAAAACCACTAGTGAGTATTTTTTTTATTTATGACAATAATTATAACACACAACACCTTGGTAACTATTACGATTGACATTTTAATTTAAAAATCTAAAGCATATGTCACTGTCAAATAATATTTCTTTAATAAATTTTTCATTTATTAAGACGTGTTGGATAAAACGTTATACTTCACACGTGGGCAAATTGGAATTACCCACCCGATAAAATTATCACACTTAGCCTTCGGCTTCGTGAGCTAAAATTTCTCTCGTGGGTAATTCCTTACTTTGCCCACTTGTAAAGTAAATAACTATTATGTACTTCAAGGAAAAAATTTAAAAAAAATATCGTGGAATAGCCTATTATCAATGGCCTAGGAATATAATAGCTGAAAATTTTTTGGTTAAAAAAATATCCCATCAAATGCCTGTATTTCTGATTACGTGTACAAAATAAACCAATCAGGTCACAATTACACTGAAAATTTGTAGGTTAAAGAAATATCCAATCGAATCCCTGTATTTCTGATCACGTGTGCAAAATTAACCAATCAGGTCACAATTACACTGATAATTTCCCCGGGAAAACTTGTTGCTAAGATACAGTTGTTGACAATCGGTTGACAGTTATTTCAATATTTGATTTGTTTATTTCCAAATGTCATTTTCACGGTTTCTGCATGAAATTAATAATAATTAACGCAAAAAAATTTCTCACCGAATATCCCTCGACCATTGATAAATGGTATAATAATAATTTGATCACAACTACCTCAAGAACGTTGCTTGAAGGTAACTGTGATAAAATTATTTCGAAGTAACAATGGCCTAGGGATATTATAGTTGATAATGTTCCTCAAAAAATGGAATTACAAAATACCTGGCCTTCGGCCCCTTTTTACCTCCCGCCTACCTCTAGGTAAGGGAGGTATTGTTTTTGGTCAAAAAATTGGGTAGTGAGTTTTCAATGAATAAGCACGTTTTAGGGTCCCTACAATACGATTTTACTATTTTCGCGATGATGTCTGTATGTATGTATGTGTGTAGTCTGTGGCAATTTTTTCGTCTCGCATAACTCAAATACTATAATACCAAAAAATACAATTTTGTGAATTTTTGCTTCTTATATTTAAATGAAGAGCTGATTAGATTTTGGACAAAATTGGTCAACCGGAAGTAGCAGTTTACTTGAAGCCCTTAACAGTTTTTCGTGAAAAACACAATTAAATTTCATTTTTCAACAATTTATGTTATTTTGAAAGTTGAAGAATATTTAATTTTACATGTTTTGATTACACTAATTTTCATTAGATTTAGAGATAATAAAATATAAAGAAATTAGATTTCACAAAAATCTTGCATTCCTAGTACACCATGGAAACATTTAAAAATTTTCAATTTGTTACGAAATGTGACACATGTCATTGTGATTGTGAAGCTGTTTTCTTAGTGAAATATATGTCAAAAAATTAAATAAATATACGAAAGAAAATTAAAATTCTCAAATATAAATAGAAAATAAACAAATAAGAAGGTATGTTCCTATATCATCAAATACTATTTTGTACCGTTTAAGAGTAGTATTGGGCGGGAGGTTATGTGCTGGCCACATCAGATTTTTATTTATAATATCATCTGTCTCGAAATGTTACCAAACAATATTATTTTGAAATACAATTTTTTTCTTTCCCTTATTACTCCAAAAATTTCCCTCTGGAATTTTTGCTCGCAGTTCTAATTTCACATTATTTATTTATTTCCTTGTAATTACACTTTCGATTAAATTCATGTTAAGTATTTTTTATTTTTGAGTTGAAAAATAAAATAAGAATATTAATTATTTTTTCAGTTTTATTCAGCAATTTTCGTCTTTATTGAAGGTCAGTGCCCCGCCGCGTATTTTAATTAATTTAGCGAACTTAAAACAAAAAATAATAATTTTTGTTTTATATCGTTTTATTCATTACGGGCATTGACTTTGAACCCGGAATCTATAAGGTCACTTTTAATTACTTTACGCGGTCGTTTATATCAATTAAAACTTTTAATCGACCAAAAACAAAGTACAAAACTTTAAAGATAATTTTGCATTCTCACCAATACTCCGTGATATATCCATAATTAATCTATCCAAATTTCGAGTTGTATCAAATCTCTGTAATCTCAGATGAATTCGACAAATTGAATTAGTCTAATTTGTGTCTAACGTGTAGCACATGCCTTCATACTAGCGGTTTAGCTAACATGTAGTTTGGTGCAATTTAATTACTAATCTCTGTTTCTGAACACATGAAATTTGCATAAAATTACCTTAGTTCAAAGTTGCAAAATTTGTATTAATTTTGCGGATTTATGAGATTGAAACTAAAATGAATCTTATTACTGCAGTAATTTATTTTACACCGATATTACAGAGCAAATTTTCTCGGGAAAATATGAGCGTTCAAAGTTCAACAAGCTGGTTAATAATTTCAATTTATTTCGAAAGTCCAACTAACTAATGAAATTAATATTTGCATTGCCGATAAGTGAGATTAAATTATAAGTTCTGTAATCAATATTTCAGTGCTTTTGCTATTTAAAATATCTGCAAATATATGGATCATTTGATTTTGACTCATCCAGTAGATGAAATATATGTTGTGAACTACTTAAACTAATAGTAAAAGGAACGCACCATAATACTTACCCAGTTACACAGTATATTTGCGAAACAAAAACCTAAACCATTTTTTTTATGATCCCATTAGTATTTACTATCTATCTTTGTAGAGATATTCAGTAAATTTTAGTGATTAGAGACTAAATGAAATGTGAAAAAATTAAAACTGATTAAAACAACTTTCAAAATTGATACACCCCAGCTTGCTGACGAAGAAGCTGCAGCTTGCACTCGAGAGTCAGGTCAGAAAGGTGTGCACAAGTTCTGAAATTTTTCTCATCATCGAACAAGCTGCACTAATTGCACTTTTGTCATCGAACGCTTCAGTGTACAAAACTTAACACTACAGATCTAATATAAGCCACAATTTTAATTTGAAACTTGTTCCCTATTTTGTACCGCCTGAAAGTTATTTAGGCGGGAGGTTATCAAAATCAACTCAGTATGAAACAAAATGATTAAGATTCGTTACTCTTTTTCTCGGTGGTGAATTACTGAATTACCGCGGTAATTTTAAATTGGTTAATATAGAAGAAATAGAATTTTATACATTTTTACTTTTTTATACAAAGTATAAGGAAGTACCTATTGGAATCATGTAAAAAATCGTTAACGAGATTTTTGCAGAAACTTATTTTGACGTCCACTGAATCCGTTAAGACCAATTTCTCCATGTTGCTTGTATCTTGAGATAAAGTATTAAAAGAATATTTATATTTGTTTTTATTTAATTTGTTTCTTTTGCGAAATACTGTTCATTTAATAAATCTAATTTACTTGTTCTTTTGACAAATATCAGATTTCAGGTTCCCTCATTCAATAACAAAAGAAGTAACTTTATAACTTGAAGGAAATTGTTAAGGGTTGAAGTTTCGTCCTCCAAAAATTATTTCATATAATTGTTCACATCAATTTTCTCGTAATGTTTTGCAGCTTCTAATTATTTGCGACAAAATAACAATATAAAACCACGAATAAGCTTATGTTTCTACCGATCCTTACTTACTGAAAATCTTGGCAAATTGATGGAAAGCCCATTTTATAAACAGAAATAAAAAAATTTCGCATGTCAAAGGATAAAGACTTCCCGCAAACCATTTTGACGATCGTACTACTGTGATTATTTTTTGACGTTTCTTTAAACCAATCCTGTCATTATTATACTGAGAATAATGCTCTTGTGATTATTCCCGGCAATATTCTCTATAGTTTTATTGTTTTTGTTGACAGATGTCAGATGTCAGATAGTTATCATCAACGCAAGTAAAAATAAGCAAATAAGATAGATTTTGTGACGTGCCTGACGATGAAATAGAAAATAATTTGACAGATCTTTCTCAAACTTGTCGCCATTTGGCAATAGCCACACAAGCCCTACGGGCTTTCGTGGCTATTGCCTAGCAACAAGTTTTCGAAAGATCTGTCAAATTATTTTCAATTTATTCTCACTCTCTTGTTATATTATTACTGAAAATTTTTTTGGTTAACAACTTATCCAATTGAATCCCTGTATTTCTGATCACGTGAGCAAAAGTAACCAATCAGGTCACAATTACACTGATCATTTCCCCAGGAAATTGTTACTTGTTGCTAAGTAACAGTTGTTGACAGTCGGTTGACAGTTAATTCAATATTAGATTTGTTTATTTCAAAATGTCCTTTTCACGGTATATGATTGAAAACAATATTAATTATCGCAAAAATTTTTCACCGAATATCCCTCGACCATTGATAAATACTCATAATTTTATCATAACTACCTCAAGAACGTTGCTTGAAGGTAACTGTGATAAAATTATTTCGTAATAATCAATGGCTTAGGAATATCATAGCTTATAAGATATTAGTACAAAGAAACTAAGGGAAGATGTTTTGAACAAGAATTAAACATTTATTTCTGCAATAGAGTTATGGTTCAATTGATATGTTGCAGATATAATATTGTATTTATTATCCTTTTTATAATTGTTGTAATTATAATATGCATTAAATAGTATAGATTAATTGTTAAAATTATAGCTTATGTAATACAATAAGTCTCCCATCATTCTAAAATTAATTCATATTTATTAAAATTTAATTACGAATTATAAAAATTAATTGAATGTCTCTTCTAATTCACTCGTCTAATTCAGGTGCGATTAGGCTAGTAGTATGTATATATTTTATAGAACTATACAGCGGCTTGAATAACAATATAAGCATTAATTAAAATTATGCAAAACTTATAAATCCCCATTGTTATTGGTCGGTATGGTAAACAATTTCAAACAATTAAAATTTAACGGCTATTAAACCTTAAATCAAATTTTGCTTTATAATTTAATTAATTCCACCAAATATACAACAAATTAATTATTATTATAATGGCCATGATAAATAGTTTTAATGTTATTAAATGTGTTTCTAAACGTATGAAATTTAATAATCGCCAAGTGAGGTTCAAATCGATCGCAGATAAGAAATAAATTTATTTATCTGATGTGAAGTGGCTTCTGTTATTTTTTATTACTATTTACAAGTTGAGGCACCGAGTTCGTTATCATGTAGTAAAAGATAAAGAATACAAATAAACATCAACTACCATTAATATAATACGAGGAAAACTATATCGTATTTTTACAGCGAATTTTGATAAAATAATACAGAAATTTTAAGGGAAAAAATATATCCCAGCCAACACAGTTATGTCGCGGATACGTTATATATACATAACATGGATAGACCTATGTCCGCAACACGGTCTATGCGACATGACATCCCATGTATGTAGACATCGTAACGTTAATGGTACATAACAAAACTATTGGTATAAACAACTTTGAATATACGAATGAAATAGTTGTTTTTGTAAATTTTTAAGTAAGATCTCTTTGAAAATGTTTATTTATTTATAAACTAACAATTTCCTTTACATAAATTACGATACGGAAATATAGCAAAATAAAATTAAATATATTTCATAATTGTTCTATGTACACTATAAAATATTGAAACTTTCTTTGCTATATTTTTACATAAAATATATAAAACTTTCTAATTAACTGTGAATGTTATAAGTACAGTAACATAACATATACATGTTGTAGGTATGTACCATGTCCAAGACCAATGTAACATACCAACAATATAATTTTACGCTCTCTCAAGAGATGCCCGACATGGTATATGTATATTACGTTATTAGTACGTATATAAATGATATACTACTTAGGTTTCAGATATTACATACCAGGTACATCAATGTTACAGCTGTGTTTGCTGGGATTGTTTTAAAGTATAATGTATTATTAGAAAAAAATAAAATAGTGTTATTTAGGCAACAATACCAATAATAATATTTAATTAAATTAGACCTACCGACTTGGGGAAATCGACTGAAAGATTTTGTCTAATTTCAAACTGCTCAAGTCGTTTTACCTCAAAACAAAAAACTAAACCTCAAGTAGTATTTAGTACGATAATTAGCTGAAGATAATTAATGTATTAAACGATTAAATAAATTAGTAGGAAATTTTTTTTTTATAGCGTTGTTTTTTCACTGTAGATGCACTTCCAAAACAAGTTCTAATCATTGCGATCTACAAATTTACGAAATTGCAAAATGTTTGTAATTTTTTTTTTTAATTTGGGCTATAATCACAGACCTCATTATCGTGCTCATCTTCACACAGTATAACAAAATAAGAATACTTAAATACCATCAAGAAATTTTATATGGAGCACTAAGCTCACTCATAATTACTAAACTACCTACTACCCGATTAGTAAGAAACGCTGCACTGAAACATTGTAAGTATATTGAAAAGAATTTATTTAGCTACGTGTATTTTATGAGAAAAAGTTTGTTTTTATCTAGTAACACATAAAATTTACAGGTCAACAGATACGTCGGGATAAATTATCGTAAAGTTCTGTTTAACAATCTACATTTCTTACTTTTTCCCTTTTTTTGCGCACAGAAGTGAAACGTAACGTATGCACTGCGCAAATAAGATATACCGGGTGTTTCATTTAATTGGGACATCCGTTAATATATACCAAATATACCAAATAAGTGTTTTTCTGATTTTTTATTCTTTTGATTTCTGTTCAATTTTTTGCGATTACAGCGCCATCTATCGGGAGTATAAAAAGTTCTAAAAATTCGGCAAATGTTTCTGTAACATGCATATTTTTCTAGATATACAAAATTTCAGGTTAAATGAAACCTCCGGCATATTTTATATATAATTAATACTAACACTGTTGATCAATCATATTTTTGCGGAGCTAATCCTTAGGAAATAATGCTACTTCAAAAGTAATGAAGGAAATTGGGATCTTTATTTGTAACATTGTCTATGATATAAACTTAGAAACTTTGAACAGCGGAAACATAAAGTGTGTCATAAAATAGTTATTCTCTTTAAATGGACGGTTATATTAATAAATAGTGTGCAGGATGTTTCTCTACGAGGGCCATTATTGGGATCTCGAAAACTCTTCTAAGTGTTTTTCTTTTGCTATAGATATCAGGCGTAGGTTACCTCTTTCTCTGCTGAATATAGTTTATGTTAAACCATTAATCGAAGTAGATTGAGTAGTACAAAAATAATTATGGTGTAAGTAAATAAATAACGTATGAGTATAATAGCTATTAACATTCCTAGCGATGTTATGAGTATCATAACAACGCAGATGTCTGTTTGAAATCCGAGCTCGTAGAGCTACTAAGGCCTGTTAAGACTCATGACATCCATGGTTTGTTCAATAGTTTACCGATTTCAGAATATGAAGACGTTAAAGTCATGAAATATATTTTACTTGTTACTCACTTGTAAACACCATTTACCCAAGCCCTCTATTGCGTTTGAAAATGAATCTTTATGTTACTATTTGACAGCTGCATTGTAAAAATTTGACAAGTTAGTAAACAAGGTAAACAATGCACGTTGCCACAGTAATGCTTACAAGGCTTATGAGAAATTATTTCAAATATTTTTTGACAGAACAGTTGTGTGTAACTGACAGGACTTGGTTATAATTTTAATTTGATTTACAAATGAGTAACAAGTAAAATGTTGTACAATACACGCAAGCTAACTGTTTTACTGCTTCAAGGAGGTGACAGGCTCGCCGGTCATTTCCTCCATTCAGCAGTAAAAACTGTTTTACCTCACTTGTAATGTAAATAACTATTGCTAGCGAGGTCTGTGGCAGAATAACGTCTACCTACCGGGTCCGGTAGTATTATATATTTTACATATTATTATTATATCACCTTATATATTTTCAAATATAGTACAAATATTCACGATTGCTTTTACATTTTGTAAAAACCATAAATCTCAAAACGACCAAAACTAGTGATTAACGCTTGAGTTATAGAATCTGACAAATCAGTTAATCACTGAATTTAATTTCAGGATTATCCGTCAAATTACAAGCCCTAAGGTATCAGTGGAAGAATAATCATAGAGATAGTTTTTAAGTGGTGCAAGAAGCAAAAACTGTAAGAGAAAATATAATCCTACTTCATCTTTTATGAGTCTACCATCTTAGTCGGAAAAAATATGCTAATATATTAGTATAATATCAAAGGGATATTTCGCAAATGACAAAAAATTCTGGCACACCACTGGGTTCATAAGTCGTTAAATTTTGATGGAATCATAAAGCACCAACGTTCGATCTGAAGATGGCACTGGCATCAACATGAGAAAGAGACAAACGATGATCATCACTGAACCAACAAATGCTAGTTTCTTTATACACTTTTCAAATGAAAGTCTTATCAAGCTTATGCAGTTCTCTAGTTATAGATAGTTCACATTTCACCACACCAAGCTTCATCTGTCATTTTGTTTTCAAAATTTTATGTTTTAAATTTATCATTTGTTATCGTTCTTAGTACATTTACGTCATACAATTAATAACATGCAAGAAATTCTAATAAAACTATAGTTTTCAATATTAAAAATTATATAAAATTTTCATAATAATTTGAAAGCAGATTATTTAAACATCATTGCTATCAGGAGTCACAAAAAATTATGTTAAAATCAGCTATTTTCGCTATATTTATTTGCACTACGTATAAGAAATCAAAAACTATTGAGGAATATAATGAGATAAATAATTTAGTAAAATTCTGCGAGTGTCTATATTTTATTTTCATAGGTCATTTACTTTTTTGTCATTACATCAGGAATATTGCAGTAAACCTTGAAAGACGAAGCAATTTTGTTACATGAATAACACATAAACACATTCGTCTTTAGAAATGCAGCATTATTCTGGTGTTTAAGGTAATGTAACGCCAACTTCAAATCATAAATTAACTATAAAGCGAGCTCTAGTACACTTAAATCATTTTACAAATCGCGTTGTCGCAAAGATAAATAACATTTTATGGCACATACCACTTTATAGCATTTCATACATCAAAATGCGAGGGAAAACTGTAATAAAAGTAGGAATCTTTATATTTTCATAGCATCGACAGTTTTTAAATTTGCTTTTTTACTAGAAATATATTTTATTAGTATAGGTAATAGAGGAACAACATACAAGCATAAATAAGGAATACTATATTGCTTAATTAACGATAGAAGTGAAGAAATCTTGATATCTTGATAATTAATTTTTGCATTCCGCATTTTTGATTAAAATATAAAAATTTTAATCTGACTATGAATTTCAGAACAAGTAATTTACGGAGCTATTAATCCCATTAGTTAATATATATTTAATTTTTTAAATTTTATTATATATTATTTTGTATTCTTGCATTTTATTATGGGATAAAACAGATTCCGATTCTTGGCTATGGAAGAAGGTGGATCAAATTAAGGTTCATCACTATCCGAGTAAATCTGACTTATATTTCCTTTAACATTCATTGTTTTAAATAAAAAGCATAGAATATCGAAGTGCAACGCGACACAATCAACATTTAAGAAACATTTAACTAAAAGGGAGAGGCATGGATTAGATAAAGCGACAGAAAAGGGGAATTCCCCTAAAAGAATTAAGAAATTTCAAGAATTCTTGAAACAAGACCAGAAATACGTTGCCAAGAAATGAGCAAGACCAGAAACTATTAATTTCTTGTCTTGAAAATCAAACCCAAGACAAGAAATGGTCATCAAGACAATATTTCTTGTCTTGATGAAACACTACCAAGGGGAACATTGGCGAGAACTACGCTAGCAATTGTGTTAAATGTTATTAAAAATAATAGAAAATTTAGCTCGGGTAGCGTATATTCTCCATTTATTTAAAGTCCATTGCTCACTGATCACAAAACATCACAGATATCTGCTCACTTTACTTATTAAATGGCATATTAAGTATGAACTTGACCCTTAAATTCCTTTCTTTGCGTTTGCAGCGAGTTGATTTCCATTTTTGTGTAACGATTGAAACACGTATTACTTTGAGCTCCCATCTCCCAACAAGTGATTACGCTGCTCTGCGAACCAAATAACCCGCAGCGCTGCGTTCAAAGGGGCCCCACGTCCCGTCGCCCTCTGCACGGACTCCTAACCTTCAAATAAACCCTTCGCAGGGCCCCACACACACCAACACAACACCTCTCTTAATATCGCGCCGGAGCTTACAGTGTTAGAATTTGCTCGAATCCAGAACTGCAGAGGTAGAAGAGAAACTATTATGTACAGAGGACGTGATATGGGTATGAATTCTATGTATGTTGAGAAATTTAACGAATGATACTGCGTTTAATTGTTTGTAAAATGGTAGTCAGGGCGTTAGCTTTGTCATTTCGTACGGTCAAATTATGAACTTTGTACACTTAATTGAAATTCACACGAAAAAAAATATCATCTGTTGAGATCTGCAAAAGCAAAGAGCCACATCCTAAATGGATTAATAGCGAGTGATATGTTTATTTTATTTATAATTTAATGTTATTGCACATTTCCATATCACTCATACAAAATGTTAAAATGCAAATAATAATATATTTTTTCAAGCTATGTAAAAGAGATGTATAAAAAATTCTATTGGTAATTCAATTCTTTCCACTATTATAAACTGCAATACGTAGAATATGTAAATTGAAAATTAGCATTAATAGCAACGAAGCTACAAAAACGTTCCAATGAAATAATTCAACAGAGCTAACAAGCAAATGTAACCATCGACATACCTACTAACTGAACTAATTTTGACTTCATTATATTTCACAAATAAGTTCAAAATCGATGACTGAAAAACGAGTTTTTAGCGGAAACGCAGCCCATGAATTCAAATTAACTAAATTTGTTCGTCATTCATTTTGTGGAACTTCATATTCCACAAGCGTTTTTTATTTGTCTTTGCAAACGAAAAATTAATGAGATAATTATACTTTTATAAGTTTTTAAATGTCTGCTGCTAAACACAAAATTAACAAATTATGAATGAAAAAAATTCCAGATGTTGGTGACGTCCAAGAAAATTTGACCATTCCAGTAATATTTAAGAAAGTACAGTGTACAACATGTAACGGAATGGCATATTCCACACTCTACGAGGCTTGTGTTGTATATTATGAGACTCGATCACCTCGAGATGAAAATAAAATAAAAGTCACTTGCATGATGGATGAATTTCACACTGCATACACTATTATAGGTCAACGGAAAATTTATTAAAAAATTACTTCATTGATTAAATTGCCACTATATATCACCTTGTTGTTTTGTCTACTAAACTGTGTTTCATAAAGCAGACCGATTATTTTAGAAAAGCACATTAGTTTTTAATTCCATTATCGTTGTACGCATCCATAAATTTCACTAAAAATTATTTCGTACTACCAACCTTTTAATTTCAGCTCACAAATTACATAAATTATTCACTGTGATGTTCTGGATATATCATGACAAATTTATACTAACCAAATAGAAACTGCACATCCAATATTAATTACTATCTATTTAGTGGTTAATCGTATACGAACCATAAACTTTGTGGATGACATTTTGATGTTGATGTAATAATATTTACTATTCAAATAATTTATGGATACCATTAATATTTTTCTAATATTATTTTGGAAAGCCAAGAGCTCAAAAGTGTAAAATATTAAAAAATCGAACTGGAAATTAAAATCTGGGCTGTAAGGTATTTCTAATGTAAATAGTGAGCAATTACTTTGGTAATCTAGTAAAATAATATCCGAATATGGCATGAGCATGAGCGAGTGAATTTAGTTTTTATTTATTGTCATTAACTAAATAATTAGTTAATTTGTGCGCAATAGAAAAATTCAGTCAAAATAACCGAATAATTTAGTAAGTTTTACTGAATGTTGTTAATTCGTCCCTGTATTGTTATGATAAAATGATATCTTACGTTTTTGAAGAAACACTAATTTTGATTTTAATTATTGTAATTTTCCACAACTAATTTTTAACCAATCATAATGCAAAACACTTGAAAATTCAACCAATAGGAACAGTATTACACTGATCGCTTTCTCTCTCGGCTTGCCTTTACACCGTTAGTGCGCGTTCCAATATTATCACATTTCAGTGATTTTACCCCGGTAAAACCCCGTTGCCCGGATTACCGCGATAAAACTCCCGTTACCAAGGAAATACAAAATTGTTACTGTCAATCACTGTCAGTGTGACAATTAATATTTCAAGGTACATTTTGCTTTGTCTTTGGAATTTATCTTATCAATTATCACGCGACCTCTCAGATTTTCTCAGAAAATTTTTTATTTTTAACAATCCATTTTTTTTTTATTTTAAGCAAAACCACTCAAGCAAACTGACATTAGGCAGTTTGCTTTCGTGATTGTTGCTAAGCAAAAAAATTCGTGCAAAAATAAACATTTATCAATAAAATGAGGTCTTGTGATATTACCCTTGATAAATTTATAAAAATATTTAAACAATTTATTTATACAGGCCTAAATTTACGAATAGTTTTATGTTAAAAATAACAAATTTCACCAGTAGTATAGGTACAGGAAAATAATTCTTTCTTATTTTTTTATTGAAGTAAAATATGTTGCTTGTATTTATTATGCCTGGTTGCACCAACCTTAGTTAAATTTTAAACTTGAACTAATAAATAAAAGCGTATCTAATCAATGTCAATTACTCCATATGACATATAACTTCGATTTGCTTTTATTTATTTAAACCAAGTTTAAAATTTAACTAATGTAGGTGCAACCGGTCATTAAGCAAGTATATTATTTTTTAAAAATCGTTTTTATTATTATTAATGTCTTAGTACGTACATACTTGTACTGATCATATTACATGTTTTCATTTTAAGATTTAAGACTGATCACATGGAATATTTAATTTAACTTTCGATCAAAAAATAATAACTCTATAGAATTAATAGTGACATATTTTTAATAAATAATATTCGAATAAGAATTTAATATAATTTAGGAATGTTTCACAGAGAAAAAAACAAAGTTTGTCAATTGCTGATTAATCACCCTTAATAATAATTTTCAGACTGATGGTTAAAGCATAGTTGGTTTCACAATGTTAAGCAAATAAATATATAAGAACTTTTGTTTACGAGTACTTGGTTTACTTTTCATTGATCAGTCCCACGTATTTTGTTCAGCTGTACCAAAGTATGTTTACGAAAATTTCTGCAATAAACAAACAAAATAAAAACAACGCAGATTCAAATATTAATTTTCGTATCCAATTTCCTGGTTGTACACTACTTTAATTAATTTCCTAAAACTATAAATCACTAAAATCACAACATTTTAAACATTTTCCATATTTCCTTGAACCTAATCAAGCCGCTAAACAAATTCCACACTTGTTGATTTCACAAACACACGAATTGAGCACACATTGAATTAGATGGTAGATATATAACCGTGAGAAAGACAACGCAGTATATAGGCGTATATATATGTGACAGAGATGAAGCAGTGTAGTTTCGCGCTTACCTGAAACACGTTGCCGTGCGACTAGTTGCTGATGTCACGCTCAGCAGGCGCCGGTTGTCCCGACACCACTGAAGCGTCCCGACGCCAGAGTCCTGGTTGTGTGTTCCCGTGACGTCAGCAAACAGTGCTTCCAAAACGTTATAAAAGTACAGGAAGTTATCTGCGTGCATTGGATATTTGATTTTCTTATCGCAAATTGTGTTGACCAAAATAAAATTTGTATACACCTAATACTTTATAAACAAATTACTTTAATTTAATATAAAAACTATAAAAAATACTAAAATTGTTTTTTATGTAGTGTTGACATTTATATTCAAAGAAATGACATTATCTAATTGTCATTAGAAATATATAGATTTAATTTTAACAGTAAATAAATAGGTAATATTTAATCACGTTTCTCCCATGGGATCGGCATTTGTATTTATTGTTTTTATTTTTTTAATGTTCAGACTTTTGTCTATGACATTTTAGAAGAAAGAAAATTTCTAAATTTTAAAATTAAAACTTTTATCCAACACTTCTCAATAAATGCTCTATAACTATGGCGATTTTAAACAAAGAAAGTAACAGATTACCACTAGTGTGTATAATTTTGATAAAATTTACTAGTGAGTATTTTTTTATTTATAACAATGATAATAACACACAACACCTTGGTAACTACTTCGATTGACATTTTAATTTCAAAAATTTAAAGCATATGTCACTGACAAATAATATTTTTTTAATAAATTTTGTAGTTAATAAGAGTTGTTGGATAAAACGTTATACTTCACACGTGATCAAAGTGAAATTACCCTCTCGATAAAATTATCACACTCAGCCTTCGGCTTCGTGTGCTAAAATTTCTCTCGTGGGTAATTCATTACTTTGCCCACTTGTAAAGTAAATAACTATTATTTTGTTAAGCTATTATCTACGATCTTCCGACATATTCCACTCATTTCGGACAGGTAATGATTTATATTACCACACTGTTTATTTGGTTACCGTGATTTTCAACACGTTGCTATTATTTTAAAAACTATTCCGGCTTGTTGCTACTTTGTTTTAACGAACGTATATAAAATTTTGAACGCAACGTGCTACCTGAAGTACTACATGATTATCACTCTATGCAATTTTTATATACGTTGGATAATCTTGTCTTCATATATTCCAGTAATAACGAAAATCACTGTTTCATATTTTGCGTTCACTGCCATTGAAATACAGTAATTCTGGAACGCGCTATGGCGAAGTATCCGTTTCTCTCGGCACGCTTTTTTTTACACAGTGAGCATAGACAGTGCACGTTCCAGAATTACTATATTCCAGTGGCAAATATGCGGTTCTGATTCGTCGAATTTATTCCATACGCGGGTATGAAATGATAGTTATTCCAAAACAGTTTAAGTTGTGAAATGCGTAGTTTCAAAAAGAGATATATTGCCGTTAAAATCAAATCTATGTACACATTTCCATATGAACTACAAACTGATGGATTCCTGAGCTGTTTTATAAAGTTCCCAGTTATTCTTTTATTTAATACATTGTTTTTATGTTACTAGCGACACGTGGACAACGTCACCGGAGCCTAGATCACCTTCAACAGTGTCTTCGGAGCTCTGCTGCAATGGGTTTCCTGGCGCGAATATTATAAAGAAATATAATTTAAAAAAAATTACAATTTTAAGTCATATTTGGAGAAATTTCTTTATTTTGTAAAATATTACAAATCGCCATATTTCGATAAATATAAGACATATTACGATGCGTATTACAGCAATGAGTTTTGATATTTATTATACGTTATTTTTCTTAATTTAAATAATTAAATCTGCCTAACCCATTAATGCCCAGAATTTTTAATTTGTGTAAAATATTTTATCTACGCCCGTGAGTAAAATGTCACTTATCTTACTCATTTTCATAACATATTTATATGTTGTTGTATAAATTCTTTCCACTCCTTTCTGTTTCTTGCTTTGGTTTTCCAATTTTTAATTCCTAATTTTTCCAGATCATTTTTTTTTTGGTCTGCCTCGCTTCTTTTTTACTTTCTTATACAAAGTGTAAGGAAGTAATGGAATCACGAAAAAATTCGCTGACTAGATTTTTGCGAATGTTGACGTTCACTGAATCCATTAAGACCAATTTCTCAATGATGTCTGTGTGTGAGGATGGATGGATGGATGGATGTCCGTGTGCGCCATATCTCAAGAAGTAATACGTGTTGAGTTGGTTTTATTCATTTCCAATTCATTATAACGTATTACAGATGCATGTAACGTATGAAAATTTTCGACGGCTGCAAAAAGGCACTTTACTCTTGTGATTTTTAATAAAATCATACTTATTGGTTAACTGAAACGATCGATCAGCTTCATAATTCATATCCCAGTTTATTATAACGTATTACAGATGCACGTAACGTATGAAAATTTTCGACGGCTCATATGTCCTAGCTCTGATATACTCTCAAATACACATGTATTTAAATTTTATCTAAATCGATTCAGTATATTTTCGTGGATGGAATAAAAGATACAGTTTATATTGATGTACATATTCAACCGTAGCCACATATAGAAAGTAGCTAATGAATAAATTCTTTATACAGTAAATATCGGATCAAGTCTGTTCAATTAAGTTCAATTAAATATATTCGAGCGTGAGTAGCTCAGCGCTACGTTTACTGGTGTTGTTTAGCATTGTAAGCATGGGCTCGGTTAGCCGGACGTACGTCGCAGCGTAGTAGAGACGGCGCAGTAGAACATGCCAGCGCCATTTTCTATGGCCAGTTGGCTGCTTCATCTCCGCCATGACGGGTGTGCTTGACACTCGCTCCGCGAATTTGTTCTCTACGTCCGCACTAGGTGGGCCAACATATGTTAAATTCGGTGCAATCGTTTCGTGGGGGTGGGTATCGCGTGCTCGGGCGATCGTCGAAGCGCTGTCCACCGGGACCAACGTAGTGCAGCCAATTGTTAAGCGCTTATTCGCGATGGAGAACCGGGTGCACTGGACCGGGTTCCAGTCGGGCCCCATTTGGGGAAGCGAGTCTGTGTTAGCGTGTAGGTCTTCACCTTTTGGGGGATCGGGGGGAGTCCCCACCAATTGTGGGCCCTGGAGTCCAGGGGAGGTCTGATCCCCTCGTCAACCTGACGGGTAGGCGTGAAACCTTCAGGTCTCGCTCGCGTAACTAGGAGCTCCCGGAGTGGGTCGTCGACACGGCATATGTCGAACGTTTTTGCTAACGAGACAACAACAACACCGGTTGTTTGTCATTAGAGTCATTGCGCCTTAGTTTGTAAGTTAGCTACACTTAGACAACCACTTAGGTAGGGTCACAGGCAAGAAACAAGTCAAGAAAAGAAACCATCATTGAAGTCATCATTGAAGCCAACGCTGGGGGTGTGCTGTGGGATGAATGGTGTGCTGTGAAATGAATGATGACCATAACTTGTTCTCTTGTACAATTTACTGCCTTGTATTTTGAGTTTATGTTTCAGTTATCATCAAACTTCAACAAATATTTCCTAACCACAACATGTATGTTTTTTCCAGGTTCATAATTGTTCTTTATCTAATACATTGTTTTCATGTTTTTAGGGACAAATGGAAAACATCAACAAATATTTCTTCCTAACTATAGTACGTTTTTTCCAGGTTCATAATTATTCTTTTATCTAATACATTGTTTTTATGTTTATAGGGACTCGTGGACAACATCACCGGAGCCTTCATCAACTCACCCCGACCGACCAGCTGGACTTTCGTCCGCGCCTAGCTTTAAGCAGGTCAAAGGTACCCAACTTTTGTTGAGGTAGTGCGTTTTAAAGCTCATTTTTTAATCATCGTCATCGGAGTCTGCATCATCAAAAACCCTCCGGCATCAGATTCATCAGGACCGACGCTCGCTGCCAGTAACTATGATGTAAGAAAATTAATTTTATTCATAAAAAATTATCACAATTTTCATTTCATGTTTAAGTTCTCATTATTTTACTGCCCCAGATTTCTTTAGACATCAACAAATATTTATGTTTGTTTCTTCAGTTTCCCAGTTATTCTTTTATCTAATACGTTGTTTTTATGTTAATAGCGACACGTGGACAACGTCACCGGAGCCTAGATCACCTTCAACAGTGTCTTCGGAGCCTGCATCTTCACCAGAGCGCTCTGGATGTTTACAGAAACATGATCAGGACCGACATCCGCTGCCAGCAACATCAATGTAGTAGTTTATATTTTACATATGTATTATTTGTAACTAGAAGGCTGTGATCTTATATATAATATAAATAAATATCTTAAATAAATGAAATATAATAACATGTATTTATCTATAGAGATAATAAAAAAAATTATAATAAATTATTTGTGTTTTATTTACTTCAAAATATGCAATACAACAGTTTAAAATTAATATTGTCATTTAATGAATCGAAATTCATAATTTAAATTTATTCATTTCAATTTTAATCTTAGTGCTGCCATCTATTATTTCATTATAGAAGTACAGGTTCCTAAACTGCAAAAAATCATCGCTGCTTGAAAATTGTCGCGCTGTATTCACAACAATAGTTCACAAATTTTCTGAGAGAGGGCAGCACTACCTGGATGCGGTAACTCGACACCCAAATTTTTTCGATTTGATAATTAAAGCTAATTGAAGATGCTCATTTTTTGAAACTGTGACCTTGATTAATTAGCGGTTTTTTAACCCTTGGCCCTACGCCCTTCATACTCTCATATATTGTAGAGAAGGGTCGATTCTATAGGGTACTACTAGAGGGACCGCGGTTTTTCATTATTTTTGCGATATCTCTTACCGTTTCCGAGATATGACGCTTTGAAGTTTCAGAATAGTTTCCCTTAAAAATCACCCTTAATATTAACTTTAAAGGACTGGAAATGATTGTATACCCCTTTTAGAATGTGCTGAATACGATTTCACCAACCATTTTGCGATAGGATGTGTAGTTACACAATTAGAGCAGTATTTACTTTGCTTTATTTAATTACATAAGATTTAAGGGTGAGCGCCAATTTTCGAGACCGCCACGGGAGGTTTTAGGGCTGAATCTATAGGAATCCACCCCTAACTCGATTTTTTTGGGTATTTTCCAAGAAAAAGTTGGACTATAGTCTTGGTGTTTTTACTATTAAATTTTGGGGTAAAAAAATTGAGATAAGGGCGCGACACCCTTCATTAGGGTCTGTAGATTCCGAATCTGTGATTTAAAATTGCCTAGGGTTAGTATTTCTTACGTAATTCGCATTTAACTTTTATATGTTATGACCCACTGCTGACTTGTCGTTCATAACATATAAAATTGCCGGTACGCTGAGGAAATGTGACATGCAATAATGACCCTTATATACATACTACATAAAGAACATAAAATTGGATATGAATTACCCCAAATTTAAGGGTGAGCGCCAATTTTTAAGACCGCCATTGGAGTTTTTAGGGCTGAATCTATAGGAATCCACCCCTAACTCGATTTTTTTGGGTTTTTTCCAAAAAAAAGTTGGATTATAGTCTTGGTGTTTTTACTTTTAAATTTTGGGGTAAAAAGAATTGAGATAAGGGCGCTACACCCTTCATTAAGGTCCATAGATTTCGAATCTGTGATTTAAAATAGCGTAGGGTTAATATTTCTTGCGTAACTCGCATTTGAAATCTGAAGAAATCAGTGAAGTAAAAAATGCTGATATTTTCAAACAGAGACGACAAATTAGCGATTTCGGGAACCCTTGGCCCTACGCCCTTCATACTCACATATGTTGTAGGAAAATAGCGGTTTTTCAGGGATCAAATCACAGGGGACGGCGAAATTTCGTTATTTTTGCGATATCTCTTACCGTTTTCGAGATATGACGCTTTAAAGTTTTCAACATACTTTCCCCTAAAAATTACCCTTAATATTAACTTTTAAGGGTTGGAAGTGACTGTATATTCCTAATTCGAGTGTGCTGAATACGATTTTGCAATCCATTTTGCGCTAGCATTCATAGTTGCGTAATTAGAGCAGAATTTAGATTGCTTTATTTAATTACGTAAGATATAAGGGTGAGTGCCAATTTTCGAGACCGCCATTGGAGTTTTTGGGGCTGAATCTATAGGAATCCAGCCTTAACTCAATTTTTTTGGGGTTTTGCCAAAAAAAAGTTGGACTTATAGTCTTGGTTTTTTTACGATAAAATATTAGGGATAAAAAAATTGAGATAAGGGCGCTACACCCTTCATTAGGGTCTGTAGATTCCGAATCTGTGATTTAAAATAGCCTAGGGTTAATATTTCTTACGTAATTCGCATTTAACTTTTATATGTTATGACCCACTGCTGACTTGTGGTTCATAATATATAAAATTGCCGGTACGCTGAGGAAATGTGACATACAATAATGAACCTTATATACATGCTATATAAAGAACATAAAATTGGATATGAATTACCCCAAATTTAAGGGTGAGCGCCAATTTTCGAGACCGCCATTGGAGTTTTTAGGGCTGAATCTATAGGAATCCACCCTTAACTCAATTTTTTTTGGGTTTTGCCAAAAAAAAGTTGGACTATAGTCTTGGTGTTTTTACTTTTAAATTTTGGGGTAAAAAGAATTGAGATAAGGGCGCTACACCCTTCATTAAGGTCCATAGATTTCGAATCTGTGATTTAAAATAGCGTAGGGTTAATATTTCTTGCGTAACTCGCATTTGAAATCTGAAGTAATCAGTGAAGTAAAAAATGCTGATAGAGACGACAAATTAGCGATTTCGGGAACCCTTGGCCCTACGCCCTTCATACTCACATATGTTGTAGGAAAATAGCGGTTTTTCAGGGATCAAATCACAGGGGACGGCGAAATTTCGTTATTTTTGCGATATCTCTTACCGTTTTCGAGATATAGTTTATATTAACTTTTAAGGGTTGGAAGTGACTGTATATCCCTAATTCGAGTGTGCTGAATACGATTTTGCAATCCATTTTGCGCTAGCATTCATAGTTGCGTAATTAGAGCAGAATTTAGATTGCTTTATTTAATTACGTAAGATATAAGGGTGAGCGCCAATTTTCGAGACCGCCATTGGAGTTTTTGGGGCTGAATCTATAGGAATCCACCCTTAACTCAATTTTTTTGGGGTTTTGCCAAAAAAAAGTTGGACTATAGTCTTGATATTTTTACGATAAAATATTGGGGTAAAAAAATTGAGATAAGG
Source organism: Poecilus cupreus (assembly GCA_963942605.1). NCBI lineage: Eukaryota > Metazoa > Arthropoda > Insecta > Coleoptera > Carabidae > Poecilus > Poecilus cupreus. The sequence goes on from OZ012731.1 coordinate 10,924,319, forward strand.
GCGCTACATCCTTCATTAAGGTCCATAGATTTCGAATCTGTGATTTAAAATAGACTAGGGTTACTATTTCTTGCGTAACTCGCTTTTGAAACAACAAACAACCCTTAAATAACTATCCTATTTTCAACTTTTTGGGGGTTTTCTCTGGCTGATCAGATAGAGCAGGGCTGTGTCTAGGGACATTTATTTTAAGTTTCGCGATATCTCCAACCGTTTCAGAGATATGTCCATGATATAAATTATGGACCGATGAATAAAGTTTCCCCTAAAAATTACCCTTAATATTAACTTTAAAGGGCTTGAATTGACTGTATATTGTATATATTGTATTTTTCAAAATTTTTAAATGAATGATGTGAAATAAATGATTTTAAATCATATCGATTAATATTTCAAATTAAAACTCATTGCGCCGAATCCAAATTATTGATTTTTCGATAAATAGAACAAAGACTAAGGCAGGCTACCCACTTGACAGTTTTTTTTCTACTGCTGTAAATTGACCGCTGCGTAAAGATTTTGACGTGTCTACACATTTAGCGGTAAAAGCGCCGCTACTTATTAGCGGTAGAAGTGCAACCGCTTAAAGACTTGGCCAAAGAAAGTGACTTTTAATGAAAAAACAGCAAGCGTGTAGCCTGCCTTAGTGTTAACTAATTTGTTCAATTCTCAGCGTGGTAGCTGGCGCCATCTGCGAAATTCCTCTAGACGACTACATATCTGAAATTTATTGGAAACCGATTTTCATGATTTATGGCTATTCTAGTCATTTTACAGTAAAGATATATTGATATTAATTGTTTATTATTTAATTCTTAGCAACTTTTATTTGAAACATTTTGCGATTAGACGAAGAAAAAATCACCGCAAAAGTTCAGCCAACAACACCAGGGCTCCGACGCGTCGCTCGCTGCCATTTGGCGCTTAGAACTTGCGGGCTCAAATAATTTCATCTGAACTAGTTTTTAACGCATATAATTCAGCATTTACTACAAATAATTTATGCAAATTACAATTTATGTGTAGTGGTAGCAAGGTTTAAATTGAATTCAAAGTATTAGTAGGATTTTATTTGTTTATTCGGTAGAATATAATAGAACTTCTAATAAGAGAAATAATTCATATGCTGGCCATTTAAATAAATGATTTGTAAACTACCTAGTGATATTTATGAAATCAACAAAATATAAATAGTAAATTTATTTTATAAATAATTTTTAAATATATAACATATTTCTCTATTTTTCAATCTGTATAAGTAGGTATTGGATAAAATGATATATTGGAAAATAAAAATATATATTTAATTTATAGATTTCTTTATTTTGTAATCTAAAAATACAATTGGTGTAAAGTAAAAATAAATAATTATTGGTAGGTAGTTTATTTGATTGTGTTTGCGTTTTAGGTGTACACATTTTTTATGTTTGTATATACATTTCAATTTTAAATGTAAAGCCTGGACCAGTCTCCTGCATTGACAAGAGAGAGAAGGCTGACCTCACCCCCGGAAATTCCTCCCTTAGCCCTCCAGGAAAACTCCCCAGCAAAACCTGAAGTAGGGGTGCGGCTTCATCGCTGCTGCAACTGTATCTGTAAACACAAAAAAGAAAATTAGAAGCAATCAAAATAAAAGTATGAATAATTTAAATATTTTTCTTAAAAAATAATCAAAACTTAAATATGAAATGTAAATTGTGATTGTTATTTTATGAATAAAATTAATTTTCTTACATCGTAGTTACTGGCAGCGGGCGTCGGTCCTGTTGCCGAAGGTTTTTGAGCCCTCCAGGTGTAGATGTTGATGTTGATGATGCAGGCTTCGATGACGATGATTGAAAAATAAGCTTTAAAACGCACTACCGCAGCAAAAGCTGGGTACCTTTGACCTGCTTAAAGCTAGGCGCGGACGAAAGCCCAGATGGTCGGGGTGAGATGATGGAAGGCTTCGGTGATGTTGTCCACGAGTCCCTATAAACATAAAAACAATGTATTAGATAAAAGAATAACTATGAACCTGAAATAAACATACTTTAGTTAGGAGAAAATATTTGTTGATGTTGTCCACCTATTCCTATAAACATAAAAACAATGTATTAGATAAAAGAATAATTGTTAACCTGAAAAAAACATACATGTTGTGATTAGGAAATATTTGTTGAAGTTTGATGATATCTGAAACATAAACTCAAAATTCAAGGCAGTAAATTGTACAAGAGAACAAGTTATGGTTATCATTCATTCAGCTCACACCATTCATTTCTCAGCACACCATTCATTCCACAGCACACCATTCATCCCACAGCACACCCCCATCTTCAATGTTGGCTTCAATGATGGTTTCAATGATGGTTTCAATGATGGTTTCGCTTCTTGCCTGTCTAGCCCTACCTAACAGTTTCCGAACTGTAGCTAACTTACAATCTAGGGCGCAAGTGACTCTAGGACAACAACCGGAGCGTGTTGTCAATTAGCAAAACGTTACACTTTGCCGGTGTACGCCCCTCCCATGGAGGAAATACGCCTAGTTACGCGGGTGCATTACGGGGCTTGGCGACTATACTATTGCACAATAGTTTTCATCACGGCGTGACTCACGCACCTCTTGAAGCCTCGCAATGGGAACAAAGGACTACTCTACGCCTATTGAACAATGGTATGAAGCCTTACACCCCTACGATAACACACACGTCGCGGTGCTCCGGCACATCCCGGACCGACAACATCTACAGAGAATTTTGACAAAACTCGCCTTTTTGTTTTGTTTTTTCGAAGATCTAGGTTGAACCTCACGTAGAGGCAATTCTCTGAGATGCTTTGCGCCCCTTTCGCGATCCCTCCACCCAGCGGATCAAGTTTCGCGGCCTGAATTATATATGATGGCCTTCTAAGAAGGCGTAATACGCGACGCGACTTTGCTCTGAGACGAACGAGTGGCGAGTGAACGAACAAATTGTAAAGGAATTTCAATTAGCTACTTGTATCGCGCTGCTGTGGTACTCCACTCTACGTTCACTTGTATACCTTCAATGTGTTAGAAAGAGATGAGAAGATAGAAAACATCCGTCTACACTAACAACAGCTTATTTATATTTTAGCTGGCCACTAATGATTCCTGTTGAAGCGACGATGCAATCTTATTAAATACTAATTGAGCCTAATTGATTTGACCTGAATAATAAAATTTAAAATAAAAATAGAATAAAATGATAAAAACACATTTGCTGTATTCAATATTTTCAAAAAAGTAAATAATTGTTTATTGAAATACAGTCATTATTTTACGTTGAATATTATTAAATATTTATCGATTTACAATCTAATTTTCATATGATAACCAATACAAAATAATTGCAAGGCATGACATTTCTGTATAAAATACATTTCTTATAAAACCTAGAATTTTATTTGATTGAGCATTTGATTTTTTAACATAAAATAAACATTTATGATGAGATCAGCTTCAAAAACCAAAGAATATTCCATAAGCGAGCAGAACTATTAGGATTCATTAAGGATAATTAAATTAAATCGTCCGTACACAGCAGTGAGTTGTACAAAATATAGACTTGGTTTTCGGCAATTTTTAAAATAAACAATAACATGATGTGAGATACATGTAATACAAATACAACTTTTTTAATAAATTTGTATTAAAAACTAGATATGTTAGAATCATTTTAGCAAGTATTTACATTTCATCAAACAGCTGTAATTAGAATATAACTAAGTCGACGATACAAACGATACAAAAACACGTTTTGAATTTAAACTCGTATGAAACATAGAAATATTAATATTTATCTTTTGAAACGCGATCACTCACTCAATTCTTCACCGATGAGGACGAAATTTTCAGCTCTGAAAAGGAAATTGATAGGGCTTTGTGACAATCGAGTCGAACAACCCCCTTAAGACAGGATTTTTTGGAGCTGCAAGCCTTCAAACTTTGAGATTTTTCATTGCTCAGACATGACATCACATAAAGCTATTTTTCAGGGGGTCGGGGGGAGCGAATCTCTTCGGGATTTTTAGAGAACGTAGAGGAGGAATGTATCTCCAGAGGGAATTTCCAGATTTTGGTTAACATGTCCCTGAAGGAAATGCCCCATATTTTAAAAACAGTCATTTTCTTGGTCCAGCCAAGTGGCTCGTTTTTGTTTTTTTGAGCAGTGTATCATAAGGCTTTGAGGGGTAAATGCACTAGCCTTGTGGTATTATAATACACCATTATTTTCAGAAAAAAATGTAACTGTTTGATATTTTTGTAGTTAAATATTTACGAACTACTTACATCGTCTATATAAACATAAACACCATTTAAGCGTGATTGATTTAATGATTAAAGTGAAATTTATTATCAATTTTATGCCACTGACCTCTTTCTACAGTTAAATATTTGTAAAATGTACACCTATTTGCTATTGATATGTGTTTAATATTTTATCAAGTAGTTAAACTTTACCTACCTCTTTTATTTTCATATGAAACTTATTCATATAACCTAAAGTTTGTTGTAATAAAAGATTATAGTTCGAAGACTGATTTCAAACTTATTAATCAAAGTTTAATGATTAATATAATAGTATTTATTTGTTTATTATATTTTGCTCATGCAGAACAAATTAAGGATATTATGGAGGACAAATCAAAAGATATATTTAATTGTGCAATGCGAATATACGAGCAAACCAAAAATAATAAAACAAATTTACTGATACAATCAGCAGATGTGGAAGGAATTGAATATATAGCAAAACAAATAGATTCATCTATGATTATAAATACTAATAAACATTTTACAATCAGTAAATATAAGTTTAACTACAATATTATAATTGCTGACAGTATTAACATGTTTAAGAAAAATTTAAATACGTTTTATAGGAGGTACAATTGGACACCAAGAGCCAAATTTTTAATAATATTTACTAGGAAAGTAAATATTACATCTGCTTTCGAATACGCGTGGAGAATTTTCGTATTAAACATAATTATTTTACACGAAGAAGACCAGAATAAAATATATACTTATTATCCATATCACAAGTCTTGTGGAAATATATCGCCAAAATTAATTGGTTCTTGCGATGAAGAAGAAAGTTTCTCTTCGATTTTTTATCCGGAAAAAGTTCCTCAATATTTATCTGGTTGCTCTATAAAAGTATTAGTTATATATTTCCCTCCTTTTGTCATAAATCCAAATGATACAGAAAAACCAGGATTCGAAATAAATATGATGAATGCAATTGGAAAATTCCTTAATTTCACTCCAAAATATGTCAACCACAAATACAAGTCTTTTGGTTTCAAATTTAGTAAAGGAAACTACAGTAATCTTTTTGAAATGCTGTATAATTACGAAGGAGACATAATTTTTGGAAATTGTAAATATAATTCAAGTTTCAATGAAGAATTTGCTTCAACTGTTCCTCATCTAAAAGTTAGTGTTACTTGGTATGCGCCAATTGCATTGCAAGTAGAGCCTTGGAAGAATTTAATATTAGTCTTCAGCAAGAACCTTTGGATTGCAATTATTGTAACGTACTTTTTATCTGTTTTCGTTTGGTGGACTATTGCATCTGTTACAAAAGACAATTATTGGAATCGAATTGACAGTTGTGTGATATATTTATGGTACAGTTGTTTTCTGGGAGGCATCTACCAATCAAACAAAAATACGATGAAAATATTGTTAGTGACATGGGTATTTTCTATATTAGTTATAACTAATATGTACTATACTATGTTTACCAGTGTATTGACAAACCCTTTATTTGACAAACAGTTATCAACAGTTAAAGATATTCTAAGGTCAGGCTTACAGTTCGGATTTGATCCGTTAGCCAAAGATCACTTTAACTATCCTAAAGAGAAAGCAATGTATACTATTTACAAAAACCATGTAATGTGTCCCCATGAAAACATGACAGCTTGTTTCAATCGAACAATCTACAATCGGGATTTTGTTTTTGCTAAGAATAACAAACTAGTAGCGTATTATTTAAAATATTATTATAAATTCAAGTATGATAAGCCAATGATGTATAAATTCAACAGGCCAGCTTATAGATACACTATGAGAGGATTGGTGAATCAAGGATTTCCACTTTTAGAGCGATTTAACCAATTAGTTTCCAGAATACATTGCGGAGGTCTCATTGATAAATGGAATCATGATGTTGGACATGGTCTACCATTAAAAAATCCAACTGACATTGTTGAAGCCAAGAAAATTAGTTTGATGCATTTGCAAGGCGCCATTTATGTTTATCTCATTGGATTGATTGTGAGTTTTGTTGTGTTGGTGCTAGAAATCATTTTGAAGAAATTTAAACGTCATTTTGAAAGAAGAAGAAGCAAGAATGAGGTTCTAAATATTTACTTGCACTGAGGAGCTGTTGGTTGGTACTCTAATTTATTAATATTAATTTATTAGTAATGTAGTCTAATAACCTTGTATAATAAATCTACTTATAACCGTAATTGTTATTTACATTATACGTGCGGTAAGTTTAGTTTTACAGCACGAAGTTTTGTATTGAAGCAAGACGCGCATGACACTAATAAATGTTTCAATAAAATATGTAGAGGGAACTATGTTTCATCATGTATCCCTACGCTCAATTGTCGTTTATTTTTATTATCAAAAAACAAAGCTTGTTTGACATTTAGTTAATGTGTATGATTATTTCATGTGTACTGGTCATATTTTCTTCAATCTATAGTTTATAATCTGTGTTTTGTAGTGAGGTAAATATATACCTACTTCTAAAAATTATTATCCTATACTTATATTTATCAATATTTTAGCTAAGAAATGTCAAGCGATAGTGATATTTCAATTAGAACACCACTGGAGTTACAAGCTAAAGCTAAAATTGTAACAAATAATTTTTTTTCTACGACCACTGAGAAATCTGCTCATTGTATGTTTGTAGTTGCTAGGGATATGAGGTACATTGCAAGCATCGTGCGAAATGAATTTGTTTTGTGAGTATTTCAATACAGGTCAGCTCATTTAAGTACAGGTGCCATTGCTAGGAACTTATTTAGAATTGTCAAATATTGGAATGATGAAAGCGGGACAAATATATTATTAAAATTAAATTAACTTGGAAATAATATCGTGGTTGTAGAAAAAGTATAGTGTACAACTCGCATGGAATGTCCATTTCATACTTCGGCTCATGCTACAAACTTTCACACTCGTAGGAAATGAGTACCATTCCATGCTCGTTGTACAATATACTATTGCTAAAATTTCTGTCGGGGGCAATTCCTTTTTTTGTCCACTTGTAAAGTACGAGTAAATAACTATTTTTAATTTGTTTCTTTAAATTTGATTATGGTCACAGACCCCATTGTTGTTTACCTTTATAATGGTTTATTGAAGTAGTTATTAATCTTCTAGTTTGTTTATAAACATGTAGAAATACAATAAAACAATATCATTAATCATTTTATGCTTTCACAAACATTTACAAACTACAAAGAATATTCCATTTACTTTCAAGTTGTCAGGGTTTATAGTATTGTAAATAGTTTAGCGATTGTACAAACTTAATATCTCGGAAAATAAAAATTAGTGTTGTAAAAGTTTATCTAATAATAGGTTGTACTTTCTACTTATTCTAAATGTTTTGGAGAAACCATACAGCAATATATTTGTTTCTAATATTGTTTACTGAACTTGATTGTTTAGAATTTAATTACAAATCAAGTGAAAATTTCACCGATTTATTGGATTCTGCTATAAACATATACAGATCTGTGAAAATATATAATACCGTTATACAAACTAGTTTAATAGATGCACTAAAGTATATTACAAAATATATAAATCCAAAAATGATAATAAACAGTAATAAATTAGTAAATGTTAAATATTATGATAAATATGCATTTTCTTGTCATATCATAATAGTGAATAATACAGAATCTTTCAAGAGAGAAATACATTTATTTTACAGAACCCTCAGCTATAATGCCAAAGGGAAATATTTAATAATTTTTACAGATTATGTAAATGTAACGGCAGTGTTTGAATTTGCCTGGAAAATATACATTTTAAATATGGTTGTAATACAAAAAGAAAATGACGATATAAAAGAATATACATATTTTCCATACAGCGAACATAGTTGCGGAAATATTTCACCAAAATTAATTGATTCAAGTGATTACTACCAACAAAAAGTTCCTAAATATTTCCATGGATGTCCAGTAAAAATACTAGCTATCAAATATGAGCCATATGTTATAAATCCCCATAGTATTGATAACAAAGGCGTGGAAGCAAAAATTATGGATGAAATGTCGAAAGTACTGAATTTTACTCCGATTTATATAAAACATAACATAAGTTACAATGGGTACAAAATTGGAAAAGCTAAGTATACAAACTTGTATAAGATGTTGTACAATTACCAAGGTGATGTCATGATAGGAAATGTTAAATTTAACGAGAGTTTCCATGAGGAATTCGACAGTTCTTCGCCATATATGACAGAAAGTGTAATTTGGTATGCACCAATTGCTGCAAGAATACCAGCCTGGAAAAATACCTTAGTGGTATTTAAGATACGTTTATGGATGGCTCTACTAACTTCATTTTGTGTTTCTGCTTTGTTGTGGTGGTATTTTGGCTCAATTTTAAATAATTCCACTTGGACACATTTTACGAAATGCTTCTTCAACATTTGGGCTTCATATCTCAATCAAAGTATTAAACAACCTAAGGTTTTCTCGCTTAGGGTTTTATTTATCTCATGGATCTACTTCTCTTGGATATTAAGCACAATGTACACTACTAAATTCATCAGTATTTTGACACATCCAATGTTAGACAAACAAATATCATCCGAAAAAGACATTTTGGACTCAGGCTTGGAATATGGATTCGATCCAACGAATAAAGAAGAATTCAACAATCCAAATGATCCCATCAAATGGACCATTTATAATAATCATGTAGATTGTAGTCAGGAAAATGTCAAACATTGTTTACATAGAACAATAGTAGACCAAGAATTAATTTTAGCAAAAAATAAAGAGGCTGTGCAATATTATTTGATGCATCATTACTCCGAATACAAAAATAAAATATATGAATTCAAGGATGTTATTTATTCTTATACACTCAGGATTTTGGCTAACCAAGGGTTTCCTTTACTTGATAGAATGAATGAATTTAACTCTATAGTGCATTCATCTGGATTGCCACTAGCTTGGACCAAGAAAAAGTTTCAGAAAATTGATGGGAGATACCCAAAGAAAATTAGTGTTCTACATTTACATTCTGTGTTTGGAATTTTACTTGTTGGTTTTTTTATTAGTTTTGTTGTTTTTATTTTTGAAATTATTGTTAATAACTGCTAAGTTAGAATCACATACATTAATTGTATTAATGGGCCCATAAACCATTTTTTAAAATTTTTTTTATGAAACTTTATTAGAATATATGACGATCAGTGAAAACCCGATGTGAATATTTCTTGTATTACCTGAGATATGATTTTTCAAAGTTTCTGTGACGTTGTGTGACGTCACAGGTATTACACCAGTGGCACTAAAACTACGATTTTCCATGATAGTAGATATTATATATTTTTTAATATAAAAATAATATTTTTATATTATAAGTCTTAATTTACAACAATTAAACTTAATATAAACTAAGGCAAAATTCCTTTGACAACTTTAAGAGTATTTTACTTGATATTCGAGTAAATAACAACAAAAGTTTGCGGACAGTGGCGCTAGTAGTGATGTAACCTAACCTCAACACACAATTTTAATCAATAGATTTTCAACACAGCACATTAAAACAGTGAAATTATAAAGCAAGTAATAGAAGCCCAACAAATATAATCTTAAATACCAACAAACAAAAATATGAAATGACATTTCGTAGTTCTATTTTAGCCCACAATAGGCGTTGAGCGCAGCGGCAGACGCGCGATTTGCAAGTTTCATATTTCTGGCCAATAGCACAATTCAAGTACCTGTGACGTCAAAATATATTCAATTCGTTATATCGCTTTACTGAAAAATATTTAAAAAAAAAAATACTTTACTACTAATTATTGCATAAGTGTTACACGATTTTGATATAAATTTGTCATATTTCGTTTATGGTTTATGCGCCCCTTTGTACAGCACTAACATAACATATTCACCCTGTATAATACTCTAAGTTGAGTGGATGGCGCTCCTATATAATTCCTATATAATAAAACTATACATATTTCGAATTTATGATTTATGATAACCTTTTAAGAACGTATGTTATTTCCTTGACATAATACATTTTTGTACATCGCTTTTTTGTTCTGACAAATAATGATATATTGAACCTTATTTCTTATTTTAGAAGAAAATTATATAGTATAAAGTATTCTTATTGCGTCTTATAATCAATATACATTACTTTTAGTCAATGTAACAGATTATATTGTTCATTGTAAAAACTAGTTTATAGGAAATAAGAAGTTTTGACAATGATCTTAAAACTGTATTTCTTAATATTATTTGTATTAATAAGTCAAGAAATATATTTAGAAACTGTTGTCAATGAATTGAAAAATATAGAAAAAGGAAATAGTATTTCCGTGTTATCGAAATGTGTTTCAACAATATATCGGTTAACAAAATCTCATACTTTAGTTCTACAAACATTAAACACAGATTTAATTTGGAAATTATCTGAAGAAATCGATCCATTTATAATAATTAATAGCAACTCCATGAGAAACATTACAGACGAAAAGTTTAAATTTTATTACAATATTATGACAGCAGATGATGTTAACGATTACAAAAAAAATATTAATATTTTCTATAGAACGTTCAGCTGGAATGCAAGAGCAAAATTTTTGATATTATTTAATAATTCTGTGAATATAACATCAGTTTTTGAATTTGCATGGAAAATTTATTTATTGAACATAATTGTTTTACAAAAAGAAAATATTTATACTTATTTTCCATACGAAGAAAATGCTTGTGGCAATATTATACCAAAGAAAATAGGATCCTGTACAACAGCCGATAAATTTACAAATTTGTATCCTCAAAAAATACCTGAAAATCTTCATGGATGTCCTATTAAAACTCTACCATTATTTTACCCACCGTTTGCAATAAAACCCAACGATACGGACCCTCTAAAAAGAGGGTTAGAGATAAACATGTTAAACGCAATTGCAAAAGCTGCAAACTTTACTTTTATTCATTTAAATCACAGTTATAGACATTTTGGATTCAAATATGGGAAGGGCCAATACACAAACTTATTTGAAATGATGTACAAGTATGAAGGAGACATGGTATTTGGAACTTTGAAGATGAATACTACATTTCGTGAAGAATTTGATAGTGTTATGCCTCATATGATTGATGGAGTCACTTAGTATGCTCCAATAGCGTTAGAGATATCATCTTGGAAGAATTTAGTCATCGTTTTTAATAATTATATATGGATTTCTATTGCATTTGTATTTATATTAAGTGTGGTTTTTTGGTGGATATTTGGTACAATATTAAATGAGTATTCTTATAATGATCTAACATTGTGTGCTGTGTTAGCTTGCCATACTTTATTACTAGGTTCAGTCAGACAACCAAAGAAAATGGTCTTGAAATGTATGTTTGTTACTTGGGTTTCAGCTGCGTTATTTTTAAGTAGCATATACATAAGTAAATTTACTAGCATACTAACAAATCCTGTATATGACAAACAAATTTCTAATGAGAAGGAAATGATTGATTCTGGTTTAGAATACGGTTTTGACCCAATGGCAAAGGAAGAGTTCAATCTTCCTGGTGACAAAATACGTTGGACAATTTATAATAATTTTGTAACATGTCCTTTCGAAAGAGTTTACTATTGTATTAATCGTACTTTAGTGCACAGAAACTATGTTACTGCTAAAACTAAGAAACATATGGTTTATAGTCTGAGACATTATTTTAACATAACTGATGGTAAACCTGTGGTGTATGAATTTAAAGTTGATGCTTATAAGTATTTCTTGAGATTGCTGGTGAATCAAGGGTTTCCACTTATAGAAAGGATTGAGGCGATCATTTTAAGGATTCATTGCGGTGGGTTACTTAAGAAATGGACCGATGATGTTGCAAAACCTTTTAGATATTTTAAACCAGATGCAAGTGTGAAAAAAATTTCTATGGACCATTTAGAAGCAGCATTTTATATTTTATATTTTGGGTCTGTTTGTAGTGGTGTTCTATTTATTATTGAATTAGTGGTGCATAGATGTTGTAGACTAAAAATTGGTCATAAATAAAGGGTGTATTTAAAGTAATACATAATAGTTTTTTACGATACAAGTACGTAAAACTAGTCTTTAGTCACGAATGGGTCAATTAAAACACGAGCGTAGCGAGTGTTTTAAAACCCCTGAGTCTGTGTCATAATTGAAAAAAAAAATTAAAAACGGTACGAAATGGAGGAAATACATGCTCGTTTATTCTTCTCACTCGGAATCATTGGTTCCCACAACAAACCATCAATCATACCCAACCAGTTATTCCTCGGACGCCCACGCAATCGTTCACCTACATATATTAGTTTCACCAACCTTTCATTCGACATTCGCTCAACATGTCCAAACCACCAAGTATAGCTTGTACAAAAATCCGTGGCGATTGACTTGACTTGCTAATGGGATAAGCCAGCCCTAACCAGCGGGGTGCAAGTTTGTCTGATGTTCAGGAGTGGATTATTATAATTTTTGGCTTAGATGCTTCAATCTCCGAAATTTTTAATACGATTATCTTTTCAATTGTTTCCCCGAAAACTGTTAAGTAAGATAATTTTATACAAATATACCTTCAGAAAACGACATTTAAAATTCATTTTATTAAAATTTTTCATATTTTGATATTACTTGTGTCTGTTTGTGTAAAACTCATTTGAAAATATTATCCAGTACAACCCTGTAAAGTAGTCCCTCATAAATTTCTTTAATCCTCTTATGGAATACCTGCTGAGAAACACTAATGGAATCAATCGCCACGGATTTTTGTACAAGCTATACTTAGTTTTTGTTCACACATCAACAATTGGTTTAACGTTATGGAATTCTAATTGGCTTAAGCACTTTACCGTATAGTAATCAAGTAATCTATATTAGTTATTTACATACCAAATGCGGGAACCGAGTTCACGCAAGAGGTTTGTACAATATTTTTTCTACGAAAAGTATAAAACTAATAACAGTCCATACAAAGAAATGAAGTACTTCAAGGAGTTATTTTGATAATTGTCAAAGTTGCACTATAAATATAAACACACGAAATAATTTGTCTAATATATTAGAAAACAATTAAAATATTTATAATATTTACCGTCTTCACTTGTAAAATTATTATATTATGTATATTGAGATAACTCACATTACATTTGTAGGTTATGTATTTTACAGCTGTCATATCGGGCATATTTTATTGCCAACATTGGTAACCAAATGCACTAAATTTGTTATTTTTAAATTCAATTTCATTCTTATTCCATCATTGTTTATATTAATATTATGTAAAGGTATGTTTGAAATACTATATTTTTTATTATAAATATAATTTATTAATAAACGCTTTAGAAATAGGAATGTTTTCGTCATTTCGTCGAAATTTCTCGGTTGTCTATCTGGGTGGAGACCTGGGAAATGGACATTTCGGACGTTGCTTAGGCAACGTTAAACAACACATTTCAATGTATGAGTACAAAAATTTATTTAGGAAGTGAAAGGGAAACAAGTAATGATATATAATGCTATATTTATTTGACATAAATCGAGAAATGTATATCACATATTATGATGTAGGTGTAGTTTACAGTTTGATTCAATTGACATTGAAGTTTACATTAAGCTCGTTAGGAATGGACGTGCACTCAGGTGTATCAGAAAACATTCGGAAATTTGCGTAAAACTTATACAAACATTGTAAATATATAAATCATATGAAAATATTTGTTAATATAAATTTGATTGTTATGTGCAATGGTTACAACATTAGGTAAATAGCTTGTCTTACAGAGGCAGTAGTTGAATTTTCAGTGGCGTACCCAAAAAAATATTTACTATACATATTTTATTTTACAGTATATTGCCAATGTCTCCTAGAAAATTTCTGGCTACGCCACTGGGTTAGCATCTATAGTTAGCAGGGGCGGTTTCAGAATAAATCTTGTGATATTTTTTCAGGGCTTATTAGAAAATTTATTAAGTTTATTATTAACATTTTTTTTTTTTTTGTTATTTAAGAAGATCGATACATTTTAATACAAACCTATTTTTACTCTATTCATTTATACACCAAAATTGTTCATATTTCATATTGAAATTTTATAAAATTATAAAATTTAATACTGTTATGCGAAAAACTCATAAAATATAGAACAATTTTGCGTATTTTCAACTCAATATCGCATACGTTTTTATATTTATTTAGTTTTCATCATACCACACAACATGGCTTATATTTATAATCTTCAAACAGTTTAAATTATAACTAAATAATAAATACAGACATTTAGACAGGTCTATATTACCTAAGGTTAATTAGTCAACTCCAAAATGAAAAGTTTATTTTTTATTGTATATTTGTTCGCAATGATATACATTTTCAAAACTAGTGATTGTCAAAACTGAAATTTGTATTATACTTATAAAAAGAGTTGACTTTAATCTCAATGATTGTTCCTTTTCAATGAAATATTTTCTGAAGAAATAATTACTACCTGTAATAGAGATACAAATATATATTTTACGGATATGCTTATTAAATTGTTATATAGTTTTGTTGATTGTATCCAGTTAATTTTGATTTTTTTTTTTTCATACCATTGATATGTGATTGAAGAGCAACATTATTTTATATGCATAACAATAACACAATATAAGACAGATGAAGATTTTGTTTATTTATTCACATAAACAAATGAGTGAAAGCAGGGTATAGTGATTTGATTGGAGCATGCAGCGATTTCTACAACAAAGTGGCACAAAATTTTGTAAGTTTTGTGTGTTCGTGTATATTACAATTTTAAAGTGATGCACCAATTAATACAATATAAATATTTTATAAACTATATATATTATTTAATAATTGTAGAAAGAAATTTAGAAGATGCTGTTTCGGCAGCCATTTTTATT
Source organism: Poecilus cupreus (assembly GCA_963942605.1). Lineage (NCBI taxonomy): Eukaryota > Metazoa > Arthropoda > Insecta > Coleoptera > Carabidae > Poecilus > Poecilus cupreus. Next base: position 10,939,501 of record OZ012731.1, read on the forward strand.
TTCAGTCGTAACATAACCTTCTTTTAAGAGTTTTAATTTTGAAATATTTATTTGGATAAAGAAGAAATGGTTACTATATAATTACAATGTTAAAATATTAATTTAATAATTTTTGTACAAATGGCGCATTGTACATGAATTTGGTGTTTTTGTATTGTGATATTAAATTTAAATATATTTTAAATGGTAATATTATAATAATGAACAATTGCATGTAGAAATATATTTATATATTATATACAAATATCCAGAATGCTTCAAGGATCAAACAAGACAAAAATTTGCTTCGGCGTTATTCAAACTTTTAGTTGAAGTAATATTTGGGTCAGTTGAATAAGCTGTATTCACAACACGAAATTAGTAGTTATTTGTAGTGGTTATGGCTGGTAGTTGAAAAATATCGTTGACAATGCATCAAATGAACACTATGAAATTATTTTTCTGTCGATAAAGCAGTGTATAATAGTTATTTACTTTACAAGTGAGATGAAAAATTACCGAAATTGTAGTTAAACACCGCGAAAAATCGAAAAATAAAGTGTATTGTGCAGAAAAAGGGTGTAATAATAAGTCCCGTAAAAATCTGGACGTTACATTCCATTATTTTCCGAAGCCGGGCAAACGTTTTATTTATAAAGTAAACCAATTTGAAGTGCGAAAAACCTTGGAAAAACTAACAAAAGTAAACAAAATGAATAAGTTTACAATAAATAATATGCTCAGTATATTTTGTACCAGACGGTTATGCACATCTGTCAGTAACATTTTAGGTTATAATACGAATTTGCGCCGAAATCTTTTCACTTTGTATTTAACAAGTTCATAAATAAAATGAAATCTGTATTCAAAGTTAATGTTCCTTATTTTTGTTCATTTTTAGTTATTTGTTTATTTAGATCAAGAAACGTACAACTAACCTGTAACAGTACAGCAACGTAGCAATGCAGATTTAGCATTTTTCACCCAAAACCAGCCATGCACGAACAAAAAACATTCATCACTTATTCATCTCCTGCAATTTTTCTATTAATTTGATGGGGATCACCTCGTAAATTCAACGTTGACATACAGAAAACCACTACACCCACAGCCACTGTCACTTTCATTAAATTTTTTGCCGCATTTAATCAATTGTAAGGTATATAAAATGCGTTCAGCTTCTTTAAAATTTAGTTTCCTGAATCTGTTGTAACGCATTCGCAAATATTATTAATCGTGAGACTCATTTTTTATAATTTATACGCGAACAGTACTAATGTCACATTCGAATCTTCACCCTAATTGACGCCATATTGAATAGGCCACGCCCCCAAGTCAGATGCTAATATGTATCTATTTCTTTTATCCTGAGAAATTATGTTATGTATCACTTCTCCTAATTTTTAATATTGTATTTCTCATAATCTCACAAACCCCATTATTATAGAAAGGGAAAAATGCTTTCGGCCGTGTTAATTGCAGTCTATATGTTTCAAAGGTCGTATTTCTCAAACTAACTAACTTTTGTTTGTCTTAATCCATGAAGCATTCTGTTGAATATAAAGAAAGCTTATTTTGATTTTACATTTGTACTGTTAATAAAAATGAATGTTATAAATTTGATATTAAAATTTTAGAAGAGCGGTTGTAAATTTGTATTTTGTTGTTTAAGATATGTGTAGAGTGAGTTTCAAGTTAGAATTTAAATTTCGGAACGTATTCCTTGATGAATACTTTTGGGCCACTTTGAACATTTACAAAAAGGCATTCGTCATATGGGGTACATCGATTTATTGTATAATGTTAAGTTCAAATTTGTCAGATATTTACATAATTCTCTAAATTTTCACTATATATTTTTACAATCTTATTAGTATGAACTCCGATTAAAAGTGGACTAACTTTAATTTTTCGCTGTCGAACGTTCCAAACCTGTTGTTTAAAGTTTTCCTCTCTAAAATAATTTAGGAACGTTGGACGTAAAATTAGTGAATAATTTCTTAATGGAAAAGTACAAGTTGTGCGTGAAATTGTCTAGATTTCCTGTCAAATTTGAACCATTACGACAGAGTACGTATGTTACATTCATCGTCTAGTTTCAGTCATAGAAAAGTACGTCGCTATAGAAAATTTGCTTAAAAGGAAAACAACAAACCGTGACCAATCCAGGAAACTTCTTTATTATTTATTATACTTACAATGGATAGAGCAAAACTTAGAAAAATATTTCTCTCCTATCCTTATGTATGTACAAATGTCAATTGTCGATTACGGTGCTGAAATTTGTTTGGTTGATCACGATGCGTTGTTGTATCAAGTAGAAAAAATAGATAGTTAACATATTTCTTCGAAATATAGAGTAGATATACATAAAACGTTTGTCATTGACTTTTTAAGTGATTATTCTTCTTGTTGATTGGTTGATTGAGATGATTATTTAGATACCATACGGAGTTTTTGCTTTTTGACGAAGTCTGTAGAAAGACGGTCTCCTACTCGGCTTTCTAGGATTTGTAATATCGGGTTTGCTGTGGACAATGAAAAATTATTATTTTTCAAACATTGCCAGGTATAAACCCAGAAATGAAAGAATTATACGATTTTGTGCAGTGCAGTAGTAGTCCACACCATTAATCATAGGCGCCGACTACGGGGGGGCTCCGGGGCTTCAGCCCCCCGAGATTTTGCATTTTATAATTGCGCGCTTAAAATCTGCCATGAACACAGCAGTAATTATTATTCTTCAGGTAACTTTGATTGAATGATTGAAGAATTTAGTGGCGTTTTTACTTTTTAAGGTGTGAATTAGAAATATTGTTTTCACCGAAAATATAACCAAATTTTTTATTTACCGCTTTATTTAAATGTAAGGTATGTATTTCACTTTTTAACTTGGATTTCATTTACTTATGTTTATTTTTCATCTCTGTAGATGTCAAATAATGCATTTTTAAAATAATTCTATATTGTCAAACTTAATCGCCATAGTTATAGAGCTTGGAGGAAAGAATACAAAGGAGAGAACGTTAGCAATCGATAGTGAAGCTTTCTCTCGCGCAACCGCAACCGCTGTTACCGCGTTGTTATGGTAACCATAAGTATTTGGCAGCCATATTGTTTTAACTTATGTACCGCGCAAACCCCCGCTCTAACCAGAACCATGGTTTGCATAGGCCATTTCTCATCAGGCAGCAGTAATATTAGGTACAGGCATCTTCATGATATTAGTAAAATTGTATTCTAGGGACCCCAAGACGTGCTTATCTTTTGAAAATTCACCATCGAAAATTTTGGTTCTTTCTCTTATATGTGGTAGAAGTTAATGAATAATAAATTATTTCTTACCTTTATTTTGTTGCTGCATCAAAACAAGGTCAACGTGCTTCAACCCATGGAAGTTATCCACCCCACTTCCCGAATCCCCCACTCCCGGTATACTCCCCAGAGCAAGGAACGCTTCACCAGCGAAGTCATTCGCTGTGAGTACATCATGGTCCATGACGGTGAAGGCGATCATAGCACTTGGAGCACGACACTGCTCCAGCGACACGGAGAACTCGAAGCACTCGTCGAAGATGGGGTTCAGTGTGCGCTTGTGTACGTTGGTCTGTTGCTCGTTGCAGTGGGGGAACACCCGGTGCGGGAGGAGCTCGATGATGACGAAGGGGTCGCTGAAACCGTTTGGGTCCAGGGGGATGACGTCTTTGGCGTGGAGGACCTGGAGAACTCAATTATTTTTAATAATTTAGGTAGAAAAAATATTATTCTTTTTAATCACAAGTCCGACGTTTCGGCCCACACTTGAGCCTTCTTCAGGGAAAGTGAATTAATGTACAAAAGACAACAGTTATATAAAATAAAATATCCGTCTTGAAGATTTCGTTAAACAGTATAAAAAATCCATAAAACAGCTTGAACATCATAAATATCACACACATTGTGATATTTACTACCAGTCGAATGCTTTTTCCCTTATTTTTAATAATACATTTATTTGACAGGTAAAAAGAAAAACAAACAATTTGCTATAGTTACAATATTTTATGGTGCCTTTTGCTAATGTGTGTACCAATTTATTTATGTAAAAATGTGTCAAAATCAACGTTTTAGTACAATTTCATCGCCAAAAATTAAAGTTTGTACTATGAATTCATGAAATAATCTGGACATATACCCCTCGTGCTAAAGAAATGAATCGATTAAATTTAATGTCTAGCTTATTTATAAAATTTTGTTTAAAAAGTGTTATCGTACAATAAGTTTCACTCACCTCAACACACAAGCTATCGTGGTTGAAATACGCCCTGACAGCCAGAGTCCCGTACGGACCACACGTCATCGAAGTCTGCTCGTGCAGCCTCTGACTGTAGAAAATCTCCATGAGTTTCTCTGTCTCTGTGCGGTGGTATTGGAGGCGTTGCTCCACGTGGAGGTACAGCTCGCAATTGAGAGTTTCGTGGGAGAGACCATGACCAGCGGCATGGAAGAACTCCACCAGCATGTCCAAGGCAGAGTGGAGGCGATCGTGGAACACGGCCGGCATTTCGTCTGTTGCGCTGCCCAGGGAACCAGAGTCCATTTGGAGGTTGAGTTCGTTGAGAGTTGCTTCCCATACCTAGATAGAACATGGGTTTCGAAAATGGCGAACATGATATTTTAGATATTTGAGAGGAGACGTGATCGTATACGGAATACATTGGTGTATGATGAGTGTGAGATTGAGAAGAATGTTGCTAAGAAAGTGTGAGTGAGTCAGTTGAGGTGGTTTGGACATGTCGAATGAAAGGTTGGTGAAACTAATATATGTGGATGAACAACTGCGTGGGCGTTCGAGGAATAACTGGTTGGGTATGATTGATGGTTTGTTGCATGAACGAATGATTCCAAACGAGCATGTATGAATCGCACTATGAATGTGGACGAGGCGAAAGTGGTGGAATGTTTGGAGGAGATTGATTGTTGGTTGACTGTGTTTCTGGGTTCGTGCTACCCCACTAAGTGGGACATAGCGTGACGTTATGTAACAAATATCTCACTCACCTCATACAACGTCCTCTGGAAATTCTGCGGCAGTAGCGCAATATTCAACGCTTTCAGATGCGTCTGAAGGTAGTCGAACAATGGTTCAATAGCTTGATTGGTCGGTAGGCACTCCGGAGACCACGCCAGGTGGAACATAGCCTTCCGGAGCGCGTCCTGCATCTGTGGTTTCACGCGCCGCAGGATGAGCAGGATCTGCGATTGCAGCTGATTGAGAGTTGTGTCTAGTTGACTCGTCAAGGTGGCGTACTGAGCTTCTGTTGCGATTGTCTCGAGCGTTACGAAATCGAAGTAGTTCTCTACAAAAATTAACTATTCAAACGAATACAGGAAGTTTGTTCCCCAACAATTGATGCTAGTAAAGTATGTTTTTGCTGCTGCTGCGACTACAACTTTGTTTTAATAAACAATAATTGTTCAATTATAGGATAATTTAATAATTTAATTCTGTATTTTTATTTTCTTATAGTTAGTATAAGGAAGTGCAGCAATTATTAAAAAATCGTTTGCAATATTTTCACGGAATATTCCATGATTCCATTTGGAATATTATCTCAATGAGTTCTGTGTTAATGGATGGATAAACGAAAACGAAAAAAAAAAATAAATAGAGTAACAAAACTTCATAAGTATAAATTTTATGACAATAGGAAGAATTGAGTTGATTTCAAGGCAAAAAACCGAAAAAAATTCCGATAAAGTTAACCTGAATTAGAAACGATATTTGCATATCGGTTTTCGATAAAAACCGGTTAACTGACAACAAACTATTATTTAAAAACGGTTTAGATAGATCGGTTGCACGTAGTAATTACTAGAGGGCAGAATGCACTAAATTATCCGGTTCAAAAAACTGGTATTAAAATTTTTTGGTTAATGGTTACCAGTTTGTTTTAGGAAATATAAATATTGGTTTTGGTTTCGGTTAAAAATTACACTTTTGGTCCAAAAATAACGGTTAACCGGTTTTCTAAACCGGTTAAATTAATCGGTTTCTTGTCCTGGTTGATTTTGGTATCAATTTCAAAACCGGAAATTGAAGTTTATACACAAAACATTGGTTGCTATGCACAGGTCTATATTAAAGGGCTACTAACTAGGACATTTTAAAATTTGGCACAGTTACTTTGCAAAAGTTGTTGATTACCTTGGAGATCAACAATTTTTTCATAGCAACAGTGTTAAATCTTAAAATGCGCTTAGTATAGATCAATCAATATAATATTACTTGGAATATAAAATGTTATTTTCAATTTTACTATATCTGCTTCCAATTTTAAGTAAAACTAATTATATGTTTAATAATATACTTTGAAAAATTAATTAATAAATATTGCGTAAACTCATTGAAATAATTACCATTGGTATATAATTATAAACAAATTGTTGTGGCACTTGGCAGTAATAAATTAATATGAAAAACATTTGATACTGAATGTTGTTGACGCAAAATACAAACTGCATATTAGTCCTGAAATATTTTCGGGAAATGTATTGGTATATGTATGTGTGAGACATTCGAGAATAGACGAATGTTAGAAGAGTGGAAAAACGTTAGTAGAGATGATTTAGACATATTGAACAGAGGCCAAATAATATAAATGGTTAAAATATAAGATGTTATGTCTCAATACTCACCTAAAAGCGATATAAATTTACAAACATACTCCAAATTATTAGCAGCAATGCACATATCGTCTGCAGTTTTGAATGGTCCAATCTTTTCGAAGAACCCTGTTTCTAGCAACTTTCTATTGATAATATCTGCGTATAACAGAGCTGTTGAACAAACACATTCAAGAAGTTGTGATAGCAAGGGAATGGAATGTATTTTAGGCCACTGAAGTAGTCTCCAAAAGTCTCTTAATTGACAAAACATCACTACGATGTCAACTGCTGATGAACTATGTCGCACGAGTTTGTCGCCATCGCACGTTTTCTGAAGGTCTACCGATGCTTGAACCTATAAGATATTTTTAAGTGAATAAGTTTTGGGAATAAAAGATCTATTTTGTAATTATTGACTAATTAAAATTGATTCATAGAAACCTAAGATAGAGTAAAGATTTTTTTAATAGAAATATATTAAGGGAACATTATTTTGCCGGTAAAATTTACATTTTGAAAGATTGTTGCTTGGTAATAACTCGAGACAATTGTTTGAGCTGTAGTTTTGGGTTTAAATATTTAATATGTTAGAAACGAACTTACTCTTTGGATGGCCTTTTCTTCGCACATGCTCAACCAGCAGCTAACCGCTGGTTCAAACCATTCATAACATCGTGTTAAAAGTAATTTATGGTCACCTCCTGTTGGCATATTTTGACATAATGTTGTGAAATCTTTTACTTCTAAATACACTGCCAATATCAGTTTAATATTTGTTTCGTCTGCTTGTCCTTGGTGATTTAAAAATGCAATTATTTCATCTGCCAACTACAATCATAATATTTTAATTTAAAGTTGTTGTATATATTTAAAATACTTACAAGTTTATCTACTTGCTTAAAAACGATACTAAAGTAGGGGATACCATTCGTTCTAGAATAAATAATGTAATTAGAATCTTAGTGTATTGATTGCTGCTATTAAATGAAACTCTCTTTTGACTAAGGAATTCAGAGTTTTCGTAAACTATTTAAACGAAATGTAACATTTAACATGATATTTATAGAATTTAACTTCATTTGAATATAATTTAGTGTTACAATAATAAACTTTACAAAGCTGTCACTTTTATGATAACACATTATTACTATTTTTTAAAAACTAAACATTTAACTAATTAAATTTTTTTTTATGATAGTAAGATATAAAATTTTGTGTTTATGTTTCATTGGCCCGAAAAGTCTTCTTATTTTAGATATTTTTGACCCGCAACATAAATAGATTACCGACGCAGTCTGGTATGGGTTAATTTATATTTTGAGAAACCTACCCTTCGAATAGCTGATGATAGTAAGAAAGGCCTAGTTGTAAATTAACGTAAACTTCTCCTATGAAGTTAACGAGCGACCCATCGTATTCCTCTGAGTTAAGGATGCTTGAGCGAAGCTGGTTGAACCAATCAGGAGTTCCTTTCCGAAGGGCCGCTACTATTTCACCACGAATTTCTTTGTTAAATGGACAGCATTTCCAAAATGCATTCTAAGTAAAGAATACAAATTTCAATATAAAATTACAATTAGAAATGAAAATATTCAGTGGTAGTTATTTTCACCCAACTGTTTTAATTTTCAAAAATTGTTAGACTACCTATTTAGTCAAATTTCTATTCTACTTCTAAGAAACAAAGTTGAAATGTTATGTCATGTTTAAATTGATATTGTATTAAAATGATTTAATATTACTATCTGAAATGTTCTATTGATACTATAATGCAATTGTTTTAGAACTAGTCAATGAATTTTATATTAAATCTATTTCTAGTGTTATTCTAGTAGAAGCACTATAGATAAAGGTACTAAATATGCCAAATAGCCAAATGAGTGCAAAGTTACTAGTTCTAGACTAAATCTATGACTAGGTAAGATAGATACTAGTTGTGCCTTTATACTAAAAGTTATACCAATAGAAGGTTTCAGATTATGGATGGATTACTTGCTTAGAACGTCGAGGTTCATTGTTAGCTATTGATAAAAATCACATTGAATATTTTATTAAAAATATGGTAACATATTTATTGCAGAAAACCGTACAGATTTCTTCACAATGTTGAAGATACCATACTAAGGATTAGAATTACACTTCCAACAAATCTTTGTTTGATAAACCATTTCTCACAATTGATTTGAAAAGTGCCAATCCGATTTTGTTTTCATTAAAAATTTTTGTAGGTTTAATAAATTAAATTAATGGGGGAAATAGCTCCGTGGTAACGCACCGGGCTGTGGTTGGTGAGATCCTCAGTTCGAATCCCACTACCAACAGTTGCCAATTTAAATTTACCCCTGTGATTCTCCCTTCACTAACAACTTTGGGGGCTATGACTTGACGGCTGGTAACGGCATTTCATACGCAAAATATATCACCTACCGAGATCTGCGTAAGCATAGTGCCACACTCATAATGGGTAAAAGGCGTGATGATATATTTATTTATAAATATTCTTCTATGAAAATTAATTAAGTTTTGAAGGAACATAACAAAGTATTCAATTAAGATGAATTAGTTTGAATAGGAGTAGTTTTATTTCAAAATGATATCGTTTTAAATAAAAACGCTATGTTTAAAATTAATATATTTTTTAATTGAACCTAATCATTTTGTAAGAAATAAAATTTCCTTCAATGAATGCACACAAAAGGAATGTGGATATTTCAAAATAATTAAGTAACGTTTCAAGCGCAAATTAAAATTAGTCTCCAGATAGTTAGCTTCCTCTAATCGGTTGTTCATACTAGGGTTTAAAAAGTATCATTAGCTAACAACGAACGATGAAAATAATTGATGTAGTGAAATGTATAAATAGCATACCATACTAGCTAAGAACGCTAGGCACCGCAGTAAGTATTCTAACCGTGTGAGAGAAGCAGTGTGTAAAGCTGGAAATAATTGACGGTGGTGTCTCAACTGTTGTAACCAACGTTCTAGAAAATACACGTGGATTAAACACAATACGTTCACAATCTATACGAGCTAAATCAGCATTCGATCAATACCGAGCATCGTTGTGAATGCTTCCGTGAGCCAAGCTTCTTCCTCTCTGCTGAGGGTGCCGTTATTCCAAGCTTTCTCCAGGTCGTGGAGCAACTGAAGAAGCCAGCGAGGGTCCAGTGAGTGCTTTAGGTAGATTCTGGCAGCTGCTGCCCAGTAGGCTAGTGCTCGCTGCTGCTCGGTCAAGTCCCCCTTAAACAAAACACGAGAGCATTGAAGCATTCGTAAACGAGATGCTTAATATACGAGGTGTGGCAGAAAAGTAGTGAGAAAAAGTAGGTTCAGAAAAAAGATCCTTAGCGTCAGACCAGAAATGGCACCCATTTGGATGCTCCACCATGACAACGCGTTACTTTTTACTTTTCAAAATACATTGCTGTATTTAAAAAAATCTGATGTGCCCAGCACATAACCTCCCGCTCAATACTACTCTTAAACGGTACAAAATAGTATTTGATGATACAGGAACATACCTTCTTATTTGTTTATTTTCTATTTATATTTGAGAATTTTAATTTTCTTTCGTATATTTATTTAATTTTTTGACATATATTTCCCTAAGAAAACAGCTTCACAATCACAATGACATGTGTCACATTTCGTAAAAAATTGAAAATTTTTAAATGTTTCCAAGGTGTACTAGGAATGCAAGATTTGTGAAATCTAATTTCTTTATATTTTATTATCTCTAAACCTAATGAAAATTAATAAAATTAGTGTAATCAAAAAACATGTAAAATTAAATATTCTTCAACTTTCAACATAACACAATTGTTGAAAAAGGAAATTTCACCGTGTTTTTCACGTAAAACTGTTAAGGGCTTCAAGTAAACTGCTACTTCCGGTTGACCAATTTTATCCAAAATCTAATCAGCTCTTCATTTAAATATAAGAAGCATTAATTCACAAAATTGTATTTTTTGGTATTATAGTATTTGAGTTATGCGAGACGAAAAAATTGCCACAGACTACACACACACACACACACACACACATACATACATATATATATATATATATATATATATATATATATATATATATATACATACATACATACATACATACATACAGACAGACATCATCGCGAAAATAGTAAAATCGTATTGTAGGGACCCTAAAACGTGCTTATTCATTGAAAACTCACTACCCAATTTTTTGACCAAAAACAATACCTCCCTTACCTAGAAGTAGGCGGGAGGTAAAAATGGGAATCTTGTTTACGATTGTCGTTAAATTTTAATAAAACGGAAGATGAGAGTCTATAATAAATTTAAAGGCAATAAAATGAAAGTGTGGTAATCAAGGAACAGTAACATTTTAATTAATCTCCCAATTTTTTTTGTCTAGCAGTGTAATGATTATTACAAGTTACCTGCACAGCATGTTGATGTAAAATAGTCAAGGCAGTGCCAGGCAGCTCCCCCGACCAAGTCCAGTTCTCCCCCGTCCAATTCCTTATCTCATAATCTATAAAATTAGTCAACAAACTCTCATGCTGTCTGACTTCTGCCCAGTTATCCTCTTCGGACGTTCCCCTGTTTTCCCTGGTACTCAGCCAGAGTTTAAGCCTGATCCTTCCCTGCACAGAGCTCCTCTGAGACCTTGCCTCCAGCCGGAACCAGCCCTCCATCCCGGTGGAGGGGATGTCCTGGAGGGGAACCGTCACGCAACCGAGGAAGTCGTCCTGAGAACTCTGACGAGCTGACTGGCAGACTTGTTTGAAGAACCGGCCCAAACCACGAACTCCGCGAACTTCGTTGAGCTTGCTCACGGCTTCTAAGACGGAGGATTCGTCGTCGTGGTCCCAGATGTCCAGGTGGAGGGCGTCGCTGTTGATGTCGTCTATGTCGCTGGAAGAAGAAAATAAATGTAAAACTTTGGAAGTTTAAGAACACAAAATGATGCTTGATGCTTGTATGGACTTATTTTCATTTTGCATTTACAAACGTTCCAAAACTATTTTTAGTTATTTGTATTCTAAAAATTTGTTCCGAGGACTACAATATCTCCCGCTACTATCAAGAAACGCTCATCCATGTTGTAATTCGTAAATGGTGACAGTAAGTTTAAAATATTTATAATTTCTTTATATTTTGAGTTGACACTTGCTTAGCTTAGAAGTTAGCTAAAGTTTATAGTGTATTTAACGGCTGATGGAAATTTGGACACACTTTTAACATAATAAAATTTTATCTGGGGCTATAAACAAATAATATTGCCGTATAAAAATATTTTACAACACGTAAACTTCATCATTTCAAAAAGCTATCACACTTGCGTTACAAGTAAATTCATGGCTTGAAAACACCTCCAGGCATGCTAATTTCTAGATGACCTAATTAGAAATGATAATTGGCGTTAATTAATTCTAATTAATTACAGTTACACATGCAAATTTGCTAAACAAAGATGTTCCTACTGATTTATTAATTGTAATGAGTAAGCAAAACGAAATCAACGAAAGAGGATACGAACAACAAAATTAATAATCAGCAAAATATCTGGAGCGACACAAAATTAATTTCAGTTGACATGTAATTAGGAAAATTGAAGTCATGTAATAAATTGAAGAGGAGATGCATTTGGAAACTCAGTTTGGCCCTTGAATTTGTCTAGATCAAATGGACAACTTTATTTCTTTATTAATTTAATTATTCGTTTATATTAGTTAATTTATTTTCGAAATTTTATTTATTTGGTAATTCTGTTATTTTAGCCACAATTATCCTAGATCTCAAGCAGTGAAATTAATTGTGGCCGTGGCTTAAATTAAAGTTGAAAATATGTAAATGATAAAACTTAATGATTATTTAAGTTCAAGTTTTGATTGTCACGGGTACGATTAAAGGGGAACGCATGCAACACTCGAAAATTCTAACGCTGCCGCATCCATACGTTGCTTTCTTCAATCACTGGTTTGTTCAAACACAGCCTCATTCATACACCGATTTCTTCTAACACCGCTTTATTCACCGTACGAAAGTTCCTCGTCCTAATGCAGCGCAGAAACAAACCTAAAATTTTATGAAACTCTAAATTGAAGACTATCTACACTTTTAAAAAGTCTTAATTGTTATTCATTAAGCCACAATAATTTTTTTTTAATGTAACGTCATTATAGAGGTGTTGCTGGATCTCACACAGTAGAGATTTAAATAATTTTGTCACATAAATGTTCTATTTTATTGTAATAATAATAATAAAATAAGTTAAAAAAATATATGACTACAATTATTTACAATCTGTACTGTTTAGGATCCAGCAACACCTCTACAATGACGTCACAACATATTTAAAAATCATTGTGGCTTAATGAATAACAATTGAGACTTTTTAAAAGTGTAGATAGTCTTCAATTAAGATAAAGTTTCATAAAAAAAAAAACACACAAAACGGTGAAAGTATATTTTAGCAATAGTCATATTGCTCGTTATGAAAATGTTAAGCAAATAACTAACTGAATTTTGCATACATTCTTAATGAATCTTGAAGAACTTGAATTTCTTAATGATTGTTATAAATGGCCGATAGTGGTTGTTCAGTATTTGTGCCCTTATTAAATGACAAGAAATTAGTCCCTTGATAATTCCTATACCAACATATAGTTATTTAAACTTTGTACTACGTTAAACGTAACGTAAGTGAAATAAGGTCAAAGTGTAATCTACTGAAAGCTCAAACTAATAACAAGGTAAACAAATACAGCATTGCACGATAGCGCGATAGATAACTTTTATATGCACCTATTAAAAATAGTTTAGTGAGAAAAATATTTTAATTTCCACTGAGTTTAATACGCATAGGCTGTTAAAAACTTTATTAAAAGTATAACAATGTTATTTACTGAAACAATTAAGCATTGTTCAATGAATTTATTAATACCTGGAATAGCTTGAAAATATGTAACGCTTTAGGCATATGTAGTTTCAAATTATAATCTAGTTGTATTAGCTACTTTATTGGTTTTGTGTTATGGACGATTATCTGCGTGAATTAAAATCTGTAATAGTATTTGACATTGTCATGATTAAATAGTTTGTAACCGAATTTCATAATAAAAATCAAAATGCGGTACGATTTGTTCCGGAAACAATTAATTACGAATTTTAAACAGTTTTATTGTAAATAGAAAGTGGCTATGGGATTGACATGTGATAAACAAAACAATCAGTTGTGAAAAAATAATGTCAAAATGATTGTTTGCCGTTGTTGATAGTAACGCACAAAAACAATATCTTGAGCTTCGGCTCGTCCTGTTAAAACATACAGTTTGCAGTATTTTACGAACGCAGTTAAAGATAATAAATACTCACAATCTAAACTTCTCATTCCAGCGGGGGTTAAGGGTGTGGGGCTTGACACTGGTGGCTCTGATGAACTTGGCTGGCAGGGCCCCACTAAGACTATCTCGCTGTTCTCGAACTCGGCCATCCTTGCGCTTAAAGCTCAACTTGAAGCTGTGATGTTTCCTCAATTTCTCATGGTTTCCCGTGCTTTCGTTGCAGGTTTCGGATGTGAGGGTCCTGTTTGCTGCTAGGGGTTGCGGTGAAGATGGAGCTGCCATTGGTTGGATGCCCAACATGCAGTAGGGGTCGCTGAAACCTACAAACAAAAAGGCATGAAAGAAAATGGATTTTTTCACGACATGCCAGGAAACACAACAATTCTTCTCCCGAAATAGTGAAAGGAAAATATAGAAGTGTTACCAATATGAATGTTATTTACAAAAAATATATTGTAAAAATTATAAATTAATTCCTAATTTTATTGAATATCCTTCAATTATCTTATTATCTTATATTTTTCTTTTTCTAGGTTAAACAAAAAAACAAACAAGTTAATTACGCCGGCGACTCAAAATTAGTTACATTGGTTTAGGAGCATAGTTATTAATTATTTTTCGCTTTACAGTTTTTTTTTTTTGTAGGTTTAAATTTGTTAAATAGTTATTTGTTTAACTAGGCATCAAAATACCAGATTTACGTATTCGTTAATATTAATAAATAAAATTAATTAAGACAAAGCTAAACCTCGACAAAGACTTTTCTATGAAACTCTTGTTTTCCAAAAGTATCTTGCTTAAAAAATTATAAAATACCTTGTTATTTATAAATCTTTAACCTCATGTATTTTGGTAACTAGAAGGAATGAGACCTGTGTTCACATTCTATTCCTGGCTCAAAATGACCTCATGAATAAGCCGTTAAAGTTTGTTACACTCCTCCCGCATCTTCCTGTACGTAGCTGTTGGTTAGTCTGATATTTAAAATCGAAAATAGTCAGCAAGTGTACTTACCATTAGCGTCCTTAGCCTCCAGACCTTCAGCCTCCATGACGACGACGGATAGCACCACTATAGGTGGTTTCTCCTCTCCTGCCATGTGCAGCATCCGGTAATGTCGGTCAGGAGGAATCCCAAAAGCTCGTTGACCGTACAAGAACAAATCATCTTTGTAGTGGGCGAACTGCCCGCCCGGTGCTGGTGCCCCTACCTGGAAAGAAATTCACAAGAAATAATTCCACGTTGTATGAATTTTTAAAATGATAGAACTGGTAATGCAAGAATATTAAAACTTGGATAAGACAAGACAAAGAGCGAATTTTTATCGCAGCGTAATCGGATCTTTTACGAATTTCCTTAAATAATTAATGTTGGTTTAGGAAGAACTTAAACTTTTTTCGCTGGGGGAAACTGTGTTAAAAGAAAAGTTGTCCGTACTTTCGATTTTGCTCAAATACCAATCGCGCTTCGGTCACCGCAACGGATTACAAAATGCTGTCCAAATACTTTTAAAACTATCCTATTTATCTTTAGATAAACGATAGAACTGCTTGATTTATTTACCAGTGAAAAGGATTTTTCTGTATTTAGCTATTCTTGAATTAATACTAGTAACTTTTATTAACATCTAGTTTGAAAAGAAATATTCCCACTTACTGCATTAGCGATGGTGTACAGCATGTCAACGTAAAGCTTCTCTTTCTCTGGTGGAGGTAGAGTGTAGTCTATGGGGCAGAGCCCGAAGTCCACTTCACATGGCGGGACCTCTTGCGCGTTGGTTTCCACCACCTCGGTGATGTTCCGTCGCTGGTTTTCCTGCTTCCACGCCAGGGCGGTGAAGTTCTCGAAATACGATCCATCTAAGTCTTGTGCCCTGTCAATACAAGAGAATAAGTGAGACTCCAGGGAGAGAGTAGTTAGTGAAGAAGTTGATAATTGAGGAATGATATATGTTTGTTTTGTTTGAGACAATTGAGAGACGAAAAACTTAAATGAATTGACTGCTCATAAACAATTGGTTACGGATGATTGAGTTTATTTTGTGCTGTCAAACGTCCTGAAATATTGTAGAGCAAAAAACTTGATGTGTGAAGCAAAGTATTTCATTTTCGTTAATTTTTCTATAATAATTTAGGAACGTTTGAAAGAAAAAATCAAACTAGTTACAACTCTTAAACGACATTTGTAATATCGATCAATTTTTATAACCTGTTTATTGTTTTATGTACTCTGTACATGTTGAGGATTGGGTAAACAGTTGTCTTCTTTTAAAATAATGTTTGGCTAACCCCTTCATCAATGAGTTTTCGCTTACATGTGAGAAGAATAAAATAGTCATTGGTTAAGTCTTGAATGCGACTTAAAGTCATGGACCAATATAAATGTACATTGAATGCGTTCTCTACTGCACTGCACTGAAGTAGTATGCATTTTGTAATGTTATATTTAAAGAAAAGGGTTCATGTAGTTCATTTAAAGTTCAGTTAGCATAACAACTGAAATACGTCTAACCAATAAATAAAATGGTTAACTAAAATTTTTTGGTTTAACCTTGTACTGAAATACCAGGCCTAAGAGCATTAGATTTTCTAGTTATATATAATATATACGAGTATAATTGAAATATTTTCAAAAGGTACAATTAAGTGTCAAACCTGTAGCATTTCTTGTATTTTCGATACTAGTTAATAAGCACCAAGTTTAATTTTGCAATAAACAACCACGTTTTTACTGAAAATGCTTACAAAATGTCTTATTCTTTCACGATTGTATAGAAATGTATTTAAAAATGACATTTTATGTTGAGGTCGCATAATGAAATTAAGTTTTTGTAAATTTTCCCTGAATTAATAATTGAATCCAAATATAAAATTCAATCGAGTGGGGTCATCGAAATTATAACTTATTTACATTTAGGTATTGACATCAAATATCGAATTGCGTTCGGAAATAACATTGAAGCGATATATTCACATTTTCTGTAATCTGTTTTACAAATAACGAAGCATATTGACTACGAATTTACTAACATATGTAATGCACAGTACATTTATTAATGAAAGTATATTACATATTGTGGTTATTAAAGTAACAAGTAAAATGTTTTTTGCAATACCTGTACTGTAAGTTACCCATTAATAACAAAATTTAAACACAGTGGAACTTTCATTGCACAATTGGTTTTCATGGTTACATCATTTACTTACCAACCACGGTGGATGGTAAGTAAATATATATCATTCAAATTTTATTTTTAACCTCAAGCTGACAGCTGTTAATTTTGATACCTATTTTTCCTTTTCTTATATTTACGCAGGTATTGCAAAAAATAACTTACTAACCTCGAACTGTAAGTGATTTTTTAGGTCTCGAATATTTAGGAAATCTCGACCCTACGGGCCTCGACATCCCAAACTACATTCTCGACCTAAAAACTTTCACTTACAGTTCACGGTACGTAATATACTATTACTGCTTTAAGGAGGTGACAGACTCGTCGGTCATTTCCTCCATTCAGCAGTCAAAACTGTTTTACCTTGCTTGCAATGTAAATAACTTTAAATATTATAATTTGTTTTTCTTCTAAAACGGAATCTAGATATCATTTTGTCATAACAAAGTAAAGGACTATTTAACTAGTCCGTGTGTCCTATGCAAACATATACGTGACCAATCTACTCTACTAATGAGGAAATTGTTGTCAAATTTAACCAACCTCGTAGCTCTTAAGGTTCTAGAGATCCCAATGCATTCGTACCTTAAATTGGACAAACAGTATATCCAATAAAAGTTACTGAGGAATTAAATAGTTCTGATCGAATTCTTCAATTACGTTCAAATTATCTGATTGACTAAACGATACTATTTTTTGTCTATGCAGATAAAACTAACAATCTTATTTATCCAGTATTAAGCATACTTCCATAAAAAGCAGAGAAAAATAAACATTATTTGAATAAATTTCATGCCAGTCACACTATTCATTCGCTCTTTCCTTTCAAGCAGGAAGGATAGAAGAACAAGTTGGTCTTTTCTTTGAAAAAGATGGATTACTCTCATAACTTGTTTCTACACAGATTAAATTAATAAAGCACTGTAGGCAATATGATTTGAGATAGCGAAGCAAGCATAAATTGATAAATTAATGAACATTTCGTGTAATTCGATAACGTAGGCATGAAAATTGCCAAAGGAAAGAACCAAGCCACGCTCGGGGTTAAGAGCTACGTGTTTCGTACCCGAAAACTTACGAATTCTACACTTAATTAAGTTTTAGCGATTTGGTTTTGATGTAAACATGCGAAGATAGATTTACATTGATACTGTGTTTACATATAAACAATAGGAACACCAAATCTATGACATCGAATCTATAAGAGATAATTATTTTTGCTGAAAGTCAAAGCTTTACGCTATAATGTCGCACCATTTTTTTCATTCAAAAAATACTTATTTTTATTTTACCATTTATAAGAAATGTCAATAGCATAGTTTTTAAAACATAACGATTAACTTTTGTATCAGTCTGTACGTAACTATAGTTGCGCAAGCGTAGAAATACTTTGATGGAAACTATCTCCCTCAGCTCGCTTTTTCCATACAGGAAGCGCATGGCAGAGCGCGTTCCAATATTACTATATTTCAGTGCGTTTCTACAATAAATTCAAACCGCTAGATGTACTAGTAACATTCTTCGGTAGCATTCATTGCCTCGGCTTCGCCTCGTCAATGAAACGGCAGCCTCTGCTGTAAATCTGGTATTTTGATGCCTAGTTAAACAAATAACTATTACGAGGGGCACTGCTAAAGTTCGCGGAATCAAGTACTCTCTGCATTTCCAGCGTTCTGCGATTGTCATATTCGTAAAATTTGACGTTTTTAACCTATAATTCAGTTGACAGTTTGATTTCAAACTGCTCGGTTTCGTTTCAAAAAAATTTAACGGGAGCAATAATTGTGTGAAATATGGAAATTTCGAATCGTGACTTCCGAGTGATGATTTTTTATGATTTTCGATACGGTTTAACACCGCAGCAATGTGTGGAAAAACTTAATTCGTTATTTGGGGATGAAGCACCATCCAAAACTATGGTTTACAAATGGTTCGCAGAATTCAAGCGTGGAAGACCAACGTTTGATGACGATCTTCGCGAAGGTCGTCCATGCACCTCTGTTGTCGCGAAAAATATTGATGCTGTGCGTGAAATGATTTTGTCAGATCGGCATGTGACCTATAGTGAGATAGAAGCATCCTTAGGCATTGCAGCGAAACAAATACATACGATTTTGCACGATCATTTGCATGTCAGGAAGCTTTGCAGTCGTTGGATCCCACACAATTTGAAAGAAGAACAAAAACAGGCAATTGTCAAGTGGTGCAAGGAAATGCTAAAGAAATTCGAAGGGGGTCGTTCAAAATTGGGTATATTACATCGTAACAGGCGACGAATCTTGGATTTATTCATATGAGCCTGAAACTAAACAGCAATCGACTGTATGGGTGTTCCAAAATGAACCTAAACCCACAAAAGTGGTGCATTCACGAAGCGTTTCGAAAAGAATGATTGCTTGTTTCTTCGGAAAAACCGGTCATGTTGCAACTGTTGCATTAGAGGATCGAAGGACAGTTAATGCTGACTGGTATACTTCAATTTGTTTGCCGGAAGTTATCGCTGAAATCAGAAGGAACAACATAAACCGGCGAATCATTGTTCATCATGACAATGCAAGCGCTCACACAGCACGGCGAACTGTAGAGTTTTTGACCAGTAACAACATCCAATTAATGACTCATTGCCCATATTCGCCTGATTTATCGCCCAATGACTTCTTCCTATTTCGACATGTCAAAAATAAAATGCGTGGCGGGCGTTTTTCATCGCCTGAAGAGGCCGTTGAAGCATTTAAATCACTTATTTTGAAGGTACCTCGCTCAGAGTGGCAAAATTGTTTTGAAGATTGGTTTCGTCGGATGCAAAAGTGTATAGATTTTAAAGGAGAATATTTTGAGAAGCAATAAAGCGATTTACATAACGTAATTTGTGTTTTGTTTTACATTTTCCGCGAACTTTGGCAGTGCCCCTCGTATCTATGACTCATATTCGAGATATAGCGCACATTAATCACTAATCCATAATTAATTCGTCCACATCGACGTCAACCATAAAATGGTAGAAACTGATTTAAGGGACCTCTAAACATGTATGTCCTCAAATATCTGGCTTTAATTTTTTTATCATTATAATAACAAGTATAAAAAAGTAAAAATCTACATGAATCCATTCATATTTATTAATAAGTGAATGAATTGACAAAGATGGCTCCCTGCAAAGCTGTCCCAGCTGGAATTGAGTGAAAGACGCGCTGATATATTTATTTATTTGTCAAATTCGTGCGAGTAAATAGCTTTCCTCCTATAATTAAATTTCCGTTCTGGAATTGAAGTAGTGACATATCAATATGTTTATTTCTTTTCTCACAGTCAAAGACCGGTCGGCGAAACTCACAGAGCATATTATATTAAACGGCGAGGTTTTCGTTTAATCTCTTTGATATGAATTTGCTTGTGCTTGAACCGAGCGCTCTGACTTATGCAGTGTGAAGAAATCTTCAATTTAAAGGAAAAAAGTTTTGATATTATATTTGATTCAAGGTAGAAATTTAATTGAGTTTACAAGAAAATATAATTTGTTTCCAATTTAAATATTACTGCTTTCATGGAAACAAATCCACAAAGGAAAATTAATGCTTAGTGAAATTACAGGATTTTTAGATTTACTTTTCGTATTTATTTAATTAAAATATAGAAGCAAAATTTGTCTCTCTGAAAACTGAACAAAAACTTATTAGTCTTTGATTCCTCTGTAAATGGAAATTCTATAATAATATTCTATAAATTCTATAATATAATAGTAAATCGAATTTATTTTACTCACAGTCACAAATTATTTTGGATATATAATAATTTTCATAGTAAAACACAAACAGTTTTTAATAAAGTTAAATATTTAATTAATCTATAATACTACGACTTGAATTAAATTTAACTTAAGTTTACATATTAGTAGATAAATTCACTAATGAAAGGATGCGATGATCGACTGATGTAGGAAAATGGTAAATCAAAAAACGGACTAGCAGTCAAATAATTTATTCAAAACTATGCCGACGTTTCAATAGCAACGGGCTTTTCTTCTTTAGGCGTAAGTTGAGGTCAAAAAATAATTAAATAACATGGACACATACAAACATATTAAAAAACACGTAGAAAAAATTTGAGTCAAAAAGTTAAAATGTGCACAATAATAAAATATAGTTAAAAATTAAATATATCTAATTTCTACCAAATCTGGAGCTGAACTGAGTTCGTAACTTCAACATAAAAATTATAAACTTGAAGATTCATAAAAATATTGCTAATAAATTTTGAGTTATCATAAATTTTCACAAACACTACATACGAATTGACATAATTGTCAAAATAGTGAAATCGTACTCTAGGGCTCCAAAACGTGCTGATTTGTTGAAAATTCACTACAGAATGTAAAAAGCATAAAACCCTTAACTCGATCAGAGTAATTTGAAACAACATTGAATTTTCATTATTTTGATGCGACCTCAATATCCAGAACTGTATTTTATAAAAGTTATTTGAGAATGCTCTCGAATATTTGCACGAGGTGAACAACCTACTATAGGCAGGAAGGACAAATATTACAAAGAAGCTTGACTTGTATTTCTCGTGCTTCTCCTGTTTACAAGGATACCAGAAAGGAAGAGCGTTTTTAAACGGGCTCAAATCGTCCTTTGGTTCAGCTTTCACTGACATTCAAGTGCAACGGAGAGAACTCAACCGAACCGACCCAGGAAAAGCCACGATTTTCACAACATTTCAGTGTAAGAGTAAAAATATGGTGATGACTAAAACGTACATTGAGAGTGTACATTTTAGTATGTCGAACATCTCTTGAGAGAGCGTCAAGTTATATTGTTGGTATGTCACATTGGCCTTGGACATGGTACATACCTACAACATGTTTATGTTATGTTACCGTACTTATAACATATTCACAGTTAATTAGAAAGTTTTATATATTTTATGTAAAAATATAGCAAAAAAATTTTAAATATTTTATAGTGTACACTGAACAACTGTGAAATATATTTAATTTAATTTTGCTAAGTGGTTATATATTTCCGTATCGCGACATAACTGTGTTGGCGGGGTTATAGTATGTATGTGTAAGAAAGAAAAAGTAAAGTGCTCATACTCACACCTTGCATTTCGCAGTTACATTATACCATCCGCGTAACCCAAATCCATTTAAAGTCGAACAATTTGTGTAGAATTATGTTTGATAATTTTCAGGATAATATCCTTTCGGTCACGAGTCGGCCATTGGTAGTTGTTGGACACGCGAGCCAACGATAAGCTACGCACTTGACAATAATAAATTAAAAGGACTATTGTTATTTCACCGGCGTCTGGGGCACATAATGCGGCACGCGAGAAAAACGGAAAATAGACTCATGTTGTATGTTTGTTATGTGGAACGATAGTGGGTACACCGGCCTGTAAACTCATTCATTACTTGGAGAGTAAAAATAGATATTTTCTATTTGTATGGCTTAGCGTAGTGAAAGGCGCGAACACAGCGAATGAATACGTATACGTGCTATTTATTCAATTATAATTCTATTGTGAAAAAATGAAAAAGTGGCAGGATATTTGTTTCTATTCCCGTGTTCTTATAACACTAAACTGCACTGTAAACACGTCGTTAAGAAGATCTATAAACGCACTGTTTGTGGTACTTTTCATTTTTTTAATACATTGAGTCCCGCACTGTCCACTGTAAAATCATATTTCTCTCACACGGACCGGCATTTTTAAATTACGTTTATAATTTTTAATAGTTATTTACTTTACAAGTGGGCAAAGTAAGGAATTACCCACGAGAAAAATTTTATTGAGAGGGTAATTCCACTTTGCCCACGTGTGAAGTATAATGTTTTATCCAACATCTCTAAATAAATGAAAAATTTACTTAAGAGATATTATTTGACAGTGACATATGCTTTAAATTTTTGAAATTAAAATGTCAATTGAAGTGGTTACCAAGATGTTGTGTGTTATTATTATTGTTATAAATAAAAAAAATTCTCACAAGTGGATTTTCTCAAAATTATACCCACAAGTGGTAATCTGTTACTTTCCTTGTTTAAAATCGCCATAGTTATAGAGCATTTATTGAGAGGTGTTGGATAATAGTTATTTACTTTACAAGTGGGCAAAGTAAGGAATTACCCACGAGAAAAATTTTAGCTCACGAAGCCGAAGGCTGAGTGAGATAATATTATCGAGTGGGTAATTCCACTTTGCCCACGTGTGAAGTATAACGTTTTGTCCAACACTTCTTAATAAATGGAAAATTTATTAAAGAAATATTATTTGACAGTGACATATGCTTTAAATTTTTAAATTAAAATGTCAATCGAAGTAGTTACCAAGGTGTTGTGTGTTATTATTATTGTTATAAATAAACAAATACTCACTAGTGACTTTCCTCAAAATTATACCCACTAGTGGGTTATCTGTTACTTTGTTTAAAATCGCCATAGTTTTAGAGTATTTATTGAGAGGTGTTGGATAAAATATTTTTATGTTTACAGTATTTTTCTAGGACATTTTAAAAGAAAAATATTTCACCTATACATTGTCTTTCTTGAGACACTGTTTCTATGCCATAACGGTGAAATTTTACTACCAGTCGCCTCCTTTAAATAGGTATGACAGGTATTTCCGGCAATATAGGATTTGTCATACCAAGTTTTTTTGAAAGAGCATGAAATTTCCTAAAAGGTGCTCTAAGTATGACTAATTTTCGCGATATCAGTAAAACATTGCTCTTTTTAAATAATTATTAATTTTATTTAACATCTTTATGTAGTTACCGATTGATTGGCTTGGCTGGTCTCTGTGAATAAATAACTTTGTTATTATTCTGAGACTGTATTTTATGAAACAGTTGACAGTTTTTATTGTCTTTATATTTTTAATATAAATGTTTCATAGACAGTTTTTGATTTTTAGTCATAGGTATATAAAAGAAAGAATAAATCAAAGAAGTATAGACATCCAGAACCAGAAAGATTTAGTAACATCGATTCTTCTAGATATAACCCAAAATATAATAACATAAGAACTCTCGGCATACCTAGATATTTGAAATGGGAAAAATCGAAAACATTAGGAAGGTAGCAAGGTACAGGAGCGGAAATGAAGAGAAAGTCAACGATTACTGGAAACCAGACGAAGAGAGAAGATGCAGACTATATGGAGAGGGATGGAAAACAGTAGAACATCTGTTATAGGAAAGCGGTGAACTTAAAGAAGAGAGAAGAAACAGAGAAGAAATCCTAGAAGATTCGGAAATAGGGTTAGGATGGTTGAAAGAAATAGAAGAAAGAAGGAAAACACTTAAACTGTAATATGAAATGAAATTACATGTACATATTTATTAATTATTTAAGGGATAAAAATGTATAGTATTAAGCAGAGAGGCAAAAAAATAGTCATACCTGGCTTATATTGCTCGTATGATCATTTACTATCGATTTATTCAAAAGTTTTTGTATTCCGCGCTTACGGCACTTGGAGTAAAATAAAAATTCAAGTGGTGTGTATTTACCGATGTAATTAACTAGAAATTATATCAAAAACAATACCAGTTTTTCTGCAATCACAAAGCAACATCGAATAAAGCGAAACTACAGATACAAATAAAAAAAAATTAGTTTCGGTGTGTTCTATAAATATTAGCAATTTGCGTTTCCCTATTACGGTACAGCGAGTACGTTGCCTAAAGTATACAATTTCAGCAAACAAAGCATAGACGCATGAAAACATATTAGTCTGCACGGTAGCTAATAATTTGAGCGTGTATTGTGCAAAGTTGTGCACACGTAGAGCCACCACTATCACCGGTGCGCCAATCAACCCTCCAACCTACAGACAACAGAGGTCAGGTCACCAACCAGAGCTGTGATCTCATTAATGAAACATATCAGCCATCCACAGCAGAGCACAGTACAGAGACATATCACTTGCTCCTCCGCCAAAAAGTTAATAGGGGTCGTGTCGTACCCTATCAGCATACCGTCAACACTCGGATCATTATAAAAGATCAATGTTTTGATTATTTACCTTGGCAAGTTTCAATAAAGATAAGAACGTTTAGAATGTAAATTGTAGATTGGATCTCGGCAGATATGGCCCTGTAATTCATCCGGAAATAACAGACTTGACGGCATAAAAGCATATTTCAGAAATATTCAATTGAAAGAAATATCTTGCTAAAATAGTATATCTCTGAAATACAGCTTATTTTGAATAGTTGAAGTATGGTTTACGTTAGGCCGTGTAAATCTAACACCCAATATGTACTATGTTTTTACGTTTGAGGTGTAAGGTTTCCCTGGACGTAATAAAATAATGTTGTTCGATATTTCCAGGGTACATAAACAAAGCTTGGACTATAATTTGATTCCATGACAATGTAGACGCCCATTTGCACAAATGACACTTTTATTCCAATTAATCAAGTTGTCACTTCGGCTACAATAAAACAACAAAAGACTGATTTACAATAGAAACACTTATCTAGATTACGACAATGTTTAATCTTGGAGAGCAGTTTATAAATTATTCAGAGCGCAATAAATAGCTGCGTCACTTATATATCGCTATAGATCCGCCACAGAGATTTCGCTATGATTTGGTTTCACTCAGGACGGTATTCAACGACATTTCCGATACATAGGTAAGAAGAAGGAAGGCCGGTAAAAACTTGGGAGGTAGAAGTCGAAATGGTAGCAGAAGATAGGGGTGCTAAATGGCAAGAATATAAAGAATTAGTGGGTGATAAAATTGCTTGGAAAAACTATTAGAAATTGAAACCAAAATATAACACCAACAGTCAATTTATATTGAAAAGTAGAAACGCTTTAGCATTAAGTAAGTATTTTCCCCTGTAATAATAGATATTGAAATGCATGCGTACATAACAAATGGTGTGACTTTATCAGTAAAATATACCTACAGTTCAGAACATAAGTACTAGTATCAATTTAACAGTATTGTACGGAGAACATATCTAGTGGAAAATGAAACGAATAATTTAGTTAAGTAAATTGTAATAAAGAATTGCGTTACAATAGTTACATCGAAATTGGAAGATATTTCTTTAATAAAATAATGTTGATTAAATTAGAGAATAGATTACGGAATATTTCTCCGCTGCTCCCCCTGATTTTAAATGGGTAGTGTACTATGAATAATAGAGCGAATATAAGAACGCTATTGGAGCCACCTGCTAAATTCTTTTAACACCATGCATTTGATTAAGGACAAACTGATTTTCTATGTTAAGCGCCTTTTATTTGCGTTTTAATTAGCATCGTGTGCATTAATTATGAATCCTTTGCAGTCATTAAAAATAATTTGTATGCTGGGTGGCACGATATTATTTATTGATTCAATAAGAATTATTGCTTCATCAACTAAGAATTGAACGTGCCATGAATATCTTATAAAGATATCGATTCGGTATAACTAACTATCTGTAGCTTGAAGCTAGATTTGTGAACTTTTAATATTGGTCGATTAAATAAATTTGATATCCATAGTAGGTAACTATACTTTGCGAAGTGTCTACATGTAAAGTTTACACATTATTTTTTCTGAAAATACCCAAATAACAGTTTACAATCTACTATTTTTTAAACTAGCTTGTTACATGTTTAATTAAATGACAGGTGACATTCAATAATAAATATAAGAATAAATATAACACAGCTTTCAGTCCTTAATAAAGATTCCATTGTCCATTGGAGTAATTCTTCATGTAGTGAAAATTTGTGATATAGTTAATCAAATTGAGAAAAGAGATGTAACATAGTTATTTGTTTAAATGATACCAAAATACTAGATTTAATGTAAAACTGGGATTGATGCCGTGTTGAACACTTTTTTTGTGGTTTTTAGAATTAACATCTTTTTTTATGAAGATGGGAAGAGGAGTAACTTCCTATGGTCATATGCCACCTCATAAGTGGATGATAATGAATTTAGGTAAACACAAATGACTATGCTCTTCAGTGGGATTCGAACCCACGACCTCTGGCGTGCTAGGCTAGGAACAGATTTAAAATTATTTTAGTAATTATATTTAATATATATTCGAAAAGTTATCGACGTCAATTAAGTTGCTATGCGTTTGTTGAACGCTTGTTATGTAAATATTTTTATTGTCTAGGTATTAAAAGTGACATTTTACAGATTGCTATTTACTTGTTTCTCTATGTCGTTCGTGTATCTTTTTATATTGCAATAATCATGGTTTCTATGTGAAAAAAAATATAACTGGCGCGTCTATTATATATACCGGGTGGAGCATCATACCTGTGTACATAGGCGATTAACATGAAAAAACAGTTTTTTCGTGCGCATTGCTCCCCAAATTATTTTAGGCAAAAATGCTTCAAATACATGTTGTAGAGCATAAAATTCTGCATCTAAATCAATAAACAGAATTACTTTTACTTGCTTTATAAGGACAGAAATTAAATATGAAAACATGGAAAATAACGTTGAAAATATCAAATAGCCATGGAATTGAAACAAAAATAAATAAATGCTTGACATTTGACAGATGAATGATTAATTTGACGGGTAAAATATCAAATTGACAGAAAAACGAGAAGCATTTATTAATTTTTGTTTCAATTCCATGGCTATTTGCTATTTTCATCGTAATTTTGCATGTTTTCATATTTAATTTCTGTCGTTACAAAGCAAGTAAAAGCAATTCTGTTTATTGATTTAGATGCAGAATTTTATGCTCTACAACATGTATTTGAAGCATTTTTGCCTAAAATAATTTGGGGACCAATGCGCACGGAAAAACTGTTTTTTCATGTTAATCGCCTATGTACACAGGTATGATGCTCCACCCGGTATATATATATATATATATATATATATATATATATATATATATATATATATATATATATATATATATATATATAATAGACGCGCCAGTTATATTTTTTTTCACATAGAAACCATGATTATTGCAATATAAAAAGATACACGAACGAATATATGTATATATATTTCACAGGAAAATAGAGTAATTAAAAGGGTTAAAGTTAGTATAATCTTCCCCAATTATTTGCTTATGGTTGTTCAAAATTTTGAAAGAAAACTGACTTTCCCTGCACTACTTAAATTTCACCACTATTTATAACGTATTTTTTGCAATACCTGTACTGTAAGTTACCCATTAATAACAAAATTTAAACACAGTAAGTGGAACTTTTATTGCACAATTGGTTTCCATGGTTACATCATTTACTTACCGTTCACGGTGGATGGTAAGTAAAACTTACCGTTCAAGGTGGACGGTAAGTAAATATATATCATTCAAATTTTATTTTTAACCTCAATCTGACAGCTGTCAATTTTGATACCTATTTTTCCTTTTCTTATATTTACGCAGGTATTGCAAAAAATATCTTACTAGCCTCGAACTGTAAGTGATTTTGTAGGTCTCGAATGTTTAGGAAATCTCGACCCTACGGGTCTCGACATCCCAAACTACATTCTCGACCTAAAAACTATCACTCACAGTTCACGATACGTAATATACTATTGCAGCTTAAATGTAAAACTTATCACGTCAGTAGTAAAAGAATAAATAAAGAAAAATGCATTTCATGCTATTGTAGTTGAGCTTACTTTAGTAGATTTTTTTTTAGATTAGCTTAGTTCGCTTGTATTTTTAATAAATAAATTCCAGGTTTAGTTAATATTCGCTGAACAACTTGTTGTAATAGATCATATGAAATGATTCTACCTTTTCATTATATTTTCCTCAATTCTGAATGAATACCAGAGACACCAGTTTTCTACTGATTCGTTCCCATTATGAAAACAAATGTTCATTGATTTGTCAAGGAACACGTGCGTCGTCCCCATTGATAGCTGTCCCATTCGTTTCGTATTCCATCGCGATGTCAGAACTATCTCAATTAACAGAATTCTGTAGCTGCTCTCGCATTTTCTCATATCACATTCGTGATACGTACCGCTGCTGAATTCCACAGCCAGATACGATCTTGTCTGGAGTACCTGCACGTCGCTCAAAAATCTCATTTCTATAGCAATCAAACCATGTTCGCGTTTCCTCCGCTTTAATGTCTCGTTCGTGAAATGTAATTACGATCTAAAGAACATATAAAGAGTTTGATTTTCCAAATGAAGTGATCTACTTTTAGAACTAATAGTTCCAAGTTACTTCCTGTCTCCGGTAACATTGCTCTGTATTTTCCAATATACATTAAGAAATTTGATGTGCGCAAAAATACAAAATAGAGCAAAGAATTTGGTAAAAGCTAATATTATTTCATACCTTTGTAAAAAAAATACCACAGTAAATCAATTAGTTATAGTGACATGATAGGCCTTCAAATAAACTACCTACTTCCAGTTCTAGGATATCCATTCAAATTCTAAACAAGAAATTTAAATTGGTAGTGTTATCTAGAATGATTAGCATTTAGATAAACGTTGAGGTACTCGGATTTGAAAAAACTATGTGTCACATATAAAAATCTGTTGTGGCCAACACATAACCTCCCGCCCAATACTATTCTTAAACGGTACAAAATAGTATTTGATGATATAGAAACATACCTTCTTATTTGTTTATTTTCTATTTATATTTGAGAATTTTAATTTTCTTTCGTATATTTATTTAATTTTTTGACATATATTTCACTAAGAAAACAGCTTCACAATCACAATGACATGTGTCACATTTCGTAACAGATTGTAAATTTTTAAATGTTTCCATGGTGTACTAGGAAAGCAAGATTTTTGTGAAATCTAATTTCTTTATATTTAACTGTTAAGGGTTTCAAGTAAACTGCCATTTCCGGTTGACCAATTTTGTCCAAAATCTAATCAGCTCTTCATTTAAATATAAGAAGCAAAAATTCAAAAAATTGTATTTTTTGGTATTATAGTATTTAAGTTATGCGAGACGAAAAAATTGCCACAGACTACACACACACACACATACATACATACATACATACATACATACATACATACATACATACATACATACATACATACAGACATCATCGCGAAAATAGTAAAATCGTATTGTAGGGACCCTAAAACGTGCTTATTTATTGAAAACTCACTACCCAATTTTTTGACCAAAAACAATACCTCCCTTACCTAGAGGTAGGCGGGAGGTAAAAAGGGTAAACTGCGAGATTTCTTAATTTTATATTCTTATTTGAAATTATTTGATGTCTTTTTTTTTTCAATAAACAAGATTAGTTAATTACCGCCCAGACTCTATTACTTTTAAATGTAATCACATAAACTATCGGTAAATGGTTCACTTTTTTGCTAAAGTAGATATAAACAAAGATATTTAATTACTCTTTTAATTATAAAACGGTACAAGGCAAGAAAAATGTTTTAAATAAAAATTGTAACTACTGTTATTCTACATTTTCTTTAATATAATAAAATTTTCTTTACATAATTACCATATCTTTTATTCGAAGCATTTTTTTGTAAAATAATTTTAGAACATTAGATAGACATCGCTAAAACTTGTTGTGTTTAGAATTTGATTTATATAATTCTTGTACTTTTGCTCTAAAATCTACAGGAAAACCAATTTCCGCACATTTTTAAACTCCTATGTTCCACGTTTCCTTGCACACACTGTGCAATAAAGCAAAAAATAGGTTAAGTATAAAAAACTACAATTTTTTCACCGCTGATTATTGATTTTAATGAATTTAATTCAAAGGACAAAGTTCAATGAGACGGGTCTCGCATACGTACAAAAAGTTATCGCTAATATAGTTAAATCATATTTAAAGAATTTAATGCACCATCCATATTATCATCAATAAATGTGACTAGAAGTAAAAACATGAAAAGTATTTAGAAATAGCAATTATTGTGAAATGTCTCAGTAAGATTCTAGAATTGCTTCATTCCTGCATTCTCTATTGACGTCATAAAAGATTAATTCATACTTGATTAATACTTGTTCTACTTTTTAGCGCTTGCATATTGATTTACTTTGTCACCATCGTATATAGTTTTATTGATTTACATAGACAAGACAGAGAAGAAAAGTGAGAATTTAAAATGCATTTTACATTAGCTGGGCGGTTCTTTCCTTTGTTCAAACTTCATAGAAGAATATAAACCCTTTACGTTTTACTTACTTCAATTTTATTCTACTTTCATGTCATGACATTTTATTAAATACATTTACCATTGGAAACAAAGTTATTTATCTACGCACAAAATATTACTGTAGAAATACAAATATTTTATTTATGTGCAACTTATCATGAGGTAATTAGGAAAAATTAACCCTTTAGTTGATTATTTTCAGTAAGTTTTTGAGGGCGAAATTTGACGTCTTGTAACCGCACAACACGCGAAAAAATATATCATATACCAGATGGTTCATCGGTCTATATTTTTGATATTATGCAAATATTACCGAATATTTTTTCAAACAAGGTTTATTTTAAATTACCAAGTCTACATGTTTACAGTATACTTATTTATTTATTGTCCTAAAATGATCAGTACAGAAACTATTCATGTTTTAATTAATAAATAATCACTTTCAAAAATTGTGCAATGAATTATATTCTATCACATAGTTTATCATATTTTATTCAGTTTGTTGTGTTGATGTTCAAGGGTAATTTGAACATCTTTCACTTTATTTATTGTTTTTAATTTTATGGCATACTTTCTGTGTGTGATTCTTTATTAATTAAAACATTATCATTTTAGGACTATGGGTTAATCTTTCCATCTACGAATATAATACTATATAAATTATTCAGTAAATAGATAAAAAATGTCGTATCTAATTTATAGCTCAAATGATAGTAATAGTTCTTGCTGCCTTTTTTTGATAAGTAATTTTTTATTTACTCGACGAATAACTTATCCAGAAGTTTATTCGTAGATGGAAAGACTGGCCTTAAAATGAATAAGAACTGTTTTAAAGGTAGGTACACAAAAGATTTTCTAAAACTAGGTTATTCCACTTAAAAATATTAAAATGTCAATGTGATTGAACCTCCGATAGAAAATTTTGTACTGCATATACGTGGACATTTTAATTTAAAATAAATCTTGCTTATTAACATTTTTTCTTACCCAACCTAGTATTTAAAATAATTGAGAAAAATAAAAAACACAAACCAATGGACCAAGCGGTATATCCTCTAAACAAAATACCACATTCAGAAATGTTTAATATATTTATTTCGTTAAAACAATAAAATTATTTAGTACTAGTGTAAAGCCTGTTTTGTACTATTCTTTTTTGGCAACAAACTTTGAAAAATTTCATACTAGGTTTACTTGCATAATGTAATTCAAGAAAAATTAATACTGGAACCGTATTAAAAAACTAAATTTGGATTCAATTTTGATTCAAGTTTCAAGCTAGACCTGCGCACTGAAAGCGTATTCTCTGTTAACCACCCTAATCGCAGTTTTATCTGATATCAGATTTTGTTTTACTTTTACATTTCATATACTTTAATAATATTTTTGTCAGTTTATGTTTTGTTTTATTCATTTTACAAACACAACACTCAAAATGTCAAAATCTCGGTCAAAACTGCATTTTTGTTAATTGGCAGCATTACTTGACGAATGACCTGGTAACTACTACAAAAGGTAGTTATGATTCTAGAAAAAAATTTCTAAAATCTAGTTTAAATTTCTAACCAAAAAAGTATAATGAGAAACAGGCTTATATTTTGTGAATATATACCTATAATAAATTTTATTTTAATCGTTGGAACTAGAAAATACGTGTAATGTTTAATTTGTAGTAATATCGAACACA
Organism: Poecilus cupreus; assembly: GCA_963942605.1. Taxonomy (NCBI): domain Eukaryota; kingdom Metazoa; phylum Arthropoda; class Insecta; order Coleoptera; family Carabidae; genus Poecilus; species Poecilus cupreus. The sequence continues at coordinate 10,972,447 of OZ012731.1, forward strand.
GCTGTGCTTTAGTTTGGAATAGACTTGTTTCGTCAGAATATTTTGTATTTGAGAGTGTCTAGTCGTTCTTGAACCTTTAAACAGAGAAGTGTTGTGTGTTTCCAGCTGATGGCCTGGCGTTCATATCCCAAAATATGAAATTTATCAATAAGGTAAGTGCTAACAATTTATTTTAAATATTGGTTCTATCTGGGTTTGGTATGTCTCCTATTTAAAACCTCAGTTATATATTGTACCTTAGGCTAGTTAGAAACTATAGGATGTATGTTTATTGACAAGTTCGTCTCTAAAAACTAAGCAGCAGTAAACTAAATATAAATGAGTTGTAACACATTTAAATGGGTAATTCAATAAATATTGAGGAGTCAAATGGATGAATGCCAGCCACGTGTAGGCATTTCACAAATTGGAATTGATCGGTAAGAAATCTCATCGCCCTAATATAATGAGGCAGTAAAATGTATCTCTTGTATGTTTCAATATGTAATGTAAAAAAGTAAAAAATAATGAAGCATGTTTGTATGATTAATCTAGTTTCATTTTAGTAAGTACAATGGAGTCGTCTCAGTAACTAAATTGTTACACTTCTTGTATAATAAGAACAGATTTGTTTTTCGAAAGCCTGTTTTGTCAGAGAGGAATATTCTCGACTTCAATGCCTCGCATGTAATTGCCCAAACTTTATCAGAACTGCTTTTAATAATGCAATACACTATTATTTAATCCAGTAATTCGTCATGTACTTGTAGCTTTCTTCATACTTTAAATTTTCACTTCAAGTTTGAAGATTTGAAGGCACCAGATATTTATTTTTTTTAATGGCTTTAATTTAGATACATTGAATAATAATCATTTTGTGTATTATTAAAAACATTTCCATTATCTTTTTTATGTATTCTTGGAGATAGCATTCAATTTTAATCGGTATTTATTACAAAAGCTAGATTTTACCAAAGGATTAATTTGTTGAAATTGAAAGGGATTACCTATAAAGTATATATGTAACATTTTAATTAATATCTTTTTTATGGCCAAGTATGAACTGTACAGTCTTTGACTGAAATAATGAATGGTTTGTTGGTTAGGAACAAATATGTGAAAATCAAAAAAGAATTTAATTCGTATTCATGCCTTTGTACGTACTATTATTCAAAGTAATATTGAAAGAGTGAATTTATTATTGTAATTTCTAATTAAATTACAGTTTAATAAAATAAAATTGCTCATACAATATGAAATTTATTTCTTACCTCATATAATGACAGTAAAGTATTTGATTTAATATTTTATGTATTATCAATCATTCTGTATCCATTAAGCAAATAAATTTCATGTCAGCAATTATAAATAGAGAGAAAAAATTTAATTTATATTTAAGGTTTAAGGTCATAACGAAATAGGTACGCTCACTCAATTAGAGTGATTGGTGAAGTCCTCTAGAATACACTAAAATATTGTCGAAAAATGGAACATGAGAAAATATTGCACAAATTCAGATTTCACGAAATATCACTAAAAATTGGCATATACTTTTATTGTATTTCTATATAATATAAACCCTAAGAAACTTAATGCTGTAGAGCGCATCGTCATATCTCTTAAATTTATAGAGATATGTCAATTTTCGATGTTTTTCGAAATGCTATTTTGAGTGGTTGCAACTCAAAATCTATTAAAGATATTGAAAAATAAACTCAGTTCTGTACGTTTCATGCATTTTATTACAAATTAGCAAATTTTGAAAATTTTGAAATTTTTCGATTTTTTTCCCCAAATTTCGATAGACGATAACTCGAAAAATATAAAAGATACAGACTCGCAGACTGGACCATTCGATTCAACTCGTTAAAATACATAAGTATGTAAAATTTCATTACAATTGATTTACGCGTTATAGAGTTAGAGCAAAAAGTGTGAAAATCACGTTTTTGGCGCCAAACGTCAAGGGACCCCTTGACGTTTGGGCTGAAAAATGCGATTTTCAGAATTTTTGCTCTAAAATTTCAACCCTTCATCCGAATGTTCTGAAATTTTCAGGGTTTATGTATTTCGATGAGCTGAATCCAATGGTTTCGTCTGAAAAGTCGTATCTAGTTTATTATTTGAGATATCGCTGATCGAAATTTTGAGAAAAAATTTCAAAAATTTGCAATTTTTAAAAAATTTGTTATTTTGCTATAATATGCACGAATAACACAAAACTGAAGAGTATTTTTCGATATCTTGCATAATTTTTGAGTTGCAGTTCCTCAAAGTTGCACTTCAAAAAACATCAAAAATCGCCATATCTCGAAAAATTTAAGAGATATGATGATGCGCTCTGCAGCAGTGAGTTTTTTAGGGTTTATATTATATAGAAATACAATAAAAGTATATGCCAATTTTTATTGATATTTCGTGAAATTGAAGTACAACATATTTTATCATGAAACTTATAAATTCCAAGTTCTGTTTACATATCTTGTATCGTTCATGAGATATTGCGCACACGGACATCCATCCATCCATCCTCATATACAGACATCATTGAAAAATTGATCATAACGGATTCTATGGACGTCAAAATATGTATTTCCGCAAAAATCTCGTCAGCGATTTTTTCGTGATTCCAATACTTCCTTATTTTTTGTATAAGAAAGTAAACATAAATAAATAATGTAGGATTACAAATAATCTAATTTCAAACAAAAATATTATTTTGAAATCGCAGCAGTTTTGTTCCATCTTTTATCTTACTAATAACAATCTGAATGAACTCATCCCTACTTTCCAAAACAAATCTCCATGGCGAACATAAACATCGTGTTATTTTCATTTCCCCACGTGAAAACAATTTCCTCTGCGAATAGATTCGAGAACCAAACACGTCGCCTACATAATCGTCCTTTCCTCATCTTTGGGGCTCGGGATTTGGGCACACGCAACGAAAACTGTTCCCCGGAAGAGCAGCGTGCAACAGTAAGGAAAAAACGTGATCTAGATATAGGAAAGGGGGTGGAGGTAGGAATCGGATTGGGTGACAGATCGAAGGAAGGAATTGTGCACCTTTGATAGTTTAGCTTTTCGTCTATAGTCTAGAGAATTTGATGAAAATGAATGGACTAGAACTGAAAGATTTGGGTTTGATTCTTGTGTGCGATTAAGTTTAATTTTTGCTGTTAAATGCCTCTAAAATAATATAAAGAGAATGTATTTCAAATGGAATTTATAAGAAATTTAGTTGTCCATAGCTTCTATAAAGCATTTTTATATCATTTAATTAGGATAATACTAAGCCGTAAAATGAAAAATTAATTTGCTCCTTCACTGTTGTAACAATTAAATAATGTTACATAGAAAATTACAAAAGTTAAATTTTTTTATGTTTCGTAAATCTGATTGGAACTAATAAAATGTATGAAAGGAGTATAGACTGTAAGCAGCACAGTGCGAAAGAGATAGATTTAGATTAAATTGTAAAAAATATCAATTAAAAATCTACATACGATTCGTTTTATGCTGATTGCAACAGAGACAACAAGATACCATTTCCAGCCAACACAGTTATGTCGCGAGTACGTTATATATACATAACATGGATAAATCTACGTCCGCAACACGGTCTATGAGACATTACATCCCATGTATGTAGACATCGTAACGTTAATGGTACATAACAAAACTATTGGTATAAACAACTGTGAATATACGAATGGAATAGTTGTTTCTGTACATTTTTGAGTAAGATCTCTTTGAAAATGTTTATATATTTATAAATTAACAATTTCCTTTACATAAATTACGATACGAAAATCTATAACCACTTAGCAAAATTAAATTAAATATATTTCAAAGTGGTGTACACTATAAAATATTTTTTCTTCAAACGTCATAAAAGTACGTTGTTATGTATTTGTATTCAACAAGCAGAAGTTCAATATTGTCGCCGCCGGCGTAAAAGTGTATCCTTGGGAACACATTTACGCCGGCGGCGGAGAAAGTAAAATATTATGAAAAATAGTTAGGTTGTAATTCAATAATTTGACAGTTAAAAATGAAACAAATAAACAAAAATAACAAAACAGCATATTCTACGGCAACTTGAAATGCTAGATAAGACAGAATATTTTTTGAAGTTTTGAGCATTTTATAATATTTATAATTTTATTTTCTATGTTTGAAGAAAAAATAGCATGTGTTATTCGGAGTAAATGTGTCTTTGGGTGCTTCGCATGTAATTGTTCGACTCGCTTCGCTCGTCGTTCAAACTTACATGCTCTGCACCCAAAGTATCACATTTACTCCTAATGACACAATATACTATTAAATTTCTTTGCTACATTTTTATATAAAATATATAAAACTTTCAAATTAAGTGTGAATATGTTATAAGTACGGTAACATAACATATACATGTTGTAGGTATGTACCATGTCCAAGGCCAATGTGACATACCAACAATATAATTGTACGCTCTCTCAAGAGATGTCCGACATGGTATATGTATATTACGTTATTACTACGTATATAAATGATGTACTACTTAGGTTTCAGATATTACATACCAGGTACATCAATGTTACAGCTGTGTTTGCTGGGTTAGTATGAACAACTGCTAAAGTTAACTCGACATTCTTATGTATGTATATGTTTACATTGCCACCAGAATTATGTTAGTATAAAAAGATAAAGAAACAAATGAAACACTATCAGTTGATGATACTCATCCTACTCGAATAAATACATGTAAAATTTTAAAGATAACTTCAATATTTAACAATAATTCATCATTCTACTTATCATAAATTATTTGCAAAAGGAAACATAACATTACATTAAATATAGGTAAACAGTATTCATTTGTAAACACTTACATTTGACGAATTTCAAATTTTGAGGACGCAAACTCCAAAACACCGTCTGAACACACACAGCACTGCACTGTATAAACGTACGTGAACTACTAAACTCTTTTATCTACAAAATAAAATCACCGAACTAGAATATTCTAAACTAATTAAGTCGATGTATACGTCACTTCGTCTCACAAATACTACTGTGTACGAGTATAAACCACATTAAAGGTATATTCGTTTGAATTACTCATTTTGCTACAATCTGATGAAAACAAATTATTTTTAGCGACATTGATGAGCTCCAATAAGAGCGAAACGCGCCTGTAGTCACCGATTGATTGGCTGGGCCGGTCTCTGTGAATTAACAACTTTGTTATTTTTCGGAGACTGTATTTTATGAAACAGTTGACAATTTTTATTGACGTTCTACTATTTAGCACAGAGAATAGCAATATAAAATAATTATTTATAATATAAGAAACAAACAAATATTTTGGTTTCAAATTAATATTCAATAATTATATCACGAGTGCTAAGAATTTAATCGATTTGACATGTCTAGCTTATGCATAAAATGGGTTATGAAAACTGTAGAAAATGTAAGCTCAAATAGATAATCACTGTCAGAACGTCGTTTGTTCAACAGACGGTAAACCCTAGAAATTCTTTACATAATTGCTCAACATTTCTATAATAATTTATACATTTTGAAACAGAAAAAAAGTTTGTCATTCTAAAAGGACATTTTTACAGTTAAGGTAACAAGAAATATTTTATAAGGTTTATTGACATGAAAACAAAACGGTTTAGTTGCGACCTTTTTAGTAGTTGTCCCTTTTGTGAAAATGTTCGTACGGTCAGTTTAGCAGCCAACTGGGAACACAGGCGTATCAAATTGAATTAAAACTGGAACAAATTCAGTATGCAAATATTACCTGCTAGATTCAATAAAGACATTTGGACGTTGTTGCCATGGAGATAAATTTCATCAAGAGTGGACATTTTTTCACCTGACGGTAATTTGATTTGATTGATAGATAGGATTAACTTGTTCAGCAAATTTTGAGAAAACAACACTATAATAAAATATAACAAATAAATATATTATGACGCCATTTACCTATTTTGGGTGCAACACTCTGCTTTTGCAGATCTCAATAAATAAAAAATATATTTATTTTATGGAAGTGTGGTACCAGCTGTCAAGTCACTGTCACAAAAATTTTAGTGAAAGGAAAACCACATGGCTAAAGTTTAAAATGACAATCATAAATGTCAAAATGCTTCATTTTTAATTTAAGATATAAAAGTTGGTTATCTTATAAATTAAATTAAATGAAAATGAAAAGAACATAAATTAAATGATTACATGAATGCTTACATTTGATAAAACGTATTTATTTTTTAAATTAAAATAAATTTAAAGTAAATGAAAAATGGTTGCATGAATTCGGCTTAAATAAATATTAGATAAATATTTAAAATTTAATATTCATTGTACTAAATATAACTATTTAATGAACGACATTAATTAATTAATATTTGTATAGATCGTCAGCTAATAACTATTTATATTTTCATGCAATCTAAAATAATGTTGAATTATTACTTTTATTATAAACATTATACAAAATTAAAAAATTTGATCTTTCTTGCATTACATTGAGGGTCGATATTTCCATCTACGAATAAAAGAATAAACAATTTATTCGCCGAATAAATGAAAAATGTCGCATCGAAATCATAGCTCAAATGATACTTATTGTTCTAGCTGTCATTTTTTGATGCGTATTTTTTATTTATTCGACGAATAAATTATTCGGAAGTTTATTCGTAGATATCGGCCCTAAATAGTTTTAGAATTGTATTGCAACCGTAATATTGATGTATATGTTAGTATATTCATAATTTTTTTCCTTGAAGATTTGCAAAGATAGCAATCAGTTAAATTGCGAAATCTGCATTAGAAATAAATATTTTTATAGCGTGCATCACGAAATATAAGTATATAAATATACATAATAGAAAATATTTCTCCCGCTAATTAGAATAAGAACAGTACACGCGAAGAATAATAATAGTTCATAATAGGTTAGATTAAAAGTTTCTACCAATGAAACTTGATATAATATCTGTCTGCAGAGAATAACAGAAACATATTTTCTTTATGTGAGAATTAAGCCCGTATGTGTATTATTTTTGTTATAAGTTTCAACATATTTTATTGTACTCAATATAGCAGGTAGTTTTAGTATAAATATTTATTTGGTAAGTATACATTTGCATTTGCATGCAATGAATAATCAATTTTATAACCGTTTGCAGGAAATATTTTTGCAATTTTATGCATGGACTTTTAACAAGTTTTAATTAATTTTTATACGTGCAGAACAATCTAATACAGTTATTAATATGCGAAAATATTTTATGAATTAATTTTTAAATTATGGTGACTATTAAAACGGAGTATTTAAAATTATTGATTTAATTAATTAATACGGGCAAGTAGCTCTGTGGAGTATATCAGCTGACATTATTAACTTTACCCCTGTGGTTGCCCCTGCGCTAATATCTTTGAAGGGCTGGTAAACGCATTTTATCCAACACCTCTCAATAAATGTTCTATAACTATGGCTATTTTAAACAAGGAAAGTAGCAGATTACGCACTAGTGGGTATAATTTTGAGGAAAGCCACTAGTGAGTATTTTTTTATTTATAACAATAATAATAACACACAACACCTTGGTAACTACTTCGATTGACATTTTAATTTAAAAATTTTAAGCAAATGTCACTGTCAAATAATATTTCTTTACTGAATTTTTCATTTATTAAGAGGTGTTGGATATAACGTTATACTTCACACGTGGGCAAAGTGGAATTACCCACTCGATAAAATTATCACACTAAGTCTTCGGCTTTGTGTGCTAAAATTTCTCGCGTGGGTAATTCCTTACTTTGCCGTGCCCACTTGTAAAGTAAATAACTATTACGCGCAAATATTTCACTTACCGAGATCTGCGAAAGCAGAGTGCCACACTCACAATGAGTGAATAGCGTTTACGCATGTTTATTTATTTATTTTTATTTACTTCATTCACTAGATTCTATTTTAAAATATACAAGAAAATAAACGCCTTTCTCAACATGATTTTAGAAATGTATTTGATTTTGCGCTAGTTGAAACGATCTGAAACTAATTCCAATAAATATTTGTTGCACATTTCCAAATCACTATTTTGATGTAATTCTGTAAACCACATTATTAATTTTGATTCTTTATAACACATGCGGACTAGAGGGATTTTAATGTTAATTTCTTGATATTGCTGTAAATTTTTACCTATACATCTTAGAATAAAAGTTAAATGTTAGTATTTCACGATACATCAAGCAAATTAAAATTATTATTAATTTAAAAAAATGTAATATGGTCATGGAAAATTAAACAAAAACGAAAAATATTTGGCATTTTAAAAATCAAGGAAAATTGATTGTCTATATCTAGTGACATATGTATTTGTCTGGAAAACAAAAACATCATTACATTGTCCTGCTAGTGCGAAACTTTTGACTACTTTATATAGTTCTCTAGTTTCAATGGTGAGTCTTGAAATTAAACACACTGTAAAGGTCCCAAGTTTAATCTGCCTGAAACCTGAAAACCAGGAGTTTTTATTTACAAATAACAATAGTTATTTACTTTACAAGTGGACAAAGTAAGGAATTACCCACGAGAGAATTTTTAGCACTCGAAGCCGAAGGCTGAGTGTGATAATTTTATCGAGTGGGTAATTCCACTTTGCCCACGTGTGAAGTATAACGTTTTATCCAACATTTACTAATAAATGAAAAATTTATTAAAGAAATATTATTTGACAGTGACATATGTTTTAAATTTTTAAATTAAAATGTCAATTAAAGTAGTTACCAAGGTGTTGTGTGTTATTATTATTGTTCTAAATAAAAAAATACTCATAAGTGACTTTCCTCAAAATTGTACCCACTAGTGGGTAATCTGTTACTTTCCTTGTTTAAATGCTATATTACTATGGCGATTTTAAACAAGGAAAGTAACAGATTACTTACTAGTGGGTATAATTTTGAGGAAAGCCACTAGTGAGTATTTTTTATTTATAACAATAGTAATAACACACAACACCTTGGTAACTACTTCGATTGACATTTTAATTTAAAAATTTAAAGCATATGTCACTGTCAAATAATATTTCTTCAAAAATTTTTCATTTATTAAGAAGTGTTGGATAAAACGTTATACTGCACACGTGGGCAAAGTGGAATTACCCACTCGATAAAATTATCTCACTCAGCCTTCGGCTTCGTGAGCTAAGATTTCTCTCGTGGGTAATTCCTTACTTTGCCCACTTGTAAAGTAAATAACTATTATCCAACACCTCTCAATAAATGCTCTATAACTATGGCGATTTTAAACAAGCAAAGTAACAGATTATCCACTAGTGGGTATAATTTTGAGGAAAGCCACTAGTGAGTATTTTTTTATTTATAACAATAATAATAACACACAACACCTTGGTAACTACTTCGATTGATATTTTAATTTAAAAATTTAAAGCATATGTCACTGTCAAATAATATTTCTTTAATAAATTTTTCATTTATTAAGAAGTGTTGGATAAAACGTTATACTTCACACGTGGGCAAAGTTAAATTACCCACTCGATAAAATTATCTCACTCAGCCTTCGGCTTCGTGAGCTAAAATTTCTCTCGTGGGTAATTCCTTACTTTGCTCACTTGTAAAGTAAATAACTATATTTGAGCAAATACATGTAAATTGTAACAAATAATATTCAGCCTTTGATATTATATGGCGCATCCACCAAATATTCTATACCATCAATTTATGAACCAATCAAAATAAGTTTCCGTTTGATATTTTCTGAATCTCCATTAATCATACATCTCTTCATTTTCCACTTTTCCGTTCTGCCACCCCAAAATACAAAAAATCCCTCGCTACACATTTCAAACGTCAAACAATCAATCTCCATTCCATTCACGTCACAATTTTCCGCGCATAAACTCTAGCTGTCTGCCAGGATCTGCCATAATTATCCGTTTCTATGGAAGCAATGTTCACATCTCGTTAAAATATGGGCGAACGGGCATCATATGGGCATTGTACAACGCACGAGCAGGCGATTGTGAACGAGCCACGAGGCTCTAACTCTAACGATGGGGGGTAGCTCTCTGACTGAGATAAATTTCAATTGTTCGAGACCTCCTACCTACGTAGACGTCAACTGTTGGTTAATTAGACAAAGTAAACAGAATCTGTTTTGCAGTTTTCATTTGAGATTTCGATTATATTTGTTGTGTAGGTTTCAGTGAAATTTAATTTGCTTTACAGACAATTTATAAAAATATATTTAAATCTGTTTGTTTTTTGTTTGGAATTGTTTTTATTGCGTAGGTTTTCTGTATCAAATTTCAATTGAATAAACGAAAAAAATTACCAGCTTTTGACGTGTACGCCATGGAGATAAAATATTGTGTCTAATATTATATATAAACACATCAAATCTCCTTTTTTCATAACACGAACACCTGTTGGTATTTTGAATAGAGAATAGAGAGTTCTGTTCTTAGCGTATTCACTTTAATTTTAACCAAAAGAACTAGTGTGGGCGGAACTCTGTTGTTATATAGAGTATATAAATCTTAATGTTAATACCTAATAATGATACTTTACATACAGCGTGTTTCAGGACTAGTGTCACAAACTTTAACAGCTTATTCCTGAGGTCATTTTGAACCAAAAATGTATGTATGGAATATAGAATAAAAGTTTCAGTTGTTTTCCTCATAGTCAACTATGAATATTGAAATGTATTATTTAAATTATAATTAAGTTTGTATCCAAATTGGAAGCAGATGCTAGAAATTTGCAAATAATGGATGCTATTCACACCTCTATACTAAGGGCTACTAACTAGTACATTTTAAGATTTAACACTGTTGCTATGAAAAAATTGTTGATCTCCAAGGTAATCAACAAATTTTGCAAAGTAATAGTGCCAAATTTTAAAATGCCCTAGTTAGTAGCCCTTAGTATAGAGGTGTGAATAGCATCCAATATGTTTTATTTCAAATATTATTAATAACTTTTTTATTCAATTGATTTATTTAAATGTATTCTTTTGTGTCCACTAAATTTCCAATGGGGTCTTTCACCATTTTTTTTTAATTTTTTTTTTACGAAACTTTATATTGAAGACTATCTACACTTTTAAAAAGTCTTAATTGTTATTCTTTAAGCCACAATATTTTTTTTTAAATGTTGTGACGTCATAGTAGAGGTGTTGCTGGATCTAAAACAGTAGAGATTTAAATAATATTTGTTACATTAATGTTCTATTTTATTGTAATAATAATAATAAAATAAGTAAAAAAATATATGACTACAATTATTTACAATCTGTACTGTTTTAGATCCAGCAACACCTCTACTATGACGTCACAACATTTCTTAAAAATCATTGTGGCTTAATGTATAACAATTAAGACTTTTTAAAAGTGTAGATAGTCTTAAATATAGATAATGTTTCATAAAAACATATAAAAAAAATAGTGAAAGACCCCATTGATTTATTTAAATGTATACTTTTGTGTCCACTAAATTTCTAATTCCTGTTTTACAGACTAGACATCTATTACATAGAACGGTCAGATCTGATTTGAATATATTTTTTAATTAATTTAATTGTATAGATAAACTTAGACAACACACTAAACAGAACTGTATACTATGTTATTACCGTTATTTGGATATTTACATCGATGATATATTTTGATGCTTGTTAAATATTTAAGATAAGGTTAAAGCAGTCAAATTCCTAAAAACGAGTTGACAAAATTAAATCTTCCCGTGCAAATTGCTTTTAATTAAAGCAGTATTTATTTTTAACTCAGTTTAATGTTCCGTCGTTCGTCTCAACATTCAAAGATTTTTTTGCGAGTACTTGACAACACTGCTGCAGGCGTTGTTCATTATTTCGTTACTTTTTCCTTACGAAAAAAAAAAAATTGCGTCCAGCGAGGTTCAAGTTGGTAAGTTCGCGATAACAAACACAACTTACAAGAGTAAATTTGTATGTTTTATTAAGGATGCGGATTTTGACATTTTGCCAACTGTAAAGATGAAAATATAATTACACTGTGAAATTATTTCATCTGAGTTTAATCTAATTTTAAATTATTCCTTATGATGCAGTACTTGAAGATCATTCCACATTTATTTTTCTCATTAGCGAGCAAATTTAGAATGGCGAAGTTTCATTTAGATGAGAAAGAAATACGAGTATACATGAAAAAGTTTCTGTGAGTTATTTTTGTCCGTGTAATCCATACATTTCTTTTGTGTTATTTTGTGTTAGTACATCAATCATTATGGATAGTTTGGGGAAAGCTTTTAAGATCTATGATATATTATGTATTGTGTCCAGTAATGGTGAATTTATTATGATATATAATCTCTGAATGATACAGCAACATTTTTTAGTATCAGAAGTAAATGAAGTAATAAAAACTTTGGATTTGCCAACAGCTTTTATTGCAGTGTTCACCTCTTGCATATATTTACGATACAATTTTCAGGATTATAATAAGAATCGGAGATGGAAGGATATTTTAAGGCCTGTCAGTTTTTTCGCACGTATTTCAATAAATAATAATAACTCTTTGTCATATCGAAATAAAATGTTTAATATGAATATTAAATAATGCATTAATAAAAATTAGTTCAACTATTATGTATATGAAATTAAAGAAATTTTCAAATAATTGAACAACATTATTATATTTATTTACATGCCAAATGCGGGATCGCTTGGTTCCCGGAAAAGTGTTTGCCATAGAACGAATCCGGGAACCGAGTTCACGCAAGAGGTTTGTACAATATTTTTTGTACGAAAAGTATAGAACTAATAACAATCCATACAAAGAAATGAAGTTCTTCAAGGAGTTTTTTTGATAATTGTCAAAGTTGCACTATAAATATAAACACACAAATTAATTTGTCTTATATATTAGAAAACAATTAAAATATTTATAATATTTACCGTATTCACTTGTAAATTCATTATATTTCTTATTTCCGTAAAACATTCTTCTTACTCATTTAAACACAGTTCATGATGTACTTCACGAAATATCACTAAAAATTGGCAAATACTTTTATCGTATTTCTATATAATATAGACTCTAAAAAACTCTCTGGTGCAGAGCGCATCATCATATCTCTTAAATTTTTCGAGATATGGCGGTTTTTGATGTTTTTCGAAGTGCAACTTTGAGGGAATGCAACTCAAAAATTACGCAAGATATCGAAAAATACTCTTCAGATTTGTATTATTCGTGCATATTATAGCAAAATAACAAATTTTTGAAAAATTGAAAATTTTTGAATTTTTTATTCAAAATTTCGATCAACGATATCTCAAATAATAAACGAGATACGAACTTGCAGACTAAACCATTGGATTCAGCTCATTGAAATACATAAACCCTAAAAATTTCAGAACATTCGGATGGTGGGTTGAAATTTTAGAGCAAAAAGTCTGAAAATCGCATTTTTCAGCCCAAACGTCAATAGGTACCCCTTGACGTTTTGGACCAAAAACGTCATTTTGACACTTTTTGTTCTAACTCTATAACGCGTAGAGAAATTTTAATGAAATTTTACATACTTATGTATTTTGACGAGCTGAATCGAATGGTCTAGTCTGCGAGTCTGTATCTTTTATATTTTTTGAGTTATCGCCTATCGAAATTTGGGGGAAAAAATCAAAAAATTTCAAAATTTTCAAAATTTGCTAATTTGTAATAAAATGCATGAAAAGAATAGAACTGAGTCTATTTTTCAATATCTTTAATAGATTTTGAGTTGCAGCCACTCAAAGTAGCATTTCGAAAAACATCGAAAATTGCCATATCTCTATAAATTTAAGAGATATGACGATGCGCTCTACATCATTGAGTTTCTTAGGGTTTATATTATATAGAAATACAATAAAAGTATATTCCAATTTTTAGTGATATTTCGTGAAATCTGAAATTGTGCAGAACTTTCTTAATACGTATTTGTTGTCAATGGTAAATGAACTTAAATTATTAAATTTTCTTATTTGTGCAGATATTATAAACATTATCAAATTATAACCACAATCCTCGTTTAAATAATTGGGCCATATTGTGTTGTTCCTAATAATGTAACAATTTACTGATCTATAGATAAGTTATCTTTAGGAGTGAAGCATCAATATAAAATACAAAGTAATCTTTAAAATGCTATTAGTTGTCAAAAAAATAATAAAAAGCATTAATCATTTAAACGATACCTATATACTTAGGAAATAATTTTAAAATATAACAAAATTTACCATAAATCAATTATTTACTACCTAATAGGCCTTCATGTTAATTACTAATTCAGCTTGATGGATTGCTACTATTTTATAAACATTCCAATAGTGTTTGAGTTATCGTGGTTGAAAAATCGTCACGCAGACCATCATAAGAATAGTGCAATCGTAAATTTTCCACCTCAATATCCACATACTTATAAGAGCAGGAGATAAAAATGTTGTTGCCAATCTGAATAAAATCTACTTTTATTTTTCTTCTCCGTACTCTACTAATAAAAACCGTAGACTGACAAGTATCTGAGGTATAATACTTCTTCTTTTAATATTTAATATTTCCCTCAGAATCCGATTACAAGTATTGGGGCCAGATTTTGTTTACACGTTCGCTAGACTGAAAACAGTAATAACATTCAATACCTTTGAACTACTAAAATATTCCAATCTCACGAAGAAGCTGCAAATCGAGAGAAAGAAGACCTTTTTGTCTTTGTAATAACAAAAACTGTGATATTTCAATGGGATTGACAGAGATTTTGTTTGTGAAGTGTCCTTTGGAATATTTATTTAGTCGCATCGACATAGCAAAATGTAGATAGAAAGTTTTTGAAGCTTGTTGTAGTTTTTTATAGTTACTTTGGTTGTCATGCTCGAGGAAGTATCTAACCCTCAGCAGGATTTGAACACGTGACCATCGCAAATCAGCGGGATCATTACTTTTAGACTTTTGAGGGCAGTTGTGAAGCGTGCATTACACGATAAAGTTTTTCTATTCAAGACATTGCTCCTTCACCCTTTACCGCCTTCTCATTTTAATAATTATTATTTCACTCATTACAAATTTTACCAATCAGAATGTCTCATTTTCCATTGTTGTGCATTTTAGATAAAGCAACATGTTGTTTAATCGCGATTAAATTGAAGCTAGCTTTTATATGCAAATTTTGAACATTTTTAAGGTATATTTAGCTGGATAATTAGTTGCAGAAGCAAGATACTTACATGTTTTTTACCTTTACTGGTATTCTATGTCTTTAAACATGCTGAATTATTCATTTCAAGCTATTTTTATTTAATAATTTTTGACATTTATTTGACAAATAAAAAGAAAAACAATCAATTTGCTATAGTTACACTATAACAACATAATTTTATGGTGCATTTTTTTATAACTGTACCGATTTATTTATGTGAAAATGTGTCAAAATCAACGTTTTAGTACAATTTCTTCGGCAAATATTAAAGTTTATGCTATGAATTCATGAAATAATCTTGATATATACCCCTCGTGCTAAAGAATTGAATCGATTAAATTTGATGTCTAGCTTATGCTAAAAACTTTGCTTAAAAAGTGTTTGAGTACATAATAATTTTTTCAAATTATTATGTACTCAAACACTTTTTAAGCAAAATTTTTAGCATAAGCTAGACATGTCAAATCGATTAAATTCTTAGCACTCGTGATATAACTATTGATAATTTGAAAATAGAAATGAATAATAATAAATAATTTTATCCAACACCTCTCAATAAATGCTCTATAACTATGGCGATTTTAAACAAGCAAAGTAAAAGATTATCCACTAGTGGGTATAATTTTGAGGAAAGCCACTAGTGAGTATTTTTTTATTTATAACAATATTAATAACACACAACACCTTGGTAACTACTTCGATTGACATTTTAATTTAAAAATTTAAAGCATATGTCACTGTCAAATAATATTTCTTTAATAAATTTTTCATTTATTAAGAAGTGTTGGATAAAACGTTATACTTCACACGTAGGCAAAGTGAAATTACCCACTCGATAAAATTATCTCACTCAGCCTTCGGCTTCGTGAGCTAAAATTTCTCTCGTGGGTAATTCCTTACTTTGCCCACTTGTAAAGTAAATAACTATTGTTCAATCGAAATTTGATTAATTAATTGCTCCTGTTCAAAATATGTCAATATATATACAATATTTATTTAGCTATGGATAACCTGTTTCAAATTGTTTTAAATAATTTACCAGGTTATCAATCAACAGATACCGTAGTGTTAATTAATTCAAAACCAGTTTAAAATTCAGCATATGAAAGTCAAATCCTGTGTCAATTTTATGTCCACCATTCAACGAAAGAGTAAATTTTGTAACACATTGGTTCTTTCCAAATAAATTTCCGGTCAAATACTGTTTTTCCATATTCACGGGTCCTTCTCACGGGCCCATGCCTCCATATTCCACCCCCATCGACACGTAAACAGCTTTCGTCCCAATTTATTCTCCTCGGTTCGATCGCCCCCGCCAGGCTGTGAGCGCAGCGTCCCGTCCCGTTGAGCGCGTTTTTCGTTATTATGGCAGTTAGGTAAATAGGGTTATTAGCGTAGGATACGTGGAGCATTTTACCCGAATTAGAAAATACGCACTTTGGAATTACCTGCGTAAACAGAGGTGACTCGTTGCCCTGGAAACGCTGCATTAATGAAATCTTCCTATTGGATTATAATGCAATAATGTTACCGACAATTTAATGTCATTTTGTATGCTGTAATTTGCTTTTAATTTTTGGAAATAGCCTATTTAGCTCTTAATGGATTAACGCAAGTGCTACATCATTTTGAAAGGCGAATGTATTTGGAAATTTTTATCAGTCAATGCTCCTTAAAATAGCAAATGTCGTGAACTTTTAAAAAAATACAAAATTATGACATTATATGCGTTGTATGTTTATGAACTTTGTACATACATTTATTGTAATAGAAATAAATTTACTACTAACAATGATATTCATAGCATAAATTCTAGAAACAGATATCATTTCAGAATCCCTAACAAAATGCTGATAATTAGAAGGAAATCTCCTGAATGTATGGGCCTGAAACCTTTCAATACTCTGCCATCTAATATCCGCACAAACAGTGCAAACTTTTAAAACAAAATTGAAGTCTTTGTTAATAAGTCAATGTTTGTATTCTCCTTCAGAATATGATGACTATTGTAAAAAATGTAGTTCTCTGTAATTTAATATCTTTATTGTATTCTGACGACTTTCATATTTTTTGTAAATTCAAGAAAGAATAAATTAATAATAATAATAATGAACCATGATCCACACTTATTTTTTGAAGATATTGGTTTGTTGAGTTGTTGGTCTATTGGGATTTTATCCGACATCCGAATGAGGAAACTTCATCAGTTTATAATTGCAAACCCAATGAGATATTTTCGGGGAGTGTATTAATCCTTCTGAAAAGCGTGGGTGTGAGATAGCCAAGATGTTATTAGAACAGTGATAGTATTTTGTGGAAACTGATGTAGAAATATATAGAGAGGAGATTGAGAATAAGCGACTGCGTGTTTAATCGAAGAGTAAGAGTAAATAGAAAGATATGATTTATTCCTTGAAATAATCATTCCTGTTTGGTAGCATTTGACTTGTTTGTATATAGCGTATTATGAATACGATTGATGCGAACGTGGTTAGGGAGGATGATTTGAAAACACAATACGGTCTATGATCAAATTATATATTTTTACCTCCCGCCTACCTCTAGGTGTTTTGATTACACTAATTTTATTAATTTTCATTAGATTTAGAGATAATAAAATATAAGAAAATTATATTTCACAAATCTTGCATTCCTTGTACACCATGGAAACATTTAAATATTTTCATTTTTTTACGAAATGTGACACATGTCATTGTGATTGTGAAGCTGTTCTCATAGTAAAATATATATCAAAAAATTAAATAAATATACGAAAGAAAATTAAAATTCTCAAATATAAATAGAAAATAAACAAATAAGAAAGTATGTTTCTGTATCATCAAATACTATTTTGTACCGTTTAAAAGTAGTATTGGGCGGGAGGTTATGTGCTGGCCACATCAAATTTTTTATATATGATCTCAAACAAAATATATAATAGCCGTACTTTCAAATCGATGAATTAGTTATAAGCCTTGACAGATTTTCTCGCATAATACCATTTTAGAAAATATTTCCATATTAAAAAGAGTTCCCAATTAATTCGCTAGCCATAGCTATATTTAAGTAACTGACAAAGTTTATAGCAACAATTATTGTGTCTTTATCCACAACTGTCAAATAATATACTTATTATTCAACCGTTTTTGATCAATTAATGACCGTTACTGTTGCTAATGAAATAATGTTGACAGTTCGAGGAAATAATATTATTTATTCGTTATGTCAAATTCAAATCTTACCTGTCAAAAGAGTAACATCAATCAAAAACTGTAGTTTTGTCATTTTCCATATATTCATTTTCTTTTTACGCTTAAACTGTGGCTGAATAATTGGTTTTAACATTTTCTGCTAAATGTCAAATCACTTCAAAATTTTGTTAGAAGAGTACGTACCCTAGCGATGGTTGCTGCAATGTTGATAAACAAACAATTTTTGTATTTGTATTTTGTATTATTATTATGAATTTAATTTAATTTACTTATTTATTATTATCATTATAGACTCCATTGTAAAATATCTTATAAACGATTTCGATTGCTACACTTTTGTTACTGAATTGAATTCCACAATCTTTGAAATTGTCAGTCACACGTCAACCACAAAATACATTCTATTCTAGCATAAAAATACACAATCTCCATCTCTTCAAATAAAAACAAACATTTTCTAAATTCCTGGAGATATGCAAGCACAGCGTCCAAACACGGAAAATAGAACACTTCATATTTCTTCTGTGCAAAGCTCTCGCAAGCTCGCTCCGCTCTGCTCCGTGCGTTCGTGCTCCAGTTTAAAAAGCTCCGGGCAAGTTATAATGGCGCGGCGTCCAAACTAAGAGGATTAGTTTGGGTGGTTTGGGCAATGTTTGAGTTATGGTTTTGCCTTGTAGTTGTTTGTTGTTATGCTGTACAATGTTGTAGTAGGGTGTATACTACATGGTGGTTCATCGTATTCAACGATTTTCTGACTATAATACGGATTAAACTACCTTAAGACACTAGTTCAATATTGCAAGGTAATGCAGTAAAACTACACGATCTTGGAGATTACTAACTAGTAGTTTTATTGGATAATAAACTTCAAAACTTTTCATTATAAGAAGGACGTTTGTATTAACTAATTTATCTCAATATATATGCAGCGAAAGGTAATTAACAATTAATTTGTTGTTTCTGAAACCATAGCGTGAATATGTATATATAACTGTATATTAATGTAATACTACTTTGACGCTTCCTATTAAATATAATACATTTTCAAAAGGAATAAATAAATAATAATTATTATTATTAATATTATTTTCGAGGCTTAAATGCGGAGCGAAAGTAGTATTTCCCTGACTAGTCACGAAAACGTTTAAACGCTCTGTTATTTTCAAACGTTGTCGCAAAAACATTGAAACCAGGGGGGGGGGGGGGCGCACATATAGAAAATCATATTTAATTTTTAAAATTAAAATTAATTTTCCAAATATTTTCAGGCAATTCATCATCGCCAAATCATGGTGTTAAATAAAATCAAACAGACTTACTTGATCACCTTCAAAAATTATGACAAACGTTATTCATAAAAGAATTTCAAAAAATAATATTTGCGATTTTATTCCGTTATTCTAGCAAAATAAATGACGCAAAATTGTATGTATTGATAAGAATAATTCTGTAATGCTGAAATGTAATAGTTATTTACTTTACAAGTGGGCAAAGTAAGGAATTATCCACGAGAGAAATTTTAGCTCACGAAGCCGAAGGCTGAGTGAGATAATTTTATCGAGTGGGCAATTCCACTTTGCCCACGTGTGAAGTATAACGTTTTATCTAATACTTCTTAATAAATGAAAAATTTATTAAAGAAATATTATTTGACAGTGACATGCTTTAAATTTTTAAATTAAGATGTCAATCGAAGTAGTTACCAAGGTGTTGCGTGTTATTATTATTGTTATAAATAAAAAAATACTCACTAGTGGCTTTCCTCAAAATTATACCCACTAGTGGATAATCTGTTACTTTGCTTGTTTAAAATCGCCATAGTTATAGAGCATTTATTGAGAGGTGTTGGATAAAAAATTAAACATGCCCATATGTATTAAGGGTTTTAATTATTAATGTAACTTTTTAATTAAACAAGGTACTAAATAACCATTGCTTATCTGAAGTAATCATAATACACACATAGTTATAAATTTGTACATCATTTGTGACCTAATGTGGAAGTGTGCGGATATTGTGGTTTTGAGAGTGATTACAATTCTTATACTTACTCATTGTTGTATCTAGATATATTTAAGACATTACAGTGGTTAGTTAGAAGTAATCAGATAAAATTATATTGTAATTTATCTGTAAACTACAAAAAATATCTTTCATTGATTATTGTCTAAGTATTATTAGATATGATATCAATATGATTTAGACTGCGATTCATAAGTGATATTTGTACATATTTACAGAATGGTAAGTATAGAATATAAATATTATTAAATATTATAAATATTTTGAAGATCATATAAAATCGAGTATAAAATCATCACTATTATTAAACAAATACACATTATTTTTACACTCATTCATCAAATAAAGCGTTAAAAAATTTTGTTGAATCACCTATTTCCTTTGGTTATACATAATAGGATAAATCATGACAATCGAACAACGCAACAATACAATAAATGCTTAACCTGACAGCTGTATGACAGTTTTCATTAAACGGTATTATTTTCTCAAACTTTTTCTATAAATTGAAAATCTATGAAATTAATTTGAATTGTCTTACAATATTAACTATTGTAGAACATTACTTTTAATATAGAATTACCTACTTTTTAATATTGAATGTGTGTTATGTGTTTCAATTATAATTAACATTCTGAGTACTGTGTAGCAGTTGTGACGTCATGTACGTTAAAATTGAAATAGAATCATATGTTCCTTATGCAAGTTTTAAAAGGTGCGAAATAGAGAGAAAAGTTTCAAATAATAATTGTAGCCATATTTTCAAATATAAAGAAATTTACTCAAATATTTACTGGCATATTCTCAAAATCCTGATAAGACTTATATCTTAAATTTGCAAATTCTAAATATATAATTTAAATATAAATTTTTTATTAGATTTTCATAAATTGGCAGGAGGTAAAAAAGACGACGGATGAACCTTTTTATACATGTAGTACGAATTAATTTTGCAAATATCTGAAATATTTTTAGTGCAAAGAAAATGAATAACATTTTTTCTACAACTGAAATCTTGGTAGTTCTTTCTAATGCGTATGCAATTTTATAATTACATTATGCTTTACTTAGAAATGACAGATATGATATGTAAAGTAAAACTCCCGCATTTCATAGATTATCATCGAGGAATATGAAATACGATAAGTTATCTAAAAACTCGGTTTTATTATTATCGTTCAAGTTAATATGACTTTACATCCTGATTATAAATGATTTCATAACTTCATGGTTGTCAGTGTTCCATAAAGAATGGTGCCAAGTTTGTTTGTATATTGTTAATAGGTTAGTAATATATTTTTTTTGTTCAAACATCATAAAAGTACGTTGTTATGTATTTGTATTCAACAAGCAAAAGTTCAATATTGGCGACGCGGCGGCGGATATATTTTTTGAAATATTGAGCTTTTTTTAAAGATTTAAAATAACATAATTAATATATTGCACTTTTTTTAAGCTTGTTACGATGAAATCTATACTAGAAGCCATGAGAAAAGAAAATGCACCTCTGGATCAAAACGAATTTGGTTGGAATGTTTTACATACATCTACTTTAGAAGATGATCATATTGCACTTTCTAAATATATTGAAATGTTTCCGCTGCTTTTGAACAAAGGAAATATTTATACCGGAGTTACTGCATTACACCTGGCTGTTCGGTAATATTTAACTTTTTTTAAATAATAGGGAGCTTAAGTTTGAAGTCTTGAAGCTAATGGTAGAAATAAACTTGAGCCGTGCCTCTATTATTCAGTGATTTAATTTTGAACAATACCTAGTTATAAAATGCTGTTCTATATCAGTAGTGGGTATTAACTATACTGCATATTACCTTAGAAAATAGCAGTCCGTATTACATGCATCTATATAATGTTTAAAATAATATAACGAGTGTAGAAATATTGTAATATGGCATTCAGGAATTTCAATGCTATTTCTTTGATATTGTAAATTTTAATCTATTCACTTTACAGCAAAAGTGTAAATACAAATGTTGTTCAGAATTTAGATATACATGCAATAAGGTCCACATGGTTATCTCATTGTTGCACCTTCAACAATAGCTGGCTCAGTCCCTTTAAGAACACATCATCAACAACTGTTGGCTCAGTCCTTTTGTAAATTCGCATCATTTATCGACAAATTTGCTGTAATTTTAATACTATTTTCTAAGGTTAACTAGAGTTGATATAGTATTGCGTTTACGTTCTAAATGTTTTCTTTTTTCCCACATTATTAAAACATATTTATTTTTCATGTAAGATGGAACCGAATATCTTGCCTCGAAATTCTATTAAAACACAATAATATTAATGTGAATGTTATTGACGAAGATGGATGGACCCCATTGCATGATTCTGTGAGGTAATCAAATTTTAATTGTCATAGACGTTCTCAAATATACTTGAATACATTTGTAATTAACATACTAAAGGGTTTTACTGGATTAAATGCATAACCAAGTAGTCCGAGCCTAAGGCTCGTGTGGAATATGTGCCATTCCATTACATGTTGTAGAATATATTATTTTTTGACCTGGTAACGCTGGTTTTTATTTATTAATTTAAATGTTTCAAATTTCAACGAGATCTAACACACGCTTTTTTTAACTTAACTACATATTTCAAAATATCGCTTATTCACTAATTTTACAGTATCTTTCAAAGATCTAGATTGTGTTACATTAATTATTGCAATACACAAACACAGAACTTACAACTACTTAAATGAACTAACATAACTTGAGCATACAATGGGGTCTTTCACAATTTTCTTTTATTTTTTTTTATAAAACTTTATCTATATTGAAGACTATCTACACTTTTAAAAAGTCTTAATTGTTATTCATTAAGCCACAATGATTTTTTTTTAAATTTTGTGACGTCATAGTAGAGTTGTTGCTGGATCTAAAACAGTAGAGATTTAAATGATTTTTGTTACATAAATGCTCTATTTTATTGTAATAATAATAATAAAATAAGTAAAAAAATATATGACTACAATTATTTACAGTCTGTACTGTTTTAAATCCAGCAACACCTCTACTATGACGTCACAACATTTAAAAAAAATCAATATGGCTTAATGAATAACAATTAAGACTTTTTAAAAATGTAGATAGTCTTCAATATAGATAAAGTCTCATAAAAAAATATTTTTTTTAAATGGTGAAAGGCCCCATTGAGAGTAGCCTTTAAATTGTGTAATATTTTGAACATTTCTCAAAAATGTCAAAATGAAAGTGCTGTTGATTTATTACGTAAGGGTTGAGACATTGGTACTTAAAATAACTGGACCCTACTCTCACATAAGGCAATGATTAAATAATCCATACAAACATATTAACATCCGCTGATTAGGCGGGAACTTGACTGAAATTTTAAAGAACTCTCATGTTTTGCGAACAACTAACAATGAACCATTTACTTAATTTGAAATATGAATATCGTTTGCAACCTTTAATTCGTAATTAAAGCAAATGCCGTTTATTACACATAAAGTCCTACATTTAATGTATTTTTGTAAATCTGGTATAATCAACTTTTTAACATTTTTCAGATTAAATCGTTTACAATGTCTACAAATATTGCTACGCCAGTCTAACATAGTAGTGAATATTTTAGATAAATATGGATTATCACCTATTTATTTTACTGGAAGGTATGAGTTATTATACGATTTAACTATAAGAACTAATAAGTTTTATTCAGAACAGGTTGCACTGAAAGTACGAAATTACTACTTCAAAAAGATAAAACAGCAATGAATTGTCGTAACTATTGGGGCTGTAAATTAGTACACAATTTTGTAAGGTACAGTCTTTCAATCAATTCGCAATAATAGTTATTTAAATATTTAGAGAGCAAAATTATGTATTATCGCTTGAACACGAGCGTTTCAATTGTTTTTGAGCGACATAAATACTTTGTCCTCGAAATATACACAATATTATTTCGATTAATTATTATACCAGTTGAATGGGTCATCTATCTTTGGTAGAACGCATTTTTAGGTAGAACGCATTTTTTAATGGACCGCATTCTCGTATAGTATGTATATATGGAATGAAAACTCGGCTGGTAACTACGCTCCTCACCTTGCTAAATACCTAGATTATGTACTCGGTTCATTATATATAGGTTATATGCTTGGTTAAGTTATGTACTCGGTTCGTCGCTTCGCTCCTCACTTCGCAAATATATAGATTACATATCTCGTATAGTATGTATATATGGAATAAAAACTATGAATTATTATACAAGTAAAAAACGTTGATATAATTTCATTAAATAAACACATGTATGACAGTCCTGTGATAGATTGTTGTAGCTGTTCTCTAATTTCGTATCCATAGTGATGGATTAATAAAAAAAAAGGAAAATCAAACTTTTACTGCTTATTGCTATTGGAAACGAGCGACAACATTTTTTACTACAATAATAAACAATGTATAAAAAACATGTTTCATAGGCCTGTTATCGCACCCATCTTTTGTAAAACAAAATTTGTTATTTTTCTTAAATCTTCTAGCAATGAATTATATAGTATCAGCCCTGTATCAAAAACATTAATTTTTGTATTTTTTTTTACAAAGCGGTACATCAAAATATACTTTCCTTCGGGTATTGCAAGAATGCAAGTTAATACTATGTTAGTAACGCTGTTAGTTGACTGTTTAGAAATGTAGATTTTTGATACTAGTTGCATAAATAATTATATTGCAATACCTGTACTGTAAGTTACCCATTAATAACAAAATTTAAACGCAGTAAGTGGAACTTTTATTGTACAATTGGTTTTCATGGTTACATCATTTGCTTACCGTCCACGGTGGATGGTAAGTGAAACTTACCGTTCATGGTGGACGGTAAGCAAATATATATCATTCAAATTTTATTTTTAACCTCAATCTGACAGCTGTTAATTTTGATACCTATTTTTCCTTTTCTTATATTTACGCAGGTATTGCAAAAAATATCTTACTAACCTCGAACTGTAAGTGATTTTTTAGGTCTCGAATGTTTAGGAAATTTCGACATCCCAAACTACATTCTTGATCTAAAAACTATCACTTACAGTTCACGGTACGTAATATACTATTTCTTGTAGGTATGGAAGAAGCGAGTGCCTCAACATAGTATTACAAAGTAATATAAACGTAAATGAATCTGATATTTTAGGATCTACACCTCTACATTACGCAGCAATGTATAAATATAAATTGCGCGAAGAAAATCATTTTGTAATTCATAAGTAATTTGTTTTAGGTTAGGACGAAGTACATGCCTCGACCTATTACTAGATAAAGGTAATGCTAACATTAATACCGTTAATAATTCTGGTTACACTGCCCTGCACTATGCCATTACGAAAGGAAAATCCGAATGTGCTATGAAACTCATCAATCATCCAAATATCAATGTTGATATTCGTATGAAGAGCGGCTTTACACCTATACACCTGGCAGTGCAGGCAGGCAACTGTGAAGTAATCAAGGAACTCATTGATAAAAGACACGCAAGAACTGATATTCCTGATTCGCGAGGTTGGATCTGCGAACATACGGCAGCAGCTGAGGCAAAAATAGACGTTTTACAAATACTCGACGACCGGAATTTAATAAATGTATACGCGAAAACAAACTATGGAGAAACACTATTAGAATTTGCTTGGCGACAAAAGAAAACTTTGAAATTCTTATTAAAAATGAATGATAAATATGGGTTTGATTTAATCCAACATGCGGCTCTTCAAAAACACGAAAAGTTATTTCATTTATTGCTAAAGCACTACAGCAAATTACGAAATGAAAATATATCCAGTGAGTTCAACGAAAAGCATACGATAAAAGGAAGAGAAAATGAACTTGAATATATTAATACTATTTTAAATAAACATAATAAGATAGCAGTTACTGGACCAGGGGGTATAGGTAAAACAGCCCTCGCTAAATTCTATTTGTTTTCTCGTAAAAATAATTATTTTAACTTAGTTTGGATAGACTGCCAATCAACAGCCAGTCTCAAGAAAAGTTTCATCAAGGCTGCAAGGTTTCTATCTATACCTACAAAAAAATATGAGATTTACCGAGAACTAACCCTAATTGTTAAAGACGTCTTCAATGAGCTACAGAAAAAGCCAAGTTTAATAGTTTTTGACAATATAACTAAAACTAATATTGCAGAAACATACTTGCGTGACTATTCAAACATACACATTATACTTATTGGTTGTCAATATATATTCGGTGATGTTAATTGCATAGAACTTGCTCCAATTACAGAAGCAGCTGCGGTTGAGTTCTTTAAACCACTGTTTCAAGATAAAATCCTTCAGGAAACTGAAAGAGACAACATAGTTTTACTAACGAAGAAATTAAAATACATACCGATAGCTTTAGTGACCGCCAAGTATTATATAATGACTGAATATTTAAGTTTAGATTTAAATTGCTACATTAAGAATTTGGAAGATGAACAGGAAAAACTTTCTGATACATACATCCCAGAATTTATTAGCAATGAATTTAACCCAATAATTTATTCTACTTTTATCGTTATTTTAAATAAGCACTCAGTATTCGATTTACTTGCAGCAGCTATATTTTTAGATCCTATTAATATTGATTTGCAAACATTAATGCACCTAGAAAAAATTATGTATGACAGCAAAAAATTAGAAAAATTATGTGCTTTCGTTAGAAATTCAACTATTCAAATATCAAATAATAAAGTATTTATTAACTCATTTATACGTAAACTTATGCTTTACCATCCAAACTATAAAGTTAATATTTGTAATTGTTACAGAAATGTTATAAAGT
This sequence comes from Poecilus cupreus, assembly GCA_963942605.1. Lineage (NCBI taxonomy): Eukaryota > Metazoa > Arthropoda > Insecta > Coleoptera > Carabidae > Poecilus > Poecilus cupreus. Next base: position 10,999,718 of record OZ012731.1, read on the forward strand.
TGCTTTTGGCCGATGATTACACTCAACATTATAACCATATTTTTAGGTTAAGTTTCAAAGACGAATACCCACTACCTAAAATCTTTGTTAATTTCCATTCCACTAAAATCTTAAAACCATTAGTTAGGTTCAGTTACATAAACAGTTTAAAGACTATGTTCAAAATTATGAAGACAAGTGAAATTCAAGAATATGTTAAGAAATTTAAGCTCCTTCATGAAGCTGTCAAAAGTGGAGATATGAATATAGTGGAATTAATATTTCAGTATGATGATAACATTAAAGCATTTAACGAATCAGGGCACACCATGATTTGGGAAGCAGTTAATAAAAACCACGAGAAAGTTTTAAGATTTTTGATTTCCAAGGGCGCTTCGTATAAGCAAATTGACAAATTCAACAAAACTCCATTGCATCGTGCTGCCTTTCTAGGAAAAACAGAAACTGTAAAATTTCTTCTAAAAGAAGGTGTTGATCCAAATATTAGAAATAAATTCCAACGAACACCACTCCACTATGCAGCTATGGAAGGACATAATGAGGTCATAGTAGAACTGTTAAATCAAGAAAGCATAAATATTAATGCAAGAGACCATTATAGACGATCACCAGTTTTTGAAACTGTTCGATGTTATCGACTTGAAACTTTGAGGTTGTTTATTGAAAAAGGGGCCAAGATTGACACAAAGGATAACTTAGATTTGTCGCCAGTCAGATTGGCTAAATTACAAAAACATAAGAACGAAATTTTGGACGTTTTTAAAAAATATAAGTTGTATAATGAACAAATAAAACAGAATTCTTGTTATTTATTTTGTAAAAATGTTTAAAATTAAATGTATTATTTATAAGAAATAAAGTTTAATATAATTATTAGAGCAACATAGAATGCACGGTAAGAAAAATAATGAAGACATTTTTATGAAAAATGTAAACCTGTAATTTTCGCTTTTTCATCTAAAAAGTAGGTAAGTTTTTTATTATTTTACGAAGATTGGAATCGGACTAACTACTTAAGTCATATGCACGATATATGAAGTATCTTGATTTAGTTACTATGGTTGTGTCTGTTTGTTTTAATTTTATTTATTTGGGATTGACATTTTCAACAGTATCATATTTGTATTTTTTGTATAATTTCCAAAATCTTGTTATAGAAAGTACAGTTTACACTATATAACGGAATGGCATATCCCACACTCGCAAAGCGTAGGCCTCGCCTTCGGCTCGGACTACAAACTTTTTGCTATGCATACAATCGAGAGGAGCCCTTAAACTGTGTAGTAATTCTTTGAACATTTCACAAGAAAAGCTAAAATGCAAGTGACTGCTCACTGCCCAAGGTTAACAATTTATTACTTAAGGGATGGGACAGTGGCACTCAAAACAACTAACAATGAACATTTATTTAGTTTGAAATCTCTTTAATCGTAATAAACGCAAATACTGTTTATTACATATTTACCGATCTGTTAGATGCATTTTTTGAAAATGCATGTCCTCATTTAGGGAAATTTTACGGTGCTTTTTTTTGTGTAAGTAGAGCGTACAGGATACAAAGTATTTATTAATGATTTGCAATATGTAAAATTTTTGCTTTCAGTTCTTGTTTAAATAAATAAGGTGCAACGTGATTATATGTGTATGTTCACAGACATGCATAATATATTGCAAGATGTGGATGTTCTGCGGTTTATGTTTATGAATGTAAATATTATCTATGTTACGAGTATCATAAACTTGTATCCTACTACCGCTATGGGATATTGCACTTTCCACATACTATACAAAGCTACAAAGTTGTTTATTTCACACAATCGTTGGGAAATAATATGCGACATTATATAGCATATAAGAGTTATCAACTTACTACAATGTTAATAGTTATATAAGGTGTACTTTGCATTTTGTTCGGAAATTTTACTAAAAATAATTATAATAGTGACAGTCTTCTCTTGTAAAGTCAAGGTATTTAAATTTATATTTTATCTGTTTTGCAATATGGTACACAAGACTTTGTTTCCAAATAATAATGTATTTTAACTTCAACATTAACTATATTATGTGAATTTCATTTGGTCTTACAAAAGAATCAATCAGGATCGAAACTTCGACCTGTATGAATTAATACACATAAAAATACCATACCAAAACAGGCGTACCCATTATTTTCCTTATCAAAGTGTATCTATCTTTTTCTCTCCAAATATGTTATTTTTGCTGCTATCAAAATTACATCCTGTATCACTGCATAAATACATATTTACATTTTAATAATTAAAACAACATTATATAAAATTGAAATATATTATAAATAATATTTGCTGCAATTACGAAATATAAATAAACATATTTATCTATCATCAAATTTAATTTACTCTCTGTGAACAAAATTGGGAAACCGATCGTATCACGTTTTAATAACTCACTAATTAATATCGCTTTTCAAATAATAAGGAAAAAGTAAATTACATTATAATTCACCTCTCATTTATTAAAACTTAATGCGTAGAAAGCCCTCCTGCTATATAATCAATATTTTCTTATTAAAATATTTGCTTCCTTTTTCCTTTTAGTAAAAAGGTTTTTTTGTTCATTTGAGTATTTCAATATGCTACATTCATGCATTATTTCTTCCATTCTTTATATAGTGGAAGCTATTGTGAGCTATTTTAACCAAAAATAACAATAAAAGCATGCTATACTGATCATGATAATAATATTGAAAATACGCTGCGGCATTAATTCTTTCATTTTCATTTCTTTAGTATTTCTTTTCATGTCGGAAATAATAATTGCTTTAAGTAGGTATAAAGATCTGTATTCAAAGAAAATAACAATTTAAAATTAGTAAAATACAAAGGAATTAAATAAATAGACTTAATTGAATTTTTATTGGAACGTTAATATTCAAAGAATTGGAATTCAATACGCCTTCAGCAGAATATAAAATTTATTAAGAAACATTTATCATAATCAGGGATATCTTTAAGTTTTATAGGTATAACATCTATGATTTTCTACCCAACGTTTCCAATATAGCAACGACATATTTTGATTCCCTGTCTTTGTCTACAATACGGAAATATCAATATTGTTGTCCCACTTGCTATCACCTTGTGAAGTAGCCAATGGCAGCACCAAAAAGCGCGTTAAATTTCAAATAATATAAAACTGTGATGACCAATTTGGTTAAACTTAAAACTATTTCAGAAATTAGAAAAAAATGCTATAATAATAATAAAGATACTCTTACATTTTATTTTTTTTCTGTAAGTTTGAGTTAAATTATAAATATAGAAACTATTTTTAATATTAAAAGGCATTTAGTTATTAAGATATGATTTTTTTAAATTGGCATCCCATTTAAAATTTTTTGTTTGTGACGTCAGCACCTGCGTCATCTTGTAATTCTACGAAACACGCTCTTGCGGAGAGCGAGGAACTACACCAACTGTCAAATTGAATGTTATCTCTCATTGTTATTTATTGAGAGGTTTTTACAAATATATTAGCTGGGCAAAATAATATAACTAATATAATCAACATAAGTTTAATTTGAAAATCGTTGTTAACTGCAACACATGACTTGATATGACAGGTGTGATACCGACATTACCGACATTCGACAAGATATAGTACATCAAAGCATTTTTATTTTAACACGTCCTAAACTCTTTGACTAAATCGTTATAATTTACGAATACCTAATTTAATTTATCGAAGTGTTCATTTTAATAATAATAAGTAATTATTACAACCCTGAAAAGCATATTATTATTTGTTATCAACACCTCTTTTGCATTGCGTTGCTGTATATTCTATTACAAGATGACGTCACGATTTTGCAACCACGAAACTTCATAAAGGTAATTATGAATGAAAAGTTAAAAAATTATAAGAATTATTGAATAATATGTGACTGAAATGATCTAAATTTCTATAATTTGTAAAAAAACACAACTTTTTGTTTTAAGTGTATGACCCCATTGCTACAGTACAGCTTTCTTGTGGTGCGGTTCACGTCACTATCTTCTCTCTCACTTTCTCCCACTATTGCTGATTTGATTCATACGAATGTGAATGATGACGTGAACTGCACCACAAGAAAGCTGTACTGTAGGTAACAAGGTTTCGTTAAAAACGGAAATTTATCCGGCAAAATAAAAAGCTCTTGTGTAATTACATTTGAAAATTACACAAAATCTTCGCTGTGCAGTACCAAGTAAAAACATTGAGTAAAACTCAATTGAGTAGAATATCAGTGCATCGCTTGACGTCCTTTGCACAAGAGCCTTCATTTCCCAGGGCTGTGAACCGCTATAATTCACAATGTAACAAGAAATGGTACATGCACATTCACCTTATCATATCTGAACAGCAGTGTGTCTGCTCTGCTTTTCCTCTGCGCAAATTCAACATTTGTTAGTTCCATTCCCATAGTCACATTTGCTGTTTCCACATCTGTTCACTTCCATTCATGAACCTTTTTTGCCTTTTTCAACTTTACGCACATTTACGACCTTTTTTATTTTTTGAATTCAATACAAGTTGTCTTTGAGCCTTTTAGGGCATCGAAACAAGTGGCAGCTTTGTTAGGATTTTGTTTATGAGGGAAATTAATTAGTTAAGTTCTGCTTTGATGTCTGGATGATTATTTATTAAAGTACAGTTTTAAACAATGAAGATAATTTGTTTGACATAATATTTCATATGTAAACCTTATACGCCAGTGAGATTTTCTACTAGAAGTATTTATTTTATAAATAGAAACACTGAAAGAGATACTAAACATTGCTTTTGGTATTTACATTTACCCCTATGGTTGTCCCTCCACTAACATCTTTGGGGGCTATGATTTTACGGCTGGTAAACGCACTTCATACGATAAAATATATCACTTACAGAGATCTGTGGCACCACACTACTTTCTTATACAAACAAAACCAACTGAACACGTATGACTTGTTCCTTGCGTATGACTTTATTTTGACAATTATTTGATATATAGATGTTAAACCTGTTTAATTTATTGTTCTTATTGTAACTATGAATTTATTTTAAAATAGAAATTTTTTAATATATAGTCTTCAAAACTTTCTAACTAATAATACAAATATTACTTTTTTCTACAATCGTTGCACAATATCCACATTGTTATTCCATTTTTGGTTAAGAAATGTTCAAAATTGTCGCTCTAGGGCGACAAAGTGACATATTGTCGCACTAGCGCGACAAAAACAAAACAAAAATAAATTAGGTAAAAGAAGTAAATGATGCATTGGATTTTTCTGGTAATAACCTTGCTATTGCAAATACAGTTGGCATATACGTACATACACTTCAACTTAATCACCATAAACGTATTCACTCTGTAGACTTTATGTCAATTGTACTCCATGTGTCAAATGTACTCCATGTGTCAAATTATGATTTCTTTGAAAATTTTTATTTTGTTCATAAACGTTGTCATGATTACGGTGACATGGGTAACTACAATTTTACTGAATTGTTATAGGCGTGACCAAAGATAATTTTGAAAATTAATTTTTTCTACAGTTTGACACATTGTTCAACGATTGTAGAAAAAATATTGTGTGTATCTCGTCGGATAGAGCTTGTTCGGTGCACTTGTCGGGTTGTTGATCTCGGCTTCGCCTCGATCAACAATTTCTCGCCGCGTGCAACAAACAATGCTCTATCCGCACTTGATACACAAATAACTATTATAATATTTCACACGACACATATTTCTGACATTTCATAATTATTTGACACGTTTGACACATAGATAATAAAAATGTTTTAGTTATTGTTCCCATTGTAACTAAGATTATAGAAATATATTCTTAAATATATAATTTAGTTTTTCTCAAAATTAGAAGCATGTACAAGAAAAGTGCAAATAACATTTTGCTAATATCTTTCATTTGAAACATTTTCTCACAGCTGATTCTATTTTTGAAATAATCGGAATTTATTGTTTTGTGTCTCTTCATTTTTTCATGAAACTTATAAATTCCAAGTTTCGTTTACATATTTTGTCTCGTTCATGAGATATTGCGCACACGGACATCCATCCATCCTCACACACAGACATCATTGGGAAATTGGTCATAACGGATTCAGTGGACGTCAAAATATGTGTGCAAAAATCTCGTCAGCGATTGTTTTCGTAATTCCAATACTTCTTTATACTTTGTATAAGAAAGTAAAAATTTCATAGGCTCCCCCATATTGTAATTGGGAATTATTTCCTGTAGCTCCGAGTATCAAATAAATAGTCTTCCACATATGAAGGGGTAGTAGGCCACAGCGCGCCACCGCAACATTAGACTTCTCATATTTTCTTATAATGGAAGTTAGAGTGGAAGTTGAGCTATAGGTACATTAAGGAAGGAAGCTCGTAAGGGAGGATCACCCTCAGCCCTCAGCCCTTCGACTGAGTTTGAGTTCGAGTTCAGGCGGTTCACGCAGTTCAGACGGTTCGCGGGAAGCATATCATGCAACATTAATTTAACTTTCCCTGTGCTTCAAACGTGATTTTCATTAACGCAATTTTGGAAATTTATTTACAAAATTAAGACACATATTACGCATGTTTTAGTTTTAAAATTAGTAGTTATTTGAATATTTAATATTGATTATTTCATTTCAAATTAATTAAATTAACAAAATGTGTCCAGTTTTATGCTAACCAATTTTAACTACAACCTTAGTTAATATAAATATGTTCTGAGAATGAAAAATGAAGTTACGATTAATAATAAAAATTGAGTTAGCGCTAATCCCTTTTGTGATTCTACTTGTGAATGTCTAAATTACGAGCTTATAACAATTTAACTATAACAATTAATGTGTTTTATTAACATATGTATTCCCTAATTCAACATTCTAAACAATATAATTATTCCAGTACATATTTTTAGGATAGATAGTAGTTTTACCATTTACAATATAAAATAAAGATTTGTCAAAACGAGTAATAGCGAAATATTTCTAATAATATTTCAATGTTTTATTTCGTGTATATTGTGTAGAATACGTGCAAAATCGCGGATCTAGTTTCAGCGATCACCAGCTAAAAATAGAAACATCACTCTTCAGGATTTTTCAAGTTTAGCCTAACTTTCAATCGTATAAAATTTTGCCGGCTGATAGATTTTATCTTTGATTGTAAAGTAACTGCATCGACTGCGCAAGTCAATATTTAACTTGAATTTGGTGGGAAAAATTGTGTTAGTTTAAAAATATGCTATTTCATTTATAGTGTAATTCTTTTTTTGAAAAAATTGGAAAAATAATGCAGATAAAATACAACAAATTGTATAGAATACAGAAAAAAGTTTGAAGTAAAACTGTAGCTAATATTATTCTGCATCTTTTTGATTACAACAAAGTTACTGTAACTCATTTATTTATTAAGATTTCCCCCCAAAAAACATAATAGATCTTCATATAAACTACCACTTCCGGTTGATGGATTGCTTCAAAAAACTTATAATGATCATCTAAAATCTAAATTTGAAATGTAACATTGATTACTTTATTAGATTTTGAGTAATAGTGGACGAAAAAAACGTCCGATGAATATGAATTTCCGCAGCTCATATACAGACGTCAACGTGATAATAGTGAAATCGTATTTTAGGGGCCCTAAAACGTGTTCATCTGCTGAAAACTCACTATGACTCGCCACAATACCTCCCCTACATTTATTCAGTTACAAATGTGACCAATCAGAATGTCTCATTTTCCATTGTTGTGCATTTTAGATAAAGCAGCATGTTGTTTAATCGCGATTAAATTGAAGCTAGCTTTTATATGCAAATTTTGAACATTTTGAAGGCATATTTAGCCGGATAATTAGTTGCAGAAGCAAGATACTTACATGTTCTTTACCTTTACTGTTATTCTATATCTTTAAATATGCTGAATTATTCATTTCAAGCTATTTTTATTTATTAATTTTTGACATTTATTTGACAAATAAAAAGAAGAACAAACAATTTGCTATAGTTACAATATAACAACAAAATTTTATGGTGCATTTTGCTTATGTGTGTACCAATTTATTTATATGAAAATGTATCAAAATCAATATTATAGTACAATTACTTCGGCAAGTGTTAAAGTTTATGCTATGAATTCATGAAATAATCTTGACATATACCCCTCGTGCTAAAGAATTGAGTCGATTAAATTTGATGTCTAGCTTATTTATAAAGTTTTGCTTTTAAAAAAGTGTTATCGTATATAATAATTTAAGATAAAATCCCTCGAGCTGCGGTCTCGGGATTTTTTCAAATTATTATGTACTCAAACACTTATTAAGCAAAACTTTATGCATAAGCTAGACACGTCAAATTTAATCGATTAAATTCTTAGCACTCGTGATATAACTATTGAATATTAATTTTAAACCAAAATATTTTTTTGTTTTTTATATTATAAATTATTATTTTATATTCCTATTCTCTGTGCCAAATAGTAGAACGTCAATAAATATTGTCAACTGTTTCATAAAATACAGGCTCAGAAAAATAACAAAGTTGTTAATTCACAGAGACCGGCCCAGCCAATCAATCGGTGACTACAGACGCGTTTCGATCTCATCAATGTCGCGAAAAAACTTTTTGTTTTCATCACATTGTAGCAAAATAAGTAATTCAAACGAATATACCTTTAAAGTCGTTTATACTCGTACACAGTAGTATTTGTAAGTCCAAGTGACGTATACATCGACTTGATTAATTTAGAATATTCTAGTTCGGTGATTTTATTTTGTAGATAAAAGAGTTTAGTAGTTCACGTACGTTTATACAGTGCAGTGCTGTGTGTGTTCAGACGGTGTTTTGGAGTTGGCGTCCTCAAAATTTGAAATTCGTCAAATGTAAGTGCTTACAAATGAATACTGCTTACCTATATTTAATGTAATTTTATGTTTTCTTTTGCAAATAATTTATGATAAGTAGAATGATGAATTATTGTTAAATATTGAAGTTATCTTTAAAATTTTACATGTATTTATTCGAGTAGGATGAGTATCATTAACTGATAGTGCTTCATTTGTTTCTTTATCTTTTTATACTAACATAATTCTAGTGGCAATGTAAACATATACATACATTAGAATGTCAAGTTAACTTTAGCAGTTGTTCATACTAACCCAGCAAACACAACTGTAACATTGACGTGCCTGGTATGTAATACCTGAAACCTAAGTAGTATATCATTTATACACGTACTAATAACGTAATATACATATACCATGTCGGACATCTCTTGAGAGAGCGTACAATTATATTGTTGGTATGTCACATTGGTCTTGGACATGGTATATACCTACAACATGTATATGTTATGTCACCGTACTTATAACAAATTCACAGTTAATTAGAAAGTTTTATATATTTTATATAAAAATAAAACAAAGAAATTTTAAATATTTTATAATGTACACTGAACCACTTTGAAATATATTTAATTTAATTTTGCTAAGTGGTTATATATTTCCGTATCGTAATTTATGTAAAGGCAATTGTTAATTTATAAAAAAATAAACATTTTCAAAGAGATCTTACTCAAACGCTCAAAAATGTACAAAAACAACTATTCCATTCGTATATTAAAAGCTATTTATACCAATAGTTTTGTTATGTACCATTAACGTTACGATGTATACATACATGGGATGTCATGTCTCATAGACCGTGTTGTGGACATAGGTCTACCCATGTTATGTGTACGTACCCGCGACATAACTGTGTTGGCTGGGAATGGTCGATATGTTCTCAAGAACAATACAATTATTTGAATTTAGTTAATGTTTCCACACCATTTGTGGTATTAATTTTAATTTAAAAATGTATTGTTTAGCCTTATTTACACAGTAGCAACATAGGCAACTGTTTAAGGCGACAAATTATAAAAATTATTTTTAAAAATCACGGTTGGATTTTTAAACGATTTAAACTTCTTTTCATAACTACTTAATCTGACTAGATCTAATTTAAGAGGAAACTGGAAACAGTATCTTTTTACCCCCAATGTTAATCCACTTCCGTCTTAACAGGAAGTCAAAGTTCTGTAATCACGGAGTTAGAGTCTGTTCAACTCATGTAACATTTTTTGATTAATCTATATTTTATCGAGAAGCACTTTATTGAATTATTTGATACACGTACGAGCCCTGAATCATATCATTTGGCCCAATTAAAACTTTTAGAATAGCTTTAAAAAAATAGTTCTGATCTAACAAAGGGAAAATTATTGTACTCAATTTATTTGTATCATAATTTCTGTTCTTTTCTAAAACATTTTAAGGAAAAATAATAACAAATTAACAATTTGGCCCAGAGGTATTGGCTGGTACCACGAGCACTATTTTTAAATCTGATGATAACAAGATACAAAAAATTGTTTCAAATAAAGAATTTAAGTAATATTATTCTACATCTTTTTCATTCCAATGAAATTTACTCTATCTACTTTATTTATTAAGATAGCACTTACTGTTGATAAATTGTTCCCAATGTCTAATTAATTCGTAATATAAACAAACGTAAATAAATGAATTTAAGATATAAATATGGTGAATTATTTTTCATTGCTATCTACATATTTTACAACAGTGAAATGATTCTTTGACAGAACTTGGAAAATAAATATTGAAAAAGCGTCATATTTTACTATTGTTCAGTGTATTTACAACACATAATAATAAATTTAAATAGTAGCAACTTAATCATTAATTCTCTAGTGAAAAACAAAATAATATATTTACATTTGCAAGTGCTAATTTGATGTCTGCAACTACGTAGGAACTTTTGATGGCCGTTTAATTTGAACTGTGAACATAAAATTATTACCTAACTTTGTTAATTACAAAATCGCGCAACAATTTGAAACTTTTTACAGATGTCCGGCAACAGTAAACAAAACAAATACAACAGTATGTTTGCTGCTTCCAATAAATGTACCAGTAGGTAATGTACGTGTAGTAATTATACTCCATTAGCGCGTACATGAAAACATGAATGTACACACTCGAATTGCATGTACAAATTTAATTACATGCTGTTGTGAACGAAAATTTTAAATTAAAAAGTAACTACGTATGCAGAAAAATTTAATATCTTGTTGTTATATTGTTATGTGTCCATATAAAATTAAACAAACGAATTATCCCTGTACGCTGTCAGCATGAGACGAATATCCAGGACGGTGCATCATTTTATTTTAACTTTGTTTTGTGTAAAAATCTTCTATGTTTTTTATATTTTTAAATCTTTGACTCACCTCCTGATGACCCAGGTGGGGCTCAAAATCTGTTGAGGTTGAGTAAAATAAATATTTTCTGACTGAACTCCAGAACTTTTCTTCATTTGCCTTAATTGCCAGTCAATAAATTTTTCCATCAAAATTTTTTTTATTCAGTATGCAATATTAATACTTAATAAATACATGTGAGATATTTGACTATTCAAAATAAAATTAATAATTATAGTTATTTATATTGCAAGAACATTACTCTGAATTATCAATTATTCGTATGAGCATGTAAAGTTCTGGTTACGGTCGAGTGTTTTATTATATATTGAATCGTGAGTAATTAAAACATCTTACAATTATTAGACCGTGCAGCACAATACATTAAATTATTATGAAATGAAATATGTATGTTGGTATGGTTTTAAGATAACAGCCCATAGAAATATTACTTGCCACTAAAAACAGAGCCCTATAAAAATAGGTTTATGGTTTAGTACATCGTAAACATCTTAATAAAATGACATGTATCACATTTAGTAAAAAAAATTAAAATTTTTAATTGTTTCCATGGTGTACAAGGAGTGCAAGATTTATAAAATATAATTCCTTTATATTTTATTATCTTTAAACCCAATGAAAACTAATAAAATTATTTTAATAAAAAAATATGTAAAATTTAATATTCTACAACTTTCAAAATACCGTAAAATGTTGAAAAGGAAATTTAACTATGTTTTTCACGAAAAACTGTTAAGGGCTTCAAGTAAACTGCTACTTCCGGTTGACCAATTTTATCCAAAATCTAATCAGCTCTTCATTTAAATATAAGAAGCAAAATTCACAAAAACGTATTTTTTGATATTATAATATTTGAGTAATGCGAGACGAAAAAACTGCCACAGACACACACACACTCACACACACACACACCACACACACCACACACACACATACATACATACATACATACATACATACATACTTACATACATACATACATACATACATACATACAGACATCATATCGAAAATAGTAAAATCGTATTGTAGGGACACTAAAACGTGCTTATTCATTGAAAACTCACTACCCAATTTTTTGACCAAAAACAATACCTCCCTTACCTAGAGGTAGGCGGGAGGTAAAAATACTGCAATAAATGAATAATAAATGTATGGTTCCATTTAAAAAAATATATGTTTTGTTTAATAGTTTGGAAACCCTTTGTATAATTTTGCTTTTTAACTAACCTTCAAATACAAGAGATACCAATAGCACAGTATAGGAGCTTGTAGCTTCTATACTGTGCCAATAGTGTGCAAGTTTATTTCCCATCTTATATTTAATTTTTTTTTTTAAATTTATAAACATCTTTCTTATGTTTCATTTCCCCCGAATGTATGTTTTTGTAGTCAGTCGATTTAACAATTCTATAACAATACAACAAAACTCCGTTATTATTTTTCTATTTTCTAAACAAAAACATTTGTTTCTTCTTACTAAAAGGTAACCGCAATTTTGTACCTAAACCAAAAGTTGCAAGTAAAAATAGTTTCGGTCTACCAGTTAACCACTTTGAAAATGAAACGCTTGAGTTCAAAAGTTAGCAAGTTCGTCAATGGTTATTAATGCTATTATTCTGTGGTCAGCGCTGGCCGCTGCTAAAGCATCTGTAAGTACAAAGTTATGCGGAGTTCTGTGCACATTCAAGATGAAATAGACAGTTTTAAATTTAACGTCGTACGGTGATGTATAGAGGTAGATCTGACTGATATTGTGTAAATTGAATATGGACGACCCAAAAGTTTCCAGACAGATTGTTTTTTGAAAGTTCCTATTGAGCAGATGGCATTAATGCGAATGTAATTTACGAAAGTTACAAATTTCATATTAAATGACATTCTCATAATATTTTTTGCAGGTAAACTTAACTTCAAATATAAGAGTTACAACAGTCGCATGAAAATGTCATTTATCATGTTGCCTAAATTAATTTATCGCTAATAAAATTAGAGTAAAGTAACTTGCTTCATAATTTGGTAACCTTGGATATAATAGTTTTATAGTTGCATGTGTCATGAGTATATACTTTTTTACTAAAAATTCAATTACCAAAATGGGTTGGCAAGCTTGTAGAACTCAAATCAATAAGTTGAAATTTCCAATTAATGGTATTTTTAATATAGGTATGGAAACTAAAGCGTAGATATTTTTTTATGCAGTAAAACTATACAATAAAAATGATACAATACAAATATTTCATTGTAGAATTTATAAAAACCAAAATTTCGCTCATTTTTTCGTTGAAATTTGACTCACGGAATATCCTCACTTAAAATTGTATAATTTTTTTATTACATTTCTTTATAATATAAGCGCTAAGAAACCCATTGCAGCAGAGCGCATCGTCAGATCTCTAATATTTTTCGAGATACGTCGATTTTTTGTATTTTTCGAAGTGCAACTTTAAGGCCCTATAATTTAAAAACTACACGAGATATCTAAAAATTCTCTCCAGTTTAGCGTTTCTGGTGCCTTATATAACAAATTAGCAAACTTTTAAAATTTTGAAATTTTTTTGTATTTTTGTTCAAAATTTTGATCGGCGATAACTCGACAAATATTAAAGATACAGATTTGCTTTGTACACCAATCGATTCAGCTCGTCGAAATACATAAGTATGCAAAGTTTCATAAAAATCGCTTTACGGGATGGAAAGTTAGAGCAAAAAGCCTTAAAATGGCCTTTTTTGCCCAAAAAGTCAAGTGTTACCCATTGACGTTTGGCCTGAATTTGGCCATTTTCAGACTTTTTGCTCTAACATTTTAACCAGTTGTACGAATTTTCTGAAATTTTCAGGGCTTATGTATTTCGTCGAGCTGAATCGATTGGTAAACACTGCAAGTCTGTATCTTTTATATTTGTTGAGATATCTCCAATCGAAATTTTGAAGAAAAATTCAAAAAAATTTAAAAATTTTCAAAATTTACTAATTTATTATAAATGGCACGAAAAACACAAAACTGGAGATATTTTTCAATATCTTGTGTAGTATTCGAGTTACAGCCCCTCAAAATTGCTCTTCGAAAAATATAAAAAATCGTCATATCTCGAAAAATATTAGAGATATGACGATGCGTTCTGCTGCAATGGGTTTCCTGGCGCGAATATTATAAATAAATGTAATAAAAAAAAATTACAATTTTAAGTCATATTTGGGGAAATTTCCGTATTTTGAAAAATATTACAAATCTCCATATTTCGATAAATATAAGACATATTACGATGCGTACTACAGCAATGAGTTTATTCATGTTTAAATTATACATAAGTAATAAATTTCAAGTTAAGTTTGGGGGAGTATAATTCAAGTACCTTGACACCAAGATAAACGTAGTAGTTGACTGTTTATATTGTGAACCAATGGTTCCAAGTGGATATAATAGACACGGTTATATTAATCGAATTATGAATGTCGACGAAATGATTTCACGGGATGCAATGAGATATTATGTACAAGCAGTTACATATTGAAAAAATAAATTCTTCACTCACCCTGAAACAACTTGATGGTCGATGTCAGGCCAGCTGAGCCTCCTACAACAGAACGTCTGCGGAGGCTTATCCTGGGTAGGCTTAGGAGACCTTGGGGCCCTGAAACTGCCGGGGCGTCGCGGTGGGGCCGCCGGTAGCAGCGTCTCCAGCGTGCGACGCCGACTCTGCACCAGGGCTGACGCCCCCGGGGCGGGCAGCACCTTGGGAAAGCCATGCTGAGCGGTGTCGGGCTCTGGGGCGGGGGCTGAGGTCTCGGTGTCGCTGCGCCCCAAAGAGAACCTGACGAAGATTGATTCAGTATCAATTAACTAGTTGCTGGTCTCATGGGGCTTTTATGCAAGAGCATATGGAAACATATCAAGTTGTAAATATATAAATAGTTAATTAGTAAGTTCTATTAGATTTTTTCGACGCAAAAGTTTAAATAGCAGACTGATTTTTACTATCTTATATCACGAAAAAAATCGTTGACGAGATTGTTGCGGAAATACATATTTTGACGTCCACTGAATCCGTTAAGACCAATGATGTCTGTGAGGATGGATGTATGGATGGATGTCCGTATGCGCAATATCTCATGAACGAGACAAGATATGTAAACGAAACTTGAAATTTATAAGTTTTATGAAAAAATGAAGAGCTGAGTTGATTTTGAATGAAACTGAAAAACTGAAGAGGATGTTTACAAATATTTAAAATATAATAGTTATTTACTTTACAAGTGAGCAAAGTAAGGAATTACCCAGGAGAGAAATTTTAGGTCACGAAGCCGAAGGCTGAGTGTGATAATTTTATCGAGTGGGTAATTCCACTTTGCCCACGTGTGCAGTATAACGTTTTATCCAACACTTCTTAATAAATGAAAAATTTATTAAAGAAATATTATTTGACAGTGACATATGCTATAAATTTTTAAATTAAAATGTCAATCGAAGTAGTTACCAAGGTGTTGTGTGTTATTATTATTGTTATAAATAAAAAAATACTCACTAGTGGCTTTCCTCAAATTTATACCCACTAGTGGGTAATCTGTTACTTTCCTTGTTTAAAATCGCCATAGTTATAGAGCATTTATTGAGAGGTGTTGGATATAATGTAATTTGCACTTTTCTTATACATGCTTCTAATTTTGAGAAAAACAAAATTATATATTTAATAATATATTTCAGTAATTTTAGTTAAAATGGAAACAAAAACTAAAACATTTTTAACATCTATGTGTCAAACGTGTCAACTAATTGTGAAGTATCAAAAATATGTGTCACGCGAAATATTATAATAGTAAATTGTGTTATTAGGAGTAAATGTGATACTTTGGGTGCTGAGCATGTAAGTTTGAACGACGAGCGAAGCGAGTCGGACAATTACATGCGAAGCATACAAAGTCACATTTACTCCGAATAACACATGCTATTTTTTCTTCAAATATAGAAAATAGACATTAAAACATTAAAAAATGCTCAAAACTTCAACAAATATTCTACCGTATCCAGTATTTCTAGTTGCCACAGAATATGTTATTTTGTTATTTTTGTTTATTTGTTTTATCTTAACTGTCAAATTATTGAATTACAACCTTACTATTTTGCATGATATTTTACTTTGTCCGCCGCCGGAGTAAATGTGTTGTCAAGGAAACACTTTTACGCCGGCGGCGACAATAATGAACTTCTGCTTGTTGAATACAAATACACAACAACGTACTTTTATGACGTTTGAAGAAAAAATAATATTATTTAGAAAGTTTTGAAGACTAGATATTAATTAATATCTATTTAAAAATAAATTCATAGTTACAATGACAACAAAAAATTAAACAGGTATAACACCTATATATCAAATAATTGTCAAAATAAAGTCGTATGCAAGGAACAAGTCATAGGTACGTGTTCAGTTGGTTTTATTTCTATAAGAAAGTAGTGTGGTGCCCACACCAGATTTTTTACTTTTTCTCTCACATTCTCAAATGGCATATAGCAGGCTTTCCGTCTGTCGGAATCGAACTAAGAATCTTGTGCTGTACAAGTAAGGATGC
Organism: Poecilus cupreus; assembly: GCA_963942605.1. NCBI lineage: Eukaryota > Metazoa > Arthropoda > Insecta > Coleoptera > Carabidae > Poecilus > Poecilus cupreus. Next base: position 11,016,581 of record OZ012731.1, read on the forward strand.
AAATTATAAAATTTGTCTAATTATATTGATTAAGTTGGGCTCAAAATTCTCTACAACTATTATTTATAGTTTTTGTCTAAAATAATATAGGAATTTTACTGTGTATACAGTTTCAAATCTTGTCTTTAGTCCTACCGAATTATTCCATTCAATATGAATATCTTCAGTTTTATGATTATTTACCTACGGGATATTTCCCCACTCAATTCCGAACCCTGGATTTGCTCACACCGTCAGAAGCCCCTGCTATTTACACCATGCAATTCAACAGGAATTGAAAATCGACGTGATACAGATTTTTCGTTTTTGTGTGCGATTTCAATGCGGAGATTTTAAAAAGTTTCGTCGCGTGGGAACTCGGAATACGGACGTTAATGTTTGTGCAAACTGACCGGCCGGTTTGTATATCGCCATCGTCATTGAGAATGCTTGTTGTATGGCTGTAGGACTGAATAAGATTGTGACTGCAGCAAAAATAGAACGCTGGAACGAATTGGTAAACAACTCTGTTGTCAGCAGAATTTTATACAGAATACAAATAATATTATGGACAATAAATTGTAAATTGTGTGGCTTGAAAAATATTGTAAATTATTTTTTCTACGACCACTTAGAAATCTGCTCATTGTATGTTTGTTGTTGCTAGGGATAGTACATTGCAAGCATCGTGCGAAATGATTTTGTTTTGTGAGTATTTCAATACAGGTCAGCTCATTTAAGTACAGGTGCCATTGCTAGGATACTTATTTAGAATTGTCAAATATTGGAATGATGAAAGCGAGACAATTTTTTTTATTAATATTAAATGAATTAGGAAATAATATCGTGGTCGTAGAAAAAGTATAGTGTACAACTCGCATGGAAAGTCCATTTCATACTCGTAGGAAATAAGTACCATTCCATGCTTGTTGTACAATATACTATTAACAATTAATTAATAACCTTCATTCATCTCCATCTTTGTATACCATTTTCGCTTCGTTCACATTAATAGTTCGTTTCATTGAAACATAAGTACTTATTCATCATCTCAAAAGCATACTAGTAACTATATATTCATTATTTTACTCCTCAGATTCCCTTATTCCTCCTTGCTCATCTGAAAATCTCGGTCCGTCCCATAAAAGTTCACACACCCAATTTAATTATATTAATTATCAAAATTTGCTGCATAAAAGTAAAACAATTCAAAATTTTTGCTATTAGTTAAATAAATTAACAATAAATGAACTTGAATGCAACGAAAATATTTTATTATTCTTTATTTATTTACAAAATTTTTTGTGGGCACCACAATACTTTCTACCATAAAATGATTATCAAACAATGCAGGAACACAGACCACCACTATCAAGAAACGCTCAACCCTTCAAAATTTTAGTTTTCAATTATGACACGTCAAAAATAGTTATTTACTTTACAAATGGGCAAAATAAGGAATTACCCACGAGATAAATTTTAGCACACGAAGCCGAAGGCTGAGTGTGATAATTTAATCGAGTGGGTAATTCCATTTTGCCCACGTGTGAAGTATAACGTTTTATCCAACAAATACAAAATTTATTAAAGGAAAATTAATTGACATTGACAAATGCTTTAAATTTTCTAAATAAAAATGTCAATCGAAGTAGTTACCAAGGTGTTGTGTGTTATTATTATTATTATAAATAAAAAAATACTCACTAGTGGCTTTTCTGAAAATTATACCCACTAGTGGGTAATCTGTTTCTTTCCTTGTTTAAAATCGTCATAGTTATAGAGCTTTTATTAAGAGGTGTTGGATAAAAGACATTTTCAAGCGTAGTTCTGTTTTCTCAAAAATCACAGGTTAACAGATTTAAACAAAAGTGTCAAAATATAATATTTATATCTTCAGAAGCAATCGTTAACTAAACAATTGCTATGAAGATGGTCTAATAAGCCGAAATCAATCAAAATATCATGTGAATAAAATTTTTTATGAAACTACATAAAGTGTTTGAATTTATTTTTTATATTAAACCATATTTAAAGTATAGCACCTACGGTTTTTAGGTTACTACCAACATTTATTCAGTTTATATGTTGTTCCTTCAAATTCTGAATATAAAAATTGAAATAAATTGCTAAATTTTTAATTTTTCCCAATCTAAAATATTTTCTCTTTAATGATGTATGTGGAAGAAAGCAAAAGGAGTAAATCAGTTTAATTATTCTAATTTTATGCGAAGTGCAGCTAAGAAATTTATAAAATGCATTTTATAAAGCATGTCTACTTGTAGACAGATTTCATTAGTAGATATTATTACATTCCTCGTTTCAACGAAGAAAGAATGCTACAATATTAATTTCAGATATTTGAAAAATGTGCTGATCGATTAAAAAGGATACGAATATTTTTCCTCTACATAACTGAAATATTTTATATGAAGCCTTTTTAATTTAAAACATAAAAATGATACGATATAAAGCTTTATCATTGACATTATTGACCACTGATATGGATATTGGTTGTTAAGAGAGATTAAATATCTTTTTTTCACGACATGGTAGGAAACCCCACCGTTTTCTCCCGAAATAGTGAGGAAAATGTGTTTTTCCTCTCTAGAGAGGAAAATATAGATGTGTTGACAATATGAATGTTATTTACAAAAAATATATTATAAAAATTGTAAATAAATTCCTAATTTTATATGATATACACACTTTAAATTATCTTACAATTATGTCTTATATTTTAATTTTCTTATTAAACCACAATTTGACAACTTATTAAAGATATTTAAGATTAGTTCATTGGCAACACTGCTAAACCGCCTTGTGTCTGATAACCTAACTGTTAACGTGTCTGTCAGTTGTGTTCTCAAAGTGTATTTTAGGTCCGAGCAAATCGTTTTTAGAAACATGTCGTGAAAAAAATCTTGTGTCTAACACGAGAGGAAAACTCTTCTTCCACTCTCGTTCGAAATGCCTCGAACTTGAGGGAGAAAAAAACGCTTTCCTCTCTAGTTTGACAAATAACTATTAACTTATTTTAAGCTGTAATGCTCTTAACTAAATCACTACAATAATCGAACAATTAAAAATAAATAAGGAACAAAAATTTCTTCATCGATATTTTTTTTCATAATATTTTTACTTATGTTTTAAGTATGAAAAAGTAATAATTCATATAAAATAGTGAAATCGTATTCTAGGAACCTTAAATCGTGTGTCTAAACTCAATATTGTAATATTTGTCCCATCAAAAATACCTTCCTTACAAATATATCCAGGAAGTAACAAGAAAAGAAAAAATATAATGTATCAATAATTGAACAAATACTGGACAATGCTTTAAAATTTGTGTCATAAAACTAAGATAATACAAAATTTATTTTCTTGGGATACCAACTAAAAGAAGATAAATCAGAACTTCTTTACGTGTTTCTCAACTGCCGCAATAACATAAAATTTTATTGCTTGCTATATTGCATTTTTGCTCAACATTTCAAATCTGTACACATTTTATAGACATAATATTATTTCTAGCGTAGTATTTGTAAAAGTTTTAAAGTAGATGTACTTTGTACCAAATGCAAGTAGTTTAATTTAATTTTTGTGGCTTTCATACAAATTAAAAGTCAACTACAATATGTTCAAACTTTGCTCACTTCAACTTATATTCAATAATCGATACAGCTTCGATAGAGAAGTTTAACATCGTCTTTAAATTAATTCCGCCTTAATGGCCTTATAGAAAATTGCAATTTATCTATTCTCATCTTATTTCATACTTTAGAATTTCTATGTATAATTGGGAAATGAAGAAATTTTGTATATATACCTATACCTAGAACAGAAACTAAAAAAAATATCGCAAAATGGACTCCAGTTCCGAAATCCCCATCTGTTAATTACCCCATAACCAAAGTTTCATTCAATTCTGAACCATCTTATTTTTGGGCAAAATGTCAAGGTTAAATGAACTTGTGTCAAAAATGTCTGGACAAATTCAGCTGTAGGTCAAAAACTAGACTAGGTATGGACTTGCGGACTTCACCGTTGGATTCAGCAGGGGCTTCTCCATAAGCTTGTGTAATTTTATCGACTTTAGTTGGCTGTGAAAATAATTAGAGCAAAAATTATGGCAGTAGGACAAAATAGGTGAAAATTTGAAAAAATGCTACTTGATATCTTGGAAACTAAACGAGATATCTCAAAACGGCTGCCAGTTATGAAATCTACATGCCTCAATTACCCAACAACCGAATTTTCTTTCAATTCTGAGACTTTTGATTTTTTTTGGTCAAAAATTTTGAAGGCATATGCATTGGAAAATTTGGCGTTTTTTGAATTTTCCCTGTAAAATATTAACCCGTCAAAATATTTTAATGAAATTTTGTAAACTTATGTAACTCGACGAGCCCGATCTAACGGTGTGCTCCGCAACTTCGTATCTTGCCTAGATTTTGAGTTATTGGTAATCAAAATTTTTGGATTTTGGAAAATGTGCAAAAAATTTTTTTTCAGAGTATTCTGAAATTTTGTATATAGGGTATCTAGGGCGTGGGAAGGTCAATGCCGTTGAGCGCGACTCGATATCTCGCTTTGTTTTTGAGTTACAGGGCGGGAAATTTTGAATTTTTCGAGTTTTTTCCCAAATCTCATTTGGTGCCCTGAAATAATTTGGAAGAAGTATTAGATTTAGTGAAATGGTTTTTTAATCAAAATAGTGATCGATGAAAATGTATTACATAAATTAAACTCGTGATTAACATATTTCATGGCACTTAGTTTAGTTTAGGGTTAGTTGAAGGCATAAATTATTCCCTATACTTATGTACATTTTAACATTTTAATGTTAATTTTGGCTGCATAAAGCCACCTATAATAAGAGAAATAATGTCAGACAGTTGTTCTTACTGTGGTTGCCTTATAAGTGAAATTACGTGGGTATTTCAATACAGGTCAGTTCATTTAAGTGTAGGTGCCATTGCTAGGATACCTATTTAGAATTGTCAAATATTGAAATGGTGGAAGCGAGACAAATTTATTATTAAAATTAAATTGATTAGGAAATAATATCGTGGTCGTAGAAAAAGTATAGTGTACAACTCGCATGGAATGTCCATTTCATACTCGTATGATTTGCAGTATTTCCTAAGGCACATTTAAATATATTCTTTTAAACAATTTGCTTTCAACTCTATGCGATTAAAATGTCCAGCTTTTATCTAAAATAACCGCATTCGTAACTCTTTATAGTTCTCAGATTCCCAATGGAAGGATAAACAAAGACCCTATATAGAATTTAATTAACGTGCTAAAATAAAAGAATTAAATTATATTTGCACAATACCTACTATTTTTCATTGTATGAAAATCAGAGTGGAAAATTGTCATTAAAAAGAGAAATAAGATACCCGACTATTCGAAATTAAATTAATATTTAGAAAACCTGTAATTAAAATTAATTAATTTTCATTTCTTAATTAAAATACACACATGAGTGAATTGAATTATTCACATTTAAATAAATACGTCTCAATTTCAATGTATTTAAGCCATAATTTAATGAGAATTATATTAACGTAAAATTGTAACAAATATCAAAGGGTTTAATTCATTCTTTGACACAGAGCATTAATAAATATGTACTCACGCTAAAATAAATGTATTCGCGAATTTTCCTCTTAATATTCAATCTGATAGAATTTATCGATTCCAGGAAATGTTGCCATTTGGTTGATAACCGTTGAAAAATTCCGACAGATATTTTAATTTTATCAGCGAACAATTTACTACAACGAAACAGTTTCATTTAATTCGAATTCAGCTGTAAATGGAAAACGGAACGAAAATAGTTAATGGATTTCTCGGTTACATTTTTCGTAATGTTTTCTCTATAAATATTGAGTCCCATTGTAAGTGTTTCCCTGGAAGGGAGATTGTTCTGATGTTTTAACCAGAAGGTCGTTTCAGACAAAGGCGTGAATGCATGGGCGTAGGTGGAGGGTTTAACACAACGGGAAGAGTTAAATATTTATGCAAGACTTCCAAGAAATTGTTGGACGATAAATACAGCGTCTTGATATATAGGATGTAACCGCGAAACATCACAGCGTTATTAATTTCTTCTAAAATAATTTAAACGAATGGTTTTCATTATTCGCAACTGAAATGGACCCGTATCCATCTGGTGGTAAAAATATAAACTGATATGAGGAGTAATGGTGTGTATGACGCGTTTGACGCAATGTTAATAAAAGTGATATTTGTGTAGTTGTTAAGTGCAATATTATTCCATTAAATTTATTTGTTCTTCACCTATCGTATTAAATTTGATTCGTTTTATAATAAGTTCCACAATCAAGAAATAATCACAACAAAAACTGCTGTGTACAGACATGGCTGCCATTTTCGTGCTAGCAAAAATATGTGATTTATTTCCATTTATTTTCAAGAAAGGGTGCTAGTAAAGTGTAAATATTAATCAAATATGGAGAACTTGAATTGACCGGGTATATGAGAATTGTATATTACTAGGTTTTTTTTATAATAGCTTGTGCGATACCTAACCTAAACTTTCGTCACCAATTTTCAGTGAGGATAAGTTTTGGCAATAAGTAATTTAAGCAGTGAAATTGAATATTTTTAATACAAAACATCTATATAAATTTGAAGTAGGGTATAAGAATTTTAATTTGAATATGTAAGCTTTAGTACCTCTCTGAAATCATTTTGAAAACCACTGGTAGAAATAATATTCTTTATCCTCAAGTTTTTAAATTAAAAATTGTTTTTTCAAGACATGGTAGGAAACTCCACCGTTCTTCTCCCGAAATAGTGAGGAAAATGTATTGTTCCTCTATAGAGAGTGCAATATAGAAGTGTTACCAATATAAATGTTATTTAAAAAATATATATTATAAAAATTATAAATAAATTTCTAATTTTATTGAAAACCTTATTTTAGTGATATACTTACTGTAAATTATCCTGCAATTATGTCTTATATTTTTCTTTTTCTTATTTATTTACAAATTTGACAACTTATTAAAGATATTTAAGATTGGTTCATTGGCAACACTGCTACACCGCCTTGTGTCTGATAACCTAACTTTTAACGTGTCAGTCTGTCAGTTGTGTTCACAAAGTGTATTTTTATTTGTAAATCGTTTTTAGAGACATGTCATGAAACAATTGTTGTGTCTAACACGAGAGGAAAGCTCTTCTTCCACTCTCGTTCGAAATGCCTCACTCGCTGCGCTCATGAGACAAACTTCGAACTTGAGGGGGAAAAAGAAGCGCTTTTCTCTCTAGTTTGACAAATAACTATAATTACTTTGTCCACCTTCGTAGGTCATATACCTACTTCTTGAAATATCAATGTACATTAAAATTGGGTATCTTGTTCAATATACGATATCTGGTACGTATTTTAAATTATATTTTGGAATAATGCTTGCATTTAATTGTTAGCTAGAACGGAATTACAAATTGTTTAAAAAGTTGGTGTATACAAGTATGTTAATTGAAACATGAAAAATTTAACACTATTGACTACACTTCGAAATCTCGTTCAGGTTTTTAATTATCTTCTCAAATATTTAACCAAATATCCGTCAGTTCGAATCCCCATGCGGGTAACATAAATTTTCAACATACAGTAATAACCTTTGTGGTTTTCCTTTCATTGTATTTAAAGGGTACATTATTTGACGAATTATTGTGAAAAGTTTGTTAGAAATAGCTGTCAGATCTAAACTCATTTTTAATAACCAGCAAAATTAATTTCAATTTCTATTTCATTTCGTGATGAAAAACTAATTCAATGATTTCAACTGCAAAATTTCCAAAGCAGCATTTAATTGATTGAAACATCAGATTTAATTTCCTTCTTCTTATTTCAATTCTTCACGCTCAAACTTCTCCAACTTTCCATTTGATAAAGCATCTACAATATTCATTTATTCCTTCGAGTAAACAAAGAACTAGAAACAAAGAATTTTCGCTAGTTTTCTTGAGAACTCTGATAACATTAAACTGCAATTTATTGTCATTTCCTATGTTGGCAACACTGGCAGGAAACGGAAACTTCGTATGAGACGTGAATAAGACCGTAGACGAGTGAAAAAGGAGAAGTGCACTTGGAAACTGCGTTAATATTGGATTGTATTCGTTTAGTTGCAATGTTGAG